>CM040123.1:406887248-407585550 GCA_022559845.1 Amorphophallus konjac
GGAGGAGCGACGGCGGGAGGCTGAGGAGCTTCCTCGCGACGTGTTGGAGCTACGGATTGCCCTCGAGCTGTCGAGGAGAGAGGCGATGAGAGAGAGAGAGGAGAGGGAGGACAGAGAGAGAGAGAGGGAGGACAGGGAGAGGGAGAGAGAGAGAGGGAGGTCAGGAGGGCAGAGCGACAGTGAGATTGGGATGAGAGGAGGGCTATGGAGGCCCAGATGATGGAGCTCCGACTGAGCCTCGGCACAGCGGAGGGGAGGCTTCGGGAGAGTGAGGAGCAGTATTAGAGGGCGAAGGAGCGCGGGGCGCGGCTTCGTCAGTCTGGTTCCTTCTCCATGGGCAGCTTCCTGGTTTCTTCGACTGAGGAGCGTCGTCGCGCCATCGAGGCTGGCGTGGCACCACAGGGCGAGGCGAGCACTGCCTCTCAGAGTTCGCGGAGGCCCCCTAGGGATCCCCGTCAGAGGAGGGAGGCGAGAGATGATCAAGAGGGTGGTGGCGAGAGTTAGAGAGTTGCTTGTACACCCCACCTTCCTCACTTTATGATGTACAACTAACTATTTGCTTATGTGAAATGAAATGGTTCCTTCTATTGTGTGCACTTTCCCTTTCCCACGGTTCTTTTCTTGCACCTGTTCTTTCGAGGCACGCTTCATGAGACCTACCCTGAAAAGTAGGGAATTACACCTTGCACGGAGGGATCCTATTTTTTTCTCTTTTTTGGGAGCGTCTAGGCGCGAGGACGCGTCTTAACTTTCAAATTCAAATTTAAAGCGCTACGCAGCCCTTCTTCTTTCGCGCCTTGCCCGCAAACGAGCCCGCCTCCCGTTGAGATTTGCTCGCCTATCTTCGTCTCCTAATCTCGATCCATGGAGTTTGATGGGCCGAACCGTGGTGAAGGGAGAAAGGGGCGAGGAACTCCTCGCCCGAGGAGGGACGCGCAAGAGCACGGAGAGGCGTCCATGGAAGAGGAAGGGCCCCTTCGGGCACTTGAGGGACCCGAGGGGCCCGATGGCACGGGGGGAGGTGAACACGTCCCGGTAGGTCCTCTGATCTCCTCCTCTTTGATCCATTTTGAGTTTTGGAGCGAGTCATGTGAGAGGGGGAAAGGGTTCGGCGAGTGTTGCACTCAAATGATGGACGTGTCCTTAACAGGAGACGCGTTCTTATTGTTTGATGTAAGAGCCTCCCTTCTTGATGTAGGGCATGGCAAGGACCCCAGGCTTGGCCAATGAATGGGCTAGCGCAGATGAGCCGAGCCGTGTCAGGAAGGAGAGTCGCGGCAAGGCGAAGCTCGAGGACTGGCGCATACGTCTCCCTGGACAGCAAGGGAGCGTATTGGTGCAGGACAGCGCCGACTTCTTGCGACAGCGGAGAGAGAGTGATGTGGGACCTCTCCAATCCGGGGATGCGCGCGACATCAATGGCTTGCGTGCCCAACTAGCAGAGGCTAGGCGGCAGCTGACTGTCACTCAGCAGGAACTGGCGATCCTGGTAAGTTAAGTGTTGCATTTTTTTTATTTAATTTTTTTGTTTTAAATTTGGAGCTTAGCCGATGGCCGTTATTTGTTTGTTCCAGCGTGCCCAGCGGGCAGCGATGGCGGGAATGGCTGGCGGCGCATCTTCCAGCTCCTCGGCCCCTTTTCTTGAGATTGCCTCCCTCCAAGAGCAACTTGAAAGTGCGGTGGCCCGCGCGGCACGGGCTGAAGAGGAGCGTGATGCCTGGGTAGCGACTATAGCGGAGCTGCGGCGTCATAGTGAAGAGAGGCCACATCCGGACATCCTAGAGTTGAGGGTGTTCCTCCATGTGACCAAGAGAGAGGCGGAAAGAGAAATGCTAGAGAGGGAGGACAGAAGAGCCATGGAGGTCCAGGTAAGGGAGCTCTAGCTAGGCCTTCGAGCTATTGGACAGAGACTAGAGGACATGGAGGCAAGCTATGAGAGGGCACGAGAATTCGGGGCGCGACTCCGCCAGTCTGGCCAGCTCCATATGGGGGGCTTCTTTGCTATGCCAGGGGAGCAGCAGCGGGTCGCCGCTGCTGAGCAGGCGCCACGAGACGAGGCGAGTGCTGCTGTACGGGGATCCAGAAGGCCCCTGAGGGACCCTCACCTTAGGGGGGAGCAGAGGGACGCCTGGAGGGATGAGCGTGAGTGTGATGGGAAGAATTAGCGGGTTGGTGGTCCCACCTTCCCTTTTGTGATGTTCATGACTGTAGTGTTCATGACAGCTTATGTAGACCTAATGGAGTGATTTGTGTCCCTGTTGCTCATTTGTCCTCTTGCGCGTTCCTTCCTTCCTACGCTTCTTCTCTTTTACGATTTCTATGTGACGCGCTCGACAAGGCCTAGCCGCGAAACAGAGACTCGTGCTTTGCCATGCCCCTTTTTCCACGAGAATCTGCCATCGAAGTCAACAACAACGGCCTTCGCCTATTCCCTATTGCATCCATTCGGACTTGATGGGTCATTTCTGAGTCGTCGTGTCGCACCACTCAATCAGCTTCCCTGTGCGAGCGGCGAAGTGACACATGGGACCGCAAGGAAGGTGCCCTAGCATGAGGGGGGTTATTGATGGAGGCAGTCATGGCTCGCACTTCTCCCATTCCCATAAATACCTCCCCTCTTTGTTCTCCCAGGACATCGAAAGCCATCTTGAAGAGTAGGGGCTTCCACAGCACGGAAGAGCTAAGAGTTCTAAGACTTGGGATGGAGGCCGAATCTTCCCACTCTTCGAAGAGAAGCAGGTCCAGTGGTAGCAGCTCTCGGAGACTCTCGGAGCTTGAAGGGCACCTCAATGAAAGGACCCAATCATAACTTGTAAGCTGAGCTTGCTCGTCTCTTCTTCCAGTCTTTCTTCCTCGCTTCTAACAAAACCCCTCCTTGTGTATGCGCAGGGTGTGATAAAATCACACATTCCATGGGAGTTGGTAGTGGCCGCATACCGGGGTCTCCCGAATTTTCAGAAGGCCAGGCTAGACGTGATGGGGCTTGGAGTCTTTCTTCGGATCGAGCCAATCAGGCTCGACCTTGCCCTCGTCCAAGCATTGCGCGAAAGGTGGGATCCAATGAGCCGTGCTTTCTTGATGCCTTGGGGGCACATGGTGCCCAGCTTGGAAGATGTGGTCCGAATTACGGGCCTGAAAGTGGATGGCGAGGCACTGACTGGCATTACGTACTCCGACTACCGAGAGGCTGCCCAGAGGTTGCTAGGAGTGGACCTGGATGATCGTAAGAACATGTCTGTAGCCAAGACGTCTATTATGGAGATGTTGGGGCTTACTGACATTCGTTCTCGCGATGATGAGTCCTTGGAAGAGTTCATGGAGAGGACTGAAAGAGGATGTCGCGCTGTCTATTGCGTAGATGCGAGCAATTGGGAGAGAGCCAACCTATTTTTCTGGAATGTGGGGGAAACCTCTGGAACTCACCCTGAAAGTTTCAGCTCAAGAAGAGTTCGTGGCAGGGAGCAGAAATTCGTGGAAGGGGGATCTATCCTGGATGGACAGAACTCCGACGAACACGACGGTGGTGCGATGGCGGCACGGTGGCGGCGACGACGATCTCCGGAACTGATAGAGGAGGCTTCACACCTCGGAATCACAGCCTTCCCAGCTGCTGAAGAGGGAGAGAGGAGAGAGAGAGGGGGGCGCACAATGCTCCTTGGCATAAAATGGAATTTTCTTCTTCATTAATTCTAATCAAATGAAAATACAATCTATTTATATGAAATGGTAAAAGACACTAACTATCCCTAGATCTAGGGTTGGGGAGGGGTACAATAGAGAGTCCACAATTTATTTCTCCCATGTGATTTGGAATCAAATAAAATAAAATTCAAAACCTATTAAACTAATGCAAAAGGGGGGGGACACCCCCTTGAATTAAGGAGAGATCTAGGAGATGATCCCCCCTTTGTCCCCTCCTTTAGTCCCACCTTCTAGAAGCCCACAATGGAAGGTTGACTGACCCCACATGGGCCCTAGAGCTGAGGTGGATCAATGGGAGGAGGGATGGGGGGCCCGTGGGACCCAGGGGTCCCATTTTGCACAAAAAACCCTCCGTACAATTCAAATTACAATCCGAATAAAAACACATAAACACACATTACACACAAATAAAATCCCCATAAATATTATAAATATAAGGACTCAGGGCGGAGACTCCAAACTGTCTCCGAGCCAGATGGAAGTCGATGTAGCTCGAGTGGTGCTCCGCGTACGATACCGACGGCTCGCTGGTTCGTACCTCTCGCTCGCTCTGGTGTCCGCACCAATTCTCCCCGGGTGGGAGAAACTCGACCCTGTCGAGTAAGGGTCTGCATCGCTCTGGTAGCACTCCAGTAGATCCGGATCTAACCCCTGCAACTCTCTACGGGTGACCCAAGTATCCTCGGTGGCGGGTCGCCCTCTTCATCGCACTAGGTAGCGCGGGTAAGATCCACTCCTGGTAACAGTCACATGCTCATCCAGTATATGATCTATATGCTCTCGCTGCCGTGGAAATGGGGCTGGTGGTGACACTCAGGTGTGGGATCACTCTCAATGGGAGGAGATGGCTCGAAAGCCTCACTAGGGATCACCGCTGGGTCCCTATATGCAACGAGATCCGACACATTGAAAGTTGAGCTTATACCATATTCATCGGACATGTCCACAACATACGCACTGGATCCAACGCGTTTTAACACTCTAAATGGATCGGCTCCGCGAGCTTGCAATTTCTTAACGGTTCCAGAGGGAAACCGTTCAGGTCTTACCCTGATCATGACATATTCACCCTTTTGGAACTCACGGTGGTGTCTATGGGCATCGGCTAGGAGCCTTATACCGTGCATTACTGGCTTCAATGTGACGACGGACGTCGTCATGCAGACTCCTAACATGCTTAGCAAAAAGAAAAACACACGGATGCACACACGACCCTAAATAACCCTACATTTAGTCCGACCTACGCATAGGCGATGGTGGACCAGGACACCCGAATGTGTGCCATGCATGCACTTGACGTAACTGGAGGTTGACGTCATGGGGAACTCCTAGACATCCTACGATGCACCACTAATGGAAATTGGGCTTGGATGTGGGAAGTCCGGGGGGTTCGAGTGGTTTAGGTGGCAGGGGAAACAGAAGTCTTCATTGCCCCCAAATGATGGTTCGAACCTATTGCTATGTGGTGGTTGCTTGGCCCGAGTGGAAAAGGTGTGATAGTGAACTCCGCGGAAGAACTAGAGTGAATATGATAGCTCGGGAGGTTCACTAGTGAAGGGGTAAAAAGGGTCAAAGAAGGTATGACCCCATGAGATGGGTTCCCACAAGTCACGATCCCAATTGTGAAATTCTTGAAGGTGTGGGTGGTCGCCTTCATCCATCATGGTGAATGGGACGGTGGTCATGTGAAAAAAATAAGATTCCTCCCTTGGGCAAGAGGGAATGAAGTCGGGCTCGGCCGACATAAGGAGGAATAAGAGAACCTCCGTGGTGACACAACCCACGGTGCACACGGAGGTAATGGACCCTAAGGCCGGATGAGGGAAGCTACAACTAGTGGGTTGGTCGAAGCCTCGGGTCAATAAGTGCATCAACGTCCATTGCCGGTGTAAACCTATAATAAGGTCACCCAAGGTATCAACATGGTGACTAGACCAGAATGTCGTGTGGTAGGAGTTGACGGGCACTAGAGGTAAGGTGGGGTCCATTGATGGATATGGAGGTGGGACCAAGCCATCCTTGAGCCAACTAAGAAGTGGCTCGGCTATAAAAAGTGTACCCGTCAGAAACACGGGTTGCTCAGGCTTTAGTGGCTCCAAACAAGATGGTTCCGAATAATGTTCGGGAGTAGAGGGTGGCAAAGGAGCACTCACGGGTGGGGAAGAGGGGCCCTCTATGATGAGGAGAGGACTTTGGGAGGGCACCGTAGATGGTGTCGGCTTAGGACTACTAGCTGTTACCTCCTTGTACTCGGGCAAGAGTCTGTCAATCCGAGTGCACATCCTATCCAACCCATCCGAAATGGCTTTGAAGAGTTCGGCAATAGTGGGGTTTGGATTAGGGATATTATGATGGACTTGCCCCTCGGGGCTCGGCCTGGCGGTGGACCTAGGCTCGACTGCAAGCGGGGCTTCTTGCCTCCGACTAAGACCCACTTGGTTGGAAGAGATTAGGTGGGGTCGATTGGTGGTGACTGGTCTGGGTAGGTAGACCCTTCTAAGCTCTCTCCTCATGTCCCACCATGACTCGATGGGCTATTGCCTCCTAACCTCTCTCAAGCACTCAATGTGGTCCCACTTTTCGGCGGCCTCGTGTAGAAGCCTCTCCTTGGTGAAATAGAATTGACCGGCTTCGGACATGGTATAACAATCAAAGTATGTGTCCATGGCAGCCTCCCACTTGAGGTAGTCGCCCGGGTCATTGGAGCCATAAAAATCCGAGGCTTCGGGCCTACGGAAGTGGAGAGGGTGGTTGTCAAGCCCATGGGTGTGCCAACGATCATATCGCCTAGGCGATCGAGATTCCATTGGAAATGGGGAACTACAAGACGGACATGCTAACACTTGGACAAGACACTAGACACGACTAATGCAAACACCGACTAATGCACCTAGACCTAAACCAATATCCGATACGTGGCGGAGTCAATCTATCCGAAGATCACTCGCGCAAATGTGCGACCTTCCCGATAGGCGTAGCCTAACGTTCAGATAACACCTTTTAAAATACCGAATTATCGGGATGAAATGTAATTTTAAAACATTTTTTTATTTTGAAAATAATGATGATCCTAGACTCGACTTAGACCGTGCAAGACTTATGCAACGACTACCCTAGACTCGACTGGCTCTGATACCAAACTGATGCGGGACGGACACGGGGACCGACTCTAAGTGATATGGACCTCGGACTCTAAATGCATACACAACCAGCAACATACGAGCATGAGAGACACTAGGCCCGACACTAAGAGCTTCAATGGGCTATACGTCGCTAACAGAAACGCAAACTCACTGGTCGTCCCAAGCGAGGGAAACGCGGATCGTGCACGATTGAGGAACCGGCAGAGTTAAGGGTAGTCCCGACTCACTTCTGTGCTCGGATCGAGCCACGGGACGGGTCACTCTCTCGCTCACAGCAGTGACATGAACTCACGGGCTAGAATCCTACGCTCTCATAGCAACATACGACCATATACTAGCTAAGCAAAGTAATGCCAAGAAGTTACGATCGTACCTCCACGCACCCGGCGTCGGGAAGACAACCTCGGCCAAATTCGTACTCCCGGTTAAACAAATTTTACAGCGGTACAAAGATTTCGACCCACTCCACGCAGGGAGGTAAAAGGTCACATGTGGGCACGGGCAGCATCTTGATGTCGTCCGTCGGTGCCGAAATCCGCATTTTTGTGCTGTCCGGACGACGCGATCTATGAGTTCGTGGGGCCCACGGACCGCTCTGTCCTCCGGATCAGATGGGGTGGGTCCCGCTGTGATGGAGACCCCTGGTGGTGCGCCTCCCTAGATGGCGGTCGGGCGGGAACGCCGGTCGGAGGCCGATCGGCTCCGATCTCCAAGCTTTGGAGTTGTTGCCCACGGATCTGCAAGTTCTATTTTCAGGCGCGCGACCCGGCAAGATCTGCTACTGCGATCACTCCCGACGACGGATCGACGCACAAGAGGTATCGTTGGAAAGCTCTCCCGAAGTCCTTCGACCCTATGAGACTCAGAAAAATTCGCCGAAGCTGTGCTTCTGATGGGCGATTTTAGAACCGGTCTGTTCTCAGTTTCAGATCTGACTGGGCAGAAACTGAGTTTCCTAAGAGTTGGCATTGACCGCAGGGTAGACCTCAGATTCAGACCTCGAGCTCTTCATAAAAATTGTAGAGAGGAGAGAGAGGAAAACGGCAATAATTCCTATGACCGATTTGGTGGAGGTTTGGATGGGGAAAGCTATTTTATACTGGTGAGTGGTCGGATCTGGACAGAGGTAGACAGAACTGAAGGGGATCTGAAAATGATTTTTAGAAAATAAGTGGAGACCTTTTGAAATTCCACGAAAATTCGTGGATAGAGGGGGTGGTGGGTAGAACCTCCAGTAAATTTGGGGGTTCCAGAAAAAATCAAAAGGAGGTCCGGAGATGGGAAACTCAGGGTGGCTGTGGATCTAGACTGAAAATAGGCAGATCTGGAAGGAAAAGATGGATGAAAATGGAAATATAGAAATTGGAAGTTGGAAGCCTAACCAATTTTTCTGGAATGTGGTGGAAACCTCTGGAACTCACCCTGAAAGTTTCAGCTCAAGAAGAGTTCGTGGCTGGGAGTAGAAATTCATGGAAGGGGGATCTATCCTGGATGGACAGAACTCCGGCGAACACGACGATGGTGCGATGACGGCACGGTGGCGGCGGTGGCGGCGATGACGATCTCCGGAACTGATAGAGGAGGCTTCACACCTCAGAATCACAGCCTTCCCAGCTGCTGAAGGGGGAGAGAGGAGAGAGAGAGGGGGGCGCACAATGCTCCTTGGCACAAAATGGAATTTTCTTCTTCATTAATTCTAATCAAATGAAAATACAATATATTTATATGAAATGGTAAAAGACACTAACTATCCCTAGATCTAGGGTTGGGGAGGGGTACAATAGGGAGTCCACAATTTATTTCTCCCATGTGGTTTGGAATCAAATAAAATAAAATTCAAAACCTATTAAACTAATGCAAAAGGGGGGGGGACACCCCCTTGAATTAAGGAGAGATCTAGGAGATGCTCCCCCCTTTGTCCCCTCCTTTGGTCCCACCTTAGAAGCCCACAATGGAAGGTTGACTGACCCCACATGGGCCCTAGGGCAGAGGTGGATCAATGGGAGGAGGGATGGTGGGCCCGTGGGACCCAGGGGTCCCATTTTGCATAAAAAACCCTCCTTACAATTCAAATTACAATCCGAATAAAAACACATAAACACACATTACACACAAATAAAATCCCCATAAATATTATAAATATAAGGACTCAGGGCGGAGTCTCTAGACTATCTCCGAGCCAGATGGAAGCCGATGTAGCTCGAGTGGTGCTCCGCGTACGGTACCGATGGCTCGCCGGTTCGTGCCTCTCGCTCGCTCTGGTGTCCGCACCACCTATCCTACCAGCTGATGGTATTAAGCCGCGAGTTGCAAGAGTTCCCCGCGGCAATGGTGATTATTATTTCATCATCATCCTTTTCTCCCTTTTTTATTTTTATATTAAGAAGATGTGTGTGACCTGACCCAGGTGGTCTGGAGGCCTTATGCGGGCATGACCGACGCCGACCAGCCATGGGTCATAACTAGCCGTGCCCGGTTCGGACGCGACCTCTGGATGCTCTGTTTGAACGAAATCGAGCCACTTCGGCTACGATTGGCCATGAGGACTCTAGGGCTGGCCCAAGGATGGGTGGACATGACTACCACCCCACGTATCGGAAGGAAGACGCGTGGGCCGGTGACCTCCGTTGATTGGAGAGTGCGGTTCCCTGAGCAATACGAGGACTGGCAACGGGGTGGCACTCCCGTGGAGTCACATGCTCAAGACAGCAAGGATTATCTACGTCTCTATAAGGCGATGTATGCAGAGCGACTCCATCCCGAAGGGACCGTGGAGGTGAACACTATTTTTTTATATATATTTTGTATATTTTGTATTATTATTTTTTTGTTTTTTTTGTATGTTAACCTATGTCTTGGCCACAGGATGTTCGCGACACTATGATAGCGAACCTGCAAGCTCGCCTGATAGGCACGGAGTGGCAGTTATGTGATACTCGCGCCGCCTTGAGTTCTTCGGTAAGCCTACATACACACGATCATAGACCCAGATTTCTGGCGTTAGGTCCTCAGTGTCACCTTATGTGTGTTGCAGCGCGCCCAGCTTGATGCGGCTTCCTCAGCAATGAGGGCGGATGGTGTCTCTTCCAGTTTATGGATCCCCACTTCCGAACTTGATTTGCTTCATGAGCAGCTTGCTCATACTACGCAGCGAGCCGCGGAGGCAGAAGGAATGCTTTCCACGTAGGTGAGAGTCTCGCCATTGAATTTCACTTATTCGTGCCTCCACATACCTGAGATAATGGTTATGGCAGACGAAAGAGGTGCAAGATGCACTTGCCTGCACCGCGCAGGGGGAAGCCAGAATAGCGGAACTGGAGGAAGAGTTACGGCATCGTCCAGACGATGGCTCTTCTCGGGACGCCGTGGAGCTGAGATCACCCTTCAGCTGGAGAGGGAGGACCGTGAGAGAGAATGCGCGGAAAGGGAAAGAGACACCGAAAGACGGAGAGCCGACATATTGGCTGAGAGGGAGGAGCGTAGGGCCATGGAGGCCCAACTGTTGAACTCCGAACCAGCCTTAGTCTTGCTGAATAATGGCTAAGAGATGGCGAAGAGCGCTACCGAAGAGCACGAGAGCGTGGCTTTTGTGTTAGTAGCTTCTTTGCTGCCCCTGTCGATCGACGGGGAGCAGAGACGGGAAGAGGGGTACAGAGCATCAGAGGCACCGCCTCGCATGGTTTAGCGACACCCTCCAAGGTTCTTCGCTTGGAGAGTGGGGAAAGGGGTAACACTGAGAAGAGGATGGAACTTAATGTACAACTTCTAGAAGGAAATAAAGGAAGGAATGTTCAGTTTTGTGTCTTCTACCTTCATTCCTGCTTTTCAATCATATACACATTGCTCAATGAAACAAATCAGTTCTTCCGTTCTGACTTGGCCCCTTGCTCAAGAGTGGGTGATTGTTTTGAGACTAGTCTTGATAACGAGTCAAGGGGCCAAGCCTTTGTTAATTAAGGCAAGAGCAAAGATGATGAATGCAATATACGGGCACACAAATGGGAACATAATGTAAAAATGTAGCACACAAATGAGATCACACGGATGCATTTTTTTGTGTTGTTTGTTTATGCCTTCTTTTTTTGATTTTTTTTGAATTTTCTTTGAAATTTTTTTTCTTTGAAAGACACTTGTTATTACAACTGGCATGGTTCTTGGACCAGAGGTGTTTGAATCCTTCTTAAGTATCCTAATACGGGGTTAACGTGCTCCAAGAGGATTCCCACTTTGGGACTCACTTGACAGCGTCTTCCGAGGGTCACTTCACAAATTTTTTTTTTAGAGCTACTAATGCCTAGTGATCATTCTTATGGCACCCGACTCTTATGAAAATAAGGTTTCTTACTAACCTCCCAAGTATCCTGCGTGCACATCTAGATTGATTTAGGCCCCTAGACTCCTCAAATGGTAATCCTGCCGGTTAAGACTTAACCTGATGACAAAATCGTCATGCCATGTTTAGGCTCCCAGTTGCTTCCGACCGTAAGTATACACCGAAGAAGTGTTCGAGGTAAAAGATTTTCCCGACCCGGGTCTATTTCCTCACAACTCTAGATGGTATAGGATGGAACACCCTGGAACCCTAACGGTCAACCGCGCGACGCTAACCGGGAATCAGACACCGTCGCACCTATTGGTGACGCGCTTGCATTGACCTAAGCCCGAGGTTAAAGTAAGAAACAATCAAGGTAGTAGATAGAGGTCTTGACCGGCCAGAAACACCGAGACTCCTTCGTGGTGGTGGCTTTCGCTTTTCGAAGTGGACAGTTATATGTGTGTTTTGCTAAAACGAGGTTGCTTGCCTTAGCGGGGCGCGCCTTTCAGGATTTCCATTGAGCTTTCATTTTTGAGGGGAGAAAGAAGAGTACGGGGGGGAAAACCTTCCGAGAGGACCGACAAAACCGTTAACCCGACGAGCTAACCGGGACCTACTCGACCTCTCCCTTTTGGGCGACTTCGACCAAGCCTCGAACAGGGTTGCGTTGCCCCTTTATGGAATTTAGCTTTTGTTTTGAGGGGTTTCGCTTATTGAAATCAGGCACGGCCACGACCAGGCTTTCATTTGACTTTGATTTTTTTTTTTAGGGAGACATGATGATTTGATATGTAGGAATCCCTCTTGTATGCCTGCGGGGACACTGCCATCTTCTCGTGCTCTGACTCGAGTTCGAGGAGATGAATCATACTCTCGCCTTCAGGGTATGGTATTTTGGTTCCCTTATGCTCAGCGTTTTAAGGGCGCCGGCTGTCTCATTGGGCCGAGAAAGGAGAGAACAAAGATTACGACTTTCTTGGAGACCTTCGAGCACAGCCCCACAATAAGCAATACAACCAATTTTTGGCAAAAACAACTGCGTGTGTGCGTGTTGCCTTCTTTTAGTGGGCGTAAGCCGACATGACCGAACAGGAATCTCCGCGGTTCTGGCGAGCCAAGACCCGAGGCCTACCGAGCCTTAATGGGTCCTAACCTACATGAAAGACAGATGCAAAGACTTGACTACATGATGAACACTAGGCAATCCTTTTTTTTTTGGGGGGGGGGGGGGGGCTCCCTCGAGTTCCGCTTCGTTTGATCCCGAAAGCGAGGTGTGAGAGTATGCGCAGGTTAACCCTGAGTTAGACTACAAAGACCGAAGAGTGAATTTCCGGCTCCGATGGTCCTCGTACCATGCTAGTTGTTACACTTATCTAAGGGTAGTATTTCTTAAGATAAAGCCCGTTCCAGGGGTGGGATAACTCGGTCCCTTCGGCATTGACTAGCTTATAGGCGTTGCAGGGTACACGGCTTGAACCACGTATGGTCCTTCCCAATTGGGTTGGAGTTTAGAACGCGGCCCTCCAGGTTTAACAAAAATTCTTTTTACAACCATCTCACCGACTTTGAATTTTCTCTCAATGACTTTCTTTTGGTAAAAACGAGCGAGTCTATTTTGATAAACACGTGCATGCTCGGCAGCGGCCAGCCGCTTCTCGTCTAAGAGTTCCAACTGGACAAGGAGCGAATTACGACGTTCGTCGAGGGGAAATTCCTTATCCAATTGTACCCTGAGAGAAGGGATCAGAGTCTCGTACGGGACTACCGCTTCATCCCATAAGTAAGGGCAAACGGAGTCTGCTCGGTGGGGGTACGGATTGAGGTGCGATAGGCCCATAGAGCTTCGATAAGCTTTTCTGGCCATTCTGAAAACTTACTAGACTCGCAGATTTTCTTTATGATTTTGATCAATGTTTTGTTGGTGGCCTCTGCTTGGCCATTACCTTGTAGGTAATAAGGTGATGAATGATGCAATGCGATTGCGTACCTTTTGCAGAGGTCTTGGAGATCCTGAGATATGAACTGTGGCCCATTGTCGGTGACGATTGTGCTTGGGACGCCAAACCTGGTGAGGATGTTCTTCATGATGAACTTGCAGACTGTTGACGCCTTGATTTCCGCGTAAGCTTTGACTTCGGCCCATTTGGTGAAGTACTCCGTCGCAGTGAGGATGAAAGATTTCTACTTGGTGAGGGAATTGGGATCACCTAGGGGACCAATGATGTCGAATGTCCACATGGAGAAAGGTCATGGGGAGGATATTGGATGAAGTAAGGAAGATGGTGAATGAATTTTATCGGCGTGGAGTTGACACTTGACACACCTACGAACATAGACAGCACAATCCTCTTCCATAGTGGGCCAGTAAAAGCCTTGCCGAATGATCTTCTTAGCGAGCATTTGGCTATTCACATGGCCACCGCACACACCTGAGTGTGCTTCCTCTACACATTTCCAGACCTCATCGTCATCAAGACACCTTAATAGAACACTAGTAAGGCCTCTCCTATAGAGTAGACCTCTAATCAATGTGTATTTCTGGGCTACCCTTCTTATGGCTTTCTTATCCTCTGTGGTGGCTCCCTCAGGATAAGACTGATCTTTACAATATTTGGCGATTTCATAGAACCAAGGTTTCTCCTCATCGGCCAGTTCTTCTTCAAATTCTGCCAACATGATTTCCCTCTTCTCAAGAATTTCTCCTTCCTGAATCATCCGTAGGACTCTTTCTTTGATCTTTAAAAGGTAAGGGTCCTGAACGGCAGGAACGAGGCGCTTGTAGATGTTGATGGATTTAGACCATGCACCTAAAGGGAATTTGAAAGATGACGCCAAGGAGGCGAGGGCATCGGCCAGAATGTTCTGTTCGCGAGGAACATGGACAAAGATCAGCTTGGTGAATAATTTAGCATAAGCGGAGACCAGCTCTTGATAGGGCTTGAGCTTGGGATCAAGGGTGCGATATTTGGTAAGCACCTGGCGGAGAACAAGTTGACGATCACCCACGACTCGTAATTCGGTGATATCGAAAGAATGTGCTAGTTCCAGACCAGCTAGAAGAGCCTCATACTCAGCAATGTTGTTGGTGACTAGAAATGCGAGGTGAAATGCCTCTGGGATGGTAACGCCTTCGGGTGTTAGAAGGACAATGCCAATACCCTTCCCTTGAGAATTTAGAGCTCCATCAAAATATAACGTCCACATTGGCTCATCAGATTGGGTGATGGACATTAGTTCCTCATCTGGAAACTCCGATTGGACAGGATCGAGCCTGGGAAGAGGATGGTGAGCAAGGTGCTCGGCTATAGCGTAGCCTTTAATTACCTTTTGCTGGATGTAGGTGATGTCGAATTGGGATAAGAAACTCTGCCAGCGTGCTAGCCTCTCAGTAAGGACGGATTTCTCCAGAAGAACTTGATAGGGTTCATGCGAGCAATCAAATGGACTTCATGAGCCAGAAAGTAATGCTTCAATTTTTGTACTACCCAAACGAGGGCAGCATAGGTTTTCTCCATGGCGGTGTACTTCTGCTCACAGGGGTTGAGGAGTTTGGACAGGTAGTAGGTTGCCCGTTCCTTGCCTTCTTCATCGGCTTGTGCGAGGACGGCTCCCACGGAGTCATCCACGACCGACATGTAAAGGATCAGAGGTTTTCTCTGCTTAGGTGGAATGAGAACGGGTGGGTTAGCTAGGTATTCCTTCAATCCTTCAAAAGCTTTCTGGCATTTAGAATCCCAGTGGAATTCTACTCCCGGCTTGGTCAACTCGTAGAAAGACCTACACCTTTGTGAGTGTTGGGACACAAACCGACGAATAAACTACAACCTCCCGATCAGACCTCGGACTTCCCTCAAATTCTTGGGAGGTGGCATATCCCTAATGGCCGTAGCTTTGTTGGGATCTATTTCAATCCCCCTTTTACTCACAATAAAACCCAGTAGTTTGCCTGATGACACCCCAAACACGTACTTCTTGGGATTCATTTTCAGTTGGAACTCCCTTGATCTCTGTAATACCTTAGCTAAGATTTCCGGATGTTCCGCCCTAGTTCTTGATTTCACCAATAAGTCATCCACGTACACTTCCAGATATATATGCATCATGTCATGAAATATGGCCATCATAGCTCTTTGGTAAGTAGCTCCAGCGTTCTTTAACCCAAATGGCATGACCACATAGCAATATATTCCCCATGGTGTAGTGAATGACGTCTTCTCGTGATCATCTTCTGCCAAGCGAATTTGATTATATCCTGAAAATCCATCCATGAAGGAGAGGGTTTCACATCCCGCCGTGTTATCGATTAACACGTCAATGTGAGGCAGGGGAAAATCATCCTTTGGACACGTGCGGTTAAGGTCCCAGAAGTCGATGCAAATTCTGACTTTCCCATCCTTCTTCATGACTGGGACAATGTTTGCCACCCATTGAAGATAAATGACGACTCTAATAAACCTGGCTTTGTGGAGCTTGTCGACCTCTTCTTTCATCTTCAAAGCCATCTGAGGGTGGAAACGCCTTAACCTTTATTTTATCGAGACAGACCCTGGTTTTAATGTCAAATGGTGTTCGACCAAGGTGGAGTCCAAACCCGGCATATCCTCATAGCTCCATGCAAACATGTCCTTATATTCCTTGAGAACTTCAACTAATGCCTCCTCTTCAGCTGGCCATAAATTATTACTTATGAGGACGATCCTAGGGTCTTCCTCAGTTCCCAAGTTTATCTCTTTGGTGGACTCTTCCACAGCGGCTGACGGCTCATCGAATCCCCTCATCCCACTAGCATATGCGGCAGCCGCGTCTTCACATTCTTCATCCTCGTCTTCAATAGGGCATTCTTCATCCGTGATCTCATAGACTCCATACCCTTCATCAATTGGGCAGTCCTTCTCACAATCTATCTCTGGCAGTCGGATGGGATTTTCTAGCAGTTGAGGAATGGCTAGACACGCTTGACACATGACAGCTAGATCTAGAAGGAACTGACGAGGGATCTGCCTACCCTTGGATTTCCTTTTAGGTGCTACCCTTGACTTGTTACTGCCAGCTAGACTGATATGTACAGAAGAAGAAGAGGAAACCGAAGAAGATGGTGAAGAATGTACAGGGAATGACCCCTCCGAGGAGGGGTAGAGAAGGTCGCTCATGGGACCCTGGATGAGTGGTCCGCAGGTCCGAACGCACTCGTGAGAGATGTAGGAGGTTTCCTCAATGAAGATGTGTTGTTGAGGGGTTTGAAAATTGACGTTTTTTTTTCGTTTTCGTTTTTGATGACAAAGCAATGAAAAGGAATTGGAGGAGAGAGAAAAGTGGTTATGGCTAAGGGGTTGGGAGGCTCATGGAGCAGATCATGATTGAAGACCCGACGCGGGTCGAGAAGCCCGCGCAGGTATGTAAGTAGAGAAGGGGATCTGGGAAGATCATCAGACAAGCGTCTGGCCCGGGAAGAAGACATCAGCGAAGGCTGAGGTGAGTGAGTGGAGAAGACAACGGCTAATGAGCCGTCGATGGTAATGTTGATGACGGATGAAGATCCGCCGGTGACAGAGTCCTCTTGGCGAGGATGGTTTGGAACTTTGGCAACAGTAGTGATATTCTCTGACATTTCAGAGATCAATGGCGGCCCTTCCACCTGCGGTGGTGAGAACATTCTTTCTAGTGCAATGGAAACATCATGTGTGTCAAACCATTTGCCCCATTCGCATTCTGGATCTTTGATCTTGCCTTTCTTACCGGCCCTTGAACATTTTTCAGCCAAGTACACAACATGCGATCCTCCATGTGTTTCCTGCGGGTAATCTCTCATCTGAACAACGGGCCCCTTCTTGAAGTGAGAGGATAGGGTCCACGTGAGGGGTTTCCCATCCGCCTCGAGCGGTCCTTTAAAGCCTAGGCCGAACTTGTGGCGTAACCTTTTTTCCTTTGGCGGCTCAGCCTTCCTTGTAATTACGCACCCAAGCCTTTGCCTTGTTGATAATCGATATTCCACATTATCTCCCATCCTTTAGAATGGGAAGGGAGACGTGACATCAGTACTGAAGGTGGCTTCTTTGGTGTTAGCAGAATGCGGGACGGATCATACACATCCAGTAGTGATAATATGGGCCGATGAGACGGCCAAACAGATGGCAAAGAGATGTTAACAGCATCCACTGTATGAAGGATAGGCATGCTGACCACTTTAATAATCCTCCCATTGTACGGGAACTTTAGGCATCGGTGGTTGGTGGAGGGTACAGCATCCATGACTTCGATATAGGGGCGACCCAGTATAGCCTTGAATGTGGGATCCATGTCGAGGACATGGAATTCTGAAGGGACTGACGCAGGGCCTAATTCTGCCTTCAGGACAATCATTCCCTGTGGTGGCCTTTTGTTATTGTCATATGCTGTGACTGTGATTGAAGACGGTCTTATCTGTTCCTCACCGACCTCACATAACTGGAGGGTGCTCATGGAGATCACATTTATGGACGCGTCCGTGTCCACCAAGCACGGGTGTATGGACACTCCATTGATTTTTATTGAAACACACAACGCATACTTTCGGGCTTCCTTGGGGGCAAGCTCGTAGTTGTGAATACAATAGCTGGTTGTGTGTCTGTCGACATTAGAACGGCCGAAATCTTCTCTACAGGGAGGTCCTCATTCACCATGACCTTTTGAAGATATTCCATTAAGCTCCCTGATGGGATGTGGATCTCTGAAGCAGCTCCAGAATGGAAATCCGAGCAGGCGTCTTGTCCAAGTGTTTTAACAAATCATACTGTGTTCCTGGGATGGATTTTTTCGGCTGTTCTCCGTTGTCTTTCTCTGGCTGAGACTGCTCGGGGTTCTGATTGTTCTAGGGGAAAACACTGTGGAAAATTCGTCCACTCCGGAGCACCATGGCTTGCGACTTTTGTACCTCTATGGGGGTAGCTGTGGGTTTTAACAGAGGTTTGAGAGGTAGTGGTGGAGGAATGGTTGATGAAGCAGGGGTGATGATGGGAGCAGGGATTCTGATGAGGGGTTTGTTAGGTGGAGGCATGGTGGAGGTAGAGGGGATCTCATACGGGCTATGGAGGGTAAGGGGTTCGGAAGGTGGAGGCGGAGGCAAAGTGGAAGTAGAGGGGATCTCATGTGGGCTATGGATGGTAAGGGGTCTGGAAGGTGGAGGCGGAGGCAAAGTGGACAAGGCTTGAGATGGATAATGGTTCTGAGATGAATGGTGGGTGATAAGTGGCTTTAAGGGCGTTGGTAGAGGTATGGTGGAGACAGGCGGGGTCACGTACGGTTGACGAATGATAAGAGGTTTAGAAGGCATAGGGGTAGATGTAGTAGGGGTGGATGGCAAAATGGAGGGGTGAGAGAAGATGAGAGGATGCGAGGGCATAGTGGAAGGCGTTAGTTGATAGGTCATTGGTGAGTTAGTGGGAGGGGTGCGAATGAGAGGACGTAATGGCTGTGGAAATGATGAAGGCTGCACCACAGGTTGCGATGCGGGTTGATGAGAGAGCGGTGCTACTCGGGCAAGGCGAGGGGGTTGCCTGACGATAGAGTTGGCGGTAGCAAGAACGGAGGTACTTTCTGGGTGCCACACCTACTCTCTCCCGACTTCCGGGAAGGAAGAGATGGGGTTGACCTGGTGATTGGGTTGTTGGTGCTCCGGTAATGGATTCTGGATTATGCCCATGTTGGGCTGTTGTTGTTGTGCCTGCTGAGGTTGTTGTTGCTGTGGTTGTTGTTGTGGCTGTTGTTGAAGTTGCTGTTGTTGCTGGAACTGTGGCCTAGGAGGAGGTCTTCTGACTTTGAGAGTGGCGATGTATCGCCTCATTTCATCCCAGTCAATTCCACCTTCATCATTCATATCATAAATGTAATCTTTAAACTAAAAGCAGTTCTCTACTGTGTGTCCTGACTGCCTGTGATAGACGTAGTATCTGGAGGTATCAACATTCGGGGGCCACGCGAGCCTTTCCCTGGGTAGGATGAGTGTGTTTGAGGCCATGAGGGCGCTGAAAATATCTGCTAAAATTTCTGACAATGGTGGGTAATGGGCTCTCTTGGGGCCGATCGGTCTCCTTTGTTGCTGTGGGGGTCCGTAATTCCCTGGGGGTGGAACTTGGTGGTACTGAGGTGGCGGTTGTTGTTGCTGGGGTCGGGGTTGTTGCTGGGGTTGAAGTGGTTGAGGCATATTGTTCTGGGGTGGATTATTTTGAGGTGGAGGACGAGAGGGGAAAGGACCTTGTTGGAGGGGAAGTCGAGGCATTTGTGGAGGCCTTGGGTTGAGTGCATAGTTGGCGTTGTTGACTGCACTCACCTGCTCATTTGTCACAACCCCTTTTGTTGCTCCACTAGTGCTTGTCTTTCTGACCACCTTGGGCTTCGGCGGCTCAAACATGTGCATAATGGGGGAGTCTTTTAACTGGGTCTGGATATACCGGGCCCTCTCATAGAGTTCCTCCATTGCGGTAAGCTTGTTCATGGCCAGGACATGTCTGAACTGTGGGGTGCCATTGGACACAATCATCTTTACTTGTTCAGGCTCTGAGAGGGTATCTCTTATCCTTTCTGCCAGGGACCTCCATCTGTCGGCGTAGCGGACAAAATCTTCGTCAGGCTTCATTTTCTCGGCCACTAGGTCGGTAATGGAAAGAGAGGGACCGACCCTATCCCGATACTTTTGCAAGAATCTTCTTTGCACTATATCAAAATTCTCGGTCTCGCCGGGCTCCAAAGAATAGAACCACTCTAGCGCAGGACCATCCAATGATCTCCGAAAGAGGTATGCCAAGGATCTCTGGTCATTTTGCCAATAGGAGGATTCATACATGAAGTCCTTGAGGTGAATAAAGGGGTTGCCAGTTCCATTGTACCTGCGGTACGTAGGTATTTCGGAGGGAGGAAGATGGATCACCGGAAGGATTGGCAAAGCAACCTCCGGGGTGGATTTCACGTCCACCATTTTCTTTAAATTCTGAAACTGTTCGTCCATTCTATTGAACCTGTTGAGGAGCGATTGGGCGAGCTCCTCGGGAGGTGAAGGTGGCACCTGCCACTGGGGAGGAAAATGTCTCCCGGAGACTTGAGGAGAAAACCCCGAATGGGAGGGAGCTGTCGGGCAGCCGGCAGTTGGCCCTGGCTGGAGCGGTGTGTGGGGAACAGCAGGGGTTTGAGATTGTGAAGGGAACTGGAACGAGGGTGGTTGTTGGCTCGCCTGCCCTTGAAGAGAGGGAGACTGGATGGTTTGCGCCAGTGAAGGAGATGGGATGGCCTGCACCGACTCTTGGAGGGGTGCGATGGCTGGAGTTGACTCCTGGGGGGCGGGAGAAACATATTTCCCTTTCAGAATGGCCTGGAAGGCCCGGAGCTGCTCAGAGGTAAGCTCCGTGTTGGCGAGGACACCTAGCAAAGAGGAGATGTCCTGTGGTGGGGATGTGTCCCCTGCGGTAACCTGCACCTCACGTGAGGGCTCATAAGAAGGACCCGAGTCCATAGCATGGACTCGCGGCTCGACTGACTGACCACGACCAGGGTGGTTCTCCTCAAAAGACTCGTGAGCCATGCTCAAAGTTTTTCCGGAACACAAAAACATACACCAACACACTGATAGCAAAGATTATCAAACAAGTGAATGCCTTTACGCCCTTTTTTTGTTTTGCTTTTGATAATTTTTTTGTGTTTTTATCTTGATCTGAAGTTCACACAAAAATAAGGACCCTAGTTAGTTTTTGTTTCACCGCCGCGTCAACTAGGGTCTCTCGTCTTGCCACGAATGGGTCAACTAACTCCGGGGAACTTCAATGCTACAACCAGCCCAGTGAACGAGGAGAGAATCCTTCGCTGTCGGGGACTTACGGAGGTCCCGGTGGAGGAGATTCTAGTCCGTCGAGAGTAATTCCTGAACGGAGAGTCTTTCCTTCACCGAGAGAGGGTGATCCTTAGAAAAAAATAAAAAAAACTAGAAAAGGGGTGGATGCATGCAATGAAGTGCTGAACAGATATACAGAACATAAGAAAACAACAGAGATAACAAAGATATAATCAACACCTAATGAATCACAAGGGACTAGGGGCGAAGTGTACGAGGTGCACGAGGGATAAGAACTGAAAGTGCTACTGTGAGCACAACTGGAGCGCGCAAGGGCGCAAAGGTGGGGGGGCACAGGCTATGCTGAAGTTGCAAGAGTAATCAAGGGAAAGCGAAAGGCGTAACTAGTCCCACCATGATCGCCAATCTGTGAGCGACGTCACGTGGAATGCCGGAGGAGGTGAAGCGGAGCGCGGGGGCTCGTTTTGCTGCGACACAGAAAGAAGAGAGAAGAGGAGAGAGACCACCACGGGAGACTGCTCCGGCGGGGTGTGCGGAATAGATGTAGCGTAATAAGATATAGGGATTAAACGGTCATAGCGGAAATGACTCTCCGCGACCTCGGGGGATGGGAAAAGTGCAGAATTTAAATGACAGAAATTTAAATGGCCATTGCGGGAAATGACTCGCCGCGGCCTCGAGAATATAACAGATATAAGAAGCACAGAATGTAAGTGACAGAAACTTAAACAGCCATTTCGGGAAATGACTCGCCGCGGCCTCGAGAATGTAACATATATAAGAATAACACAGAATATTAGTGACAGAAATTTAAACGGCCATTGCGGGAAATGACTCGCCGCGACCTCAAGAATATAGCAGATACAAGAACAGCACAGAATATAAGTGACGGAAATTTAAACGGCCATTGCGGGAAATGACTCTCCGCGGCCTCGAGAATATAGCAGATATAAGAACAGCACAGAATATAAGTGACGGAAATTTAAACGGCCATTGCAGGAAATGACTCTCCGCGGTCTCGAGAATATGATGTGATCGTCAGGGGCCGGAGACCCCAAAATAAAGAAAGTGATCGCGTCTACCTCAAAAGTGAGAAATGGCGGGTTGCTTCCTCCTCCCCCTTCGGCTGACTAATGGAGAGGGCTTTCTTTAGTTACCCTTGTAAAACAACAGACAATAAACAAATGGAATTAGAGAATGGCAGTGCAGCATCAATCCCTTGCCATGAAAATGACGAAATAAGGGCGGGGCACACACCTGATTGGTGTTGCCTTTAAACCCCTCTCGGACACGAGTGGGAGAGAAATATGATGATGAATGGAATTATACAAACGTATATAAAAGAAGACTCCCTTATGAAGGGAGACAAAGAATGCGAGATGATGAATGCAAAAGAACTACGGAGAAAAGGGGAGAGAATTGGCTTATTGAATGTGCCGATGGCGGGATCCGGTGGAGCTTCGGCAGCGTAGGGACGACGTGGAAGCACGGTGGACGAAGGCGGCCTTCCTCTTGCGAGCGCGGGCACCCGGAGAATCGGCAGAACCTCCTCTTGAAAAGAACCTACGAGTTAGCAAAAGGATCCGGCAGAGTCTCCCCTTCCTCTGTCGGATCAGAAGCCCCCTCCCTTCGAGGGAGGGGGTCCTCTATTTATAGAGGGGAGGTGGCTTGAGGCATACAGGGACCTGGACGCCTCCAGATGGGGGCGTCTAGGACCCTGGATGCCTCCATCAACACATTAAACATTTTTTATTTTTTGAATTTTAATATTTTTATGAAGGCATCCAGGAGGCTGGACGCCTCAATGTTGAGGCGTCCGGGACCCTGGACGCACCCAATTCCGCCCACCGGAACCCCGCCGAAAGCCGTAGACAGTGGGTAAAGCACGTGATTTTGGTGGGTACCCTAGACTCACGAGTGGACACCTCTAGCTGGCAAGACGTCCTCATATTTTTGGATTTTTCCGAAACGTCAAATCGATCAGCGGATCGGGAGCGTCCGGGTGTCAGAAATTGAAGGCGTCCAGGCACATGGACGCCTCAAATGGAGGCGTCCACGGCCCTGGGCGCCTTAATTATTATTATTTTATTTATTTTTTTTATTTTTTCACTGATGGAGGCGTCCAGGGACCTCGACGCCTCCAAGAAAATCTGACGGATCCCCCTGAAAGGCCGTCGGCAGCCATCCGCCAGACATCTTCCTAGTTTCGGAATCTTCTGATACGTCCGATTGGTGACGATGGCGTCCGTATGCCACATGATTTTCGCAACGAGGCGGTTTTCGAATGCCAAAGAAGTGTTACGTTACCCACTCAAAAGGCGAAAGAAGACTCAAGAATGGGAAGCACTCAAGCGATTCAAAATGCGAAAGCCACTGCGGGGCGTCATATAGTAATATGAGATTTTCTCAGGGTGATGTCAGGAATAGCGTGTCTACAACTGGGATAGAAGTGTCATCAACCCAAGCCACGTTGTATGGCCTAGGATGAGGGTGTGTAGGTAGACCTAGACGGGAGACAAAGTCTGAAGAGACTACATTGATACAGCTCCCGTTGTCAAATATCACCTTGCAGGGTTGAGACTTCACCATGATGTAGGTTTGGAAGATGGAGGTTCAACGCCAGTCGTCCTCCTGGGGGTGTGTTAGGATGCAGCGAACTACACTCAATCGTCCATGGCTAGAACTCTCGACAATATCTCCAACTTACATGTACTCGACATGCGTGCCATCAAATCCTGTGTCTATCTCCTCAAACTGCGCGATGAGGTCAGGATCGGCCTCATACCTCTCAATGGATTCTTCTTCTTGAGGTGGAATCTCCACAGGCTGGGGGTCGGTGATGACTAAGGCTCGGGTGGGGCAGTTGGTGGCAACATGCCATGGGTTATGACACCAAAAGCAGCGAATCCCCGAGACAGGGACTGGTTGTGAAGTGCTAGATATGGGACCCTTTCCCTTGACATCCCTCCTATCAGTTGGCAGAGTGTACTCCAGCCTGGGCACAGCAGCAGGTGCAGGTAAGGGGTTCCTTATGACAGGAACAGTAGGGGCGACGGCCCGAAGTGGAGTAGCTGTAGGGACATAGGAAGTGGAGGGGCCAGCTCTCTCAGTGTAGCGGACTATAGGGTTTCGGGGTTCAGGTTGGCGGTAGGTGGGAACCCAAAGTGGGACCACCCTTTGAAACTGCTCCACATCTCGCGCAACCTGGTAGGCGTGCTCGAGGGTGTTAACCTCCCGCAAGAATAGCTCCCGCTGAATACTCTCATGTAGACCAGCCCTAAACCGTGAGAGGGTGACAGAGGCATCCTCCACGACTCGACTCCGAAGGAAGAATTCATCAAATTTGGCAATGTACTAGTCCGCGGACTTTCCACCTTGGGTGAGTTTCTGCCATTGGTCTAAAAGACGCTGATGGTAGGAGGGTGGCAAATACTTCTCCCTTAGTTTCTCCTTCATTTCTTCCCACATGTTTATGGGCTCCTCTCGTCTCCTGGCTAGGAGATTCTCAACATTGCACTAGTAGGTCTTGGCCTGACCTAGGAGCTTCATTTTGGCAAACCTCACCCTTGTAGCGGGGGTCATGCGGTGATGCCAGTCAAAGTATTGGTCCATCCCCGTCTCCTAATCAAGGTATGTGGCGGGATTTAGGGACCCATCAAAACTCGGAGCCTCGATCTTGACGTTCCATAGGATGATATCCTCATCGTCGTGATCTCTCCCTCGAGGCACACGATCCTCTTGCTCCCTACCTCGAGGAGCCTGATTTTGGCGGGCTTGGTCTCTCGCTTCCCTAGGGTTGGCCACGGGATCTCTGCAACCGTTCAACCTTCCTTCCCCTCTCCTTACATGATCCTCTAGGGCTTGGATCCTCTCACCTAACTCCGCTCGCAATTGGGCTATATATTCTTCAATATGAGCCGTACGATGTTGCTCGAGTTGAGCTAACATGGCATTCACGCCCTCCTGATTCATGGCTGGTTGTAAGGTTGAACTGCGCTCTAGACGGCCTGATGAATTCCTAGACCAATGTGAGATGCACAAGCTCGGACCTAAATGATGCAATCCTGAGACCAAAAATTAGCAAGGTGTAGACTCGATTTGTTGGCTAATAGGCAAAGGGTCAATTCCCTTTTTTGCGAAGGGACCGGTCAGGGAGAGTTTGCCCGCCCGTTGGTGAAGTAGTTGTGGAACTACCTCCTGACAATTATGGTGCCCTAATGTGGCAGTTCTAGGGCTTAAGGATGGGCTCATACAAGCTCTCTCTCTCCGTCCACAGCGATGCACTCAGGAGACAGGCTGCATGGATAGGGCTCTCTCTCACTTCGTCGTGTGGCAACTGATAAGGATACTAAATGAGCAAGAGATTGGAGCATGTACCTAGCTAGACTGAAAAGTCTAGCTCCGACCGGAGACGAAGGTGAGTGGGAACGTGCGTGTCCGCACGGCGTCGACGAAGCTTGAACGGATTACAAAAATTCACTCCACGTATGGATGATGCAATTATTACAAAACCGCTTTATTTAAAATTTCCTGCATAGGGGAACAAATTAATCCAATTTCTCCGCGCAGGGAGACTTTCGGACACTCACGCTCCGTAAATTACAGACTGTGTGTCGGTGACCAGGCAACTCGGGTGTTGCTCAGGCCGCCGAAGTGGACTCGGGTGCCACAACCAATTCAAACAATTAATATATATGTATATATATATATATACATAACTATTAAATTATATATCTATAATATATATAATAACACTCCAATCAATCTCCTCTCTATTTTTTTTTCAAACTTTTCTACGCAATGCACGCAGCCAGCAGTCAATACACGCCCCAAAGCAGGCGACCACGCGGCGACGGCTCACGTGGTTGGTGGCCGAGCGAGCGCGCTGGTTTCTCAGCGCAGGCACGCGGTAGGGGGCAATCGGCCAACGCATGTTGCACGCGGGGCGGGCGCGGGCGAACGGTGGGCGGCCAGCAGCCGCTGGTGTGCAGCCACGCGGCAGGGCTGGGCAGATGCAACGGGCGGGCGGTGCAACGAGCGCGGCGTGGGCGCGTGGCAGTGGGCGCGGGCGAGCGGGCGCACACGGGAGGCAGGGCCGGTGCACGCGGCAGGGCGGTGCAGATGTGACGCGAGCGTGGGTGGCCTGCGGGCGCGGCGGGTGCAGACGCGGGCGAGCGCGGGCGAGGGCGCGAGAGCGCATTTTTTCATTTTTTTTGTTTTACTTCTGGCAACCGGACGTCGGGGTTGACGGAGACGCCGTTGTTGGACTCTGATACCAAATTTGACGCGGCGGCGTCGGAGGAAGGATCGAAGGCACTCCGGTGACGCGAATAGGACGAGATAACCACTGCCTTGCGCAGCTCGGCCTCACACTGGACAGTCTCTCACCAGGCGACACTCAAATCTTACAATGGAGCTAGGAGAGAAGGGGAAGCACAAAGGGGCAAAGCACCTTACGTGGGTTTTCTTTCAAATGCTTTCAATGCCTTAAACCATTACACTTGCCCCCTTTATATAGGAAAGACCAAATTCCACTAGGACAAGAATGCCCCTAGCCTTTTCAAGTAAAGACTTCCATATCCTAGCCTAATAAAACAAAAGCCAACTACCAACTTTTAACTTTGATCAAATAAAATAAAATACTTTGACTTGGTGGTTAATAATACAATACCACCATGATAAAATACTCACAAATAGAAATACATACGCAATACACACAAATACGTACTCAGGACGCCAAGTCTTCAAGTGAGTCTCCGAGCCACAAGCTCGGTGATGTCGGGGTGATGCGGTGTCGGCTCCGAGTAGTGGGTCCGATAGGGGGCCCGATGTCCCCACCAACAAGCCTCCCGTCAATGGTTCATTAAGTTTAGTGAAATCATACTGCCCTTTGGGTTTAAGGAAAACATTATTGATGAATGTTTATACCTAAAGTGTCAGTGGGAGTAAATTCATTATCTTGCTTTTGTATGTGGATGATATCTTGCTTGCCAGTAGTGATCTTGGTTTGTTGCATGAAATAAAAGTTTTTCTTTCTAAGAATTTTGAGATGAAAGATATGGGTGATGTCTGCTATGTCTTAGGTATTGAGATCACCAGAGATAGACCTTCAGGTACACTTGGTCTTTCTCAAAAAGTTTACATCTCAAATGTCTTGGAAAGGTTCAACATGTAATTCTGTGCACTCGATAAAGTACATGTTGTAAAAGGAGATAAATTTAGTGATCTGCAGTGTCCTAAGAATGACTTAGAAAGTAAGCAGATAGAGCCCATTCCCTATGCTTCCGTTGTTGGGAGCATGATGTACCTTCAGGCTTGTACACGTCCAAATATTGCTTTTACTGTGGGAATACTTAGCAGGTACCAAAGCAACCCAGGTTTAGATCATTGGAAGGCTGCCAAGAAAGTCATGCGTTATTTGAAAGGGACTATGGATTACATACTCACATACATGAGGTCAGATCAGCTGGAGGTCATTGCATATTCTGAAGCTGATTTTGGTGATTTCCTTGACACGGGGAAGTCTACTACAGGCTACATCTTCCTATTGGCAGGGGGAGCCATTACTTGGTGCAGTGAAAAGTAGAGTATTACAGTGACCTCCACTATGGCAGCTGAGTTCATTGCTTGTTTTGAGGCTAGTGGACAGGCCATTCAGTTGCGGAACTTGCTCACAAGTCTACCATTTATAGATTTCATCTCAAGACCTATCAAGATTTACTGTGACAATTCCGTTGCGGTCTTCTACTCTAAGAATAATAAGGCATCCAAGGGTGGTAGAGCCTTGAATATTAAGTATTTTACTCTTAGAGATAGAGTGAAGAATCATGAAGTGTCTATGGAACATATTGGGACAAATCTTATGATTGCTGACCCGCTCACTAAGGGACTACCTGCTAGCATCTTTTGTAGTCATGTGATTAAGATGGGTCTTGTTAGTTCCCTTGATATGTTATGACACTTACAGTTACTTGTGATCACATTAATATTATGATTCTTCTATTATTTTCTGCTTATTCCATTTGTTGTATATACATATTGGTTATGGTGGGGACACCACCGGACTAGTCACACGCAGTCGATGCCGCACCGCCCCGACACCACCTAGCTTGTGGCTCAGAGACTCGACTTCTTGAAGACTCGGCTTCTTGAAGACTCGGCGTCCTGAGTATTAATTTGTGTGTATTGCGTATGTATTTTTATTTGTGTGTATTTTACTATGGTGGTATTATATTGTTAACCACCAAGTCAAACTATTTTTATTTTATTTGGTTAATAGTCAAAAGTTGTTGACTTTTATTTTATTAGGCTAGGACATAGATGTCATTAGTTGAAAAGATTAAGGGTATGATTGTCCAAGTGTAATATGGCATTTCCTATATAAAGGGGGCTAGTGTGTTGTTTTCATATGCATATATTGAATGAAAGAAACCCACGTAAGGTGCTTTGCCCCTTGTTGCTTCCCTTCCCTCCAACTCCTTTGTGAGAAGAGAGTGTTGTCCGGTGAGAGACCGAGTTGTCCGAGGCAGTAGTTATCCCGTTCTATTCGCGTCTTCGGAGTGCCGTCGATGCTTTCTATGTCGTCGCCGCTTCAAATTTGGTATTCGAGCCCAACAACGGCGTCTCCGTCAACCCCGACGTCTACGTCATTCCCCCCAACATCGATACGTGAAGAAAAAGGAAAGAAGGAGCAGAAAAGATCTCTCGACTGAGAAAGAAAGAAGGAAAAAAAAAGAGAAGTAGAGGAATTGCTTCTCTCGGCTGAGAGAAAACGAAAAAAAAATTGTTCGCGTGGTCGGGCATCGTCGCCTGTGCCACACTTCAAAATCCCAGCGGCCGCAACGGCCGCCTGCGCCCTGCCTGCGTCACCCGCTGGCCGCCCGCCCGCATGGCCCGCTGTCGCCATCGCCCGCGTGGCCGCCCGCCAACGCTCGCGCCTGCCACGCCTGCGCCTGTCGCCTACGCCCGCCTGCCGCCCCTGCGCGCAGATTGTCGGCGCCCGCGCCCGCCACCACGTGCGCCTGCGTCGACTCACGCGTGCGCGCGCCCGTCGGCCGCGTGCGCCTCCGTGCTTACGTGCGCCCGCTCCCGTCGGCCACGCGCCTTGCGCCTGCGCTCCACTACCCCGCGCCCAGCCACGCCCGGCCGCTTGCGTGCGACCGCCCGCCCCCGCGTGCGCCGCCCACCCTGAGCCCGCCACCGCCCTCAGGCCGCCCACGTCTGCCTGTCGCCAGAGCCCGCCCTGCGCGTGCGCCCGGCGCCCGCCCGGCGGCCGGCGCCCGCCGTCGCCCGCAGCCGCGTGGCTGCCTGCTTCAACACAGTCTTCACCCACTTTTGTTGACTGCCGTGAGTTGCGCAGGAAAGATTTGAAAAAAAAATCAGAAAAGAGAGGTTGAAAGCTTGTTGGAATATATATATTATATATATAATATCAGGGATACAAATATGTATAATTTAATAGTTATATAACCATATATACATATATATATTTCTTTTGATTAAATTATTGGAAGTGGCACCCGAGTCCACTTCGGCGGCTTGAGTAGCGCCCGAGTCGCTTGGTCGTCGACAGACGGTCCGTAATTTACGGAGTGTGAGTGACCGTGAGCCTCCCTGCGCGGAGAAAATCTGAACTAATTTATTCCCCTGCGCGGGAAATTTTATTAAGTAGTTTTGTAATAATTGCACCACCCTCCCTGCGTGAAGTGAATTTTTGTAAACCGTTCAAGCTTTGTCGACGCCGTGCGGACATGCACGTCCCCACTCGCCTTCGTCTCCGGTCGGAGGTAAACTTTTCAGTCTAGTTAGGTGTGTGCTCCCACAAACTTGCTCATTTAGTATCTTTTTTAAATTACCGCGCGATGAAGTGAGAGAGAGCCCTATCCATGCAGCCTGTCTCCTGAGTACATCACTGTGGACGGAGAGAGAGAGCTTGTATGCACCTATCCTTTAAGCCATAGAACTGCCGCATTATGGCACCATACTTGTCAGGAGATAGTTCCACAACTACTTCACCTACGGGCGAGCAACTCTCCCTGACCGGTACCTTCGCGAAAGGAATTGACCCTTTACATTTTAGCCAACAAATTGGATATCAACTTGCTAATTTTTGATCCCATGATTGCATCATTTAGGTCCGAACTCGTGCATGCCACGTTGGTTTAGGAATTCATCGGTCCGCCTAGAGCGCAGTTTAACTTTACAATCACCCATGAATCAGGAGGGCGTGAACGCCACGTTAGCCCAGCTCGAACAACATCTTACGGCCCAAATTGAAGAATCCATAGGCCAATTGCGAGCGGAGCTAGGTGAGAAGATCCGAGCCTTAGAGGATCATGTGAAGAGAGAGGAAGGAAGGATGAATGGTCGCGGAGATCCCGTAGCCAAGCCTAGAGAAGAGAGAGACCAAGCCCGCCGGAATCAGGCTCCTCGCGGTAGAGAGCAAGGTGATCGTGCGCCTCTCGAAAGAGACCACGATGATGAGGAGATCATCCTATGGAACGTCAAGATAGACGCTCCCAGTTTTGATGGGTCCCTAATGTTGTGCCCCTGAAGTTTTGATGATCTGTAGTTTTGATGATAGCAAACATTATGAGTCACAAGTCTATACATCCATGCATCATCACACTCAGCATAGTCTGTACACTCATTGCCAGCAAGTCTGTACATTGCATGTGTCGCAGACATAGCAAGTCTGTACATTGCATGTGTCGTAGACATAGCAAGTCTGTACATCGCAATTGTCGCAGGCACAGCAAGTCTGTACATTGCGTGTGTCGCAGACATAGCAAGTCTGTACATTGCATGTGTCGCAGATATAGCAAGTCTGTACATCACATTTGACGCAGGCTTGCAAGTCTATACATTGGTATCTTTACCTACGTTGCACCTGCAAGTCTATACATTGGCTGCTGCATGCTCACACAATCATTAAGTCTATACATCGTGCACTCTCAAGTCTGTACAGCCTGTGAGGTCCGTCTCACTTAGCGTCTCATTTGGACATAAAGCCTATACATTGGACCGTCTCACTTTGCGTCTCACTCATCGTCTTTGTTGCACGCAGAATCTGCACAACTCTTTGTCAGCAAGTCTGTACATCGTGTAGCATGCACGCGTTCAAGTCTGTACATCGCATAGCATGCACGCATGTCCAAAGCCTGTACATTGTTCACTTGCAGCATTAGCACAAGTCTGTACAGCCTGTGTGCTTCATAATGCAAAGTCTATACAACGGCTAGCTGCACAAACGCCAAGTCTATACATTGGCTAGCTGCACAAACACTAAGTCTACACATTGTTGCACGCAGAGTCTGTATATTCATTTGGCATGACAGTGCATCCATTTGTAATGTATATACCTTGCCATCTGCATTTGTGCACTCATTCGCTCTAAGTCTATACATTGTTTCATGCATTGCACGAAGTCTGCACATTGTGTGTTGCTATGCTTATACATCATTTTAGTAAGTCTGCACAATGGTACACATTGAGTCTACACATTCATTTGACATGACAGTGCATCCATTTGTAATGTTCATACTTTGCTTGATGCATTCTGCATTACACACTCAGTTTGTGCATTGTGCTCTCATGTTTCAACACTAGGCATTGCAAAGTCTATACATTGCTGTCGCATTGCAAAGTCTATACATTGTTGTCGCATTGCAAAGTCTATACATTGCAAAGTCTACACACTGCATTGCACACTACAAAGTCTGTACAAGGTTCTATAGTCTTAAACTGATAATTCTCTTCGACTGACTGACAGGTACTTATGCTCGAGGAGATTAAGAAGGGCACATGATCCAAGAAAGAGGAGGTGCCAGGATCGTGACACGTGTACAGCAATGAGCCTGGATGCTTCCACGTGGTCCAAGCTTTTGGGCGGGAAATGTGGAAGACACACGCCCTATCTGTTGCTCTATATATATGAAGCCTCTTCCTCAGAAGAAGTCTGATCGAAGCAGAAGAGCAGAGAGTGAACTTCAGCCTGCACGATCCATAGAGAAGAAAAGCAGAGAGCCACCGAGAGTAGAGAAGAAAAAGAGAGAGAAGAGAAGAGCAGAGAAGAAAAAGAGAGACAAGAGAAGATTGAGAAGATAGAGTTGAGAGAGTTTATTTGAGAAGTTGTTCCTCAGACTCTTGGTTCAGATACCAGAGCTGAGTTTGCTCATTGCGAGCTATATTCCCTTTTGGGATTTCTTGTTTTCGTTTGATTCTGTTTTTGTTTTCTGAAACCTTTCTTCAAGCTGTTTGTCAGCAGAGCTAAGCTGTATTGCTCAGCGGTTTGCAGAGGTGTAGTCTCTGGACGGGTAAAGCTGTAGTCCCCAGCAGTTGCAGTGGAGGATTCCACTGGACAGGTCAAGCTGTAATTCCTCAGCGGGCGAGACTTGGTCTCGGACAGCAAGCTGTGAAGCTCAGCGGTTTGTAGGCAAGCTGTGAAGCCCAGCGGTTCAAGCTGTGTGACAGCGGAAAGCCACACTCGAGTTGAGTGTGGGGTGGACGTAGGTCTGGAGGACCGAACCACCTAAAAATTTGGTGTGTCAAGTGTTTGTGTGATTGCTTGATATGCTGTGTGATTGCATTTGCCGATTCTCTTCTTAGATCGTTGTTGTTTCTGCTCAGATCTGTCACTCGAGTTAGTGATCTAGTAGATCTGCTTAAATTCCGCATTAGAGCCTTATTTTGGTTTTAAATTAGGCCATCGATCTATTCACCCCCCTCTAGATCCACACTTCGTGGTGACAGAGTGCTTCCATCTAACATAACAGTTGGTATCAGAGCCTAACTCTTCTATAGGGACTTACATCCCGAAGAGGAAGGTACATATGGATGCTAGAGGAATGATCGCTGAAGAACACTCAACCACCAAGCCCCCTTACTTTGATGGATCGAATTATGCATACTAGAAGAATCGTATGCAAGTCTTCTTGAGGGCGAAGGACTACGAGATTTGGAAAGTGGTTAGTAAGGGACCTTATGAGCTGTCCCCGAACGAGGATGTCTGGACCAAGGAAGAGATCCGAAGATCCACTCTGAACTGGAGCGCCATCAATGCAATTCAATGCGCACTGCACCCCACAGAGTTCTCTCGCGTATCATCTTGCACATCAGCTAAAGAGATGTGGAATAACCTGGAGGTCATCTACGAAGGGACCTCTCAGGTCAAAGAGACGAAGGCGAACCTCCTGGTGTCAGAGTATGAAGCCTTCAAGATGAAGCCCAATGAGACCATCAAAGAGATGTATGCTCGACTAACAATCATCACAAACGGTCTCAGAGGTCTTGGGAAGACACAGACAGAATATGATATTGTAAGGAAAATTATGCGTTCCCTGACTCATGTTTGGCACACTAAAGCTACTGTAATGGAAGAGTCGAGGGATCTGCACAACACCATGGCATATGAGTTAATTGGTTCGCTGATGGCTTATGAAATTAATCTGCCGAAGATAGAGGAAGCTGAGAAGAAGAAAAAGTCTATTGCACTGAAAGCTGGTGCCAGCAAATCCAGCCAATCCAGCTCTAGTGGATCATCATCCGAGGAGAGCCTGACTGGAGAAGAAATAGAATGTGATGAGATAGCAATGATCACCAGAGAATTCAGGCGGTTCCTCAGGAAAGAAGGAAGGCGATTCAACCGAAGAAACTATGGTGGTGGCCGACGGGATACAAGGTATAAATCTAATCCTGTAAGGAAAACTGAAACTAATGTGTGTTACCAATGCAGGAAGTCTGGCCATCTGAAAGTTGATTGTCCAGAAAATCAGAAGCACAAGGACAAGTCCAAGAGAAAGAACACTAAAGGGAAAGCCATGGTAAGTACCTGGAGTGATGAGGATGAAGGTACCTTGAGCAGCAGCTCGGACAGTGAGGAAGAATCAGAAAAACCTATGTGTCTTATGGCAACCAATTCTGAAGATAGAGAGGAAGATTCTGATGATGTACCCTCTCGATTTGATAATTTTACCATTGCTGATTGGGTAGATGCCTATCATGATATTGCTGATAAAGTAGATGATATTAGAAAAGAAAATAGGCATCTAAGAAGAAAAATAAATTCCATGCAAAATGACAAAACCTTGACTGATAAAATTGTATGCCTCGAATCTGAAAATGCTAAGCTGAAACTCACATGTTCTGAAATTGAAGAAATCAAGCATGAGCTAAAATTTCTAAGGAAGAGAATGAGGGGCTAGAAAATGCAATTGATGAATGGAAATTGAAAATACAAAAATATGAGAGTGAGATGAAGCTTGTAAATGAAAAGTATGAAGCTGTCCTAAGTGTGAACACTGAACTGAGGAAATCTGTTGAAGATGTTCAGAAAGATAATGAAGACAAGCTGAGAACAATAGAAAAGATGACCCAAGGTTCAGAGAACTTAAATGCCTTATTATGGTCAAAAGTCAACTTCAGGAGAGAGGGTCTTGGATTTAATTCCAGTGCAACTAAAAGTTTTGCAATGAAGACTATATCATTTGTTGCACAGAAAGAGAAAAGACCTCTCATTAACATGAATTCAGATAATTCTGTAAATAAAACAGTGAACCTGAAGAAGCCCAGTGCTGAGGAGAAGGGCAAACAAAAGATTGGTGAGCATAGCAGAGCTGGTACATCCAAGCCAAATCCTAAAGCTCAGTCTCAGGTTAGGGGTCAGCCTACACATGCATATAAACCCCATGGTAAGGCCACTAAGTCTCACAGACCTTGCACCAGAAATTGGGTTGGTGGGTATGGCAATTGGACACCTAGGATCATGCATTTCTTCAGCCAGCCCAGAAACTACTATGGCCACAATTTCGTGAATGCACCCTGGCCAAGGCACTGGCACAGAAGCAACAAATCTGTCAATAATTATGCGGGTGCCAACAAGAAGAAAAACAATAAAAAGAAGAGGAATAATAACAAAAAGAAATCTGTAAAATCCAATGAATAGAATTCTTTTAAACAAATGTGGATTCCTAAAAGTTTGCTTTCATATTTTACCAGTATTTCATCTGCTCTGGAGCCCAACCAGACTTGGGTTCCAAAATTCTCTCCCTAATTGTGTGTGCAGGTATGCCTGGTAGCCAAGAACAATCTGTGGTACCTGGATAGTGGCTGCTCCAGGCATATGATAGGAGATAAGGCCAAGTTCTGCATGCTGACAGAGAAACATGGAGGCCTTGTCACCTTTGGTAGCAACACAAAAGGTAGAATTATCGAGTCAGGTAAGGTAGGTAAGTGTACTACCTGTTGCATTGAAGATGTCATGCTGGTTGAAGGTTTAGCATATAATTTACTTAGTATCAGCCAGTTATGTGATAAAGAGTATAAAGTTCTTTTTGACTCTCAATGCTGTAAAGTGTTTGAACCTGATTCTGACTTTGTTAAGTTTTCTGGTAAAAGAATTAATAATACATACATGATAGATTTAGATGACATATCACATTCTAACCTATGCCTCACTGTTAGCAAAGAAGATTTAGCATTCTTATGGCATCGTAGGTTAGGCCATGCTAGTTACACAGTATTGCATAAATTGAATAAGCACAGCATGGTTAGAGGACTTCCTGAAGTTTCTTTTAAGAAAGAAAATAAACTCTGTGATGCATGTACTCAGTCCAAGTTAACTAGAAATTCATTCAAATCTAGAGCAAAAAATTTGTCATCTAAACCCTATGAGCTGATACACATGGACCTTTTTGGGCCAACGAGATCTGTCAGCTTATCAGGGAGGAAGTATGGGTTTGTTCTGGTAGATGACTTCTCTAGATACACTTGGGTATACTTCCTGTCACAGAAAAGTGATGCATTCACAGAATTTTAGGAGTTCTGTCTTAAGATAAACCAGAAAATTGAAAACATTTTAACTGATCATGGAGGTGAGTTTGAAAACTCACAGTTTGAGGATTTCTGCAGGACAAATGGTATTCATCACAAGTTCTCCTCACCAAGGACACCCGAGCAGAATGGAGTTGTGGAGAGGAGAAACAGAACCCTAGTGGAGATGGGTCGCACACTCTTGGTTGAAGGTGGTCTGCCAAGGAAGTTCTGGGATGAAGCTGTAAATACTGCATGTTATGTAATTAACAGAGCTATGGTAAGACCTTCTACCCAGAAAACACCTTATGAGATCATAAAGGGTAAGAAACTTTCAATTGCTCATTTTAAGGTTTTTAGTTGCAAATACTTTATTCATATAAATGATAAAAGAGACCTTGATAAATTTGAACCTAAAGGTGAACCAGGAATTTTTCTTGGTTACTCTGAAAACACCCGGGCATATAGAGTGTATAATCTAAACTCCAAATCTGTTGAAGAATCTCCACATATTGTTTTTGATGAATCTTTGGTAAAGACTAATATTGGTCAATGCAGGAATGAAGACAATGGTGATATTCTGAAAGATGGGAACCCTGCAGACAAATCGAAAGATGAGGAAGAAAATGAAGAGCTTAATGGAGAAGAGTCTACAGTTCAGGGGGAGGTAAGTGAAAATCATGATAATCAAGTTGTCAACATTAGATATCTGAAAGATCATCCTGTAGATAATATGATTGGCAATTTGCATGACCCTCCTAGGACTAGAGGCCATTTTAGAATTCAAAATGAACTGAATGCATATGCTCTTGTTTCTCATGTAGAACCCAAGTCCATTGACTGTGCTCTCAAGGATGTGCATTGGACTAATGCCATGCATGAGGAGCTCAATCAATTTGACAGGAATAAGGTGTGGCACTTGGTCCCACCTTCTGATCATGTGACAGTCATAGGGACTAAATGGGTCTTCAGAAATAAAACTGATGAATTAGGGAATGTGGTTAAGAATAAGGCCAGACTTGTAGCTCAGGGGTATAACTAGGAATTTGGAATAGACTTTGAAGAATCTTTTGCCCCTGTAGCCAGGTTAGAAGCAATCAGTATTTTATTGGCTTATGCATGTTCCCTAGGAATAAATCTCCAGTAGATGGATGTAAAATCTACTTTTCTGAATGGGAAAATCAGTGAGGATGTCTATGTGAGGTAGTCTCTTGGCTTTGAATGTTTAGACTTCCCCAATCATGTGTATAAACTCAATAAAGCTCTCTATGGTCTTAAGCAAGCTCCTAGAGCTTGGTATAACAGGTTGAGCAAATTTCTCACAGATAAGAACTTCACAAGAGGAATAGTTGATCAAACTTTATTCACTAAGGTAAGTCATCCAGATATACTTATTGTTCAAATTTATGTGGATGACATAGTTTTTGGGTCAACTAACCCCAAACTGTGTGAGGAGTTTTCTCAAATTATGACTAATGAATTTGAAATGAGCTCAATGGGCGAGCTCAAATTATTTCTTGGACCGCAGGTTACACAGTCAAAGGATGGAACCTTCATCACTCAGTCCAAGTACATAAGGGATTTACTGAAGAAATACAAGATGGACAACCTCAAAGAAATAGCTGCTCCAATAGGTACCTCGACTAGCTTAGATGAAGATCCTCAAGGTAAACCAGTGGACCAAAAGCTATATAGAGGTATGATCGGATCCCTTTTATATCTTACAGCATCTAGGCCTGATATTTAGTTTGCAGTGTGTCTATGTTCTAGATTTCAGGCTAGTCCTAAAGAGTCACACCTTAAGTCTGTGAAAATGATTTTTAGGTATCTACTAGGCACTCAAAAGCTTGGTCTATGGTATCCTACTAGGTGTGAGTTAGAACTTCTAGCCTACACTGATGCAGACTATGATGGGTGTCGAGTAGATAGAAAAAGCACTAGTGGCTACTGTCAATTCCTAGGTGGTTGTCTAGTGTCTTGGGCATCTAAAAAGCAACACACAGTAGCTTTGTCCACAGCTGAGGCTGAATATGTCGCAGCTGGAAACTGTGCAGCCCAAGTACTTTGGATCAAGCACCAACTGGCTGATTATCAAATAAAACTGGAATGTATTCCAATTTTGTGTGATAATACTAGTGCTATATGTTTAACTAAAAATCCTGTTCATCATTCCAGGACTAAGCATATTGAGATCAAACACCATTTTCTTAGAGATGTTGTCAATAAAAAGGAAATTGAATTGAATTTTATTGAAACATAAAAACAAATTGCTAATATCTTTACTAAGCCACTAGGGAATGAAAGGTTCAAATTTCTTAGAAGAGAACTTGGCTTGTGTAAATTTCAGCATGATGAATAAACTTTCAGGTGGTTTGAATAAAATTCTGATCTGGTTTTACATCTGATAGTCTAAATAAAACTCTGTGGTTGTTGAATGCTGCATCAGACCATGTATGCATAACATTCATATTTTTTATGACATATCAATTGGCATCACACTCATGATCCTCATTGCATATCATTCAGCCATGACTATGTCTAAGCTCTCTCTTCTCTAATTCTTCCCATTCATTTGCAAAATCACATGCATATAGACAGGGGGAGTGTTGTATGAGTTGAGTCTGACAATATGGCAATATGTTAGTCAGTTCTAATTATTAAGCAATAGAAAACAGACTTCTTCCTTTATAAGAATTTTAATTGCTTAAAGACTGACTTAATGGTTTAAATTTTATAAACTTTAGAGTTTAAAGATTGCAATCAGTAAATAAGAATGTTGATAATTGATAATAGCTCTCAACCCTTATTTCATTACATGTCAGACAAAGTTAACTGTATCTGAAATCTAAAAACTCACCTGAAATCCTGTTAGAGAAGGCTAAGTATGTGTATTGTCCTTAAACAAGTAATTCTGAAACAAATAAAGGACAGCTAAGAAAATGTTGAAAATCTTGAAAAATATTTGAAAAATAATGTTGGCAGAGCAATGACTGGTAAAGCACTGAGAAACTGAGTGATCCATCAAAGAAATGGACAATACTTAAGTCATGAGGTGTATCAGTTATCTCTGTATAAATGATCAAAACAGTAGGGTGGTTTCACTGAGTACCTGGGGGTAACTGGCGTCTGATAAACGTGTACCCTCACACAAAAAGATGTAAATCAGTTCTATTGAATTTGATCATAGGCAGAATGGTTCATTATGTTGAGTATCTAGGGGTACTGGCGTCTGAAAAACGTGTACCCTTACGTAAAAAGACAAATGGTACCTGAATGCCCTTAATAAAATAAAATTGAAAATGCTGTTCCTTCAAAGGAAAATTCAGATATGCCAAATTGTTTAATTTCAATACATGACCTGGTATCTCTTAACAATTTTATACTGAGTCTAAGAAAGTAAGATACTTTGAAACTGAATCTCGCATGCTCAAATGTGATTCTGATTTATTGCTTTTATCATGCACAGCAAACTTATCCAATGAATGTAGTGCATGAACTCTAAATTTTATAATCTTTAAATCAGAACTCTATCTGAAAGAAGTTTCTAAATTCATATGACTGAAGACTCTGTGCTTTAGAATGCTTATTCCTGAACTACTTGTTCAGAATGCCAGTCAGATGATTTCTTGTTCCTTCCCTTGTAATTTCTTTCCCTCCTCTTTGTTGACGACAAAGGGGGAGAATATATTGTCCATTTGTTGAATTCCAGGGGGAGTGTATACATTGTAAAGGCAAATGGGGAGATCTTGTTAGAACTTGCATTGGTTATTTCATCTCATAGCATGCATTCGGAGTCAGTGTAACCCATAGTGTTGCCATCATCAAAAAAGGGGAGATTGTTGTGCCCCTGAAGTTTTGATGATCTGTAGTTTTGATGATAGCAAAAATTATGAGTCACAAGTCTATATATCCATGCATCATCACACTCAGCATAGTCTGTACACTCGTTACCAGCAAGTCTGTACATTGCATGTGTCGTAGACATAGCAAGTCTGTACATTGCAATTGTCGCAGGCACAGCAAGTCTGTACATTACGTGTGTCGCAGACATAGCAAGTCTGTACATTGCATGTGTCGCAGATATAGCAAGTCTGTACATCGCATTTGACGCAGGCTCGCAAGTCTATACATTGGTATCTTTACCTACGTTGCACCTGCAAGTCTATACATTGGCTGCTGCATGCTCACACAATCATTAAGTCTATACATCATGCACTCTCAAGTCTGTACAGCCTGTGAGGTCCGTCTCACTTAGCGTCTCATTTGGACATAAAGTCTATACATTGGACCGTCTCACTTTGCGTCTCACTCATCGTCTTTGTTGCACGCAGAATCTGCACAACTCTTTGTCAGCAAGTCTGTACATCGTGTAGCATGCACGCGTTCAAGTCTGTACATCGCATAGCATGCACGCATTTCCAAAGCCTGTACATTGTTCACTTGCAACATTAGCACAAGTCTGTACAGCCTGTGTGCTTCATAATCCAAAGTCTATACAACGGCTAGCTGCACAAACGCCAAGTCTATACATTGGCTAGCTGCACAAACACTAAGTCTACACATTGTTGCATGTAGAGTCTGTATATTCATTTGGCATGACAGTGCATCCATTTGTAATGTATATACCTTGCCATCTGCATTTGTGCACTCATTCGCTCTAAGTCTATACATTGTTTCATGCATTGCATGAAGTCTGCACATTGTGTGTTGCTATGCTTATACATCATTTTAGTAAGTCTGCACAATGGTGCACGTTGAGTCTGCACATTCATTTGGCATGACAGTGCATCCATTTGTAATGTTCATACTTTGCTTGATGCATTCTGCATTACACACTCAGTTTGTGCATTGTGCTCTCATGTTTCAACACTAGACATTGCAAAGTCTATACATTACTGTCGCATTGCAAAGTCTATATATTGCAAAGTCTACACACTGCATTGCACACTACAAAGTCTGTACAAGGTTCTATAGTCTTAAACTGATAATTCTCTTCGACTGACTGACAGGTACTTATGCTCGAGGAGATTGAGAAGGGCACATGATCCAAGAAAGAGGAGGTGCCAGGATCGTGACACGTGTACAGCAATGAGCCTGGATGCTGCCACGTGGTCCAAGCTTTTGGGCGGGAAATGTGGAAGACGCACGCCCTATCTGTTGCTCTATATATATGAAGCCTCTTCCTCAGAAGAAGTCTGATCGAAGCAGAAGAGCAGAGAGTGAACTTCAGCCTGCACGATCCATAGAGAAGAAAAGCAGAGAGCCACCGAGAGTAGAGAAGAAAAAGAGAGAGAAGAGAAGAGCAGAGAAGAAAAAGAGAGACAAGAGAAGATTGAGAAGATAGAGTTGAGAGAGTTTATTTGAGAAGTTGTTCCTCAGACTCTTGGTTCAGATACCAGAGCTGAGTTTGCTCATTGCGAGCTATATTCCCTTTTGGGATTTCTTGTTTTCGTTTGATTCTGTTTTTGTTTTCTGAAACCTTTCTTCAAGCTGTTTGTCAGCAGAGCTAAGCTGTATTGCTCAGCGGTTTGCAGAGGTGTAGCCTCTGGACGGGTCAAGCTGTAGTCCCCAGCGGTTGCAGTGGAGGATTCCACTGGACATGTCAAGCTGTAATTCCTTAGCGGGCGAGACTTGGTCTCGGACAGCAAGCTGTGAAGCTCAGCGGTTTGTAGGCAAGCTGTGAAGCCCAGCGGTTCAAGCCGTGTGACAGCGGAAAGCCACACTCGAGTTGACATGCTGTGCAAATTCCTCAGCTGACTTGGATGTTCTAGACTCGAGTGGAAGGGGAATGAGATCCACATGTTTCCTAAGTTTATAGCTATGCACGACCTGAAATGGACTCATACCTATGGACCTATTGACGGAGCTGTTGTATGCAAATTCGGCTCTGGATAAAAGAAGATTTCAAGTGCCCGAATGATCCCCTACGAGACACCTCAAGAGATTCCCTAAACTCCTATTGACGACCTCTGTTTGCCCATCGGTTTGTGGGTGATAGGCAGTGGAGAATTTAAGTTTGGTGCCAACTAGGTGCCAAAGTGTCTTCCAGAAGTAACTAGTGAACCGGACATCTCGGTCAGACACGATGGTTTGGGGGAGACCATGCAGACGCACGACTTTATCAAAGAATAAGTGGGCTACTCTAGGTGCATCAGATGTTTTGGAACATGCAATGAAGTGGGCCATCTTAGAGAACCTATCAACAACAACAAAGATGGAATCATGCTTGTGAGCAGTACGAGGTAAACCGGGGATAAAATCTATACTCACATCAACCCATGGTCGATCAGGAATGGGGAGAGGAGTGTAGGGACCAGTGTTCTGTTTGACCTGTTTGGCCATCGTGCATGTCCTACACTGGGCTACAATCCTGGCCACATCTCTCTTCAGGTTAGGCCAATAGAAGTGCTCCTCCACAGAATGGATGGTCTTGTTGCGGCCAAAGTGACCAGCAAGACCTCCAGCATGTATTTCCCAAATCAGGAAGTCCCGAACAGAAGTCCTCGGGACACAGAGTTGCTGCCCTCGAAATAGAAAACCATCCTGGAGTAGATAGTCAGAAAAGGCTGTCGAGGGTCCAGCGGACAGAGCAGAGTAGGCAGGGCCAAAATCAGGACACTCTCCATATAGTTTCTTCATGCGGTCAAATCTCGTGACCTCTACCCGGGCAGTGGAAAGAAGGGAGACCCTTCGACTCAAGGCGTCGGCCATCTTATTTTCCTTTCCAGCCTTATGCTTTAGGACAAATGTGAAAGACTGGAGGAATTCTACCCACCGACCATGCCTAGGGTTTAAGCTCTTCTGAGAGCTAAGGAATTTCAGAGCCTCGTGGTCCGAATATAAGACAAACTCTTGAGGTAAGAGATAGTGTCTCCAGTGTTTGAGGGCTTGGACCACGGCATAAAATTCCTTATTATAGGTGGAGTAACGAAGCTTTGCATCAGAAAGCTTCTCACTGAAATAAGCCACGGGTTGGCTTTCCTGGCTGAGCACTCCTCCTATTCCTACGCCAGATGCATCACAGGATATCTCGAAGACTTTGGAAAAGTCTGGCAGGCGGAGGACATGGGCTTTAGTCATGAGCTCCTTTATGGCACGAAAAGCCTGGGAGGCGACTTTGGTCCACTCAAAATTCCCCTTACAGATACAATCCGTAATGGGTGCCATAATGGTGCTAAAACCCTAAATGAAGCGTCAGTAGAAAGTGGCTAGCCCATGGAAACTTCGAACGTCATGGACATTCTGGGGCTCTGGCCAGTCTACTATGGCTCGGACCTTGGATTGATCCACAGACACTCCATGACTTGAAACCACAAATCAGAGAAAAGTGACCCGGTCTGTCATGAATTCACATTTAGCAAGGTTGACAAACATGGTTTCTCTCCTCAAAGTCTCGCAAACTTCCCTCAAATGGTGGATGTGATCTTGAGGGTTGTGGCTATATATGAGAATGTCGTTAAAGTAGACGACAACAAAGCGACCAATGAGAGGACGAAGGGCTTCTGTCATAAGCCTCATGAAAGTGCTGGGGCGTTGGATAGCCCAAACGTCATGACAAGCCACTCATACATACCTTCTTTTGTTTTGAAGGCTATCTTCCACTCATCCCCTGGTCGAATCCGGACCTGGTGGTAGCCACTTTTCAAGTCAATCTTGGAAAAGATGGTGGCTCCACTCATCATGTCAAGCATGTCATCAAGACGGGGAATGGGAAATCTGTACTTGATAGTGATTTTGTTGATGGCGCGGCTGTCAACACACATCCGCCGGGTGCCATCTTTCTTTGGTGTGAGCAAGGCAGGAACAGCACATGGGCTCTTGCTCATCTTGAGGAAGCCCTTTTCAATAAGGTCCTCAATAATTCGTTGGATCTCAGCATGCTCTCTGGGGTTTAATCTATAGTGGGGAAGGTTGGGTAGGGTGGACCCAGGGACAAGATCAATGGCGTGTTGAACATCACGCATGGGAGGGAGTGTTGAAGGCAAGTCTTCCGAGAAGATGTCTTGGAAGTCCTGCAGGATTGCCTGGACTTCAGGTGGGACGGAGACCTGGGACTCCTCAGAGGTAATGGTGACGACAACAGCCCAAATAGGGGCACCCTCGGCAACCTCTCTATTCATCTCACGAACACGTATGAAGTTAAGACGCCTAATCGGGTCATGGTCAACCTTAGGGGCCTAAGGGATGGATATGACAGGTGTAGGAGAGGAGGGAATGAGAAGCTTCCCTTTCATGGGGGTTGGGACATTCTCTTGAATTTTGGGGGATGTAGCGGGTGTGGAGGTAGGACTCTTTCCCGTGGCCACCTTTGGGGGTATCGGGCACAACTGAATCCTCTTTCCATTGTGGGAGAAGGAACGCTGATTGGACCGACCGAATGTAGTAAGGTCTACATCGTAGATCCATGGCCGTCCTAGGATGATGCTCCCGACCTTCATAGGCATTACATCGCATAGGATTTGTCCTTGGTAGGACTGGAACTGGATAGGAATGACACATGTAGTGGTGACTGGGATAGACGTGTCGTCAACCCAAGCCACGTTGTATGGCCTCGGATGAGGATGGGTAGGTAGACCTAGACGGGAGACAAAGTCTGAAGAGACTGTATTGATACAGCTCCCGTTGTCAAAGATCACCTTACAGGGTTGAGATTTGACCATGATGTAGGTTTGGAAGATGGAGGTTCGACGCCAGTCGTCCTCCTGTGGATGTGCGAGGATGTAGCGAACTACACCCAACCGTACATGGTCATAACTTTTAGCAATATTTCCCACTTGTACGTACTCGACATGCGTGCTATCAAACCCCGCATCTAATTCCTCAAACTGGGCAATGAGATCAGGGTCAGGCTCATATCTCTCAAGGGGTTCTTCTTTCTGAGGTGGAAACTCCACAGGCTGGGGGTCGGTGATGACTAAGGCTCGGGTGGGGCAGTTGGAGGTAATATGCCCTAGGTTATAGCACCTAAAGTAACGAACTCCCGAGACAGAGACTGGTTGGGAGGTGCTAGGGATGACTCCCTTTCCCTTGTCATCTCTCCTATCAGTTGGCGGAGTATACTCCAGCCTGGGCACAGCAGCGGGTGCAGGTAAGGGGTTCCGTGGGAAAGGAGCAGTAGGGGCAACGACCCTAAGTGGGGTAGCAGTAGGGACGTAGGAGGTGGAGGGGCCAGCTCTCTCAGTATAGCGGACTATGGGGTTTCGAGGTTCAGGTTGGCGGTAGGTGGGAACCCGAGGTGGGACCACCCTTTGAAACCTCTCAACATCTCGTGCAACCTGGTAGGCGTGCTCGAGGGTATTAACCTCCCACAAGAATAATTCCCGCTGAATACTCTCATGTAGGCCAGCCCTAAACCGTGAGAGGGTGACAGAGGCATCCTCCATGACTCGACTCCGAAGGAAGAAGTCGTCAAATTTGGCGATGTACTCGTCCACAGACTTTCCATCTTGGGTGAGTTTCTGCCATTGGTCTAAAAGACGCTGATGGTAAGAAGGTGACATATACTTTTCCCTCAATTGCTCCTTCATTTCTTCCCACGTGCTTATAGGCTCCTCCCGTCTCCTGGCTAGGAGATTTTCAACGTTACACCAGTAAGTTTTGGCTTGACCTAGGAGTTTTATTTTGGCAAACCTCACCCTAGTAGCAGGGGTCATGCGGCGATGCCAGATAAAATATTGGTCCATCCCGGTCTCCCAATCAAGGTATGTTGCAGGGTTTAGGGACCCATCAAAGCTTGGAGCGTCAATCTTGATGTTCCGTAAGATGATATCCTCATCGTCGTGGTCTCTCTCTCGAGGCGTACGGGCCTCTTGCTCTCTACCTTGGGGAGCCTGATTCGGACGGACTTGCTCTCTTTCCTCCCTAGGATTGGCTACGGGATTGTCGTGGCCATTCACTCTTCCTTCCTCTCCCTTCAGTCGATCTTCTAAGGCTCGGATCCTCTTATCGAGTTCCGTCCGTAGTTGGCCTATGGATTCTTCAAAGTGGGCCACGAGATTGTGCTCGAGCTGGACTAGCATAACAGTCACGCTCTCTTGATCCATGGATAGCGTTGAGGGGCGCTCTAGACGGCCAGATGAATTCCTAGACCAACGCGGCATGCACGACCTTGGACCTAAATGATGCAGTCCTGGGACCGATAATTAGCAAGCTATGGACCCGAATTTGGCTAATTGGCAAAGGGTCAACTCTTTTGAGAAGGGATCGGTCAAGGAGAGTTATTCGCTCGTAGGCGAAGTAGTTGTGGAACTACCTCCTGACAATTAGGGTGCCCTAATGTGACAGTCTAGGGCCTTAAGGATAGGTGCAAGCAAGCTCTCTCTCACCGTCCACAGCGGTGCACTCAGAAAACTAGCTGCATGGATCGGGCTCTCTCTCACTTCACGCGGCAATTGAAAAGATACTAAATGAGTAAGTGAGGGGAGCACGTACCTAGCTAGACTGAAAAGTCTAACTCCGACCGGAGACGAAGGCGAGCGGGGACGTGCGTGCCCGCACGGCGTCGACGAAGCTTTATGGTTACAATGAATTCACTCCGCGCAAGGAGGATTTAACTTATTACAAAGCCACTTGAAATTTAAAATTTTCCTGCGCAGGGGAACAAATTAATCCAATTTCTCCGCGCACGGAGACTCTCGGGCACTCACGTTCCGTAATTTACGGACCGTCTGTCGGCTTCCGGGCGACTCGGGCACGGGTCGAGACGTAGTAGTGGACTTGGGTGTTAAAAGAACAAAATTCAAACAATTGATATATATATATATATATATCCAACACTTCTTTTCTTTTCAATTTTAAAACTATTTTTTAAACCCCCTTTTTTTGACTTTTTCCAATATAATATATATATATATATACACTCCACAAATTATCAACCTCCTTTTTTGACTTTTTTTCCACTCTTTTCAAACTCTTTTTTTTTCTTTTCAAACCGACTTCGCGTGTCTCACGCGGCTGGGCAGTCAGTGATGGCTGGCGGGGTGGGTGGTGAGCAGGCACGCGGGCGCGTGCTTGGGCGAGCCGCAGCGGGCGCGGGCCCGGGCGCACCATGAGCGCGAGGCCGGGCGCGCAGGGGCGCAAGCCCGGGTGCACGGCGGGCTCGCAGGGGCGCTGGGCGGGCGAACGGCCGGGTGCACAGGGCGCGGGGCCGGACGGCCGAGCGCGCAGGGGCGCGGGCCCGGGCGCACGGCGGGCGGGGGGCACTGCCGAGCGCGACGGGGGCGCTGCGGAGGTGGTGGCGGGAGGTGGCCCTGGGCGGCGGCCTGCAGGGCGGAGGCGGTGGCGGGGTGGCACGGGCGACGAGGCCACCCCTGCGAACTCCTTTACTTTATTTTTTTCTATTTCTGCTTTGCGCTAAACGAGAGAGAGAAATTAACAGAGAGAGAGAAAGAGAAAGGGAGAGATTAACATGGGAGGGGAAAAATTTTCACTTTTTTTTTCTTATGCTTCCCTCAACTAATATCTTTTCTGCTACTCTTCCCCCTTTTTTTTCTTTTCACTCTAGCAACCTAGAGAGAGAAAGAGAGACGACGTCGGGGACGTCGGGGACGTCGGAGACGCCGTTGTTGGGCTCTGATACCAAATCTGACGCGGCGGCGACGTGGAAATGGATTGACGGTAACTCTGGGACACGAACGGGACTGGATAGGATGCTACCTCGCGCAGCTCGGCGTCACGCCGGACGGTCTCACACCGGGCGACACTCAGACTCACAAAATGAGAAAGAGGAAAGGGAAGGAAACACAAAGGGGATGACCCTTACGTGATTGCAATTCTTAAGCTTTCATTCATGCCTTAAACCATTACATGAGCCTCCTTTATATAGGAGGAGGCTATAGCAACCACACCCACAATCTTTTACAAATAGCATATATGTCCTTAGCCTTATAAAACAAACTCACCTACCTAACTTTTGACTTGGGGGTTTTAACCAAATAAAATACACAAAACACACATGTTTATTGACTATGACTTAGCCTAATAAGACGAAAGTAAAAATACATGTACTAATACATATATTTTACACACAATACACAAATACGTACAATACAAATACACACAAATAAATATTATGCTCAGGACGTCGAGTCTTCAAACGAGTAGCCGAGCCATAAGCTCGGTGCAGTGACGGTGCGGCGTCGACTCCGAGCATTGGGCCCGGTAGTGGGCCCGGTAGTGGGCCCGGTGTCCCCACCACAATGCCCCCAACACTTTCATGAGGCTCGTGACTAAAGCCCTCCATCATCTCATTGGTCACTTTGTTGTCGTCTACTTTGACGATATTTTGATCTATAGCCACAACCCTCAAGACCACGTCACTACTACAAAAATAGAAATATAAGGCAAAATTCTTCTACCTTTTGAAGTGTCAAAATCTGCCATCTATTCTATTAGAAGGCGAAAAGAAGGCGAATTATATTCTACCTTCTATTCCACTGTCTTCTATGTAAATATGAGACGAAAAATGAATTTTAGAAGACAGAAACTTTAAAAGAGAGAAATGATAGTTATAGAAGACACTTTTTTTTCGCCATATAAACTCATGATTGAAGACACTTATATGCGCCCTCTATTATTTTTTAGAAGACGATAATTTCTGACTTCTAAGATCTATATAAAAGGTAGATATTTTTACTTTCTATTCCTTTTAAGCGGTAAAATTTTTTGCCTTATAAGTTGTCAAAATAAGTCAATAGAAGACAAAATTTTCTGCCTTCTATACTTACATCAGAATATAAATTATTATCCTTTAAAAAGAGTCTTATTCTTCATATAACCTGTTATATTTAATGATAGTTATTCTAAAATAATTTCTCACGAATAAAATTTAATGATAAATATAAATTTCTTCTAAATATAGAATGAAACTATTTTCTCACGAAAGAAGATTACAAAATTTAAAATATAATATCAGATGACAAAAAAGATACAAAATCATAAGTCACAATATGATTCTGATAATATATACTAAAAGTGCATTTGACATACATAACTTTATTTATACATCTTCACAAAAAATGTCTACAACTATCCAAATATAACAACCACATAATCTTCATAACTTTATAAGCATTCTTCATCTTCTCTTGAAAGTAGGTACCCAGGGACATCTCTCTGTCAAGGCTGCGAACAACGTCATCTTCATCCTCCAGCCAAAATGCCCTCCTTGTTCTCAATCCAAATGCTGACTGTATAGCCTCCTTGATTGCTTCTGCACTGGCATCAATACCAATCTTTCTAGTGTAATCTCCCCACTTGATCAAAATCACCCTTCCACTATATGTAGCATTATTTTGCCCACCAGCCAACAAAAAGAGGGAGAAATAAATAGGTAGCAATGAAAATTTTGTTGTATGCGCAGTAGGATCTACATGATTTTTAACAAGCTTGCAAAAAAAAATGAAGAAAATATCTGGTAGTTTTCCTTATCTTCTTTATTTACATGTATCGGACAAGCCATATCATAAGAATGCTAGGAATAGCCCACTCTCTCACCAGCAATATAATAGACAAAAAGGAAGAGTTTTGTGAGTCTATTTTACAAATAAGAATAGCCCACTCTCTCACCCCCTCTTCCACACATATTATCAAAGGACCTAATGTGGGTAGCGTTGGAGTGTGTGGAGTCTGTATTATGCTCACATTACCCAAACTTGGGATGATTTGGTCCCTTTAAAGGAAAAAAAAACAAAGCTAACCAACCCGGATCGGACTGACTCAGCATTGATCACAATATGATTCTGCAATCCATTATCTGAACCAAAAAAACAAGACAACCAATTAATCTTATGATACATTGACTATAGAACAATGTTGAAGACCTGCTTACAGTAGCTGGATGACACCAGATAAGAATGCATGCTGTTATAATCACTGAATGTGGGAACTTAAAATTTTATGACATGTAGTTGGTATCATAAGTATGCTAGGATCATGGTCCAGATAAATTGAATCATATAGTTTAGAGCGTTCTTATGTGTAAATGACGTCTACACAATTGTTATATAGTGCCCTATAGTGTACTAGTTCCTAATTCATTGTCAACCATTTTTCCATTCAAGTGTGCAGCCTGAATTCAAGTTTCCTAGGACTATTTCAAATAATGTGTGGTAATCATAATAAATAGTACCTTAGAAATGTAGAATTCGGAAACTAAGATTACCTCTTGCTTCGTGTATATATCCCACAACCTTTCTATCAATTTCTCTTCGTCATATGATGTTGTTATCCCAGCAAAAACAATATCCTTACAATACTTCAGATAAAATCCAAAGTCCTTTGAATAATCTGTTAATAACAAAGCAGTAACAAGTGAATGCAATAAAAATTAGAGATGCTATAGATGTAACATTGCATCTTCACCACAGTTTAAAGTCATAGGAAAAAAATCCTAGCAATCTGCGGATAATAGGGGAAATATAAGTAGACATTCAAAAAGCACATAAGAAAGAACCTCCAGTAGCCTTTAACAAGAGGAAGGGTAGGCAGACACAAACAAGTAACAAGACACAAACATAAGAAAGAACCTCCAGTGAGCCCGGGGTTTTATGGCGGCGGTACAAAAAGGGGTGGCTTGATGCGTAGGGTGAGACTCGAACTCGGGTGGCCCGGTAATCGCTCAGCTCTCCGTACCACTCTGCTAGATTCCCCGTTACCAAAAAAAAAAAAGCTTGTTCTTGTATCTGGAACATAGTTCAAGTCAAAAGGACAAAATAATAAGTACTTATTTGGATGAACATAAAAAAAGGGATAGAAGCACTATTTTTTTGGGAAAGTGGGTAGTAGGGAAAGAAACACTACTACAGAAACCTAAGCACTTATTTGGGAGAGCATGAAATATTATGCACCTGAATGAAACTTAAATGCTACTCCAATACTGAAAGAAACATTAGACACTCACTGACACTAAGGCCATCTTTTCCTTTGTTGTCTAACTAGAGAGAATCATTCTGTAACCAATCAATTATAGCAAAGTTGTCCTGAAAACAAAACTAAGATGGTATTCCATAGGATCATTTTATAATAACAGCCTTCTTTTCCCTTTTTGGGAGGGGATGACATCTGATATGATATCTGTTCCAACTCCCCATAATTCCACAATAAAGCCAACAAGTAATAAGCTATTTCTTCACAGCCGTATTGCGTTTCATTTTAGACAAACAACAAAGAGAAAAACGAGACAATAGAAAATAGAAAATGCCTAAGAAACTGGGAGACAATAGAAAATGAAATCCGTATTGCGTTGCATTTTAGACAAACAACAAAGAGCATAATTAAGGTATGATTACTTTTTTAAAATTCTGCAGAGGGCTCTTGCAAGGGCTTTATCATAAGCATTATTGAAACCCTTTCGAAATTCCCCATCTGCTATTACCAAATTGAAAGGGTTACACAGAATACTGCTCCGAAAAAAGGACAACTGTGAGATTCCTGCATGGGTCAATATAATGAACATCAATGGCAATACTAGAACTATATAAAAAGCAGAAAAACGAGAATGGCAGATGGTACGAAAGAAGTTATTCCAAATAGATATCTAATTTAAGAAGTCTAGTCGCACATCTGAAAAGTTTAAAATTTTTCTTACATGGAAGTTTGGAACACACAGAAGCACAAGATATCCAAGATAGATTAAACTGACATTCGTGTGTGCCAAACTCCAAAAGATGTCAAGGGCTCAAAGGCAGTTACATACAAAAACCAATCAGAGAATAAAGAGCATGCACATATGGCATTTATACAATTTCCCATGAGGAGGACTTTGTATGGATCATGCTTCTTAATTTAGCCAGGGTTATGCCATGGCGAAGAATACTTGTGATCGCATGAATAATTACTGTAAAACTGATGCCCTGAGCTAAGATACTACAAAATGTTTACATTGCTGAGTGGTAAAGGATGATGTTTCTCATGAGAGCAAAGTTGAGTGAGCAAAATGATATGTGGGCATTTAATCAGAAGGTGTTTGATCTTCAAAATTTTTAGTAGTGAAAGTGTAGCAATAAACTGCCACCCTGACCTGGTCGATAGGAGGGGAACTGTTTACAAGATTCAGAACCTAGTGCAGGCAGGGAGTTATTAAAGAGTATGCATATCAAACAGTAACTGTGAAAAAAATTAATAAAAATATTTAACTTCTGACAACTAAGAACATATGCATCATACTCAGAGAGACAAGAAACCTTTGGCAGATTTTTTTTAAAATTTAAATTTACTAAACCTACCTGACTGTCTATCTGCATTGGGTACTGTAGGGGCCAACCCAGAGCTTGGTCCAGCACCAGGAGCCTAAAAAATAATAGAAGATCATTTCTCACATGCATACAAAAAAATGCCTTTTTTAAAGAAAAAGGTCAAAGAATGAATAGATAACTTAAGCCTGTATCCAAGCTAGTATCATAATCCACTTACAACAGCCCGTGCAGGTCCACTAGCAATCTGAGATTGTTGATACTTCAATATTGTCCAATCAAACACACAGTCAAAACTGAAAACCTGAGAGGAATTTAAGATTTCTGATAATTTGACCTCCACACAATCAAACATTATCGGATACAGACATATTTTCAGACTTTTAGAATGTATATCTTTAATCATAATATCTAGCCGGTTTGATAACATACCTTCTTGGATAAATAGATCACGAAATATTCTTTTAAGATGAGCATAATCTGGCTTGTCATCAAAGCGAAGCGACCGACAGTAATGAAAATACGAAGCAAATTCTGTAGGATATCCATGACACAAGGACTGCACGCAAAAAAAAAAGAGCCAGACAGAGTCAAAAGAAGCATGAAAATGTGTGAGAGAAATTTTTGGTCATGCTTAAGCACTACCTCAATTGATGTGGAAACCTTCCTTTCACTAATCTTTTCATACTTTTACTTTTTAGTCCCTACTTTTAGTCCCTGCCAGGGTAAACTGAAGAGCTTATCATTGAACAGTTTGTGCATTAAATATGCCTCAAAACACTGTGCCAATTTATGTGCCAATTTATACCATCCAAAGAAAAATTATTATGTTTGATGTCTCGATGGTATAAAATAATGGAGCATTTTAAGTGAAGGAGACACCTGAACTACAAAAATAAAATAAAGAAAATAATGCAAACTATGGTTTGGTGATCCGTTTCAAATAGTGTAGCTTTCCAAGTCACTCAAAAGAAGGGATAGGAATGCTTTACTCGTGCGATTATCAAACCTGCTTTAAATGCTACCGGTGAACACGCACACGTGACCGGCGCATAACCTGCTTTAAATGTTCGTTGTCCGTTTATCAAAGATGACCAAATAGAATATATGTTGGTACACTAGTAAATAGTTTCAGTAAGTACCTTAATAGGTTGAGTAAACTTTCTTGTAGCAAATACCACAAAGGGATTCATCCATACACCTAGGAAGCCAAGTTTCACCCCATCATCTATTAACCCGTCTGCACAGATCTAACCAGTTAGTAAAATAAGTAACACAAATGTTTAGGTATTTAACGAATATGCATTCAATGGCTTCCACCCTTGTGGCAATAAACAATTTGAGAAACATTATTTATATAACCCTGAAGTCTAAAAAAAGCATGTATAGAATGCCTTTATGGTACACTTTAAATCCTAAGACTCCTACCCTTTTGTGCCCCTTAGCTTAAGTGGAATCCACCATTGAAGTAGGTAAATATATGCCGCCTTCAATGGCTTTTCTCAAAATTCAAGAGTATGTGTTTTTCCCCTAGACGGGGGTACACAAGTTCTTCTTAAAGACATCATAGTTATAGGGTAATTTCCCCAATAATTTATTAACATTTAAATTAAACATCATGGACATAAGTCATACTAGAGCTTCACCGAAAACATAAATAAAATAGCAACAAGAGGCATACTAGAGTTTTTTTTTTAATTTCTAGTCTGGTACACAGTAGAAAAAGAGTAATGCAGACTGATCAATCTCGGTGAGCCTTGGGTGTATCAGTAAGTAATGCAGACTGTTCAATATGGTACACAGTAGAAAAAAGAGTAACTTTCTTTTGCATGACATCATGAGTGAGAGCTTATCATAATGCTCTAGATTAGATATTTTAGGAAATAGGAAATGGATGTATCAGTAAGCATTCCTTGGATGGTGTTGGAATGGTATTGGAAGAAGAGGATCACAGGCAACATTTCAGAGCACAAAAAAATTGTGGTTCATAATTACAACTACACTGAACTGATGAAAGCAGCCCCCTTTACACTCCAAAAAGGTACAAATGAAGATCAGAAGATCAAAGCAATAATTGATATTATTCATCTTGTTAAAGCTCCACTATAATGTAGAGTTGGAAACAAGTAATGGTTTCTAAAAATGAAAAGATAGTTGAAAAATAAAGTCAAAACAACATACAAAGTTTAAGCAAACCATATGCACTTGATGATCAGATAAGAAATCTCGATAGAAGCAGAACATTAGAAAAGCAATCAAAACCATACAAAAGCATCATCCCCGAGGCCTTTCTACCCCGTTACATTCTAGGACATTACATTCTTGATACTTACATAGCAGCCCAAGGACTGATTAAGCGTTTTGCTAGTGGGGAACCTTAACTCCTAAGCACCCAAACTTTTACATGTATAATGGTTCATCTAACTTGCAACTGCAAATCACTCTCTCTATTATCAACTGGTCAAGAAAGACTTTGGCACAGACACCCATTCATTAATAGGTCAATTGTAAATAATCACCTAAGATCAGCAATGTCATCTTCCTCTGAGGCCTTGGCTCTCTAAAGCATCTCCTCTGTAAAAAGTTACATCAGCTACTCAGAATTAATCAGATAAAACATAATAAACAAATAAAACATTAGCATGTGTCTGTATGTGTGTGTGTGTATGTGTGTGTGTGTGTGTGTGTGTGTACTGGTGGCTAGAGCATTTAGAGTACAATATGCAATAACATTATGTGCACCTCCAAACTCTTCACAAAAAATGAATGGAAAATATAGTGAATGCGTGCTCCACCAGAAAGCTCGGTTGTTGGCATCTCTTCATTATTTCCCTCCACCATGGAAGAAAATGCTACAATAAATTGAAAAATGGAAACTATATAAATATACATTGTAAAAAAGGAAATTTAGGGTAGAGTAGCAAACATGTCCATCTACACATGTAATACTGCCTCCAAGGTATCATAAGCATTTATAGTGAATAAAATACTTGGCAGCTGAATATTCAATGCAATGTACATCTCACCTTCCTTATAAGTGTCCTTACCCTGTGGATCTTGACTGATGTGTCCTGGTTCAGGGACTGAAGTGAGGAAAACTCTAAATATCCATAAATAGGAAACTAAAGGCATCGTTGGAGCTAACCATGTAATATGAAGGAAAATAATCAGGTAACAAAAATAAGACCAAGACTGCAATCACATTCCATCTAGAGAGTAAAGTTTGTGTCACAAAGGAGACGAGTTGGATAGAGAACCCTCAATCATCATCTGCAAGCCTGGATAACACATGAAAACATAAACCATATCTTCTAAAAAATGCAAGTTTCCATTAGAAAAAAAAAAAGCGAAGTAAACAAAGCTTCGAAACCCACAACATTCAAATTCTGAAATGAACAAAGTGACAAATGAAATCATAAATCCTACTAGACCTCATGGAATGCAATTCATCATACAAGATCCTTGTACATGGTAGAAATTAGAGCTTATTTCAGCAATCAATATCTATCTCAAAGTGTGACTCATTGTGACCATGCACTGTTGTGTTAGATGGAAGCACTCTGTCACCACGAAGTGTGGATCTAGAGGGGGGTGAATAGATCAATAGCCTAATATAACAGTGCAATAAGGCTCTAATGCGGAATTCAACAGATCTACAAGAGTACTAACTAGAGCGTTGGATCTGATCAGAAACGAAGCGATCTGAGAAGCGAATTAGGAAACGCAGCCACACATCAGATCAAAAGCAATCACACAAACACTTAGAGCACCAGATTTTTAGGTGGTTCGGTCAGCAGACCTACGTCCACCCCACACCCAAACCCAAGTGTGGCTTACTGCTGCGCAACACAGCTTGCGTCCGCTGAGCAATACAGCTTAGCCTACAACCGCTGAGCTTCACAGCTTGCTGTCCGAGACCAAGTCTCGCCCGCTGAGGAATTACAGCTTCACCTGTCCAGAGGCTACACCTCTGCAAACCGCTGGGGACTACAGCTTACCCGTCCAGTGGAATCCTCCACTGCAAACCGCTGACACACAGCTTGAAGACAAAGTTTCGGAAAGCAAAATAGAATCAAACGAAAATAAGAAATCTCAAAAGAGAATATAGCTCGCAATGAGCAAACTCAGCTCTGGTATCTGAACCAAGAGACTGAGGAACATTCAGACAAGCTCTCTCAACTCCTCTCTCTCAATCTTCTCTTCTCTCTTTTTCTTCTCTGCTCTCGGTGGCTCTCTGCTGCTTCACTTTCTCTGCTCGAGCTTCACCATACGCTTCTCCAGATGAAGAAGTGTTCCTTTTATACCAGCAGCAATTAGGAGGGCGTGTGTCTTCCACATTTCCCGCCCAATCATTTTGGTCACGTGGCAGCATCCAGGCTTGCTGCTTTACACATGTCACGATCCTGAGCCGTCCTCCCTTCTCGGATCATGTGCCGATCTTAAACTTCACGAAAAGTAACTGTCAGTCAGTCGGATAGAATTATCAGTTTAAGACTAAAAGCTTGTACAGACTTCACTATGCAACATGTGTGAGCATGCACCGACTTGTGCATGCCTACGATGCCAAAATTGCACAGAATTTAACAAAGTGTGCACAATGATGATGAGTCCACATGCAAGTTACCAAGCAGTGTATGGACTTAGTATGCATGCGACAATGATGTACAGACTTGCTGGTGAGTAATGTAAAATGCATCAAGCAAAGTATGTACATTAGAAATGGATGCACGAACTTAATGATGCAGCTATGCACAGACTGCCGTCAACAAATGTATTGACTTCGTGTGCATGCGACAGCAATGTACAAACTTGCTAGTTTGTTATGCAGAATGCACTTAAACAAAGTATACACAACGAATGAATTTGAATGTGTAGACTTGATACCATGTGGATGTATAGACTTATGCAGACTTGCTAGCATGCGGATGTATAGACTTGTGCATGAACGATGCCCAAATGCATAGTGTATGGACTTTGAGTGCGTGCATGCTACAATGCAATGTATAGACTTTGACGATGTACAGACTTTGAACGCGTGCAATGCAGCAAGGCAATGTATAGACTTGTGTGTGCGGGCAGACGATGTACAGACTTTAAATCAAAGGATGCACTGGCTGTATAGACTTTGCATATACATGTGAATGTATAGACTTGTGCAGACAGACGATGTACATACTTGCATAAGACACAACATGAGACGCTAAGTGAGACGGATCTTATCATGCACTGACTTATCATTGAAGCAAATACTGAATGCTCGGGCATGTCGTCCACGGATGTACAGACTTTGAACGTGTGTAATGTGCAAACGTTGTACAGACTTGCTGATGTGTAATGCAGTGTGCCCAAGGTGAAGTATGTACAACAAAAATGAATGCACTGACATGCCGTCAACCATTGTACAGACTTTATGTTCACTATGCAGACGTTGTACAGACTTGCTAAGTCTGGAGTTAAGCATGAACGCACAATGCACAGACTATGCGTGTGCATGTATGGACTTTTGAGTACATGACATTGCTTTACGTCTGTATGCAACGGAGTGTATAGACTTTATATGTATGAATGCACCATGTATAGACTTTGCGTGCAAGACACTGTATATGCATGAACGATGAACAGACCTTGCTACATGTATAGACTTTATTAACTGACACAGCAAAGGATGTGTAGACTTGTGACTCATAGTGTTTGCTATCATCAAAACTACAGGGGCACAACATGCACATGCTAAATACTACAAGTTATTTTGTGGAACAGTGAGCTCTTGGGACCCAAAATACTATAAGAATACAATAAACTTACGTTTCCCACATCTCCCCAGGTTTAGTTTGATCCCTAATACTTTTAGGGCTGTGTTTATTGACAAAGAGATCATGGCTTCTTATTATTTCACCTGGAGCAGCAATTCCATCAGCATCCAGTATCTGTAAAGAAAATAGTAAAACACATGGTTGGTACTCCTTCCAGTCCGTGGAAGAATGGAGAAAGAAAAATATTATGTCAAGAAAGTGTGAGGTTTTGACATTGTTAACACTAACTGATCAGAAGACCCACATGTAAACTTTAACCTGCATGTCATAAATGTATTTAGCTTTGTCTAACATGCTGGATTTAGATGAGGCAAAGAACCACAAAGATCAGATAAGGGTGGGTTATGGAACTATAACTAAGATGGAAGGCAGGTACACGATGCCGCTGCGTTGGTCCAGGTGACGGAAGCATTACTCAAACGAGAACTCACAAAATATTCTTATGATGTAGGCAACCTTTGGGAAAACACTGGTTATGAATTTAACAGGGAAAAAAAGATCTCCATAAATTTAACAGCATTGAGCTAGCAGGAGGAAAAAAAGATCACAAAAGTTAACACAATGTATTCACACATCAACATGGATGCTTTGGTTTCCCTTTCTTAATGCCTTGGCATGTGTAAGCATTCCAATGCACAGCAAGATCACCGTGAAGTTACAAATAGCACAACTTTCCTCCATTTGAGGTTTTTGATATGTAATCCATATTTTCCATCAATTCGTTGTTAATATTTCCAAACCTAGCCTTGCTAAGGCACAAATAAATAGATCAAAGATGTTAAGACAACATATTCACTTATCAACATGGATGCTTTGGTTTCCCTTTCTTAGCACCTTGGCCTGTGTAGGAATTCATACGTGCAGCAAGACTACTATGAAGTCAGAAACAGGACAATGTGAGAAGTGATGAGTCTCTTGGTTTAAATGATCTGATCCTTTCTTCAGTGAAACAAGTAGAATCACAAGCCATTAGTAATCAGTCCAGGAAAGGTTTTAAAATAATAGTAGAACCCAGACTGAATGTGCCCAATAGGCCTTTGGTAATTAACTGTTGCTTCAATTTTGATTGAGCCAACTTAAGGGTCAAGTCTGAGTCACAAAATGATATGTCAAACTAATTTATTTCGGCCGTGGTCACACCACTCCCAGTGTTAAATTATGACTTCTCTCCCACTGCTTGCCTGAGTTTTGAATGTTGGTAAATCCTGGATGGAGTAAAATGATCATACAGATAGAAAGGCCTCGTCAAGTGGTTCTGCACAGAATCCAAAAGAAACCTAGGGCAAGGTCAAACCATACTACCATAATAGCCTTTGACATTTCAGGCCATGGACCAATTCATCATGCTCAAATGATGCAATAGGAAGGGGGGAAAAGCATATGTTAACAGATTACCTACATACTATCAAGATTGCCATACCTGTGTATAGTTTGATACAAGAACAATGCCATCATTAGTTTTCTGGTGTAGATTAGACAGTAACCGAGCCAGCACCAGCATTTTCCCTGACAATTCCACCCAGATTCCATCACCACCTGTCCATGATCCGGATCCGCATGCCAATGTTAAAAAGAGATCAAAACCAAAACTTTAGTTGCACCTTTACATAATAGTAATATACCATCAAGACATGTTACCTTCCAGAGAATAACTCAGCAGGGAAAAAACGCAGGCAATCCTCAAACCCAGAAGTCCCTGGACTCCCACTTCTTATGGTATCATAAATGAGCTGCAATGACTGAACGCTCATTAGAGAAAAATAATGAATAAATACTGTCTACCAGGTACAACTGTAAGGCACACGATAGACTACTAATTTCAAGAGTGCAAGGTTGTATGATATTAATGACATTACAAAAATAAAGAATGTAAATCACATCATACAAAACTAATCTCAAGAGAGCTAGGCCAAATGATATTAATGTTGTTACAAGAACAACCACCATGTTCTCACCATTATTGAATAACATACTTAGATTGTGAGAAACACTCAATTTGGTGGGATTGAAACCTGCACCACCTTCTGACGAGGATCAATGAGCATAGGCTTCCATATGACTAAAAGTCCTGCCACGAATCTGGATCAATTTAAACCCTCAGTAGTTTGCTTATGAACAATCCCAGAAATATCAATTTCCCCCTGATGTTGGACCAATCCAAGAACACAATTGGCTGGACTTTCCCAACTACTCCGTCGCTCCCTCCCTCCCTCCTACATCAATTAGTTGTTTATGAAAAGCACTAGCACATTGAATTAAAAGAACTAGTATATATTCAACCACATGAATATCGTCACTTTGATAAAGAATTGGGGAACAGGGCACTGCTCTTCAAAGCATATCTCTCTACTTCCTTCTGAAGGAGACCCACATGAATCAAGAAAAGGTGGAACAATGGGAGGCATGCCCACATCAAGGGATGTACTTGTGATCAACTTTCCTACCCATGGCAGGAGTACCCAACATCGATTAAAGAGTTCTGTAAATCCGTAGATGCATTTGACAAGATACTTACCTCCGACTGAGGGCGGAGGAACCGGTGGAATCAAAGGAGGAGAGGGGAAACTACCAGCCACCTGGAGAACCACCAGCGTGGAGGAGGAGGCAGCGACGGGGAGGGAGAAAAGTCAGACGGTGCTCAGATAAGAAGAGGAGACGGCAACTGGGGGGAGCGGCGGCCGGCGTCGGTGCAGAAGGCAGCCAGGAGCAGGTACCAGCAGGCGGTGAAGCAGTGGCCACCGGTGAAGGCGGCACCGTCGAGGGTGACAGTGACCGTAGGCGACGGCGACAATGGCAGCTTGGTGTTCTCCCTCAATCCGGTGTGTCCTGCAGCGGCTCTGGTGCTGGCGAGAGAAGGTGAGATCGACAGCGGGGAAGGCGGGCCAAGGAGCAGAGGCTCTAGTGCCGGTGAGAGAAGGTGAGAGGGGCACAAATGAGAGCGACGATGGTTCTGCTGGAAAGAGCCCTTTCCATGGTGGGAAATAGGGGAGAAAGAGAGACAGAAGGAATCGGGGAGGTGAGGAGGCGGAGGAAAGAAACTTTTCTTGGGAGGGAAATCGAAATCGCGCGGGGGTTTGTGAATAAAAGGCATAATTTTATTATTGCCTTCTATTTATTAAAGTTTATAAGGTAGAATATAATATTCTGCCTTTATTAGAGGATATTTAATATGATTAGAAGGCAGATTTGTTTTTTTGCCTTTTAATCATAAAAATATAAGACACAATTAACTTCAGCCTTTTATTTTCTGCCTTATATATTGTTGCACCCGTAATTTATCGTGCTAAAGGTTCGGGATTTTGATCTCGCATGTGACAAAGTTTCGGAAGCGGTGTATCATCATCCAATAGGATATTCCTACACGGGGTCCCTTGTTCGGCGTAGCGCCGTCCCGTCGGATATTCCTAAGTTTAAGGCTTTATAGCCCACATGCGATGGCAATATAAACCCCTCGGGGGATGGCCACCAGCCAAGCACAAACCACAATGATTGTCAGGATCATGTGGTTATATTAAAATCCCTACGGGATTAAATCTCCGCCCTTCGAACGTGTAACCCCAAGCAAGGAACACTTCTACAACAACGAAGGAGATGCTGGAAAAGGTCTACGTACCAAGCACAACGTCCCTCGCACGTGTATCACGAGGCACGGACAACAACTCGTCCTCCCGCAGCGGCCTACGGCACGAGGAAGACGACAAACGAATAAGGAGGCGCTCCCTCTCGCTATTCTCCACGAGGCACGGCGAGAACCCGAAGCTTCAAAGCCCCGGAGGCCTCCTTTTATTGAACTCACGGGAGGAATAGACCCGTCCGGGGGCGGAGGGACCCGTCCGGGGTCACCCTTACCCGGACGGGTCCGCCCGGGGCAAGAAGAGTCCCTCGCGGGACTCTCCCTAGGCGGGCGGACCCGCCCGGGGTCGTCCGGACCCGGGCGGGACCCGCCCGGGGTCGTCCGGACCCGGGCGGGACCCACCCGGGGTCGTCCGGACCCGGGCGGGACACACCCGGGGTCCGCGACCCCGGACAGGCCCTGCCCGGGGGTTCGCGACCCCGGGCAGGTCCCCCCGGGGGTCCGCGACCCCCGGGCAGGTTCCCCCCGGGGAGCCGCGACCCTGGAGAGGTCCCCTCCGGGGAGCCGCGACCCCGGGCAGGTCCCCCCGGGGGGGTTCGCGACCCCGGGAAGGTCCAGGACCGTCCCGGGGACCTCTCACCCCGGGGAGGTTCCATTCCCGCGCACGGACTAAAAAATTTTGAAAGTGGGACCTCCCCAGGGTCATTTTCATCCCGTTGGACCCGTACGGGGTCGAACACTCCCGGGGAGGTTCCCCACTTCTATAAATAGACCCCCGGAGGTCCAAATGAAGAGAATCTAGAGGCTACTACAAGCAACAACCTACGGAGCACACTTGAAATTTTTTGTTCGTTTGTTTCGGCCCGTGTGGGGTAAGTCCCCGGGTCTTGTACTTATGCCCCTACGGGGTATATTTACGTTTATGCCCCTCAGCGGGCCATGTTTGTAATTAAACCCCTCAGCGGGCCATGTTTGTAAGTCTTTACGCCCCGGGATGACTAAGTCATGTCTTTCTGCCCTTATAATGGCAGAATTACAAGAATGTTCTCCCCGGGATCGTAAAAGACCCAAGTCCTGTAATTTGCAGTTATACCCTGCGACTTTTGTAATTGGGACTACGTCCCTATCTCCCGCTCTTACGCGGACTCTTGTACAGTCGACAACTCGCCGACAACCCTTGTACTCATTTGAACTATAAAAGCACTCAGCATGTTTTATGTATGTCCTCGGGTGGAAAAATTATAAGAAAACCCCCGATTTCTGGAAATTGCACATATACCCCTCCTTCGGCCAAATTGACAGATGTGTGCCTTCTATGAGGCCCCTTGTCATTCCTTCGGTCCGGAAGTGTTGTCAGCTCAGTCCAGCACTCAGGTATCATCTCAAACCTAGGTCTAAGGTCTGGTAAAATTACCAAAATACTCCTGTGACCTAAAAATGGCCTCAGAGTCCTTGAAACCCTCTAGAAAGAGCCTCAGCGCTTTAGGGAGTTAGGGATCCAATCCTACTTTCATTCCAGCCCAGAAATTTCCGCAATGCCTCTGGCCTGGAAAATTACCAAAATACCCCTGGGGTGGTAAAATTACCGAAATACCCTCGGGGTCCAGAAAACTTCTCTCTACTTCAAAAATGCCTATGGCTTCTGCATATTTGCGTTTCCATTCTTAAATCCTAGGGTTTTGCTCAGACCTAGCCCTAATTCAATTGTTTCTGTTGGTCGGTGGTGAGTGAGTGGACGTCATGAGCTCTTTGAGAGAGTTTGCCCTCAACCTCAGAACCCTGTAAAAGAATTTGGGGATTTCTTCGACAGTCAAACAAAGGTGTTCGGACGTTAGGCCGATGTAAATCAACACTGAATCCGGTCAGTGGAGAAAGGTTCAGCATTCGAACCCAAATCGTCTGATACGATGCGCACACACGGAATCACCCTCTACTCAGATGGGGGGGGATGTTTCTTTTCAAAAAGAACGAAAATCTATATTTTATCTACGATAAAAAGTCGAATTTAGATTTTTTCCGTGTCTCACATATATGTAATTTTTTAGTAGTGCGTCCAGCATTTGAGGGAACTCTGCGAGACTTTGAGAAGAGAAACCATGTATGCCAACCTCAAGAAATGTGAATTCATGACAGACCGAGTCACTTTCCTCGGATTTGTGGTTTCGAGTCAAGGAGTGTTTGTGGACCAATCCAAGGTCCAAGCCTTAGTGGACTGGCCAGAACCCCAGAACGTCTATGACGTTCGCAGTTTCCATGGGCTAGCCACCTTTTACAGACGCTTCATTAAGAGTTTTAGCACCATTATGGCACCCATTACGAATTGCATCTGGAAGAAAAATTTTGAATGGACTAAAGCCGCCTCCCAGGCTTTTCTTGTCATAAAAGAGCTCATGACCAAAGCCCCTGTCCTCCGCCTGCCAGACTTTTCTAAAGTCTTTAAGATATCATGTGATGCATCTGACGTAGATATAGGAGGAGTGCTTAGTCAGGAAAGTCACCCTGTGGCTTATTTCAGTGAGAAGCTTTCTGATGCAAAGCTTCGTTACTCTACCTACGATAAGGAGTTCTATGCCGTGGTCTGAGCTCTCAAACACTGGAGACATCATCTCTTACCTCAAGAGTTTGTCTTATACCCGGACCATGAGGCTTTGAAATTCCTTAGCTCTCAGAAGGGCTTAAATCCTAGACATGATCGATGGGTAGAATTTCTCCAGTCTTTCACCTTTGTCCTAAAACATGAGGCTGGAAAAGAGAATAAGATGGCCGACGCCTTGAGTCGAAAGGTCTCCCTTCTTTCCACTGTTCGGGTAGAGGTCACTGGAGAGTGTCCAGATTTTGGCCCTGCCTATTCTGCACTGTCTGTTGGATCCTCGACAGCATTTGCTGACTATCTACTCCAAAATGATTTTCTCTTTCGAGGACAGCAGCTCTGTGTCCCGAAGACTTCTGTACGGGACTTTCTGATATGAAAAATACATGCTGGAGGTCTTGCTGGTCATTTTGGACGAAACAAGATCATCCATTCTGTGGAGGAGCATTTTTACTGGCCTGGCTTAAAGAAAGTTGTGGCCAAGATTGTAGCCCTGTGTCGGACATGCACCATGGCCAAACAGGTCAAACAAAACACTAGTCTCTACACTCCTCTCCCCATTCCTGATAGACCGTGGGTTGATGTGACCATAGATTTCATCCTTGGTTTACCTCGCACTGCTCACAAACATGGCTCTATCTTTGTTGTATTTGATCGGTTCTCTAAGATGGCCCATTTCATTGCATGTTCCAAAACATCTGATGTATCTAGAGTAGCCCACCTTTTCTTTGATGAAGTCGTGCGTCTGCATGGTCTCCCTCAAACCATAGTGTCTGACCGATATGTCCGGTTCACTAGTTATTTTTGAAAGACACTTTGGCACCTAGTTGGCACTAAGCTTAAATTTTCCACTGCCTATCACCCACAAACCGATGGACAAACAGTGGTCGTCAATAGGAGTTTAGGGAACCTTTTGAGGTGTCTTGTAGGAGATCATTCTAGCACTTGGGATCTTCTCTTACCCAAAGCCGAATTTGCATATAACAGCTTTGTCAATAGGTCCATAGGCATGAGTCCATTTGAGGTCGTGCATGGATACAAACCTAGGAAACCTATAGATCTCATTCCCCTCCCCTTCGAGTCCAGGACTTCCAAGTCAGCCGAGGAATTTGCACAGCATGTCAATAGTCTGCATGAGTCAATTAGCAAGCAAATAAACCTCAGTAATGAGACCTATAAACGATTGGCTGATTCGCATAGGCGTCACCACGAATTTCAAGAAGGTGACTTGATTATGGTACGGGTTCGACCCGAACGACTCCCCTCAGGAGCCGTTAAAAAGTTGCAAGCCCGTAGTAATGGTCCCTTCAAATATTACGGAAGATTGGCTCCAATGCTTATGTTGTGGACTTACCTCTCGAATATGGGATTAGCTCTACCTTTAATGTGGCAGATCTAGTGGCCTACAAGTGTAATGCCCCGGATTTTTCAGATATTTATCGGATCAGGATCCGTGGGTTTCGGATCTCTTTCGGGCGTCCCAGATTGAGTTTCGCGATTCACACGTGTTTTTCTCCGTCGGACCTATAGAACGCCGTGTAGGCCGAACCGGTACGTTCTCCGACTCCGGGACGGTACCACTGAGTTGTGCATTTTCCGAGGATCGTGGGGAGCATTTTTCTTAATTTTTGGTATTTTCCGGATTTTCCGGATTTTCTATTAAAACCCCCAACCCATCTCTCTTCCCCTCATTCTCTCTTTCTCACACTCTCTCATCTCTTTCTCTCCCCCTCTCCCCCAGGCGGCCGACCGTGGCGGAGGAGGGCGAGGCGGCGATGGTTGGAGGTCGAGGAACGCGAGGACGGGTCGAGGGACGAGGCGGTGGCGCGTGGCGAGCCAGTTTGCGAGCGTGGGGCACCGGCAGGGTTCGCGAGGCGTTTCTTCGTGGATCGGCGTCCACGGCGCATCGAATCTTCGGTGGAGGTAGGAGGATAGTTCCCTAACCCGTGTAGTTCATTTCCCCGCGTTTTGTAGGCCGAGGGGAGGCCGAGAGTGGGTTATTTCACGTTTGGGGGAAATTCCATGTTTTAGGGCGAGCGCCGGTTTTCGGCCGATCCGAGGCCCGATCGGAGTTTTGATTGTGTTTTTGGGTTGTGGGAGTGTCCGGGGATGGATTCCCCTTGTTTGCCCCTTCGATCGGGATCGAACGGGGCGTGGAACCGAGCTCACGGCGGAGCTCGGTCCGCCGCGGGTTAAACGCAGGGGGCGGCCAGCTTTTTGGCCGCCCAGCCCTGGTATGGGCGGCCAAGACCCTGGCCGACCAGAACCCTGGGAGACCAGAGGTCTGGCCGCCCAGGGGGGAGGGCGACCAGCAGTCTGGCCGCCCTCCTGGGGGGGTTGTGGCCTGGGCGACCATCGCCCTGGCCGCCCAGCCCTGTGGGCGGCCAGGCATGTGGCCGCCCAGCCCAGGTGACCCCGGGTCGTCTCGTTTTCCGTGTTCCCTTCGCCTGAGGCGTCCGTGGGTGGTACGGATGTGTGGGCAAGGTGTCCGGGTGGTTCTCCGTGATTCCGAGAGTGTTGTGTTACCTCGAGTTGTGTGCTCGTGGGTTTTGAGGGTCTGGGTGACCCTATGTGTGTGGTTGGTTCCGTGAGGCACTCGAGTGAGTCCTCGTGAGCCGGTGTGAGTGCGGAGGGCCCTCTCCGCACGTCGTGAGTTTTCCGAGTCTGTGGGCCATGTGTATGGCCTTGGACTATGAGTCCAATCCCCAAGCTCGTGGCTGGAGGTCTCGTGTGTGTTCCCTTTGTGAGGGAAGAGTCTCGGCAGTCGTAAACTACCTCGTGAATCGTGCTACCGTGGTTTCAGACCTAGGGATTAGGCTAGATTGACGGCTCGGAGCTGTCGCGTGCAACGGTCTTGACCCTGAGTCTTGTGACTCAAGGACCGTTGGGTTAGTGGGTCTAGTGGACTATCCAGAGTTCGGTGGCCTCGAGCCACCTGTTACTCCGTGTTTCTCACAATGGGTGCGTGCGTGGTTTTCCGTGTTCACGTCAGTGACCCTCCACTAGACGCAGCCTTCTTACGGCACGCGTGTGCTGACCCACCCGGGAGTGGTGGAGCGGCTTACCCGAGTGAGACGATTTTTAGGCTGGTTACTATAGGGCCCCTTGCCTTTGCCGCCAGAGTCCGGGGGGGAGGGGGGGATGTTGGGATGCAAGGCACGGATTCAGAAGGGGGGTTGAATGAATCCCCTTATAACTCTTGCCCAATTAAAACTTCTTTATAAAACGGAAAGCCAATGAACAATTGCGGAACTAACAGATTCACTAAGTCAACGAGAGTGCTTACTGATGAACTGATAAGTGACTTAGAATCAATGTCAAAGGACTATCAATACAGTTGTCGAACAGACAGTGTGCAATCAACAACTTTACTAGACAGAGAGAAACAGATCGCGCCTAAGCATTCACCTAACGAAATAAGACAAGCAATCACACCACAATGGACAGAAGATTTTTAGGTGGTTCGGTTCTCCAGACCTACGTCCACCCCACACTCAAACCAGAGTGTGGATTCCCACTGATACACAACTTAACTGCTGTGCCTCACAGCTTGCCTACAACCGCTGAGCATCACAGCTTGCTTCCGCTGGGCAATACAGCTTGGCCATCTGCTGGGCAATACAGCTTGGCCGTCCAGAAGAACCGATCCTCTGCTACTGCTGAGCAACACAGCTTGCTCTGCTGACTGACAGCTTGAAAACAAGGATAAAAAGAGAAACAAGAACGATGGAATACAACAACTGAAAGCTGGAAATAAAACCCGATAGATATCACTCACACAACTGGCCTGGATTTGATCCAAGTACCAGTGAACAGAACATCAAAGATTCTTCTCTCGATCTCACTCTCTCTTCAACTCTTCTTTCAATCTTTCTTCTCTCTCTCCTCTCTGGATCGTATAGGCTCTTTCTGCTTCTGCTCTTATGAAGTATTTTCACGATCATCACACACCACGATCAGTCTTCTCCAGATGGAGAAGTCTTCCTTTTATAGCAGCAGCAGATAGGTGGGCGTGTGTCCTCCACGAATTCCCGCCCTAGCGCCTTGACCACGTGGTAGCATTTCAGCTCGCTGCTTTACACGTGTCACGATCCTGGCATATCTTCCATTCTTGGGTCACGTGCCCTTCTTAGACTCCTCAAGCAGAGATCCTGTCAAGGTTAGACTTATTATCAGCTTGAATCAATCTGAAGGATGATAGAAAGATGTACCGAGTTAGTTCGAGATTTGAACTAAATGTGCACAGACTTGATGCATATAATACGGTATGCATATGGGAAAGTATGCACAATGAAAAGGAATGCCCAACTTCCTATATACATACGAGGGACTAAAAGCATGTACTGACTTGGTCAGCAAATGCGTGAGCTTTGTATGCAACAAGCACAGCTATGCACAGACTTAATTATGTATATATATATGAAACGAACATAGGGACGGACTATTCATGCACAGACATGCCATCGAGATGTGTACAGACTTTATGTGCATGGGACAAAAAGATGCACCGACTTGCTGTGCCTACCACAACACAAGTTGCACGGACTTGGTAACGAAGTATGCACTGACTTTGTGTATACATGGAACAAAAAGATGCACTGACTTTGTGTATGCAGAGTGAGCACGGACTACACTGACTTAGCTGCGAGCTGAGCTAATGGAAGAATGATACTTGCACTAACTTGGTCGAGTGTAACAACATGGGTTGTACAGACTTGATAGCGTGCAGCGAAATGTTGTACCGACTTTTAATGTACAGACAAAGTATGCACGGACTTCTTATGCGACAGATGTAATGAACACGCACCGACTTTCAATGCGTAAACAAAATATGCATCGACTATGTGTGCAACAAAAACAAGAAATACACCGACCTTCCAATGATCGTGCAACAACTTATGTGCTGAACGAGCGTATATGCATCGACTCTAGTATGCATGAAAGCAAGACTAGCATCGACGTTGAACAGTGAACAACATCGACTATAGAGGCTTAGCAACAGAACCTTCACTGACTTTGGCTCCTATGGCAACAGGCTGGCTTCAAACTGAACAGTGATTTGTACAGACATAATATGCACGGAAGAGAACATGCACGGACCCGTCTTGGGTATGCACCGACCTAGAGATGCATCTTTGCGAGGTTTACACCGATGCTTCAGTGAAGTGCACCGACCAGAGAAGGCAAGGTGGCCGAATGTGCACGAACTTATGTATGCGAGATGCAACATGCACCGACTTGAAGGATGCACGGACTTGAATGCACAGACCGAATGTGCACGAGAACCGTGAAGTGAGCAAACCTAAAGTGCAATCTATCAGAACATGCAAGTATCAAACAATATATCACACTCAATATGACTTGTAGTGTTGCTATCATCAAAACCATCATCAAAACAAAATCATCATCATCATCACAACCACAGGGGCACAACAGGGGAAACCAGCTAGAGGACCCGACCTAGAGCAGATAGTCTGTGTGTGCACGCGTAGTTGGGGGCAGAGGACAGGCGCTGACGAGCGCGACCCCAGCTAGTCCTTGTTGTGAGTTCCTATTACTCTAGTGTCTCTGTCTCCGCCTGGGGCGTTGTAGCTAGACACGAGGGCGCGGTGTCAGACATCAGGGGACGCATCCGGTCTGTTCTTCTGGTGGGCGATACTCCCGTCACGAGACGTGAGTTGTCGTGTCCCGGGTTTCCGTTAACCGTCTGCGAGACGGGGCTTCGTGTGTAGTTTCGAGAGCGTTCCCGGAGTCGAGGTCTGGGGTTTCCGGTGAGCGTCACCGAGGGTTTTCCCTAGACAGCGTTGTGTTCACGACGGCGAGGTCGTGACCGTGTTTCCAGACCGGGTGGTTTCGGCTTGGGCCCTTCTGTGAGGGCAGGCCTCCGCGACAGAGGTATCGTGGCGTTTTCCTAGTAGCGTGGCTAGGGCGGTTCGCGTTCTGGTCGTCCCCCAACCGTGAGATCGGGATGTCGGGCTCGTGACTTGGTTGTCCCCCGACGGAAGACCGGGCCGTGTTTTCCGATACAGTAGGAGTAGGTGTAGAGCCGAGGTTTTACCGGCCACCGTTGTTACTTTCCGATTGTTACTGTTGTTCTTGTAGTTACTGCTTTTCGTGTCGCCGTTGTTTCTCAGTTAGGGTTCCGCGGGACTCCTACTGGGCAAGTGACAGGAGGCTCACCCCTGCGTTTCAGGTGCGGCGGCCCTTCCTCGAGGTTCGAGGGTGTTGTGTGCAGGTTCTTAGTTGCCAGCTCGTCGGGCCGAGTGTTCACTCGGCATGTGGTACATTTTACTGCTTTAAATTGTACTTCTGTTGGACTGGACTCTGTTGTAGTTAGATTGTTTATTTCTGTTAATTGTTGAATTGTCCTGCTTTATTTCCTATTTCCTTATACCTCCACACTCCTTTTTAGCCCTTCCGAGCCCCGGCTCGTGGGCGGCGGGCCAGGATTCGAATGGTATCGGGTTCCTTTCCCGGTATCCGGATCTTGGGTCGTTACAACAAGGAACCCACAGCGATTCCTAGTGACCCTTTCGAGCCTTCTCCTCCCATTGAGAGTGAGCCCACCCCTGTGCGTCCAACAGCCTTGAGAGCACCGCGCGAGCAAATTGAGAGGATACTAGATGAGCAGGTGACAGTTACACGGAGCAGGGTGTACCAGCGCTACCTTGTTCGCTGGCGGGACCGTCCACCTTCTGATGATTCTTGGATCAGCCGGGAAGATCTCCAGCGCCTCGATCCAGACCTGTTAGAGCACTACCAGAGCGGTGTCCCACCTTACTCGACGGAGTCGAGTTCCAGTCGCCCCGGGAGGGATGGTGGGGACACCACCGGACCAGTCACACGCAGCCGACGCCGCACCGCCCCGACACCACCGAACTTGTGGCTCGGAGACTCGACTTCTTGAAGACTCGGCGTCCCGAGTATTTATTTATGTGTATTGCGTATGTATTTTTATTTATGTGTATTTTACTATGGTGGTATTATATTGTTAACCACCAAGTCAAAGTATTTTTATTTTATTTGGTCAATAGTCAAACGTTGTTGACTTTTGTTTTATTAGGCTAGGACATGGATGTCATTAGCTGAAAAGACTAAGGGTATGATTGTCCAAGTGTAATATGGGCATTTCCTATATAAAGGGGGCTAGTGTGTTGTTTTCATATGCATAGATTGAATGAAAGAAACCCACGTAAGGTGTTTTGCCCTTTGTTGCTTCCCTTCCCTCCAACTCCTTTGTGAGAAGAGATTGTTGCCCGGTGAGAGACCGTCCGGTGTGAGACCGAGCTGCGCGAGGCAGTAGTTATCCCGTTCCGTTCGCGTCTTCGGAGTGTCGTCGATCCTTTCTACGTCGCCGTCACGTCAGGTTATGGATTATGGTTGGCAGAATGTATGCTTAAGTGGTGACCAGCAGATAAACATTAAGTTTGAGTTTATCTACTATTTCAGTTTCAGTATTCAATTATAGTAAGTTGGTGGCATTGTGGTACGTAGAAGGTGGTGTGTGATTAGAATGCATTTATCGCCATGACCCCTGTCATTTGATTTACTATACATGAACCCTTCATATTCTATTAGCTGGAATGGTGTGTAGTTTTGTTTTTAATCATGCGTGCATGTATCGTGTTTTTCCCTTCAGGTGTTGGCCCAACATATCAAATCTTCAAGTGTCTTTTTCAAAACTATATATATGTCTATGTTATATGTATGTTTTCGAAAGGAAGATTGATATGTGTGAGACAAGATGGACCAAGTGGGAGAATGTTGGGTTTTATCCTAATATTGTGGTCCACTTATGATTGGGCCACACACAATTAAACACATTGTTAGGTCCAGTTAAAAGAATATGTTAATGGGCTGAACCCATTGAGTGCCCATTAGGATCCTGTTATGGGTGGGATCCCCGCCGCTGTTACAGGTCTTAAACAAAACAAAAAAAAACGGTGGAAGGTTTTGGGGACTGGCAGTTTGATCCCCGCCGAACGACGCCGCCGGCATCATCTCCGGCCGACGGGGATTCAGCGGCGGCCGGGCGGGCCCCCCTGCCCTTTCCCTTCTAGCGGCGGCGGCCTCCTGCGGTTAGGGTTTTGGGGTGAGGGGGTAACGATGGGGAAGATGAAAGGGTTTTGACCTTTTTTTTCCTTTACCCCTTAAAATTTGACTAATTTCGAATTTTATTTAAGTTAGGATCCAATAAAGCTTATGGATCCGATTTTTGGGCCCCCCTATCGATGTTTTGGATTTAAGTTTGGGTTTAGATTGTGGATCTTTTTCGGATCCGGGTTTAAGTTGTTAAACGGTTCTGGGTTCGAATATTGGGTATGAGATCCATATGGATCTTATTTGGAACCTGAATTCAAATCCGTTTATGTATACGAATCCAATTAAAATTCGATTTTTAAATATCTGTATCCGTTATTGCTTAATTGTATCCTTTAAGTATATAACTGTTTATTTAAATTCATTTACTCATAACCTTATCTTTTAAAATCAGTTAATGGGCCATTTATAATGTCCAATAGGTTATGGATCTTAGGCCCATTCATTCTGGGTACATTTTGAGCCCATTAATACATTTTAAAGGATATAGGGTTCATTATGTAAACAGTTTGGATACAGAAGTAATTTGTTTGGATATGTTTGCAATTCAGTGGTAATTTCTACAAACAGACAGGGATATTTTTGTAACAGCATGCTAAAACTTGTGTTTTTGACCCTTTTAATTTAGTTTTGACATGATTAAGGCTTGTTAATGAATAAATAATTGTTGCAGTACTATTAGGAGATATTTTTGTGATATTTTGACCTCTCTATAGTAGTTGTTCATGCATTAATATCTCCATTTCAGATTGCAATAATTATTATATTTATGTCCTTTTTACTCATATTAAGTGTTATTTGACGCTATTATACAGTTTTGTGTGAAATTTTTGATTTTTAAGTGATTAGGTAGACCACCAAAGTGGCACTAACTACGAGGAATGATAAAATTTCACACTTTTGAGTTAAAGATAGTGTCATTTATGAGTATTATAATTTGTTTGCTATCATTTTTAATTGGGGGAGGATATTTTAGCATTCAAAGTGTGTAAGTTGACCACCAAAGTGACCTTATACATGGAGAATAATAAAGTATTCTCATTAAGGAATTAAAATGATATCAAACTTTGTGTTCCTGACTTGAATGAAGAATTTAACTCCCAAAGGAGTGTTTTATTTTCATGTTATGAACAGGATAGAATAAAATTTATGTGCATGGCGACTCTTGAGAGTTTTGTACCCAAATGTGCTCCCTCTTGACATCAAAATGTATATAAGTTTTAGTTCTATCACTTAAGTTATTTTATGGGGAGTTTGTCTATTAGCATGTTATAATTCTCACCCAAAGGAGAGGTTATGTAATATCCCGGACCCTTCAGATCCTTCTTCTCGGGTCCCGAATTAATTTTCTCGGAGAATTTGTTCTCATTATGCCCAGAATTATTTTTCGGACATCTTTCGGGTTCGGATCCGTGCATTTCGGATCAATTTCGGAGGTCCCAGAACGTGTTCCGCAGTTTCCGCGTGTTTTCTCCGGCAAACCTACGGAACCCCGTAGCGGGCGAACCGAGTCGTTCACCTACTCCGGGATGATACCAGTGCGACCGGCGTGTTCCGAGGATAGCGGAAATGTATTTTTTCATTTTTATGAATTTTTCAAAAAATCAAGATTTTCTATAAATATCCCATTTTCTTTTTCTTCTTATTCTTCTTTCTTCTTCTTCTTCCTCCCATCTCTCTCGTGAGCGCCCGCGGCCGACTTTCTCTCCCCCTACCGTGGACGCGGCGGCGTGCTCCCCTCCGGCTGCAGACGGCGGTGGGCGACGGCGTGGCGGCAAGGGTGACGGCGTGGCGATCCCGGCGGCGTTCGGTGCTCGGTGAGATCGTGGGAGCTCGTGGAGTTTCAAGCGGTGTTTTGAAGATCGGCGGCGATCCGCAGCGTTTCGGGCGATTCCGAGGTAGGGTGAAGAATCCCAAGCTCCGTAGTTTCCTTCCTCGCGATTTCTAGGCCGACGGGAGGTCGAGTGGGGTCCATTTGAGCTCGGGGTGGGAAATCCAGGATTCAGGGTTTTGAGTGCCGATCTAGTGTCTTACCGCGTGGTTTGGTGGTTTGAGGGCACCATTGAGTGCCTAGGATCATGGGGACAAGCTTCCCCTTTGTTTCCCCATCACCCGGGGGTGATTGGGGCGTAGAATGGCGAAATTCCGCCATGTTCGTCGTTCTCGGTTTCACGGAGTGTACGCGATTTAACAGTGATCGTTTTGGCTTTAAGCGGCCTTAGCTAGACCGTTTTTGGCTTTGGGAGGTCTCCAGGTGGACCGTTTCCAGCCTGGGAGCGTCGGTGGGGTAAGCGGTCACGCGATAGACTGTTTAGCCCTGGAGTGGCCTTATGGCCGACCGCTTTCACTCGCGGGCCAACATGGTCATCGAGGCATTTTGACCGTTGGAACGTTTTGGGATTAACGGTCCTAAGGAGACCGTCTTAAACCTCCATGCGGTCCCAGTGGGACCGTCTTGTGCCCAAATAGCCACCAGGTGACCGTTTATAGTTTCCTCGGTCCCAGGATTCGGCGATCCTGGGGAGACCGTTTACATCCTGAGGCGGCCCAGGAATAAACCGCTATTTCTTTGAACGGTCCCAGGGAGACCGTTTCACCGCGTTGTAGGCCCAGGACTGGGCGGTCCCATGGGGACCGTTCAGGAGTGGACCGCCTATATTCTCTGGGCGGTTTAGCTGTAGACCGTTTTAGCATAAACGGTCCAGAGTGGACCGCTTGCTGTGTTCAGATCAACCGGAGTTCGTTTTGTGCCGATTCCAATTCCAGGTGAGTAGGTCTCAATCCACGTGCTGACCTGTGGTCCGACTGATGCTAGACATCCCGTGGGGACCATATGTTAGGGTGCCGTGGGGTCCTGGGAGGTGGTGTTCTCGGCTCGTGTCACCGTGAGTGGGTGTCGGTATGAGGAGCGGTCCTTGTACTTTGTCCGGTTTAGAGGTTTTCTGTTGACTAGAGAGTCTACTCCTTCAGCGACCCTCCACTAGTCGTAGCCTTCCAACACGCGAGTGGTCTCACCAGGGAGTGGTGGCGAGGCTACCCCGAGAGACAGTTTTAGACTGATTTCCGTAGGGCCCCACGTCTTGCAACCAGAGTCCGGCTGAGAGGAAAACCAGTCAGAGGGCCAGACCTGGGACGCATGATCTGTGTGTGCACACGTGGTTGGGGGAGGTTGGACCCGCGCTGACGAGCGCGACCCCAACTAGTCACTTGTTCTGTGGTTACTAGTACGGTGTCCTCGTTCCACCAGGGGTCGAGGGGGGGCACCTGAGGCGCGGTCTAAGTCGTCAGTGGACGCATCCGGCCTTGCTTCTGGTGGTTGGTACTCCCGTCTTTGTTTGGTAGCGACTCTCGGGTTTTTGACGAGTTTCTTGGTTTGCGAGGTGGGGACCGGATGATCCCCTACTGAGCCTTTTGTTTTAAGGCTCATTCCCTGCGTATTTTCACCGTGTTTCAGGTGAGACGAGGTTTCAGGGGAGCGCTTCTGAGGCTCCACGTGGTTCAGGTGCCCAGGGTTAGTTGCTAGTTGCCAGGCCGGGGTATGCCCCGTGTAGTTGTACCTTCTTTTCTGTACTGTACTAGTTGTGGACTATTGTTATATTTTAGACTGTTGTTGTTATATTGCGGACCATGTAATTTGTTTAATGTTAATTGAATTTCCTGCATAATCATATAAACTGTTTAATTCTGCAATTATTTGTGATACTTGTGTATTCCCACACCAACCCTTTAACCCTTCCGAGTCTTCGGGCTCGTGGGTGGCGGTTCGGGATTCGGGTTATCGGGCCTCTCCCGCTATTCGGATCTCGGGTCGTTACAGCTGGTATCAGAGCAGTGGTTGTGGATATACATAAAAGAATCATAAATAATTGCAGTGGTCCACTAGTCCACAATGAGGATGTACAGTCGGCACTGGCTTAGGGCATCGTGTGTTTTATTGATTTCGCCGTTTTCCGTGTCTTCTGTCTTTTTGCAGTAGGCGAGTATGGCGCCGAGGCAGAGGACTCGCTCTCAACAGGGACAGTCGACAGAGGAGCAGCGCAGAGTGTCACCACCTGCCACTGAGGCAGGGGATGCAGCGAGAGTTCCGGGGGCAGAGGATTTCTTTCGGGGCATGTTTCAGTACATGACTCAGCAGTTCGGCGGAGATGCCGGTGAGGGCTCGTCGTCCAGGGGTGGACCCAGTCGTGCAATGCGGGACTTCTTGCAGTTCCATCCACCCTACTATGGCGGCCAGCCAGATCCAGATGTGACTAGAGGTTGGCTCGATGAGATGGAGAGAGTGTTCAGTTCCATGCGCTGTGCCGAGGAGGATATGGTGATGTTGGCTTGCAACCAGTTGCAGGGTACGGCTCGATCTTGGTGGTCTTCAGAGTGGAAGACGTCCTTTCAGTCACGTTCCCTCCAGCTGATCATGTGGAAGGACTTTGTTACGGTCTTCGAGCGTACTTACTGCCCATCCTATGTCGGTACGCAGAAGATGCGTCAGTTTCTAGAGCTGGTGCAGGGCGACATGTCAGTGTTGCAGTATAGGGATCGGTTCGTCGAGTTAGGCCGTTATGCGCCCCATATCATGGAGCATGAGGGGTTGAAGACCGAGCAGTTTGTTCAGGGTTTGAGGCAGGATCTGAGGCACCTCTTGATGGCGAACGCTGCTACTGATTTGGAGACAGCATCTCGTATGGCGGCATCTTTGGAGTTGGATATGCAGAAGATCCGAGGATAGGGAGGCCAGGGACAGTCCCAGTGAGGCCGCAGTCAGCAGACGACTACCCTGTAGCAGGGCACCTTCCAGCACACTACGGGTAGTTCGGGAGCGCCGACACTGGCGGCGTCAGTGACAGGATCTGTGTCTTTTGGCTCCAAGTTCAAGAAGTTTCTCAAGAAAGGTTTCGGTAAAAAACGCAAGGATCAGAGGCAGGCGTCTTCAGGCAGTGTGCAGCAGCCGATTCCCTATCAGCCTCAGGGATCAGTCGGTGGATCGCGGGGATCGTGTCCCCGGTGTGGCGAGTCGCATCCAGGCAGGCAGTGCACGGCGCCAGTGATTTGTTTCAGATGTGATTAGCTAAGGCACATGGCGCGTGACTGTCCTCAGAGGCCACAACAGCAGCAGTATCCTCCGCAGCAACAGTATCCCCAGCAGCATCAGCAGCAGGGGCAGTATCTGCCACTACCCAGGTCAGCGAGTGTGGGGGGGAGGCAGAGGTCCCGAGGCCAGATTACACACATGACCAGGACAGAGGCAGAGACATCACAGCTCGTGGAAGGTACCGTTATGATTTTGGGTTGTGCGGCTCGAGTTTTGTTTGATTCTGGAGGAGTTTCCAACGAGCTCTTGGCACTAAGTTAGCTTTTAACTCGGCATATCATCCTCAGTCAGATGGTCAGTCGGAGAGGACCATTCAGACACTAGAGGATATGTTAAGATCCGGTTGCCTGGAATGGCAGGGGAGTTGGTTTCACCATCTACCATTAGTGGAGTTTGCCTATAACAACAGCTATCATTCGAGCATTGGGATGGCTCCTTATGAGGCGTTGTACGGGCGACCATGTCGGACTCCGATCGATTGGTTTGAGGTTGGTGAGCGTGTTATGACGGGACCAGAGCTGGTGCAGCAGTGTGTGAATGTGGTGTATTTGGTCCGTCAGAACATATTGGCGGCTCAGAGTCGGCAGAAGAGCTATGCCGATCGGAGAAGGCAGCCACTCAGTTTCGCGGTCGGTGACCGAGTATTTTTGAGGGTTTCTCCCATGAAGGGAGTGATGCGTTTTGGGCGGCGTGGGAAGTTGAGTCCCCGCTATGTTGGCCCTTTCCTCATTGTAGAGCGCATTGGCGAGGTTGCTTATCGATTACAGCTTCCTCAGGAGTTATCTTCTGTGCATGATGTGTTTCATGTGTCGATGTTGAGGAAGTATATGCCCGATGATTCTCATGTGTTGGAGGATTCTGTTTGGCCCGAGGTGACTCCCGATCTGTCTCTACCGGAGTTCCCCATCCGTATAGAGGATCGGCGAGATCAACACCTGCGGAACAAGGTTATTCCCCTGGTCAAGGTGGTGTGGCAGCGGCACTCCGGCGAAGAAGCGTCTTGGGAGCGTGAGGACGAAATGCGTCAGCAGTTCCCTCATCTCTTCGAGTAAGTTTCTCTGTTTCTTTTCCCCCGTGCTTTTTTTTTAAATTTCGAAGACGAAATTTGTTTAAGGGCGGAGGGCTGTAATATCCCGGACCCTTTGGATCCTTCTTCTCGGGTCCCGGATTTATTTTCTCGGAGAATTTGTTCTCATTATGCCTGGAATTATTTTTCGGACATCTTTCGGGTTCGGATCCGTGCATTTTGGATCAGTTTCGGAGGTCCCAGAACGTGTTCCTCAGTTTCCGCGTGTTTTCTCCGGCAAACCTACGGAACACCATAGCGGGCGAACCGAGTCGTTCACCTACTCCGGGATGGTACCGGTGCGACCGGCGTGTTCCGAGGATCGCGAAAATGTATTTTTCTATTTTTCTGTAGTTTTTTGAAAAATCAGGATTTTCTATAAATATCCCATTTTCTTTTTCTTCTTATTCTTCTTTCTTCTTCTTCTTCCTCCTCCCTTCTCTCCCGTAAGTGCCCGCTGCAGGCTTTCTCTACCCATCTCCCGTGGACGCGGCGGCGTGCTCCCCTCCGACTGCAGACGTCGGTGGGCGACGGCTTAGCGGCAAGGGTGATGGCGTGGAAATCCCGGCGGCGTTCGGTGCTCGGTGAGATCGTGGGAGCTCGTCGAGTTTCAAGCGGTGTTTTGAAGATCGGCGGCGATCCGCAGCGTTTCGGGCGATTCCGAGGTAGGGTGAAGAATCCCAAGCTCCGTAGTTTCCTTCCTCGCGATTTCTAGGCCGACGGGAGGTCGAGTGGGGTCCATTTGAGCTCGGGGTGGGAAATCCAGGATTCAGGGTTTTGAGTGCCGATCTAGTGTCTTACCGCGTGGTTTGGTGGTTTGAGGGCACCATTGAGTGCCTAGGATCATGGGGACAAGCTTCCCCTTTGTTTCCCCATCACCCGGGGGTGATTGGGGCGTAGAATGGCGAAATTCCGCCATGTTCGTCGTTCTCGGTTTCACGGAGTGTACGCGATTTAACAGTGACCGTTTTTGGCCTTAAGCGGCCTTAGCTAGACCGTTTTTGGCTTTGGGCGGTCCCCAGGTGGACCGTTTCCAGCCTGGGAGCGTAGGTGGGGTAAGCGGTCACGAGATAGACCGTTTAGCCCTGGAGCGGCCTTATGGCCGACCGCTTTCACTCGCGGGCCAGCGTGGTCATCGAGGCGTTTTGACCGTCAGCTTTTGACCGTTGGAACATTTTGGGATTAACGGTCCTAAGGAGACCGTCTTAACCCTCCATGCGGTCCCAGTGGGACCGTCTTGTGCCCAAACGGCCACCAGGTGACCGTTTATAGTTTCCTCGGTCCCAGGATTAGGCGGTCCTGGGGAGACCGTTTACATCCTGAGGCGGCCCAGGAATAAACCGCTATTTCTTTGAACGGTCCCAGGGAGACCGTTTCACCGCGTTGTAGGTCCAGGACTGGGCGGTCCCATGGGGACCGTTCAGCTTCTTGGCGCGACCTAGAGTGGACCGCCTATATTCTCTGGGCGGTTTAGCTGTAGACCGTTTTAGCATAAACGGTCCAGAGTGGACCGCTTGCTGTGTTCAGATCAACCGGAGTTCGTTTTGTGCCGATTCCAATTCCGGGTGAGTAGGTCTCAATCCACGTGCTGACCTGTGGTCCGACTGATGCTAGGCATCCCGTGGGGACCATGTGTTAGGGTGCCGTGGGGTCCCGGGAGGTAGTGTTCTCGGCTCGTGTCACCGTGAGTCGGTGTCGATACGAGGAGCGGTCCTTGTACTTTGTCCGGTTTAGGCATTATTTTCCGTATACTAGAGAGTCTACTCCTTCAGCGACCCTCCACTAGTCGTAGCCTTCCGACACGCGAGTGGTCCCACTAGGGAGTGATGGCGAGGCTACCCCGAGAGACAGTTTTAGACTGGTTTCCGTAGGGCCCCACGTCTTGCAGCCAGAGTCCGGCTGAGGGGAAAACCAGTCAGAGGGCTAGACCTGGGACGCATGGTCTGTGTGTGCACACGTGGTTGGGGGCGGTTGGACCCGCGCTGACGAGCGAGACCCCAACTAGTCACTTGTTATGTGGTTACTAGTACGGTGTCCCCGTTCCACCAGGGGTCGAGGGGGGGCACCTGAGGCGCGGTCTAAGTCGTCAGTGGACGCATCCGGCCTTGCTTCTGGTGGTTGGTACTCCCGTCTTTGTTTGGTAGCGACTCTCAAGTTTTTGACGAGTTTCTCGATTTGCAAGGTGGGGACCGGATGATCCCTACTGAGCCTTTTGTTTTAAGGCTCATTCCCTGCGTGTTTTCACCGTGTTTCAGGTGAGACGAGGCTTCAGGGGAGCGCTTCCGAGGCTCCACGTGGTTCAGGTGCCCAGGGTTAGTTGCTAATTGCTAGGCCGGGGTATGCCCCTATAGTTGTACCTTCTTTTCTGTACGGTACTAGTTGTGGACTACTGTTATATTTTAGACTGCTGTTGTTATATTGTGGACCATATAATTTGTTTAATGTTAATTTAATTTCATTCTTAATCATATAAACTGTTTAATTCTGCAATTATTTATGATACTTGTGTATTTCCACACCAACCCTTTAACCCTTCCGAGTCTTCGGGCTCGTGGGTGACGGTTCGGGATTCGAGTTATCGGGCCTCTCCCGCTATTCGGATCTCGGGTCGTTACGGGTTATAATGATGCAACCAGACAACTTGCTAAAGTAATTTATTTCAGTTGTTAGAATTACTTAGCATTTATTTTATGCCTCGTAATTTGCTGCCATTGTTTCATATTTTTATAAGTGAGCTTTTGGTTATCTTTAGGTGCTTCTCCTTGTTTGCACCCTTCACTAGAACTGTTCCTTATCTGAATGGCACTAATTTTATTGAATGGAAACAAAGGGTACTATTTACTCTAGGGTGCATGGATTTAGATTTGTCTTTGCGTTAGGAAAAATCAGCTGCACTTACAACAGAAAGCACACATAAACAAAAAACTCATTTTGAAAAATGGGAAGGATCCAACCGTTTGTGTCTATTGTTCTTACAGGGACATGTAGGTCAAAACATTAAGGGATCTATCCCTGAGCAGGTCACAGCTAGTGAATTTTTAAAGGCTGTTGAAGAACAGTTCATCAGTTCTGATAAAGCAAAGGCTAGCACATTAATGGCTAAGCTATCCTCAATGAGATACACTGGCAGTGGTAGCATTAGGGAACATATTATGATGATGAGAGACATTGCATTTCAGCTTAATGCAATGGAGGTTACCATTTCAGATATATTCTTTGTCCACTTTATTCTCAACTCTCTTCCAAGTGAGTATGAAGTCTTTAAGATCTCATACAACACACATCAGGCTAAATGGTCACCAAATGAATTGATGACCATGAGTGTTCAGGAATAGGAGAGGTTGAGAGGGGAGAGGAATCAAATTGCTAATTTTTCCTCTCATAAAGGAAGTGGAAGTTCAGGAAAGCACAAGAGTGTTCAGAAGAAGGGCAAGAAGAAGCACACCAAGAAAGAAAAGGGCAAAGGAAAAGAAAAAGAAAAAGAAAAAGAAAAGAAATGCTTCTTCTGTCATGAACCTGGACACATTAAGAAAGAGTGTTTGAAATTCAAGGGATGATTTGAAAAGAAATGTAATCTCTCATCTTATGTTTGCTATGAGTCTCATTTAGTAAATGTTCATAATAATACATGGTGGATTGACTCAGGTTCTACTGTGCATGTTGCTATTTCTATGCAGGGATTCCTATTCCAAAGGCCTATCAATAAGGGTGAACAGTACATCTTTTCAGGAAATAAGACACGCTCACAAGTGAAGGGTGTAGGAACTTATAGGCTTATTTTGAGTTCAAGATATGTTCTAGATTTGAAAGACACTTTTTATGTATCTTCTTTTAGTAGAAATTTGGTTTCAGTATCAAAACTTGCTTCAGAAGGTTTTCATGTTAGTTTTGGAAACTCTGTAGTTGAATTAATGAAGGATTTTGTTGTTATTGGTACTAGTTCTATATCTGATGGTTTATATAAATTGTGTCTTAGCGATGTGAATGAACAATCCTTTAGTACCCTGCATACTTCAGTTTCTATTGGCAACAAGCGTGGTAGAGTTAATGAAAATTCATCTATGTTGTTGCATAGGAGATTAGGACATATCTCCATTAAGAGGCTTAAGAGATTAGTGGGAGAAGGAGTGTTGCACACTCTAGATTTCACTGACTTTGAGACTTGTGTGGACTGCATAAAGGAAAAGCAAACACACACGCCTAATAAGGATGCCACTAGAAGTTCTGAACATCTAGAAATAATTCACACTGATATTTGTGGTCCCTTTTCACCTTGTCTTACTGGTGAGAGAGACTTCGCCACTTTCATTGATGACTACTCTAGATATATGTATCTCTATCTACTTCTTGAAAAGGCAGATGTGTTCAATGCCTTTAAAGAATTTAAGAATGAGGTAGAGAAATAATCAGGAAAATTTATTAAGGTAGTCAGATCTGATAGGGGTGGTGAGTATTATGGTAGGTATACAGAGATGGGACAAAGGTTTAGACCATTAGCTAGGTTCCTTAGAGAGGAGGGCATTGTACCTCAGTACACTATGCCTGGCAGCCCTTATCAGAATGAGGTTACAGAAGGAAGGAACCGAACACTTAAAGAAATGGTCAGGGCAATGTTAAGTCATTCTACCCTTCCTTTGTCTTTGTAAGGGGAGGCCTTAAAGACAGCTGTACATATTTTGAATAAAATTCCTACTAAGACTGCTCCTAAAACTCCCTATGAGTTGTGGAGTGATAGGAAACCTTCAGTGAGCTATATGCGCACTTGGGGATGTTCAGCTGACATCAGACCATATAACCCACAGGAAAAGGCCTTTGATCCTAGAACAACCAGTGGATTCTTCATTGGTTATCCAGAGAGATCAAAAGGGTATAGATTTTATTGTCCATCAAATGTTCTCATCATTATAGAATCAGATAAGGCAAGGTTTCTTGAGGATGGCGGAGTTAGTGGGAGTGGATGTTCTCGAGAGATTTCTTTTGAGGAGTTACAGGATCAGGTTGAAATACCTGTAACAACTGACAACTTTGTTCCAATATTCATTCCTCAAAATGATATTCAAGGGGAACCCGAAATTACAGTTGATCCACCTCAAGTGGCTCCAGAACCATATGATGCAGCAATTGTTGACCAACCACCTCCTCAGGTGAATCAGAGGCCAGCACTACGCAGATCTGAAAGAGTCAAGAGACCTGCCATATCAGATGAGTTTCTGGTATACTTACAGGAGGATAATGTCGATAGGGGTGACATTGATGACCCACTTACATTTTCACAAGCCATGAAGAGTGAAAAATCCACCTATTGGTTTAAAGCCATGAAGGAAGAGCTTGACTCAATGGCTAAAAATCAAGTCTGGGATCTCGTTGACTTGCCAAAAAGGCCCAAACTTGTTGGATGCAAATAGGTATACAAAACTAAAATGGACTTTAAAGGTAAAGTTGAGCGACATAAGGCCAGATTGGGGACTAAAGGTTTCACTCAGAGAGAGGGCATTGACTATGATGAGACCTTCTCTCCAGTTTCTAAGAAGCTCTCATTCAGGATAGTCATGACCTTGGTGGCTCATTTTGATTTAGAGTTGAACCAAATGGATGTGAAAACGATATTTCTCAATGGGGACCTAGATAAAAAAGTGTATATGGAGCAACCTCAGGGGTTTCATGCTAAAGGAAAAAAACACTTGGTATTCAAATTAAAGAAATTTATTTATGGACTTAAGCAAGCCTCCCGTCAATGGTTCATTAAGTTTAATGAAATCATACTGTTCTTTGGGTTTAAGGAAAACATCATTGATGAATGTTTATACCTAAAGGTCAGTGGGAGTAAATTCATTATCTTGCTTTTGTATGTGGATGATATCTTGCTTGCCAGTAGTGATCTTGGTTTGTTCCATGAAACAAAAGTTTTTCTTTCTAAGAATTTTGATATGAAAGATATGGGTGATGCATGCTATGTCTTACGCATTGAGATCACCAGAGATAGACCTTCAGGTACACTTGGCCTTTCTCATAAAGCTTACATCTCAAAGGTCTTAGAAAGGTTTAACATGCAATTCTGTGCACCCGATAAAGTACCCGTTGTAAAAGGAGATAAATTTAGTGATCTGTAGTGTCCTAAGAATGACTTAGAAATGAAGCAGATGGAGCCCATTCCCTATGCTTCAGTTGTTGGGATCCTGATGTACCTTCAGACTTGTACACGTCCAGATATTGCTTTTGCTGTGGGTATGCTTAGCAGGTACCAAAGTAACCCAGGTTTAGATCATTGGAAGGCTGCCAAGAAAGTCTTGCGTTATTTGAAAGGGAGTATGGATTACGTACTCACATACAGGAGGTCAGATCAGCTGGAGGTCATTGCATATTCTGAAGCTGATTTTGGTGGTTGTCTTGACACGAGGAAGTCTACTACATGCTACATCTTCCTATTGGCAGGGGGAGCCATTACTTGGTGCAGTGAAAAGCAGAGTATTACAGTGACCTCCACTATGACAGCTGAGTTCATTGCTTGTTTTGAGGCTAGTGGACAGGCCATTCAGTTGCGGAACTTGCTCACAGGTCTACCATTTATAGATTTCATCTCAAGATCTATCAAGATTTACTGTGACAATTCCGTAGCGATCTTCTTCTCTAAAAATAATAAGGCATCCAAGGGTGGTAGAGTCTTGGATATTAAGTATTTTACTCTTAGAGATAGAGTGAAGAATCATTAAGTGTCTGTAGAACATATTGGGACAAATCTTATGATTGCTGACCCGCTCACTAAAGGACTACCTGCTAGCATCTTTTGTAGTTATGTGGTTAAGATGGGACTTGTTAGTTCCCTTGATATGTTATGACACTTACAGTTATTTGTGATCACATTAATATTATGATTCTTCTATTATTTTCTGCTTATTCCATTTGTTGTATATACATATTGGTTATGGATTATGGTTGGCAGAATGTCTACTTAAGTGGTGACCAGCATATAAACATTAAGTTTGAGTTTATCTACTATTTCAGTTTTAGTGTTCAATTATAGTAAGTTGGTGGCATTGTGGCACATGGAAGATGGTGTGTGATTAGAATGCATTTATCACCATGACCCCTATCATTTGATTTACTATACATGAACCCTTCATATTCTATTAGCTGGAATGGTGCGTGGTTTTGTTTTTAATCATGCACGCATGTATCGTGTTTTTCCCTTCAGGTGTAGGCCCAATATATCAAATCTTCAAGTGTCTTTTTCAAAACTATATATATGTCTATGTTATATGTATGTTTTCGAAAGGAAGATTTGATATGTATGAGACAAGATGGACCAAGTGGGAGAATGTTGGGTTTTATCCTAATATTATGGTCCACTTGTGATTGGGCCACACACAATTAAACACACCGTTAGGTCCAGCTAAAGGAATACGTTAATGGGCTGAACCCATTGAGTGCCCATTAGGATCCTGTTATGGGAGGGATCCTATTTAAGCCCAATAGGGACTGGTCCCTCCTCTCTATATAAGTGTGCAACTCCCCATTAGGTTACACATACACATACAGTACGTGAGATAGAGAAAGGAAACCAGAGGGAGAACGTGGGTTCCGTTGCTCCCTTCCCGAAGTTCGTGATTGTGGATCGTCTTCTCCGTCGTCTTCCTTCAAGTGGGATGGCTTCCGCTTCAGGTACACATCCCCAACATCCTTTACATAGCCAATGAGGATAGCCAATCATGACAAAAGAGAGCAAGGATAGATTAGTATCCCTCGAAAATCGTACCAGATGTCGCCCTCACAAAACACCCTTGACTCGAGCCACATGTCAAGTGCCATGCCAAGGCCTAGGAGGCAAGTGATGAGTGCAGATGCCCCGCCTGATTTAGAAATACAGGTAGCCTGATGCTATGCCTTGTCATTACCTTCCTTGACTTATCGTATGAGATGCCTCACACAATATCCTGTAGCCAGCTCCATCCACACATCATCCAGCCCATTACCACAATAAGTCGGACTCGAGGACATAGGGCAAAGCATGACCCCCACACGCACACTCATCCCTTTGTTATGGTCATCATTTAATGATCCTGTCGATTCAAGGCACGATAATGGTAGGCCACAATGACTTTCTCCAGGTATACTACCTTAATGACATGGGCAGTTTCCACCAAGATTTGAACTTGACTTGATTATGGGTGTTGAATCCAAATAGATGTCATATCAGATAAGTTATTCCCTTCATAACTGTCCTGAATTTTGCATGCCTCTGTAGCTATCCCTAGTTTACCTATGATCTTGCCATAACTGGTCTTACACGTGGTGAAACGTCGTGACCCTTAGTCCCAAGCTCCTCAACAATTTGATCACCATAGTATGCCTAAAGAGTCTATAAAGAGTACAGTAGAATGACATCATCAGATATGTCAACAAGAACCCCAACATTGAAAATTTTGGCTCTCTACTACCCCAAACTCTCCTATTCTAACCACTCTTGACTAATTTAAGCATCGGGGATTTCTCTTGGGACACCTCAACCGCTTTGAGAACTTATTTGTGATCTTTGCAAAGAAAACTCACCCCTGTCGTTCCTCTCACCCACCAAAGATCCTAATATAATGAGACTTGTTAACCCCAAGTGAGTTAATAGAGGTCAAATGACGAACCTACCTCTAGCTCTCTCTCTCTCTCTCTCGTATGCATGTATGCACATAGAGATAGATATTGTAGAGCTCAAAAATTGATCTTCCGAACAACGTGTGTACATTGTTTAAAAAGATGATAGCCCCTCTCTCTCTCTCTATGTGTGTGTGCGCTCACGCACAAAGCTGGCATCACTCGTGAATTACTCTAAATTATTTGATTGTCGGATGGTCTCTTTCCAATCACTCGTGAGCCCCTAATGACTCACTTTCAAACCCTTTACACATTCGGCGACCAAAAGTCAGTCCAGTCCACTTCAGATATTATTTATAGTCAAAGTTCATAGGGAAGTGCCTTTAAACATTCTATCTATTTTATATTGCCTAACTCCTTCCACTTCCAAGAATTAGAAGTATTTCTACTTGAGGTCACTTCTACTTCTTTGTGAAGAACTTCTGTGTCAACTATTTCAGCTACCAAACGCAGCCTAAGAAGCTGTGTAATAACTCTTGATAACGTATCCCATTGACACACTATTCTCTCTCTCTCTCTCCTTATAGTTTTTCTCATCTTAAGACCTTCATCTATCCATCTGTAAAGGGCTCAAGCTCATCCCCACGTCCCCAAAAAAATTAGAGGACAAGGCGGTGCTCGATCTGATCTGAAGCCTTCATTGTTACTAGCCATCAGTCACCTATCGATAGGTTTTATGAGGACCACTACCCATTGTGACTGCACCCCATTCCCCACCAGTATCCTACACCTCCTCTGCATTTTATCCACCATGTCCCATTAATCTGTGAACCTCAACTTCCACAGCAATCTCATTTTGGCATCCACAATATACACAAGGAGAACTCGGATCAGTCTGACAAATATCACACATGAGTGAGGATGAAAACTTTTGAACCTGGGGCCTATTACTTTGGATGCAAGCATTAACGCATTTACGTCTATCCAAGTCCCGTTTCTTCCCATTAACTTCAGCTTGGACAGAAACATAATTTTAGTATGAGCTCCACTTAAGGGGAATGGTTCACGTTGAAGTCGTCTCCCTCAAACAAAATTGATCATAACTAAGTTTTGTGTTTGGGATATTCAAACATGAGGTAAGGAAACACGAGCACACAACAAACAAAGAGATTTACGATAAATGTGACTTTGATACATTGAAGTTGGGAGGCCCCAGTAAACAAAATGGAGATGTCTTGTATAGAGTGATACTTACAATCACTACACCAAGAACCTATACCTACGACGAATGAGGTAAGTAAAGATACAAAAAAATCGTAGGTATAAATTTTACGTACGATACTCATTACGCTTATGTGTCGTCGGTAAAAATTGCGTAAGTAAAATTTTAGCTACGCAATAAAAAATTGTAAGAATAGGGACGTCGGCACCTACTATTATTAGACGTAGGTAATCTTCCTAATCTAACATTTTCACCTTCTTGACTTGTAACTATGTGACAAAATAAACAAAATTGCATCAATAAATCATTTAAAAGGACATCAATCCTGTGTAATAAGCAATAAACTTATATAGAGGAGTCAATAGGGATAACATCCGTTAATACATGGGGTTCCTTGTGCGCTGCCATTGGCAGGGATTAGTACACTTAAAACTCCATGACAGTGGGACGCTTAAATATCTTCAACAAGAACAGGGAGGATGATGATGTCATTTCCCAGATGCATGAGGTACCGTTGGCCCAACATGGTGGAGCCTACATGGACGAGGCAAAAAAGCAGTGCCATCTCAGAATATTCTAGCGTAATGATGAGTTCATGGAGTACTTAAACTGGCAAAGAGTCCGTGGTTACAAGCTTAATACTAATGACTTTACAAATCTTGCTAACGAGGAGTTCAGAAATTCCAACTATGACTTGGAACATTTACCAGAAATCATCTCACATGTTAACTTTACTGCCAGTGATGAATATTGGTACCCATCTAGTGACGAAAATTTGTCATTGTCTAATGATTGGTGAAAAGAAGGTGCAGTGACACCAGTTAAAAAATAAGATTTCGGAGGAAGATGAGCTCTCTCTCTTATTATAATTTATAATATTAATAATTTTATTTATACGCATGTCAAATTAATGAAATGAACACAAAAATTAGGAGTTTGAGCTTTCATTGCTGTGGCTACAACGGAGAGACTCATAAAGATTAAAACACGTAAGTTAACCCCACTCTCAATACAACACATTGTAGATTGTGATAGCAAGAATGATGGATGTGTGTGAGACCTTCCCTCCAAAGCTTTTGAATACGTTGCAAAGAAAGGCTTAGCAACTGAGGATGCATATCCGGATAAAAGTGCCAATGAAAATTATTTGCCGACTGCTAACTTCCCAACAGTCATCATTAGTTGGTATAAAACTGTGACACCGAATGATGAACAGGCACTGCTACGTACAGTAGCCCGCCAACAAGTTACAGTCTTAACCCTCGTGACACGTGACGAACACTGCAACTGGCTGGCGGATTACGACACGTAACAGTGCATGTTCATCATTCGGGGTCACAGATTTATATCCATTAATGATGACTGTTGGGAAGTTAACAGTCGACAAATAATTTTTGTTGGATGCACCTTTATACGAATATACATCCTCAATTGTGAAGACTTTTTATTCAATGTATTCAAAAACGTTGGAGGCAAGACCTCCCACACATCCATCGTTCTTGCTATCACAAACTACAAACTGCTGTATTGAGAGTGAAGTAACTTACCAGTTTTAATCTTTATGAGTCCCTCTGTTGTAGTCACAATAGTGAAAGCCCAACAGCTCCCTATTTTTGTGTTCATTTCAGTAATTTGACATGCATATAAATGAAATTTTGAAGATTATAAATTATAATAAGAGAAAGAGAGAGAACTCATCTTATCGTAGAAACTTTGTTTCTTAACTGGTGTCAATTCACCTTCCTCTCATCAATCATTAGACAAGTGCAAATCTTCATCGGTACCAACAACTTCGCTGCCAGTGATGAATATTGGAACCCATCTAGTGACGAAAATTTGTCATTGTCTAATGATTGGTGAAAAGAAGATGCAGTGACACTAGTTAAGAAACAAGATTTATGTGGTAAGATGAGCTCTCTCTCTCACTTATTATAATCTTCATAATTTTATTTATATGCATGCCAAATTAATGAAATGAACACAAAAATAGAAAGTTTGTGCTTTAATTGCTGTGGCTGGAACGGAGGGACTCATAAATATTAAAACAAGTAAGTTAACCTCACTCTCAATAGAACACCTTGTAAATTGTGATAGCAAGAAAGATAGATGTGTGTGAGACCGTCCCTCCAAAGTTTTTGAATACATTGCAAAGAAAGGCTTAGCAATTGAGGATGCATATCTAGATAAAAGTGTCAATGAAAATTGTTTGCCGACTGCTAACTTCCCAACAGTCATCATTAGTTGGTATAAACTGTGACACCGAATGATGAACAGGCACTGCTACGTAAAGTAGCCCGCCAGCTAGTTACAGTGTTAGCCCTCGTGACATGTGACTAACACTGCAACTGGCTGACGGATTACGGCACGTAATAGTGCATGTTCATCATTCGGGGTCACAGATTTATACCCACTAATGAAGACAGTTGGAAAGTTAACAGCCGGCAAACAATTTTTGTTGGATGCACCTTTATACGAATATACATCCTCAGTTGTTAAGACTTTCTATGCAATGTATTCAAAAACTTTAAAGGCAAGACCTCTCACACATCCATCGTTCTTGCAATCACAAACTATAAACTGCTGAACTGAGGGTGAGGTAACAACCTGTTTTAATCTTTATGAGTCCCTCTGTTGTAGTCACAACAGTGAAAGCCCAACAGCTCCCTATTTTTGTGTTCATTTCATTAATTTGGCATGCATATAAAAAAAAATTTGAAGATTATAAATTATAATAAGAGAGAGAGAGAGAACTCATCTTATCATAGAAACTTTGTTTCTTAACTGATGTCAATGTACCTTCCTCTCACCAATCATTAGACAAGTGCAAATCTTCATCGGTACCAATAACTTCACTGCCAGTGATGAATATTGGTACCCATCTAGTGACGAAAATTTGTCATTGTCTAATGATTGGTGAAAAGAAGGTGCAGTGACACTAGTTAAGAAACAAGATTTCTATGGTAAGATGAGCTCTCTCTCTCTTGTTATAATCTTCATAATTTTATTTGTATGCATGTCAAATTAATAAAATGAACACAAAAATAGGAAGTTTGTGCTTTAATTGATGTGGGTGCAACGGAGGGACTCATAGGTCCACTTTGATAATGGAATAAGTCTGGTTAAGATGATTTATCTGGAGTCGGGTGAGTTATTCTAATTGAATTTATTTTGGCTTAATTAATTGGAGTCGGATATATAAGGATTAGAGTTGATTTTCTCATTCTCATGAAATAGTTGGAATAATTTAACTGAGGTTGAATAGGAATAGGGGGAGCACGTCATCCGGAGTAATCCACTCGACCCTATTCTAATCCGTTATCAAAGTGAGCCATAAAGATTAAAACAGGTAAGTTAACCTCACTCTCAATACAACACCTTATAGATTGTGATAGTAAGAATGATGGATGTGTGAGAGACCTTCCCTCCAAAGTTTTTGAATACATTGCAAAGAAAGGCTTAACAACTGAGGATGCATATCTAGATAAAAGTGCCAATGAAAATTGTTTGCCGACCGCTAACTTCTCAACAGTCATCATTAGTTGGAATAAAATTGTGACACCGAATGATGAACATGCACTGCTACGTGTAATAGCCCGCCAGCCAGTTGCAGTGTTAGTCCTCGGATATGTGACTAACACTGCAACTGGCTGGAGGATTACGGCACGTAACAATGCATGTTCATCGTTCAGGGTCACAGATTTATACCCACTAATGATGACTGTTGAGAAGTTAACAGCCGACAAACAATTTTTGTTGAATGCACCTTTATACGAATATACATCCTCAGTTGTTAAGACTTTCTATGCAATGTATTCAAAAACTTTGAAGACAAGACCTCCCACACATCCATCGTTCTTGCAATCACAAACTATAAACTGCTGAACTGAGGGTGAGGTAACTAACCTGTTTTAATCTTTATGAGTCCCTCTGTTGTAGTCACAACAGTGAAAGCCCAACAGCTCCCTATTTTTGTGTTCATTTCATTAATTTGACATGCATATAAAAAAAAAATTGAAGATTATAAATTATAATAAGAGAGAGAGAGAGAACTCATCTTATCATAGAAACTTTGTTTCTTAACTGATGTCAATGTACCTTCCTTTCACCAATCATTAGACAAGTGCAAATCTTCATCGGTACCAATAACTTCACTGCCAGTGATGAATATTGGTACCCATCTAGTGACGAAAATGTGTCATTGTCTAATGATTGGTGAAAAGAAGGTGCAGTGACACTAGTTAAGAAACAAGATTTCTGTGGTAAGATGAGCTCTCTCTCTCTTGTTATAATCTTCATAATTTTATTTGTATGCATGTCAAATTAATAAAATGAACACAAAAATAGGAAGTTTGTGTTTTAATTGCTGTGGGTGCAACGGAGGGACTCGTAGGTCCACTTTGATAATGGAATAAGTCTGGTTAAGATGATTTATCTGGAGTCGGGTGAGTTATTCTAATTTAATTTATTTTGGCTTAATTAATTGGAGTCAGATATATAGGGATTAGAGCTGATTTTCTCATTCTCATGAAATAGTTGGAATAGTTTAACTGAGGTTGAATTGGAATAGGGGGAGCACGTCATCCGGAGTAATCCACTCGACCCTATTCTAATCCGTTATCAAAGTGAGCCATAAAGATTAAAACAGGTAAGTTAACCTCACTCTCAATACAACACCTTATAGATTGTGATAGTAAGAATGATGGATGTGTGTGAGACCTTCCCTCCAAAACTTTTGAATACATTGTAAAGAAAGGCTTAGTAACTGAGGATGCATATCCGGATAAAAGTGCCAATAAAAATTATTTGCCGACTGCTAACTTCACAACATCCATCATTAGTAGGTATAAAACTGTGACACCGAATCATGAACAGACACTGCTACGTGCAGTAGCCCGCCAGCCAGTTGTAGTGTTAGTCCTCGTGACATGTGACTAATACTGCAACTGGCTGGCGGATTACGGCACGTAACAGTGCATGTTCATCATTCGGGATCACAGATTTATACACACTAATGATGGCTGTTAGGAAGTTAACTGCCGGCTAACAATTTTTGTTGGATGCACCTTTATACGAATATACATCCTCAGTTGTTAAGACTTTCTATGCAATGTATTCAAAAATTTTGAAGGCAAGACCTCCTACACATCCATCGTTCTTGCAATCACAAACTACAAACTGCTGTACTGAGGGTGAGGTAACTTACCTGTTTTAATCTTTATGAGTCCCTTTGTTGTAGTTCCAACAATGAAAGCCCAACAGCTCCCTATTTTTGTGTTCATTTCATTAATTTGGCATGCATATAAATAAAATTTTGAAGATTATTAATTATAATAAGATAGAGAGAGAGAACTCATCTTATCATATAAACTTTATTTCTTAACTGGTGTCAATACACATTCCTCTCACCAATCATTAGACATGTACAAATCTTCATCGGTACCAACAACTTCACTGCCAGTGATGAATATTGGTACCCATATAGTAACGAATATTTGTCATTGTCTAATTATTGGTGAAAAGAAGGTGCAGTGACACCAGTTAAGAAACAAGATTTCTGTGGTAAGATGAGCTCTCTCTCTCTCTCTCGTATTATAATCTTCATAATTTTCTTTATATGCATGCCAAATTAATAAAATGAACACAAAAACAGGGAGATTGAGCTTTCATTGCTGTGGCTGCAACGGAGGGACTCATAAAACCTAAACCAGGTAAGTTAACCCCTCTCCCAGTACAACACCTTGTAGATTGTGATAGCAAGAATGATGGATGTGTGTGAGACCTTCTATCCAAAGCTTTTGAATACATTGCAAAGAAAGGTTTAGCAATTGAGGATGCATATCCGGATAAAAGTGTGTGAGACACGAAAAAAATCTAAATCGACTTTTTATCGTAGATAAAGATATAGATTTTCGTTCTTTTTGAAAAGAAACATCCCCCCATCTGAGTAGAGGGTGATTCCGTGTGTGCACATCGTATCAGACGATTTGGGTTCGAGTGCTGGACCTTTCCCCACTGACCGGAGTCAGTGTTGATTTACATCGGCGTAACGTCCGAACACCTTTGTTTGACTGTCAAAGAAATCCCCAAATTCTTTTACAGGGTTCTGGTGGAAGAAGGGCGAGCCGACGACCGCTGGGAAGTCGCCAAAAACAAGTGGCGTTGCCAGGTAGCCGATCCTGGCATGGTTGGCAATGATCTCGGGGCCGTAGGTAACGGCTGCCATCGCTGTTGAAGTGTTGGTGGTGGTGGTGCGTAGCACACAAGGAGTGGCGTGCGAATGCACGAAGAACCCTCAAATGAACCGAGAGATGTGTGCCCTCCTCTTCCCGTCCTGTAAGAGGAAGAGGGGCAATCAGAACCTTGAAGAAGGTTTAGAGACTTTCTTTGACAGAAAGAAGAAAGGCGGGAAAAGTCCCACCGGGCGTGCCAGTCTGTGAGACACGGAAAAAATCTAAGAAATACTCTTATCGTAGATAAAAGGTAGATTTTCGTTCTTTTTGAAAAGAAACACTCCTCTACGTAGAGAGGGTTCCGTGGGTGCGCATAGTATCAGACGATTTGGGTTCGAGTGCTGGACCTTTCCCCACTGACCGGAGTCAGTGTTGATTTATATCGGCCTAACGTCCGAACACCTTTGTTTAACTGTCAAAGAGGTCCCAAAAGACTTCTACAGAGGTTCTGATGTGGAGGGCAAGCTCACTCGAGAGACTCTCCATGACCACTCATTTACCACCAACACATAGAAACAACTAGATTAGGGCTAGGTCTGAGTAAAACCCTAAGATTTAGGCATAGAGGCGCAAATATGCGGAAGCCATAGGCATTTTTAAAGCAAGGGAAATTTTCTAGACCCCGGGGGTATTTTGGTAATTTTATCAACCCAGAGGTATTTTGGTAATTTTCAAGGCCAGGGACATTTATGACATTTTCTGGGCTGGAGTGGAAGTGAAACTGGATCTCTAACTCCCCAAGGCATTGAGGCTCTTTCTGGAGGGTTTCGAGGGCTCTGAGGCCATGTTTAGGTTACAGGGGTATTTTGGTAATTTTACCAGACCCTAGACCTAGGTTTGGTATAATACCCGAGTGCTGGACTGAGTTGACAACACTTCCGGACTGAAGGAATGACAAGGGGCTTCATGGAAGGCACACATTTGTCAATTCGGCTGAAGGAGGGGTATATACACAATTTTCCAAAGTCGGGGGGTTTTCTTATAATTTTCCCACCCGAGGTTACATATAAAATATGCTGAATGCTTTTATAATTCCATGTGAATACAAGGATTGTCGGCGAGTTGTCGACTGTACAAACGTCCGCCTTGGAGCGGGAGATAGGGACGTAGTCCCAATTACAAAAGATTGCAGGGTATAACTGCAAATTACAGGACTTCGGTCTTTTACAATCTCGGGAAGGATATTTTTGTAATTTCGCCATTATAAGGGCAGAAATACAAGATTTAGTCATCCCGTGACGTAAAGACTTACAAAACATGGCCCGCTGAGGGGCATAATTACAAACATGGCCCGCTGAGGGGCATAAACGTAAATATACCCCATAGGGGCATAAATACAAGACCCGGGGATTTACCCCACTCGGGCCGAAACAAACGAACAAAAGCTTCAAGTATGCTCCGTAGGTTGCTGCTTGTAGTCACTTCCAAGTGATTTTCCTTTGGACCTCTGGGGGTCTATTTATAGAAGTGGGGAACCTCCCCGGGAGTGTTCGACCCCGTACAGGTCCAACGGGATGAAAATGACCCCGGGGAGGTTCCATTTTCAAAAATTATTTAGTCCGTGCGCGGGAATGGAACCTCCTCGGGGTGGGAAGAAGATGCAGTAACACTAGTTACGAAACAAATTTTTTTTTTCAAATTTGATACCCATCTAGTGACGAAAATTTGTCACTGTCTAATGATTAGTGAAAAGAAGATGCAGTAACACTAGTTACGAAACAAGATTTCTGTGGTAAGATGAGCTCTCTCTCTCTCTCTCTCTCTCTCTTATTATAATCCTCATAATTTTTTTATATGCATATCAAATTAATGAAATGAACACAAAAATAGAGAGTTTGGACTTTCATTGCTGTGACTGCAACGGAGGGACTCATAAAAATTAAAACATGTAAGTTAACCCCACTCCCAGTACAACATCTTGTAGATTATGATAGCAAGAATGATAGATATGTGTGAGACCTTCCCTCCAAAACTTTTGAATACATTGCAAAGAAAGGCTTAGCAACTGTAGATGCTAAGTTCTCAACAGTCATCATTAGTGGGTATAAAACTGTGACACCGAATGATGAACAGGCACTGTTACGTGCAGTGGTCCGCCAGCGAGTTGCAGTGATTGTCCTCGTGACATGTGACTAATACTGCAACTGGCTGGCGGATTACGGCACATAACAGTGCATGTTCATCATTAGGGGCCACATATTTATACCCACTAATGATGGCTGTTGAGAAGTTAACAACCGACAAATATTTTTTGTTGGATGCACCTTTATACGAATATACATCCTCTGTTGTTAAGGTTTTCTATGCAATATATTCAAAAACTTTAGAGGCAAGACCTCCCACACATCCATCCTTCTTGCAATCACAAACTACAAACTGTTATACTGAGGGTGAGGTAACTTTCCTGTTTTAATCTTTATGAGTTCCTATGTTGTATTCATAACAGTGAAAGCCCAACAGCTCCCTATTTTTATGTTCATTTCATTAATTTGACATGCATATAAATAAAATTTTGAAAATTATTAATTATAATACGATAGAGAGAGAGAACTCATCTTATCATAGAAACTTTATTTCTTAACTGGTGTCAATACACATTCCTCTCACCAATCACTAGATAAGTGCAAATCTTCATCGATACAAATAACTTCACTACCAGTGATGAATATTGGTACCAATGTAGTGACGAAAACGTGTCATTGTCAATGATCGGTGAAAATAAAGTGCAGTGACACCAATTAAGAAACAAGATTTCTGTGGTAAAATGAACTCTCTCTCTCTTACTCTTATTATAATCTTCATAATTTTATTTATATGCATGTCAAATTAATGAAATAAACTCAAAAATAGAGAGTTTTGACTTTCATTGCTGTGACTGCAACGGAGGGACTAATAAAGATTAAAACAGATAAGTTAACCCCACTCTCAATACAACACCTTGTAGATTGTGATAGCAAGAATGATGGATGTGTGTGAGACCTTCCATTCAAAACTTTTGAATACATTGCAAAGAAAGGCTTAGCAAATGAGGAAGTATATCCAGATAAAAGTGCCAATAAAAATTATATGCTGACTGCTAACTTCCCAACAGTCATCATTAATAGGTATAAAACTGTGACACCGAATGATGAACAGACAATGCAACGTGCAGTAATCCGCTAGCCAGTTGCAGTGTTAGTCCTCGTGACATGTGACTAATACTGCAATTGGCTGGCGGATTACGGCACATAACAGTGCATGTTCATCATTCGAGATCACAGATTTATACTCACTAATGAAGGCAGTTGAGAAGTTAATAGCCGACAAATAATTTTTGTTGGATGTACCTTTATACGAATATACATCCTTAGTTATTAAGACTTTCTATGCAATGTATTCAAAAATTTTGGAGGCAAGACCTCCTACATATCCTTCGTTCTTGCTATCACAAACTACAAACTGTTGTACTAAGAGTGAAGTGACTTACCTGTTTTAATCTTTATGAGACCCTCTGTTACAGTCACAACAAAAAAAGCCCAACAGCTCCCTTTTTTGTGTTCATTTCATTAATTTGGCATGCATATAAATAAAATTTTGAAGATTATAACAAGATAGAGAGAGAGAACTCATCTTATCATAGAAACTTTATTTCTTAACTGATGTCAATACGTATTTCTCTCACCAATCATTAAACATGTGCAAATCTTCATCGATACCAATAACTTCACTGGCAGTGATGAATATTGGTACCCAACTAGTGACGAAAATTTGTCATTGACTAATGATTGGTGAAAAGAAATTGTAGCGACACTAGTTAAGAAACAAGATTTATGTGGTAAGATGAGCTCTCTCTCTCTCTCTTATTACAATCTTCATAATTTTATTTATATACATGTCCAATTAATGAAATTAACACAAAAATCGAGAGTTTGGGCTTTCATTACTGTAGCTACAACGCAGGGACTCGTAAAGGTTAAAACAAGTAAGTTAACCCCACCCTCAGTACAACACATTGTAGATTGTGATAGCAAGACTGATGGATGTGTGTGAGACATTCCATCCAAAACTTTTTAATACATTACAAAGAAAGACTTAACAATTGAGGACGCATATACGAATAAAAATGCCAATAAAAATTATTTGCTGACTGCTAACTTCCCAACAGTCATCATTAGTGATAATAAAACTGTGACACCGAATGATGAACAGGAACTGCTACGTGCAGTAGCCCGCCAGCCAGTTGTAATGTTAGTCGTGACATGTGACTAACACTGCAACTGACTGAAGGATTACGGCACGTAACAGTGCATGTTCATAATTCGGGGTCACAAATTTATACCCACTAATGATGACTGTTGGGAAGTTAACTGCCGGAAAATAATTTTTGTTGCATGCACCTTTATACGAATATACATCCTCAGTTGTTAATACTTTCTGTACAATGTATTCAAAAATTTTGGAGGCAAGACCTCCCACACATCCATCGTTCTTGCAATCGCAAATTAAAACTGATGTACTGAGGGTGAGGTAACTTACATGTTTTAATCTTTATGACTCCCTCTGTTGTAGTCCCAACAGTGAAAGCCCAACAACTCCCTATTTTTGTGTTCATTTCATTAATTTGACATGCATATAAATAAAATTTTGAAGATTATTAATTATAATAAGATAGAGAGAGAGAACTCATCTGATCATAGAAATTTTATTTCTTAACTAATATCAATACACATTCCTCTCACCAATCATTAGACATGTACAAATCTTCATCGGTACCAATAACTTCACTGCTAGTGATGAATATTAGTACCCATCTAGTGACGACAATTTGTCATTGCCTAATTATTGGTGAAAAGAAGGAGCAGTGACACCAGTTAAGAAATAAGATTTCTGTGATAAGATGAGCTCTCTCTCTCTCTTATTATAATCTTCATAATTTTATTTATATACATGCAAAATTAATGAAATGAACACAAAAATATGGAATTTGAGCTTTCATTACTGTGACTGCAATGGAGGGACTCATAAACATTAAAACATGTAAGTTAACCTCACTCTCAGTACAACACCTTATAGATTGTGATAGCAAGAATGATGGATGTGTGTTAGACCTTCCATCCAAAGCTTTTGAATACATTGCAAAGAAATGCTTAGCAACTGACGATGCATATCCAGATAAAAGTGCCAATAAAAATTGTTTGTTGACTGCTTACTACCCAACAGTCATCATTAGTAGGTATAAATCTGTGACCCCGAATGATGAACATGCATTGTTACGTGCAGTAGCCCGCTAGCCAGTTACAGTGTTAGTCCTCGTGACATGTGACTAACATTGCAACTGGCTGACGGATTACGGCACGTAACAGTGCATGTTCATCATTCGAGGTCACAGATTTATACCCACTAATGATGGTTGTTGGAAAGTTAACAGCCGGTAAACAATCTTTGTTGGATGTACTTTTATACGAATATACATCCTCAGATGTTATGACTTTCTATGCAATGTATTCAAAAACTTTGGAGACAAGACCTCCCACATATCCATCGTTATTGCTATCACAAACTACAAATTGTTATACTGAGGCTGAGGTAACTTACCTGTTTTAATCTTTACGAGTCCCTCTGTTGTAGCCACAACAGTGAAAGCCCAACACCTCCCTATTTTGGGGTTCATTTCATTAATTTGACATGCATATAAATAAAAATTTGAAGATATAATAAGATAGAGACAGAGAACTCATCTTATCATAGAAACTTTGTTTCTTAACTGGTGTCAATACACATTTCTCCCACCAATCATAAAACATGTGCAAATCTTCATCGATACAAATAACTTCACTGACAGTGATGAATATTGGTACCCATCTAGTGACGAAAACTTGGCATTGTCTAATGATTGATGAAAAGAAGGTGCAGTGACACCAGTTAAGAAATAAGATTTATGTGGTAAGATGAGCTCTCTCTCTTATTATAATCTTCATAATTTTATTTATATACATGCCCAATTAATGAAATTAACACAAAAATAGGGAGTTTGAGCTTTCATTACTGTGACTGCAACGGAGGGACTCGTAAAGATTAAAACAGGTAAGTTAACCCCACCCTCAGTACAATACCTTGTAGATTGTGATAGCAAGACTGATGGATGTGTGTGAGACCTTCCATCCAAAGCTTTTTAATACATTGCAAAGAAAGACATAACAATTTAGGATGCATATCCGAATAAAAGTGTCAATAAAAACTATTTGCTGACTACTAACTTCCCAACAGTAATCATTAGTGGATATAAAACTGTAACACCGAATGATGAACAGGCACTGCTACGTGCAGTAGCCCGCCAGCCAGTTGTAGTGTTAGTCCTCGTGACATGTGACTAACACTGCAACTGGCTGAAAGATTACGACACGTAACAGTGCATGTTCATCATTCGGGGTCACATATTTATACCCACTAATGATGGCTGTTAGGAAGTTAACTGTCGGCAAATAATTTTTGTTGTATGCACCTTTATACGAATATACATCCTCAGTTGTTAATAATTTCTATACAATGTATTCAAAAATTTTGGAGGCAAGACCTCCCACACATCCATCGTTCTTACAATCGCAAACTACAAACTGATGTACTGAGGGTGAGGTAACTTACCTGTTTTAATCTTTATGAATCCCTCTGTTGTAGTCCCAACAATGAAAGCCAAATAGCTCCATATTTTTGTGTTCATTTCATTAATTTGGCATGCATATAAATAAAAATTTGAAGATTATTAATTATAATAAGATAGAGAGAGGGAACTCATCTGATCATAGAAACTTTATTTCTTAACTGATATCAATATACATTCCTCTCGCCAATCATTAGACATGTGCAAATCTTCATCGGTACCAATAACCTCACTGCCAGTGATGAATATTGGTACCCATCTAGTGACGATAATTTGTCATTGTCTAATTATTGGTGAAAAGAAGGTGCAGTGACACCAGTTAAGAAATAAGATTTCTATAGTAAGATGAGCGCTCTCTCTCTCTTATTATAATCTTCATAATTTTATTTATATGCATGCCTAATTAATGAAATGAACACAAAAACATGGAGTTTGAGCTTTCATTACTGTGACTGCAACGGAGGGACTCAAAAAAATTAAAACATGTAAGTTAACCTCACTCTCAGTACAACACCTTGTAGATTGTGATAGCAAGAATGATGGATGTGTGTTAGACCTTCCATCCAAAGCTTTTGAATACATTGCAAAGAAAGGCTTAGCAACTGAGGATGCATATCCGGATAAAAATGCCAATAAAAATTATTTGTTGACTGCTTAATACCCAACAGTCATCATTAGTAGGTATAAATCTGTGACCCCGAATGATGAACAGGCACTGTTACGTGCAGTAGCCCGCTAGCCAGTTACAGTGTTAGTCCTCGTGACATGTGACTAACATTGCAACTGCCTGGCGGATTACGGCACGTAACAGTGCATGTTCATCTTTCGAGATCACAGATTTATACCCACTAACGATGGTTGTTGGGAAGTTAACAGCCGATAAACAATCTTTGTTGGATGCACCTTTATACGAATATACATCCTCAGCTGTTATGACTTTCTATGCAATGTATTCAAAAACTTTGGAGGCAAGACCTCCCACATATCCATCGTTCTTGCTATCACAAACTACAAACTGTTGTACTAAGGGTGAGGTAACTTACATGTTTTAATCTTTATGATTCCCTCTGTTGTAGTCCCAACTGTGAAAGCCCAACAGCTCCCTATTTTTGTGTTCATTTCATTAATTTGACATACATATAAATAAAATTTTAAAGATTATTAATTATAATAAGAGAGAGAGAGAGAATTCATCTGATCATAGAAACTTTATTTCTTAACTGATGTCAATACACATTCCTCTCACCAGTCATTAGACATGTGCAAATCTTCATCGATACCAATAACTTCACTGCCAGTGATGAATATTGGTACCCATCTAGTGACGACAATTTGTCATTGTCTAATTATTGGTGAAAAGAAGGTGCAGTGACACCAGTTAAGAAACAAGATTTCTATGGTAAGATGAGCTCTCTCTCTCTTATTATAGTCTTCATAATTTTATTTATATGCATGCCAAATTAATGAAATGAACAAAAAAACATGGAGTTTGAGCTTTCATTACTGTGGCTGCAACGGAGGGACTCATAAAAACTAAAACAGGTAAGTTAACCTCACTCTCAGTACAACACCTTGTAGATTGTGATAGCAAGAATGATGGATGTGTGTGAGACCTTCAATGCAAAGCTTTTGAATACATTGTAAGAAAAAGCTTAGCAATTGAGGATGAATATCCGGATAAAAGTGCCAATAAAAATTGTTTGTTGATTGTCAACTACCCAACAGTAATCATTAGCATGAATAAAACTGTGACACCGAATGATGAACATACACTACTACGTGCATTCGCCCGCAAGCCAGTTGCAGTGTTAATCCTCATTACAAGTGACTAACACTACAACTGGCTGACTGATTACGGCACGTAATAGTGAATGCTCATCATTCGGGGTCACAGATTTATACACACTAATGATGGCTGTTGGGAAGTTAACTGCCGACAAATAATTTTTGTTGGATGCACCTTTATACGAATATACATCCTCAGTTGTTAAGACTTTATATGCAATGTATTCAAAAATTTTGGAGGCAAGACCTCGCACACAAAGATCGTTCTTGCAATCACAAACTACAAACTGATGTACTGAGGGTGAAGTAACTTACCTATTTTAGTCTTTATGAGTCCCTCTGTTATAGTCCCAATAGTGAAAGCCCAACAGCTCCCTATTTTTGTGTTCATTTCATTAATTTGGCATGCTTATAAATAAAATTTTAAAGATTATTAATTATAATAAGATAGAGAGGGAACTCATCTGATCATAGAAACTTTATTTCTTAACTGGTGTCAATACACATTCCTCTCACCAATCATTAGACATGTGCAAATCTTCATCGGTACCAATAACTTCACTGCCAGTGATGAATATTGGTACCCATCTAGTGACGAAAATTTGTCATTGTCTAATGATCGGTGAAAATAAAGTGCAGTGACACCAATTAAGAAACAAGATTTCTGTGGTAAAATGAACTCTCTCTCTCTCTCTCTTGTTATAATCTTCGTAATTTTATTTATTTGCATGCCAAATTAATGAAATGAACATAAAAACAGAGAGTTTTGGCTTTCATTGCTGTGACTGCAACAGAGGGATTCACAAAGATTAAAACAGGTAAGTTAACCCCACTCTCAGTACAACACCTCGTACATTATGACAGCCGGAATGATGGATGTGTGTGAGACCTTCCCTCCAAAACTTTTGAATACATTGCAATGAAAGGCTTAACAACTGAAGATGTAAATGCGGATAAAAGTGCCAATAATAATTATATGCTGACTGCTAACTTCTCAACCGTCATCATTAGTGGGTATAAAACTGTGACACCGAATGATGAACATGCACTGCTACGTGCAGTAGTCCGCCAGCCAGTTGCAGTGTTAGTCCTCGTGACATGTGACTAATACTGCAACTGGCTGGCGGATTACAGTACATAAAAATGCATGTTCATCATTCGGGGTCACACATTTATACCCTCTAATGATGGCTGTTGGGAAGTTAACTGCCGGAAAATAATTTTTGTTGGATGCACCTTTATACGAATATACATCCTTAGTTGTTAAGACTTTCTATACAATGTATTCAAAAATTTTAGAGACAAGACCTCCAACACATCCATCGTTCTTGCAATCACAAACTACAAACTGCTGTACTGAGGGTGAGGTAACTTACATGTTTTAATCTCTATGAGTCCCTATGTTGTAGTCCCAACAGTGAAAGCCCAACAGCTCCCTATTTTTGTGTTCATTTCATTAATTTGGCATGCATATAAATAAAATTTTAAAGATTATAATAAAATAGAGAGAGAACTCATCTTATCATAGAAACTTTGTTTCTTAACTGGTGTCAATACACATTTCTCTTACCAATCATTAAATATGTGCAAATCTTCATCGGTACCAATAACTTCACTACCAATGATGAATATTGGTACCCATCTAGTGACGAAAATTTGTCACTGTCTAATGATTAGTGAAAAGAAGATGCAGTAACACTAGTTACGAAACAAGATTTCTGTGGTAAGATCAGCTCTCTCTCTCTCTCTCTCTCTCTCTCTCTTATTATAATCCTCATAATTTTTTTATATGCATATCAAATTAATGAAATGAACACAAAAATAGAGAGTTTGGACTTTCATTGCTGTGACTGCAACGGAGGGACTCATAAAAATTAAAACATGTAAGTTAACCCCACTCCCAGTATAACATCTTGTAGATTATGATAGCAAGAATGATAGATATGTGTGAGACCTTCCCTCCAAAACTTTTGAATACATTGCAAAGAAAGGCTTAGCAACTGTAGATGCTAAGTTCTCAACAGTCATCATTAGTGGGTATAAAACTGTGACACCGAATGATGAACAGGCACTGTTACGTGCAGTGGCCCGCCAGCGAGTTGCAGTGATTGTCCTCGTGACATGTGACTAATACTGTAACTGGCTGGCGGATTACGGCACATAACAGTGCATGTTCATCATTAGGGGCCACATATTTATACCCACTAATGATGGCTGTTGAGAAGTTAACAACCGGCAAATATTTTTTGTTGGATGCACCTTTATACGAATATACATCCTCTGTTGTTAAGGCTGTCTATGCAATATATTCAAAAACTTTAGAGGCAAGACCTCCCACACATCCATCCTTCTTACAATCACAAACTACAAACTGTTATACTGAGGGTGAGGTAACTTTCCTGTTTTAATCTTTATGAGTTCCTATGTTGTAGTCACAACAGTGAAAGCCCAACAGCTCCCTATTTTTATGTTCATTTCATTAATTTGACATGCATATAAATAAAATTTTGAAGATTATTAATTATAATAAGATAGAGAGAGAGAACTCATCTTATCATAGAAACTTTGTTTCTTAACTGGTGTCAATACACATTCCTCTCACCAATCACTAGATAAGTGCAAATCTTCATCGATACAAATAACTTCACTACCAGTGATGAATATTGGTACCAATGTAGTGACGAAAACGTGTCATTGTCAATGATCGGTGAAAATAAAGTGCAGTGACACCAATTAAGAAACAAGATTTCTGTGGTAAAATGAGCTCTCTCTCTCTTACTCTTATTATAATCTTCATAATTTTATTTATATGCATGTCAAATTAATGAAATAAACTCAAAAATAGAGAGTTTTGACTTTCATTGCTGTGACTGCAACGGAGAGACTAATAAAGATTAAAACAGATAAGTTAACCCCACTCTCAATACAACACCTTGTAGATTGTGATAGCAAGAATGATGGATGTGTGTGAGACCTTCCATCCAAAACTTTTGAATACATTGCAAAGAAAGGCTTAGCAAATGAGGAAGCATATCCAGATAAAAGTGCCAATAAAAATTATATGCTGACTGCTAACTTCCCAACAGTCATCATTAATAGGTATAAAATTGTGACACCGAATGATGAACAGACAATGCAACGTGCAGTAATCCGCCAGTCAGTTGCAGTGTTAGTCCTCGTGACATGTGACTAATACTGCAATTGGCTGGCGGATTACGGCACATAACAGTGCATGTTCATCATTCGAGATCACATATTTATACTCACTAATGAAGACAGTTGAGAAGTTAATAGCCGACAAACAATTTTTGTTGAATGTACCTTTATACGAATATACATCCTTAGTTATTAAGACTTTCTATGCAATGTATTCAAAAATTTTGGAGGCAAGACCTCCTACATATCCTTCGTTCTTGCTATCACAAACTATAAACTGTTGTACTAAGAGTGAAGTGACTTACCTGTTTTAATCTTTATGAGACCCTCTGTTATAGTCACAACAAAAAAAGTCCAACAGCTCCCTTTTTTGTGTTCATTTCATTAATTTGGCATGCATATAAATAAAATTTTAAAGATTATAACAAGATAGAGAGAGAGAACTCATCTTATCATAGAAACTTTGTTTCTTAACTGATGTCAATACGTATTTCTCTCACCAATCGTTAAACATGTGCAAATCTTCATCGGTACCAATAACTTCACTGGCAGTGATGAATATTGGTACCCAACTAGTGACGAAAATTTGTCATTGACTAATGATTGGTGAAAACAAATTGTAGCGACACTAGTTAAGAAACAAGATTTATGTGGTAAGATGAGCTCTCTCTCTCTCTTATTACAATCTTCATAATTTTATTTATATACATGTCCAATTAATGAAATTAACACAAAAATAGAGAGTTTGGGCTTTCATTACTATGGCTGCAACGGAGGGACTCGTAAAGGTTAAAACAAGTAAGTTAACCCCACCCTCAGTACAACACCTTGTAGATTGTGATAGCAAGACTGATGGATGTGTGTGAGACATTCCATCTAAAACTTTTTAATACATTGCAAAGAAAGACTTAGCAATTGAGGACGCATATACGAATAAAAGTGCAAATAAAAATTATTTGCTGACTGCTAACTTCCCAACAGTCATCATTAGTGAGAATAAAACTGTGACACCGAATGATGAACAGGAACTGCTACGTGCAGTAGCCCGCCAGTCAGTTGTAATGTTAGTCGTGACATGTGACTAACACTGCAACTGACTGAAGGATTACGGCACGTAACAGTGCATGTTCATAATTCGGGGTCACAAATTTATACCCACTAATGATGACTGTTGGGAAGTTAACTGCCGGAAAATAATTTTTGTTGCATGCACCTTTATACGAATATACATCCTCAGTTGTTAATACTTTCTGTACAATGTATTCAAAAATTTTGGAGGCAAGACCTCCTACACATCCATCGTTCTTGCAATCGCAAATTAAAACTGCTGTAATGAGGGTGAGGTAACTTACATTTTTTAATCTTTATGACTCCCTCTGTTGTAGTCCCAACAGTGAAAGCCCCAACAACTCCCTATTTTTGTGTTCATTTCATTAATTTGACATGCATATAAATAAAATTTTGAAGATTATTAATTATAATAAGATAGAGAGAGAGAACTCATCTGATCATAGAAATTTTATTTCTTAACTAATGTCAATACACATTCCTCTCACCAATCATTAGACATGTACAAATCTTCATCGGTACCAATAACTTCACTGCTAGTGATGAATATTAGTACCCATCTAGTGACGACAATTTGTCATTGCCTAATTATTGGTGAAAAGAAGGAGCAGTGACACCAGTTAAGAAATAAGATTTCTGTGATAAGATGAGCTCTCTCTCTCTCTCTTATTATAATCTTCATAATTTTATTTATATACATGCAAAATTAATGAAATGAACACAAAAATATGGAATTTGAGCTTTCATTACTGTGACTGCAATGGAGGGACTCATAAACATTAAAACATGTAAGTTAACCTCACTCTCAGTACAACACCTTGTAGATTGTGATAGCAAGAATGATTGATGTGTGTTAGACCTTCCATCCAAAGTTTTTGAATACATTGCAAAGAAATGCTTAGCAACTGAGGATGCATATCCAGATAAAAGTGCCAATAAAAATTGTTTGTTGACTGTTTACTACCCAACAGTCATCATTAGTAGGTATAAATCTGTGACCCCGAATGATGAACATGCATTGTTACGTGCAGTAGCCCGCTAGCCAGTTACAGTGTTAGTCCTCGTGACATGTGACTAACATTGCAACTGGCTGACGGATTACGGCACGTAACAGTACATGTTCATCATTCGAGGTCACAGATTTATACCCACTAATGATGGTTGTTGGAAAGTTAACAGCCGGTAAACAATCTTTGTTGGATGTACTTTTATACGAATATACATCCTCAGATGTTATGACTTTCTATGCAATGTATTCAAAAACTTTGGAGACAAGACCTCCCACATATCCATCGTAATTGCTATCACAAACTACAAACTGTTATACTGAGGCTGAGGTAACTTACCTGTTTTAATCTTTACGAGTCCCTCTGTTGTAGCCACAACAGTGAAAGCCCAACACCTCCCTATTTTGGGGTTCATTTCATTAATTTGACATGCATATAAATAAAAATTTGAAGATATAATAAGATAGAGACAGAGAACTCATCTTATCATAGAAACTTTGTTTCTTAACTGGTGTCAAATCACATTTCTCCCACCAATCATAAAACATGTGCAAATCTTCATCGATACAAATAACTTCACTGACAGTGATGAATATTGGTACCCATCTAGTGACGAAAACTTGGCATTGTCTAATGATTGATGAAAAGGTGCAGTGACACCAATTAAGAAATAAGATTTATGTGGTAAGATGAGCTCTCTCTCTTATTATAATCTTCATAATTTTATTTATATACATGCCCAATTAATGAAATTAACACAAAAATAGGGAGTTTGAGCTTTCATTGCTGTGACTGCAACGGAGGGACTCGTAAAGATTAAAACAGGTAAGTTAACCCCACCCTCAGTACAATACCTTGTAGATTGTGATAGCAAGACTGATGGATGTGTGTGAGACCTTCCATCCAAAGCTTTTTAATACATTGCAAAGAAAGACATAACAATTTAGGATGCATATCCGAATAAAAGTGCCAATAAAAACTATTTGCTGACTACTAACTTCCCAACAGTAATCATTAGTGGGTATAAAACTGTGACACCGAATGATGAACAGGCACTGCTACGTGCAGTAGCCCGCCAGCCAGTTGTAGTGTTAGTCCGCGTGACATGTGACTAACACTGCAACTGACTGACGGATTACGACACGTAACAGTGCATGTTCATCATTCGGGGTCACATATTTATACCCACTAATGATGGCTGTTAGGAAGTTAACTGTCGGCAAATAATTTTTGTTGTATGCACCTTTATACGAATATACATCCTCAGTTGTTAATAATTTCTATACAATGTATTCAAAAATTTTGGAGGCAAGACCTCCCACACATCCATCGTTCTTACAATCGCAAACTACAAACTGATGTACTGAGGGTGAGGTAACTTACCTGTTTTAATCTTTATGAATCCCTCTGTTGTAGTCCCAACAATGAAAGCCAAATAGCTCCATATTTTTGTGTTCATTTCATTAATTTGACATGCAAATAAATAAAAATTTGAAGATTATTAATTATAATAAGATAGAGAGAGGGAACTCATCTGATCATAGAAACTTTATTTCTTAACTGATGTCAATATACATTCCTCTCGCCAATCATTAGACATGTGCAAATCTTCATCGGTACCAATAACTTCACTGCCAGTGATGAATATTGGTACCCATCTAGTGACGATAATTTGTCATTGTCTAATTATTGGTGAAAAGAAGGTGCAGTGACACCAGTTAAGAAATAAGATTTCTATGGTAAGATGAGCGCTCTCTCTCTCTTATTATAATCTTCATAATTTTATTTATATGCATGCCTAATTAATGAAATGAACACAAAAACATGGAGTTTGAACTTTCATTACTGTGACTGCAACGGAGGGACTCAAAAAAATTAAAACATGTAAGTTAACCTTACTCTCAGTACAACACCTTGTAGATTGTGATAGCAAGAATGATGGATGTGTGTTAGACCTTCCATCCAAAGCTTTTGAATACATTGCAAAGAAAGGCTTAGCAACTGAGGATGCATATCCGGATAAAAATGCCAATAAAAATTATTTGTTGACTGCTTAATACCCAACAGTCATCATTAGTAGGTATAAATCTGTGACCCCGAATGATGAACAGGCACTGTTACGTGCAGTAGCCCGCTAGCCAGTTACAGTGTTAGTCCTCGTGACATGTGACTAACATTGCAACTGGCTGGCGGATTACGGCACGTAACAGTGCATGTTCATCTTTCGAGATCACAGATTTATACCCACTAACGATAGTTGTTGGGCAGTTAACAGCCGATAAACAATCTTTGTTGGATGCACCTTTATACGAATATACATCCTCAGCTGTTATGACTTTCTATGCAATGTATTCAAAAACTTTGGAGGCAAGACCTCCCACATATCCATCGTTCTTGCTATCACAAACTACAAACTGTTGTACTAAAGGTGAGGTAACTTACCTGTTTTAATCTTTATGATTCCCTCTGTTGTAGTCCCAACTGTGAAAGCCCAACAGCTCCCTATTATTGTGTTCATTTCATTAATTTGGCATACATATAAATAAAATTTTAAAGATTATTAATTATAATAAGAGAGAGAGAGAGAATTCATCTGATCATAGAAACTTTATTTCTTAACTGATGTCAATACACATTCCTCTCACCAGTCATTAGACATGTGCAAATCTTCATCGATACTAATAACTTCACTGCCAGTGATGAATATTGGTACCCATCTAGTGACGACAATTTGTCATTGTCTAATTATTGGTGAAAAGAAGGTGCAGTGACACCAGTTAAAAAATAAGATTTCTATGGTAAGATGAGCTCTCTCTCTCTCTTATTATAGTCTTCATAATTTTATTTATATGCATGCCAAATTAATGAAATGAACAAAAAAACATGGAGTTTGAGCTTTCATTACTGTGACTGCAACGGAGGGACTCATAAAAACTAAAACAGGTAAGTTAACCTCACTCTCAGTACAACACCTTGTAGATTGTGATAGCAAGAATGATGGATGTGTGTGAGACCTTCAATGCAAAGCTTTTGAATACATTGTAAGAAAAAGCTTAGCAATTGAGGATGAATATCCGGATAAAAGTGCCAATAAAAATTGTTTGTTGATTGTCAACTACCCAACAGTAATCATTAGCATGAATAAAACTGTGACACCGAATGATGAACATACACTACTACGTGCATTCGCCCGCAAGCCAGTTGCAGTGTTAATCCTCATTACAAGTGACTAACACTACAACTGGCTGACTGATTACGGCACGTAATAGTGAATGCTCATCATTCGGGGTCACAGATTTATACACACTAATGATGGCTGTTGGGAAGTTAACTGCCGACAAATAATTTTTGTTGGATGCACCTTTATACGAATATACATCCTCAGTTGTTAAGACTTTCTATGCAATGTATTCAAAAATTTTGGAGGCAAGACCTCGCACACAAAGATCGTTCTTGCAATCACAAACTACAAACTGCTGTACTGAGCGTGAAGTAACTTACCTATTTTAGTCTTTATGAGTCCCTCTGTTATAGTCCCAACAGTGAAAGCCCAACAGCTCCCTATTTTTGTGTTCATTTCATTAATTTGGCATGCTTATAAATAAAATTTTAAAGATTATTAATTATAATAAGATAGAGAGGGAACTCATTTGATCATAGAAACTTTATTTCTTAACTGGTGTCAATACACATTCCTCTCACCAATCATTAGACATGTGCAAATCTTCATCGGTACCAATAACTTCACTGCCAGTGATGAATATTGGTACCCATCTAGTGACGAAAATTTGTCATTGTCTAATGATCGGTGAAAATAAAGTGCAGTGACACCAATTAAGAAACAAGATTTCTGTGGTAAAATGAACTCTCTCTCTCTCTCTTATTATAATCTTCGTAATTTTATTTATTTGCATGCCAAATTAATGAAATGAACATAAAAACAGAGAGTTTTGGCTTTCATTGCTGTGACTGCAACAGAGGGATTCACAAAGATTAAAACAGGTAAGTTAACCCCACTCTCAGTACAACACCTCGTACATTATGACAGCCGGAATGATGGATGTGTGTGAGACCTTCCCTCCAAAACTTTTGAATACATTGCAATGAAAGGCTTAACAACTGAAGATGTAAATGCGGATAAAAGTGCCAACAATAATTATATGCTGACTGCTAACTTCTCAACCGTCATCATTAGTGGGTATAAAACTGTGACACCGAATGATGAACATGCACTGCTACGTGCAGTAGTCCGCCAGCCAGTTGCAGTGTTAGTCCTCGTGACATGTGACTAATACTGCAACTGGCTGGCGGATTACAGTACATAAAAATGCATGTTCATCATTCGGGGTCACAGATTTATACCCTCTGATGATGGCGGTTGGGAAGTTAACTGCCGGAAAATAATTTTTGTTGGATGCACCTTTATACGAATATACATCCTTAGTTGTTAAGACTTTTTATACTATGTATTCAAAAATTTTAGAGACAAGACCTCCAACACATCCATCGTTCTTGCAATCACAAACTACAAACTGCTGTACTGAGGGTGAGGTAACTTACATGTTTTAATCTCTATGAGTCCCTATGTTGTAGTCCCAACAGTGAAAGCCCAACAGCTCCCTATTTTTGTGTTCATTTCATTAATTTGGCATGCATATAAATAAAATTTTAAAGATTATAATAAAATAGAGAGAGAACTCATCTTATCATAGAAACTTTGTTTCTTAACTGGTGTCAATACACATTTCTCTTACCAATCATTAAATATGTGCAAATCTTCATCGGTACCAATAACTTCACTACCAATGATGAATATTGGTACCCATCTAGTGACGAAAATTTGTCACTGTCTAATGATTAGTGAAAAGAAGATGCAGTAACACTAGTTACGAAACAAGATTTCTGTGGTAAGATCAGCTCTCTCTCTCTCTCTCTCTCTCTCATATTATAATCCTCATAATTTTTTTATATGCATATCAAATTAATGAAATGAACACAAAAATAGAGAGTTTGGACTTTCATTGCTGTGACTGCAACGGAGGGACTCATAAAAATTAAAACATGTAAGTTAACCCCACTCCCAGTACAACATCTTGTAGATTATGATAGCAAGAATGATAGATATGTGTGAGACCTTCCCTCCAAAACTTTTGAATACATTGCAAAGAAAGGCTTAGCAACTGTAGATGCTAAGTTCTCAACAGTCATCATTAGTGGGTATAAAACTGTGACACCGAATGATGAACAGGCACTGTTACGTGCAGTAGCCCGCCAACGAGTTGCAGTGACTGTCCTCGTGACATGTGACTAATACTGCAACTGACTGGCGGATTACGGCACATAACAGTGCATGTTCATCATTAGGGGCCACATATTTATACGCACTAATGATGGCTGTTGAGAAGTTAACAACCGGCAAATATTTTTTGTTGGATGCACCTTTATACGAATATACATCCTCTGTTGTTAAGGCTTTCTATGCAATATATTCAAAAACTTTAGAGGCAAGACCTCCCACACATCCATCCTTCTTGCAATCACAAACTACAAACTGTTATACTGAGGGTGAGGTAACTTTCCTGTTTTAATCTTTATGAGTTCCTATGTTGTAGTCATAACAGTGAAAGCCCAACAGCTCCCTATTTTTATGTTCATTTCATTAATTTGACATGCATATAAATAAAATTTTGAAGATTATTAATTATAATACGATAGAGAGAGAGAACTCATCTTATCATAGAAACTTTGTTTCTTAACTGGTGTCAATACACATTCCTCTCACCAATCACTAGATAAGTGCAAATCTTCATCGATACAAATAACTTCACTACCAGTGATGAATATTGGTACCAATGTAGTGACGAAAACGTGTCATTGTCAATGATCGGTGAAAATAAAGTGCAGTGACACCAATTAAGAAACAAGATTTCTGTGGTAAAATGAGCTCTCTCTCTCTTACTCTTATTATAATCTTCATAATTTTATTTATATGCATGTCAAATTATATGCATGTCAAATTAATGAAATAAACTCAAAAATAGAGAGTTTTGACTTTCATTGCTGTGACTGCAACGGAGGGACTAATAAAGATTAAAACAGATAAGTTAACCCCACTCTCAATACAACACCTTGTAGATTGTGATAGCAAGAATGATGGATGTGTGTGAGACCTTCCATCCAAAACTTTTGAATACATTGCAAAGAAAGGCTTAGCAAATGAGGAAGCATATCCAGATAAAAGTGCCAATAAAAATTATATGTTGACTGCTAACTTCCCAACAGTCATCATTAATAGGTATAAAACTGTGACACCGAATGATGAACAGACAATGCAACGTGCAGTAATCCGCCAGCCAGTTGCAGTGTTAGTCCTCGTGACATGTGACTAATACTGCAATTGGCTGGCCGATTACGGCACATAACAGTGCATGTTCATCATTCGAGATCACAGATTTATACTCACTAATGAAGGCAGTTGAGAAGTTAATAGCCGACAAACAATTTTTGTTGAATGTACCTTTATACGAATATACATCCTTAGTTATTAAGACTTTCTATACAATGTATTCAAAAATTTTGGAGGCAAAACCTCCTACATATCCTTCGTTCTTGCTATCACAAACTACAAACTGTTGTACTAAGAGTGAAGTGACTTACCTGTTTTAATCTTTATGAGACCCTCTGTTACAGTCACAACAAAAAAAGCCCAACAGCTCCCCTTTTTGTGTTCATTTCATTAATTTGTCATGCATATAAATAAAATTTTGAAGATTATAACAAGATAGAGAGAGAGAACTCATCTTATCATAGAAACTTTGTTTCTTAACTGGTGTCAATACGTATTTCTCTCACCAATCGTTAAACATGTGCAAATCTTCATCGGTACCAATAACTTCACTGGCAGTGATGAATATTGGTACCCAACTAGTGACGAAAATTTGTCATTGACTAATGATTGGTGAAAAGAAATTGTAGCGACACTAGTTAAGAAACAAGATTTATGTGATAAGATGAGCTCTCTCTCTCTCTTATTACAATCTTCATAATTTTATTTATATACATGTCCGATTAATGAAATTAACACAAAAATAGGGAGTTTGGGCTTTCATTACTGTGGCTGCAACGGAGGGACTCGTAAAGGTTAAAACAAGTAAGTTAACCCCACCCTCAGTACAACACCTTGTAGATTGTGATAGCAAGACTGATGGATGTGTGTGAGACATTCCATCCAAAACTTTTTAATACATTGCAAAGAAAGACTTAGCAATTGAGGACGCATATACGAATAAAAGTGCCAATAAAAATTATTTGCTGACTGCTAACTTCCCATCAGTCATCATTAGTGAGAATAAAACTGTGACTCCGAATGATGAACAGGAACTGCTACGTGCAGTAGCCCGCCAGCCAGTTGTAATGTTAGTCGTGACATGTGACTAACACTGCAACTGACTGAAGGATTACGGCACGTAACAGTGCATGTTCATAATTCGGGGTCACAAATTTATACCCACTAATGATGACTGTTGGGAAGTTAACTGCCGGAAAATAATTTTTGTTGCATGCACCTTTATACGAATATACATCCTCAGTTGTTAATACTTTCTGTACAATTTATTCAAAAATTTTGGAGGCAAGACCTCCCACACATCCATCGTTCTTGCAATCGCAAATTAAAACTGCTGTAATGAGGGTGAGGTAACTTACATTTTTTAATCTTTATGACTCCCTCTGTTGTAGTCCCAACAGTGAAAGCCCAACAACTCCCTATTTTTGTGTTCATTTCATTAATTTGACATGCATATAAATAAAATTTTGAAGATTATTAATTATAATAAGATAGAGAGAGAGAACTCATCTGATCATAGAAATTTTATTTCTTAACTAATGTCAATACACATTCCTCTCACCAATCATTAGACATGTACAAATCTTCATCGGTACCAATAACTTCACTGCTAGTGATGAATATTAGTACCCATCTAGTGACGACAATTTGTCATTGCCTAATTATTGGTGAAAAGAAGGAGCAGTGACACCAGTTAAGAAATAAGATTTCTGTGATAAGATGAGCTCTCTCTCTCTCTCTTATTATAATCTTCATAATTTTATTTATATACATGCAAAATTAATGAAATGAACACAAAAATATGGAATTTGAGCTTTCATTACTGTGACTGCAATGGAGGGACTCATAAACATTAAAACATGTAAGTTAACCTCACTCTCAGTACAACACCTTATAGATTGTGATAGCAAGAATGATGGATGTGTGTTAGACCTTCCATCCAAAGCTTTTGAATACATTGCAAAGAAATGCTTAGCAACTGAGGATGCATATCCAGATAAAAGTGCCAATAAAAATTATTTGTTGACTGCTTACTACCCAACAGTCATCATTAGTAGGTATAAATCTGTGACCCCGAATGATGAACATGCATTGTTACGTGCAGTAGCCCGCTAGCCAGTTACAGTGTTAGTCCTCGTGACATGTGACTAACATTGCAACTGGCTGACGGATTACGGCACGTAACAGTGCATGTTCATCATTCGAGGTCACAAATTTATACCCACTAATGATGGTTGTTGGAAAGTTAACAGCCGGTAAACAATCTTTGTTGGATGTACTTTTATACGAATATACATCCTCAGATGTTATGACTTTCTATGCAATGTATTCAAAAATTTTGGAGACAAGACCTCCCACATATCCATCGTTATTGCTATCACAAACTACAAACTGTTGTACTGAGGGTGAGGTAACTTACCTGTTTTAATCTTTACGAGTCCCTCTGTTGTAGCCACAACAGTGAAAGCCCAACACCTCCCTATTTTGGGGTTCATTTCATTAATTTGACATGCATATAAATAAAAATTTGAAGATATAATAAGATAGAGACAGAGAACTCATCTTATCATAGAAACTTTGTTTCTTAACTGGTGTCAAATCACATTTCTCCCACCAATCATAAAACATGTGCAAATCTTCATCGATACAAATAACTTCACTGACAGTGATGAATATTGGTACCCATCTAGTGACGAAAATTTGGCATTGTCTAATGATTGATGAAAAGAAGGTGCAGTGACACCAGTTAAGAAATAAGATTTACGTGGTAAGATGAGCTCTCTCTCTTATTATAATCTTCATAATTTTATTTATATACATGCCCAATTAATGAAATTAACACAAAAATAGGGAGTTTGAGCTTTCATTGCTGTGACTGCAACGGAGGGACTCGTAATGATTAAAACAGGTAAGTTAACCCCACCCTCAGTACAATACCTTGTAGATTGTGATAGCAAGACTGATGGATGTGTGTGAGACCTTCCATCCAAAGCTTTTTAATACATTGCAAAGAAAGGCATAACAATTTAGGATGCATATCCGAATAAAAGTGCCAATAAAAACTATTTGCTGACTACTAACTTCCCAACAGTAATCATTAGTGGATATAAAACTGTGACACCGAATGATGAACAGGCACTGCTACGTGCAGTAGCCCGCCAGCCAGTTGTAGTGTTAGTCCTCGTGACATGTGACTAACACTGCAACTGGCCGACGGATTACGACACGTAACAGTGCATGTTCATCATTCGGGGTCACATATTTATACCCACTAATGATGGCTGTTAGGAAGTTAACTGTCGGCAAATAATTTTTATTGTATGCACCTTTATACGAATATACATCCTCAGTTGTTAATAATTTCTATACAATGTATTCAAAAATTTTGGAGGCAAGACCTCCCACACATCCATCGTTCTTACAATCGCAAACTACAAACTGCTGTACTGAGGGTGAGGTAACTTACCTGTTTTAATCTTTATGACTCCCTCTGTTGTAGTCCCAACAATGAAAGCCAAACAGCTCCCTATTTTTGTGTTCATTTCATTAATTAGGCATGCATATAAATAAAATTTTGAAGATTATTAATTATAATAAGATAGAGAGAGAGAACTCATCTGATCATAGAAACTTTATTTCTTAACTGATGTCAATACACATTCCTCTCGCCAATCATTAGACATGTGCAAATCTTCATCGGTACCAATAACTTCACTGCCAGTGATGAATATTAGTACCCATCTAGTGACGACAATTTGTCATTATCTAATTATTGGTGAAAAGAAGGTGCAGTGACACCAGTTAAGAAACAAGATTTCTATGGTAAGATGAGCGCTCTCTCTCTCTTATTATAATCTTCATAATTTTATTTATATGCATGCCTAATTAATGAAATGAACACAAAAACATGAAGTTTGAGCTTTCATTACTGTGGCTGCAACGGAGGGACTCATAAAAACTAAAAGAGGTAAGTTAACCTCATTCTCAGTACAACAGCTTGTAGATTGTGATAGCAAGAATGATGGATGTGTGTGAGACCTTCCATCCAAAAACTTTTGAATACATTACAAAGAAAAGCTTAGGAACTGAGGATGCATATCCGGATAAAAGTGCCAATAAAAATAAATTGTTGACTACTAACTACCCAACAGATATCATTAGTGGATATAAAACTGTGACACCGAATGATGAAAAAGCACTGCTACGTGCAGTAGCCCGCTAGCCAGTTATAGTGTTAGTCCTCGTGACATATGACTAACACTGCAACTGGCTGGCGGATTACGGCACGTAACAGTGCATGTTCATCATTCGAGATCACAAATTTATACCCACTAACGATGGTTGTTGGGAAGTTAACAGCCGATAAACAATCTTTGTTGGATGCACCTTTATACGAATATACATCCTCAGCTGTTATGACTTTCTATGCAATGTATTCAAAAAATTTGGAGGCAAGACCTCCCACATATCCATCGTACTTGCTATCACGAACTGTTGTACTAAGGGTGAGGTTATTTACCTGTTTTAATCTTTATGAGTCCCTCTGTTGTAGTCACAACAGTGAAAGTCCAACACCTCCCTATTTTTGTATTCATTTCATTAATTTGACATGTATATAAATAAAATTTTGAAGATTATTAATTATAATAAGAGAGAGAGAGAACTCATCTGATCATCGACACCAATAACTTCACTGCCAGTGATGAATATTGGTACCCATCTAGTGACGATAATTTGTCATTGTCTAATTATTGGTGAAAAGAAGGTGCAATGACACCAGTTAAGAAACAAGATTTCTATGGTAAGATGAGCTCTCTCTCTCTTATTATAATCTTCATAATTTCATTTATATGCATGCCAAATTAATGAAATGAACACAAAAACATGGAGTTTGAACTTTCGTTACTGTGACTGCAACGGAGGGACTCATAAAAACTAAAACAGGTAAGTTAACCTAACTCTCAGTACAACACATTGTAGATTGTGATAGCAAGAATGATGGATGTGTGTGAGACCTTCCATCCAAAGTTTTTGAATACATTGCAAAGAAAGGCTTAGCAAATGAGGAAGCATATCCAGATAAAAGTGCCAATAAAAATTATATGCCGACTGCTAACTTCCCAACAGTCATCATTAGTACGTATTAAACTGTGACACCGAATGATGAACAGACAATGATACGTGCAGTAGTCCACCAGCCAGTTGCAGTGTTAGTCCTCGTGACATGTGACTAATACTGCAATTGGCTGGCGGATTACGGCACATAACAGTGCATATTAATCATTCGGGATCACAAATTTATACCCACTAAAAGTGCATATCCGGATAAAAGTGCCAATAAAAATTGTTTGTTGACTGCTAACTACCCAACAGTAATCATTAGTGGGTATAAATCTGTGACCCCGAATGATGAACAGGCACTGCTACGTGCAGTAGCCCGCTAGCTAGTTACAGTGTTAGTCCTCGTGACATGTGACTAACACTGCAACTGTCTGACGGATTACGGCACGTAACAGTGCATGTTCATCATTCGGGGTCACATATTTATACCCACTAATGATGACTATTGAGAAGTTAACAGCCAGTAAATAATCTTTGTCGGATGCACCTTTATACGAATATACATCCTCAGTTGTTATGACTTTCTATGCAATGTATTCAAAAACTTTGGAGACAAGACCTCCCACATATCTATCTTCTAGCTATCACAAACTACAAACTGCTGTACTGAGGGTGAGGTAACTTACCTGTTTTAATCTTTATGAGTCCCTCTGTTGTAGTCATAACAGTGAAAGCCCAACACCTCCCTAATTTGTTGTTCATTTCATTAATTTGACATGTATATAAATAAAATTTTGAAGATTATAATAAGAGAGAGAGAGAGAACTCATCTTATCATGGAAACTTTGTTTCTTAACCGGTGTCAATACTCATTTCTCTCGCCAATTATTAAACATGTGGAAATCTTCATCGATACCAATAACTTCACTGCCAATGATGAATATTGGTACCCATCTAGTGACGAAAATTTGTCATTGTCTAATGATTGGTGAAAAGAAGGTGCAGTGACACTAGTTAAGAAACAAGATTTCTGTGGTAAGATGAGCCATCTCTCTCTCTCTTATTATAATCTTCATAATTTTTTTACTGACAATAATGTCTCTCTTATTATAAAGAAAGGCTTAGCAATTGAAGATGCATATCCGAATAAAAGTGCCAATAAAAATTGTTTACTGACTGCTAACTTCCCAACAGTCATCGTTAGTGGATATAAAACTGTGACACCGAATGATAAACAGACACTGCTACGTGCAGTAGCCCGCCAGCCGGTTGCAGTGTTAGTCCTCGTGACATGTGACTAACACTGCAACAGGCTGGCAGATTATGGCACGTAACGGTGTCTGTTCATTATTCGGCGTCACAGATTTATACTCATTAATGATGGCTGTTGAGAAGTTAACAACCGACAAACAATTTTTGTTGGATGCACCTTTATACGAATATACATCCTCAGTTGTTAAGACTTTCTATGCAATGTAATCAAAAACTTTGGAGGCAAGACCTCCCACACCTTCATCGTTCTTACTATCACAAATGACAAAATGATGTACTGAGAATTAGGTAGCTTACCCGTTTTAATCTTTATGAGTCCCTCTGTTGTAGTCACAACAATAAAAGCCCAACAACTACCTATTTTTGTGTTCATTTGATAAATTTGACATGCATATAAAGTATGTAAGTGCCTATCTATGAGACGTCAAACAGGCAATGTCAAACTCCAGAGAGCAGATCTGTCTCAACGGCATACCCTTCTCCAGCTACGCTAGGAAGGGCGGACTCTGTATCGAGGGCCTTCTGGGAACAAGATTGCCCACCCACAGAGACTGGCCTTGCATCCTGAAACTCCTCTCGCATGGAGGCCTCGCCGTCAGCTCCGCAGAGTGAGAAGCTGCATGACAGATATGAGAGAAGGGTCAGTGCCATAAACAAAATACAGACACCACTTGGGTTATTCATTGCCCTGAACTGCATAGGCCCATTAGCGCGCCACGGGAAACTTCCCCTATCGAGGCCACCTCACCGAGGTGGGATGCATCATCCTCCACATCCTGGCCTGTCACTATTCGCATAGCCAATGCACTAGTCAGCTCGGCAAGGACAGTTGTAAAGCAACAAAAATGTCTATTATTAGTCTGCAAGATCCCTTACCTAAAGGATCAACCATATTGTCCTCGCCAATGTCAACATCAGAGGAAGTCTCTGGTAGAGGATCTCTCGGCGCTGCGGTGTCTAACACTCGCCACCTCCATGGCCTTTGTACCCTTCGTGACATTGCCACAAGTTAGGGGTTGTTGGCACCTAAAAAAAATATATGAATCAAAAAATATATATATAATCAATTGTGATAAATAAATAAATAAAATAATAATAATAATAATAACAGAGTTACGAGTAAAATAAAAAAATAAAAATAAAAATATCAAGGAGCAAAATATAAATGAAAGAAAGATCTATATATGTATATAAATGTATATGTATATATAAATATATAAAATGAAACAAAAATAAAAAAAAGGAAAACGAATCAACAAATAACACAAAAAAATAAAAGAACGGATGAACTCAGTAGCCGTGGCCTTTTCTCCCCGCCGAACCAATGAGAGGAGGAGCTCCCCTCTCTCTCCCTCTCCCCACTCGGGGATAGTTGCAGCCTTCTTCGTGCCTGGCCAATGGGTGAAGAGGAGCCTCGTGCTCCCTCACTCTCTCCCCTCATACGCACGCAGCACCCCACCTCCGGCGAGGGCCTCCGACGTTCTGGTCCGGCGAACACACATTCAACGCAGCAGCATCGGCGAGCCAGCTCCAAGCAGGACCTCTGGCGCTCTGAGCCAGCAAGCGTGCAAACGGCGCACATGGCGGTTCTACTTCCGGGCATGGTGATCCGACCAACACCTCCAACCACGCGAGCTCCACTCCCTGGGCCTCTGCGTCGTCCACCGAGTTGAGGCCTCGACGCCCGTACGTCAGCCACATGCGCGAAGCTCGAGCAAGACACGCGCCGGGCGAAGCTCCCCCGTGCGAAGAAGCCCCTCCAGCGGCTATAAAGCCAACCCAATGTTGGATGAAGCTCGGCCGAACTCTTCTTCCTCCGGACTCTCCCTCTCCCGGACTCCATCTGCTACCCCCTAGCCTCCCGACGATCAAGCTCTCCAAGTGTGCTGTGAGTGTCCACCTTCGAGAGAAGAGAAGTGAGGAAGGAAGGGGAAGAGAAGGTGTGGTAGCCTGGGGAGGGAACGGGGTCAATGCCCCTCCCTCCCCCCTTCTGTATTTCTTCCTTTCCGAAATTGTCTGGTGTTTCCTATTTCTTTTTCTTTTTTGTTCTTTGCCTCTTAGAACAATTGTTCCCCCGGATCCCCTGATCTGGGTACAGTGTGCATCCGTTTCTTTTATACAAAGAGATGAATAAGAAGATTTCTATGCTCTGTTGCGTCCAGCTTTGGTTGCATTTCGCCCTTGCATTCTTTTCCCATCCCCATTCTCAGATTTCACTGTGTTCTTTCACTGTTCTTCCCTTTGATACCGTGGCCTTAGATAAACTGTAGTCTCCATGCTTGATGCAAATAAGATTTGTAAGTCAGATGTGAATGCAAATTTTACTTTAATAAGTACATTTAGCACTGCTCGGTATGCCCCTCTTGTCAATGGAAACGGCTGTGGATCTTGTCACCTATACCCATGGGTTGTCGAGATCCCAGTTTAATCCAACATTTTCTGAAATCTCCTTATCCTACTGTCATGTCTATTTTACTTTATGGTTGATATGCATAGCATGTGTGGACGATGAGCCATTTATTGAAATGCCCAATGGCAGCAGCCTTACGTTCTGTCTAACTGAGTCTGAGGGCTTTCATTTTGGATCAGCAACCTACCACCATGAATTCCGCTGGAATCTCATACCGATGGATTCATTTTCTTTTGGGAAGGAACCTGTCATGGGCAGGGAACAATTCCCCGTTCACTGTCTTCTTCATTCATTAGCTTAAACTCCTCCGGGTTCTAAGAGGTCTATCAAATTATGATATGTTCTCCTAGAAGCCCCTCTTATGGAGTATAATATGAATGCCACCCAAATGACGACATTGGGCGTCCCTTATTTCACGGTTCAACACCGGATATGTGGAGCTCCCTTGTAGGCTGACCCTCGGGATGTCTCCTTACCCGATTCGGGGTCTTAGAGTAGCCCTTTCCGGCTTACTCCCTTTCATGGTCTTACACCGGTGTGAGACACGGAAAAAATCTAAATCGACTCTTATCGTAGATAAGAGGTAGATTTTCGTTCTTTTTGAAAAGAAACACTCCTCTGCGTAGAGAGGGTTCCGTGGGTGCGCGTCGTATCAGACGATATAGGTTCGAGTGCTGGACCTCTCCCCGCCGACCGGAGTCGGCGTTGATTTACATCGGCTTAATGTCCGAACACCCTTGATTAAATGACAACATGAAGGCTTAAAGTTCTTCCTCGAGGCTCTAACCAATAAGGCAGGTTTGCTTAAAACAGGACGGGGGAGCTGACGGGGACCCTGTCTGAACACGCCGAAGTGGGCCACTGGGGTTTAAACGGCGGTCTTAGACCTAGGGGGTATTTTAGTAAATAACCAGACTAGAGGGATTTAGGAGTTTCTGGGCTGGGGTAGGCATAAAGCCGGGTTACTAACCTTCCAAGGCTCTGAGGTCCTTTTCAGAAGGTTTAGGAGACCATTAGATCACTTCTTAAGTCGCAGGGGTATTTTGGTAACTTTACCAAACCCTAGGCCTAGGTTTAAGATGACCCCCGAGCACTGGACTGAGCCAACAGCACTCCCAGACCAAGCCGACAACGAGAGGTTCTAGAGAAAACACTCACGGGTTCAATTGGTTGGAAGTAGGGGTAAGTATGCAAGTCTTTAGAGAGTCAGGGTTTATATGCAATGTTGCATTAATGAAGTATGCCGAGCATAATAAGGTGCTCTCATAATTTTACATGAGTACAGAGGGTGTCGACAAATTATCGACTGTACATACATCCGCATCATGGCGGGAAGTAGGGGCATACCCCTAATTACAAAAGTTGTAGGGTAAAACTGCAATTTACAGGACTTAGGCCTTTTATGACCTCGAGGAGGACGTTTTTACAATTTGTCATCGTAATGACATAATTGCATAAGTCCGTCACTCCGTTGCATAACACATTACGAACACGACCCGTTGAAGGGCATAATTTTAAATATACCCCGTAGGGGCATATACACAAGGCCCGGGGACTTACCCCACTCAGACCAAAAACAACGAACAACTTGAACTTGAAGTCTAGGCAAGCCCACCTCTCCTCCTCTTCCTTCGTGTTTTTTTTTCAATGGGACCCAAGGGGTCTATTTATAGAAAATAGGGAACCGGCCCAGGGGAAGTGGGACCCGGGCGGGTCAAGGTGACCCCGGGGGGGTCCCTTTCCCTCCAAAAATCAAATTTTTTTGGAAAACGGGCAGTTACTAGACTAACCCGTCCCGGGCGGACCCGCCCGGGGCGCGCGGTCCCGGGCGGACCCGGTCCCGGGCGGACCCGTCCGGAGTGGGCAGACCCCGGGCGGGTCTACCAGCCCGCGCGCAGCCGCGGGGAGACCCGCCCGGGGCCCTTATACCCCGGGCGGGTTCCCCCCTCCCCGGGCAGTCCCCTTCGCTTCTTTTAAAAATCTCCGTACGGCTCCGACAGCGACGTTTCTGCACTTGACTCCACGTGGAAGAGGAAAAGCCTTCTCCTCGCCTTGTTCGTTGTCTTCCGCGCCTCGCTCGTCCGTCGGGGAAGGAATTTTTGATCCTACGAGACGTGATACACGCCGTCAAGGTACCAAAACAATGTGCATAGCACGTCTTCACCCCCTTAGGGCTTGTGTTGATTGATTAAAACCCAGAACCACATGACTATAACAGTCTCCCTGGGTTTATCGCGGGTTCTCCTCGCTTCCGCGGAATAGAACGGGTTGGACTGAGCCAACACCGTAAGCATGGGCTTTTGACGCACACATGCGTACATATATAAACGTATATATACATTTATTTTCTGGTTACAACAACCGGCTTTCCCCCGTGTGTAGGCCCAATTGTTGATTGAGCATTCCCCATGTCCGAGGGAGATGCTGCCAAAATTTTACCAGAATTTGACACTTATAAAAATATGAAAACTAAATGCGATAACATGAATTTAACAAAAGGATGATGAAATAATAACACTGGTGAATAAACACCTAAATAAGTTCACTATTTTAATGGCAATAACAAAGGAATGCGGAAGAATAAAAGAAAGCCAATTGAATAACCAATAGATTAAGAGAAGGGAAGAGGGAATTTAATGGAGTTGAATTCTGATTGAGGTCATTGCAGAGAATGCTGGACTGATGCATTAGGACGGAGCCGTAAACAAGGGACAGGATGTACTTCAGCAAAGCTGTGTATTTGGAATGAGCATAAATGCACCCAATTGAACAGTCTGCTGCCGCTTTCCTTGTTCACCAAGCAAATTTATACCCTGGAAAAGTTACTGTTGTAGCGTTCAGACCACTTACAAATATTGCACTGGCTATTCAACTGGATCCTAAATTTCCAACAAAGATTGGGCAGGTTGCCATCCTTGGTGGTGCATTTTCAGTTAGTGGGAATGTCAACCCTGCAGCTAAGGCCCATATCTCTGGCCACCAAAATGTTGCTGATATTGTCTTTTCTAGTGGTGCTGACATTTTAGCTGTGGGGGTAAATGTCACCCATCAAGTACTCTTAACAGAGGATGATCACAACCAGCTTCGGCATGAGAACAAGTGGCAGTCTTGATACATGTCAACATGACCCACAAGCTGCAGGTGTTAAATACTCTGTCTACACAAATGGTCCTTTTGCTAGGGTGCATGTTTACAGTTTGAAGTTTGGTAATAGTTCAAAACTTGGATATGAAAGTATGAGAGAGTCATCAACACTGCTTTCTTCGCATTCAGCTCTTGTAGATGGGTTCCTCCATCCTGATAATAACAATAGTGATGGAACTTTTTGTATATATACGCAATGGATGGTAATGATATTCTAAAGAATACTGATGTTGACCAGATAGTTCTTCAATACTATCAAGCAGCAAGTACCCCTGATGCAACATCTAAATTCTCACCACTTACTCCACCTACAAATGGGAACAACATTCCAGGGCCCAGCGCTAATGTTGTCCCACTGGAGCTTGGTGGAAGATGTAAGCATAACATTGAGATGGCAGTCTGTCCAGAAGCCAAGAATCATTTGCAGGGGATGAAAGATCAGTTGATTGCAATGTCATATGAGCTTCTTGATAATGGTGACGACCTCAGCTCTCAGCACTTTGAGGAGCTACGACAAGAGAGATTACTGTTGAATAAACAAATTCAGCCATTGGAGAAATATTTCCAGAGCATGGCTCAAAGTGAGCAAAGTCAGAGACCGCAAATGTCATTCTCAACAACTCCTGCATTAACGCTTCCAACTGATGACGTAAAAAAAAAGGAAGAGAAAATGATTCCAGATGGTGCTAGTGTAGAGCAGAAATTGCATGATGGATTGGGTAGCTATGCTTACCAATCCAAGTGGCATTGCAGAGGGTGATTTTGTGAATCTTCCTTTAGCTTTTGCAAATGATGATGAACCTTTTTTACTCAACGAAGATGAGAAAGACATAATTGATGGATCCTGCCTTGACACCTTCAATGCTATTCCTTTTCTGAATCTCCTGTTGATATACATCATGACCATATATATGACTCTACTTAGCCCAACAAGTTGGAGGTGCCAAATGCACTTGATGTGGTTTTAGATGGTGGTTGTCCTGGAGAATCTAAAATCTTGCTGAATAGATGTGTTCAGGATTTGAGGATGGGCATCGATTTCATGATTCATTGGAAAATGTGCAGAAGGTATCATTAAAATCTCTTTCTTCTTCTGAACCCCTTTGAAAGTTTTACTGTTTGCAGCCTGAATACTGAGGATCCTGATATCCCTTGTGATGACTATGTGATTCTCCCTTATGAAGTGATCCCTCTAGTTTCCCCTACGGATTTGAAAGTCGATTCTGAGGTAACTGGTCTAGGCAGCTTGTCTAATGAAACCATTTCTGATGATAGGATGGGCGTGGGAGAGGACCACAAAACTTCTGTCGGACCTTTCATGTCCTCTCTAAACATATTGCCTCCAATGCATGCAAAAGCTGGATTGGTGCCTCAAAGTGATGATTGTAGGATTAAAACTAAGTTCTCAGAGACTGAACCCTAATCTAAATGCTATAGGAAACCAAGGATTGCATCTGATGGTATGAACCTGCTCTCATCAGCACCTGTTGCTACCTCGTATGTGAAGGAAGAAGTTGTATCCCTAAATCCAGGAAACTGTGGAGAATTTATTAACTCAATTGATCTTTTTTTTGGAGAAAACACATGGAGGATTGGATCATGCTGAACCCAATTTTCACGTCAGGGTTGATGTTTGTAAAAAGGTGGTAGATAGTGCAGGTACGATACGGAAGCTGATATCCTCGTATGTCCAATTGGGCTGCAGTGACAGAGCACTGGCTGATCCTCCTCAAATTGCTTCCACCTCAGGCCAAGAAGAAAAGATTTTGACACTGAGGACCTACTGATATCTGTGAATAGCCTACTGACTTTTGCTGCTCGTTTTCAGCCTGTTTTCCGACCTGCTCTGGTGAATCACATGGCTCTTCCTATCTCCCTCGGACCCAGAAAGGGGAATACATATCTAAAAGTCTCAGCAACTGTGCTTGGATTCCAGGGGATCATCCCCATCATGGCCATGACTCAGTTTGCTTCGGGCTAAAAGTTCAGGACCCTTTTAAGTTCGGTTTCCGAATGGTTGATTAATTAATATCATCTTCTTTATGAATTGTTGCATCTATTCATTGTATGCATACACTTTGAGTATGAGGCTGGAGCAAATTGAGAATGAGCAAGTGTTTGCACAAATATTTGTACCTTCCCGATGCTATGGTATATCAAATAGTGATTAGTGGAAGGTCGGGTTAGGCCCGATGAGAAACTTTCACTATGCGTGAGTGTAACACTCCGCCATGTACCGGGAGCTGATTTAATAAATAAACCTCACTGCATTACATGCTCGCATGTGCTATAACCTGTTTCACACGGCAAAACATTGTTGTCATGTATTTTCCTCGGCCTCAAGGGCCCTCAATCTCTGACGATTAATCAAGGGTTTTCCTTCTTCTGGAAGGATGTAATTAACGTCATAGCATTTATGGTATGACGGACTTCTGGTCCTGACACGAACTTCACATTCGTCTGACCAAGTCAAATCGAGCGCACAATAAAATTTTGTCACACACGTGACTGACATGCCAATAATAAATAAATAAATGAATAATAATTAAAAAAACGTGTCACCAAGTTGACACGTCCGGTGGGACAGAGTCTCCCTTCATCTTCTCGCAAGGATTGAGGGCCTCCAAGGCCTTATGTTAAATATTGACGACTTGTTTCTTGCCAATTTGCAGGTGACATCATGATGACCGGACTGGCTGCCCTCACCTTCGGTCCGCAGGTTGTGGCTACTCATGCCACCCAAGGGTACCTGGCGGTACGTACTACATTCGGAAGCTTCCCACCGGTGGTCGGATTCCCAAATTTTCGGGGGGTCGTCTTCGCCGACATCATCAAGGTAGCGACAGTGGAACATGCTCCTCCTGCTGCTGCCAAGAAGCCACTGGCCCGCCAGGCTCGGGGCCGAAGCTGCCAGGCCTCGCTGGGAGGTCAAGCTCAAGTGGTGAGCTGCATGGTACATCATGTGACTTATGCTGCCCACCCCACCCGCGCCAACCAGTCCGGGAGGGGCCGAAGAAGGAGCTCCCGAGGAAAGGCATTTGTTCCCATTTCTGGACGTCTCTCAGGTTCAGGGATGTCCGTAATGATCGGTGGCATCCGCCTCTTCCTGAACGGGCGCAATGCCCAGGTGATACCAGATTGTGTAGTTCCGGCAGTCTCAACCTACAACTCCGTCCAAGCCTTATCTGGGAGGAGAGCTGAAAAAGAAGAAGCTAACCACCAAGGCCGAGAGGAGCAGGCTCCGAGGCTGAGAAGATTCAAACAGGTCTGGATCCCAAAGAAGATCCAGCCTATCTTGCCAACTGTGCTCAGCATAAGCAATTTCCAGCTTGTCAAGGCTGAAAAGAAGAAGAGGAGAAGGTTTATCTCCAAAGAAGATGACATGGCTATGGACTCCCCACACCGTGCTGCTTTCAAGGTCTGCGCACGACAGACCGATGTCCCAATGGTGAAAGGGAGATGTAATCAGATTGCCAGAATATCACAGCTGGCTTATGTCTTTGGTACAGGGCCCGCGGCTGTCGTCTAACCCTCCACGAGGACATGGCCAAGAAGAAGTGACCAACATGGTCAGGAGCTACCTCCGGGGTCAGGGAAACCCCTCCTCGGGCCAACAACGGCTGCTTCAAGCGGCAGTCACTGAAGCAAATGAACAAGATGAGTACTTGCCGATGACAGGCATACAAGAAGAAAGAAAAGATGTGTCGTCTGCGGGCGACAATGGATATGAAGGCGGCTCAATGGGTGTAGCCAAAGAAACCCTCCCATGCCAGGAGGAAGGAAGAAACATGTCTGTGTTCAAACACTAATCTTCCCTGAACGTTCGAGAAGAAAAGTATGGAAACAAAAAAAAGGAATGCAAGTTTTTACTTGCAATATGGCCGGCGTGGCGAGCAGATATGGGGCTTTGCCTGACGAGCCCGAAGAATTGGACCAACTAGTCGAGAGGCAGGGGCTGTCCACTAGAAGGAGCACCGCCGCAGAAGAAATAATAAAAGCGGCAAAGGGGAAGCAAGCTGTTGTTGAAGCCTCCCCTATGTCGGCATCCAATGTGGTGACGTCCGAAGAGGATGAGATGTTATTAACCACCTCGCTTGAGCATGCTTCGGGCAAAACAATTGAGGGTGCTCCCAGCACGGTGACCCTCGATCCCTCAATATTGATGCTTCTACAGAGATACCAACGAGAGATAGAGCCCCTAAAGAAACAACTGCATGAAAAGACAGAGCCAACCCCAACGTCCAAGCTGTCAGAGATGCAAGCGAAGTCGTCACAGGGAGGTGCTAGCCCTGATGGTCTCCTCCATCACACAATTTCTCCCAACATGCAGAGCATAGCCGAGCTAATACCCAGCAGCATCTACCTCAACCGTTGCTACCACCAGTATTGCCGCAGCTACATCAAACACCTCTGCTACGTCCGGCGCCTCAAACGACCACTCTGGTCACCCCTCACCTCCAGTCGCCACACTTTTACCCTGAGCCAGTCCATCCGACCGCCATGAACAAGCTTATGGTCGAAAGGATGATTGAGATGAAGCTAGCGGAGCGAGGCGAAGGGGAATATGCTACATTTGATGCTTACCGGGTTCCATACCCACCACATCATGCTACCAAGCGGCTCCTGTCGGGGATCAGCAAGCCGCCAAAGTTTGACAAGTTCAACGGGCAAGGCTCCCCCAAAGAACACATCGCCTATTATATGACCGTCATGGGTGATTTGGCCACGGACGAGTCATATCTGTTGAAATTCTTCGGGTCCTCATTGACAGGACTCGCATTCGAATGGTACTCCAGGCTACTAGCCGGTTCAATTGTCGACTGGTCAGATATGCAACGGAAGTTCAGGGAGAGATTTCATGTCACCGAAAGGGAGATCAGTGTGGCAGAACTATACTCAACAAAGCAAAGACATGATAAAATGACCTAGGACTACATTAAAAGGTGGAGAGACCTCGTCATGAGATGCAAGCGGCCCCCACATCAAGAGGACGTTGTCCAAATTTGCAAGCAAAATCTTCGGCGGGAGATTCTCGAAAGAATGATTGGAATGGAGATAAGGTCATTTGACCGACTAAACAATGCCGTGACAGAGGTCGAGGCCTTCCTCTCCAGTGGCCCTTCGGCTGCTGCTGCCGTGTGCCATAAGACTAGATCGGCTGATAAATGGCCCATGCCTGCAGAAGTTGGTACAGTATACTTCAAGGTATTTGAGCAACAGAAGGATAAAGAGAAAGGGGTTGCCCGCCCTCCTCCAGCCAGGCCGACTGATCAGAAGGATGGCTCCTCCTTGCGAGCCAGAATGAATAAGCCTTAATCATTTCCTAAGGAGAAAACTCGGGCCCTGTTCGAGTGGGATTCTGACGATCCCCAAACAATCTTCATTAGCGCTCTCCTGAATAAGGAGGAAAGGGAAGGGTATAAGCAGCTTTTGCCAGAGCTTAAAGGTTGTTTCGCCTGGACTTACAACGAAATGCCCGGGCTAGAACCCTTTGTGGCGAAACATAAGCTAGCAATACTCCCCACAGCCCAAATTGGTAAAAAAAGCCCAAAGACGCACGACACAAGCCTATGACAAGCTAGTAAAGCAACGAGCATTTAAAAAGGGTGATCTTATCATGGTTAAAGAAAGAGAAGTCATGGCAGGCAAATCCAGCGGCAAACTACGGCTCAACTGGCGTGGGCCCTACGTCATCATAAAAGCCTATGAAGGAGGCACATATGCGGTTGTTGATCACAAAGGGGAGGTGTCATTCCCACCACTAAAAGGGGAGCATTTAATGCTATATTACACTCCTGAACAAGAATTCAAGCAACAACCCACGTAAGACCTTATCTCCTTGCCAACGGAGTGACACAAAAAGACAAGGGAGTTACCCCTTGACAGTTCAAAACTGGGCTCCCTTTACACAGTTGTTGTTAACATCCCATCGTGAGCCCCAAATCTCTAATTTCCGGCTTCCCAACAACGTTGGTCAGCCCCAAATCGTAAATTTTCGGCTTCCCAACAGCGCTGGTCAGCACCAAATCCCAAGTATTCGGCTTCCCAACCGCGTTGGTCAGCCCCAAATCTCAAGTATTCGGCTTCCCAACCGCGTTGGTCAGCCCCAAATCTCAAGTTTCTGACTTCCCAACAGTGTTGGTCAGCCCCAAATCTCAAGTTTATGACTTCCTAACAGCGTTGGTCAGCCCCAAATCTCAAGTTTTCGGCTTCCCAACAGCGTTGGTCAGCCTCAAATTCCAAGTATTCGACTTCCCAACCACGTTGGTCAGCCCCAAATCCCAATTTTTCGGCTTCCCAACAGCGTTGGCCAGCCCCAAATCTCAAGTTTCTAGCTTCCCAACAGCGTTGGTCAGCCCCAAATCCCAAGTATTCGGCTTCCCAACAGCATTGGCCAGCCCCAAATCTCAAGTTTCCGACTTCCCAACTGTGATGGCCAGCCCCAAATCCCAAGTTTTTGACTGCCCAACAGCGTTGGTCAGCCCCCAATCCCAAGTTTTCGACTTCCCAACGGCGTTGGTCAACCCCAAATCTCAAGTTTCCGGCTTCCCAACAGCGTTAGTCAGCCCCAAATCGCCAGTTTTCGACTTCCCAACCGCATTGGTAAGCCCCAAATCTCAAGTATTCGGCTTCCCAACTGCGTTGGTCAGCTCCAAATCCCAAGTTTCCGGGTTCCCAACAACGTTGGTCAGTCCCAAATCCCAAGTTTTCGGCTTCCCAACAAGCGTTGGTCAGCCCCAAGTCTCAAGTTTTTGGCTTCCCAACGGCGTTGGTCATCCCCAAATCCCAAGTTTCTAGCTTCCCAACGGCGTTGGTCAGCCCCAAATCTCAAGTTTTCGGCTTCCCAACGGCGTTGGTTAGCCCCAAATCCCAAATTTTTCGCTTCCCAACAGCGTTGGTCAGCTCAAATCCTAATATTTTGGCTCCCCAACATTGTTGGTCAGCCCTAGATCGCACTCCTTTCTGCTCCCCAAACTTCGTTTAGGGTGAGCCTCGTGATTCATACATTTCACACCATGTCACTGGCCCTCAAAAAAAAGGGGGGCTTAAAAAACAGGTGCCCCGGCGGACTTAGCCATCCCCATCACAGGGGTGGTTGAGGGCAAAAAGGCCTAAGAAACCCGGCTGAGGTGAAAACCCGAAAGGGCGTCTCAGGCAAAAATGGGTAACCCCTCAGCGTGAAAACCCGAAAGGGCGCGCTTAAAAAAGTTAAAGGGGGCTAGTTTTGGTGAAAACCCGAAAGGGCGCTAAAGCTAGTGTAAAAAAAAGAAAAAAAAAGAAGAAGAAGAGAAGAAAAAAAAACCATCAAGAGTCAGAGTAAAAGGATTCATGCTTTCATCAATCTAGAGACAATTCCACTACGTATCTGCAAAATTGGAGCCCAAGACAAACCCCTGGGGGTGGCTGCAAAATAATGAATGGAAAAGAACATGAAAGTAACAATGTGGTGAAGAAAAGAACTATACAGACTCAGAGATGGGAGGGCTTCTGCTTCATTAAATCGGCAAGCTCTTGTTCTCTTGTGGCGAGGGTATCCTCCATGCCTGAGCACTCCATAGCAAGAGAACTCTCCACAGCCTGCGCCTCCTGAACTGCTTTGGCATCTGTTTCAGCTGAAACTTCCAATGTTGCAATTCTCTGCAAAATGGTCCGCACGGTCTCCTGAAGAGAGGCAGTCTGACTCCTGCTCTCAGCAATGACAGTCTCAAGGGAGCTATGGCGCTCTTGAACCCTTTCAGCCTCAGATCTCCTATCGTGGATCTGGTCAAATATTATTTTTATCTCGTCCTCCAGCTGCTTGATCCTTAATTCTTGGGCTTTCCAATTTCAGGCTTCATATAACTGCTGAAATTCTTGCCAAACACTGTCCACTGCCGCCATCCAGGGCTCTTTTGGCAACCCTAACCCGTGATAGCTTCGCGTAGCAGCCGTAAAGGTGTTGCGAACAACCTCGACTGGAGGACGCTCGGCTCCCTGGAACAAACTTCAGGCGCCGCAAATCAGAGTATCAACCATGAGGGCCGCCCTCACAAAAGGTGCAATCTGAGGGCCATCAGGCCACTGAATCGCATGAGAGGGGAAGCCAGCCATCTCCGGGAGAGTTTCCTTGGAAAAAGCTATCAAAAAAAAAAAAGAAAGAAGGAGGGAAAAGAAAGGAAAATAATGAGGATGGCTGTAATCCTCATTCTTGAACCCACAAAACAACAACAAAAAGAAAAGATGACTGATTAGTCCCAAATTCAAAGCAATGGCGTTATGCAACAAACCAAGCCACAAGTTGGCAAAGTCGGGGAATGCACGGGACGCCCGCCGTCACCCTTGGCTCCGATGGACCCCCGTGGGGGGTATTTGTTGACCCCATAAAATATTTTTACAAAATTCAGGTTTTTAGAAACTTCTGAGGAAGAAATATGCACGTATTCAACAAGCGACGACTAAGGGTCGTCAATGACAGTCAGGAGTATCAAGAAGATAATATATTTCTGGTACTCATTTTCAACCATGAAGAAGATATGTGAATGGATGACAATCCAACACAGCATTAATATGTTACCAGGGGATTATGCTGTCCACTTGGACTTAGTCGCAATAGTTCGTGACTTAGCCAGTGCAGAGAAATTTTGTGAAAGCATGCCTGAGAGAGTGATAGGGCAATCTACATGCAATGCTCTCATTCACATCTACATACAGAACAATTTAACCACTAAGGCTGAGTCTCTTTTCAGATATCAGAACAATGTCAGATCATGGTCTACTGAGATGTGCCCTTCCATATAACCATACGATACAACTATGTATATCCAATGGTCAGCACAATTGGAAAAGAAAGTATCATTGGAACTTTTTACACATATCCAATGGTTAAGCGCATATGCAAATAGTGATGATGTAAAAGGCACAGAACAGGTGTTCTCGGAAGTGAAAAACTAAGAAAAGAAAGGGCTGCAGAGTGGATAACATAGAGCACATAACCCAAAATATACACAAAAGGAGTTCTTTATGAAAAGGCAAGACATGCTTTGAAAGAGGTAGAGGCCAATGTGCCTTTATGAAAGATTGGATTATTTCCTTATCCCTTTGCATATAATTCTGAGACTCAGTTTACAGAATCTGGGAGAATCTGAAATCAATTTTCCAACGGATGTGCAATGCTAAGTGCATGGGAAATATATATGAATGGTGATATACTCTGTCACCCACATGTTCTCAAAGGATGAAGACAAAATCGAGGGCCTCCTTGCCGACAACTAAAGCTCTAAGTGTTTAAGTGGGAGTTTTTTATGCTGAACAATGATGTGTTTATAGCAAAAAATGCATGAAGAAGACCCCCTCCGGACCTACCAGGCCGGAGGGAAGTCCCTCCGCCCTGCACAGGCCGGAGGGAGGTCCCTCTGCCCTGCTACAGGCCGGAGCAACTCTCTCCGCCTTGCTACAGGCCGGAGGAGACCCCTCCGCCCTGCTGTAGGCCGGAGGAGCTCCCTCTGCCCTGCTGCAGGCCGGAGGAGCCTCCCTCCGCCCATGGCCCCTGCAGTTAAACAAAAAAGAGAGAAAAGAAGCAGAGAAAGAAGTGAAAACCGCAGTAAAAGAAGAAGAAAAGACAGGGAGGAGGAAGATCAAAAGTCATCTCTTCAAATTCCACCGGAGAGAGGCAAAGTAGAGCTCCTCCGCCCCACCTTCAATCTCCTATAAGAAGGAGCTTCAACCAAGCACAAGAGAAGGGAAGAAAACATAACAGCAAGAGAAAGTAGACAGCAACACAACAGCAAGAAGAGAAAGAGCAGCGCAAGGAGGAGCAGCAAGCAGGTCGCGGCCCCCTCTTTGTGGTGTCTTCTTATGATAAAGAAACCTGTCTTTATACAAGACTGCACTTAAAGGGATATTTGACTGAAATACCCTTAAGTGAGTCCACATGTATATTGAAGTATAAAGGAATTCAAGTCATGGGAAATGGTTATGTTGATCATACAAAGATTCTAGATTTCATCTTGACATGTCAAGACTATGAGGGACCCCCCCCCCATATGGGCAGCAAATTACAATTTTGCAATCATGTTTTATGAAACGGCAAAAATGTCCTCCAAAGTGTGCGAAGATTTCCAAGTTCAAAAGATTCTCATGGGGAAGATTAAAGATTGTATAGAAACCCCTCTAAAGGGGAAAATTGGATATAAACTCCTCCGACAATGATTATTGCAATGATGCCATATCTTGGGGCAAAAGGAAATATTTTCTCTCGAACTAATATTTCGGTAAAAATAGTCAATATTATGAGGGCAAGAAAGGAACGTTTAGCAGTTTTAATCAAGGGTATTCGGACTTGTCCGATGTAAATCAACACCGATACCATTCGGTGGGGAAGAGCCCAACACACGAACTCTTAAATCGTCTGATAAATCACGCGTGCGGAAATTATAACATGCAAGTTTAAAAAGCCAAAAGATACGCATGTTTTGTTTTCCTTTCCGAACGGGATTATTTTCCACATGTAAACAGGGGTTTCAGGGTTATCTCACCGGATAGAATAAAGAAAATATAAGTGGTAAAAGGGAAAGACATATTCCTCCAATAACCAGATAGCAGAAAAATAGCCATCCACTGACTACTGCTTCATTAACCTACATATGAAATCCAATAAATAAAAAACCTATAAATCAACAAAATTGTAATATGACAACAAAATTGTTAATCATATAATGCCAAGCTAAGGGTACAAACATCAAAAAGAGGGATGTTGCAAAGTGTTAGATATTATGGAGTCAGATATCTGGTTATGCCTTTAACATAATCAATGTTTTAAAAAGGCCTAGGCAGAGCGAGTCGGCTGACCCCCTTACTGTCTAGGTGGACTGCCTAGGTGGCGTGGTGGATGCCTCAATTTTGAGGTGACTAATTTTTTATTTTTATGAATTTTCCTACATATCCTCTACAAATGATAATGCTATTAATTATAGACATCTATCATTTAATTATATAAGCATCATAAGCTGATTACTGACTATAAATCTTAATTTGATGCATCGATGTTATGAAGAATCATATAATATGCATTAAAAAAACAAACATACAAATTATAAAAAAGTGCACATAAACCAATAGCTCAAAGGTTAGAGCTTTGGTCTCATTATTCATGATATGCTCTCCATGTCGCTATCTTCTTCTAGAGACACTCATTATCCATCAACCATAGCATGACAAAAGGGGGGATCAAAAATGACAAAAAGAGAGAAGATTATGTTTCTATTAAGGAAGAAGTGTCGAACTCGAGTTATCTATAGTGTCAGCAAAGTAAGAGATTAATTGGGTCCACAAAATGTCGAACTCAAGTTATGACTTTTTATTTCTCCTCAAGAGATGGAATCAAAAAACCGACAATGACAAAAAAGAGTGGCAATAAGGCATACCAAGCACCAAACAAGGTGCTCATGCATACCAAGGCACGGAGGCATGCTCATGTGCATAAAAGAGCAGTACTTGGAGGTGTTGCATTCCATTAAGATTCACAAATACCTTTCGAGGCTTGGCTGTCATAACATTTGAATCTTGTTTGTTAAAACCTATAGCTGTGGCAGACAATCCATCTGTGACTAAATTAACCCAGAGTAGTTGGACCTGTAGACAAAAACAGTAAAAAGTTCAGAAAGTGCTAACTTTAAAATTTAACCCGCTGGGAACTTAAAAACAATAACTTGGAAGAAACCACAGAAAACATACCAAGAAACATTTGACCCTCATTCCTCAGAAAATTAACTTTTGGAATGAGCAGAAAAGAGGGAGGATAATAGGGAGTTCAAGCAACACAAGGTTACAATATGAAGCCATTGACGCATTGTTACATGGATATTGAACATTGATGTCAACTGTCCATGTTTTAAGGTATGCTACATGTCAAACTTGAGAATCCCTGGTACTGGAAAGCTACTGTACATACGATAATTTTGCATTAAAACATACTTTAGAGAACAGAAAGGTTATTGGTGAAAGAACATAGGAAACAGAAGTCCTTGTCATTGGACAGCATATGAATGATCTTGCATCCTGTGGTGTCCAAATGTAAATCATGTATTCCTAGCATCTGATCAGTTTCATACATGTAAATAGTTGTCCAGGCAAGATGGCATGAGTATGCTAAATGAACATGTTTTTACTGAATAATGTACTTACAGGTACAAGAGTTTCAGGCATTCCAAGTATTGCAGCAACAAAAATACAAACTACTTCTCCAATGTTTGAAGAGATCATGTATCTGATGAATTGTTTGGTATTGTTGTATATAGCTCTTCCTTCTGCAACAGCCTGATCAAACACATAACATAGTATGAAAAGCAAGATTTTTAATAAAATTCATGCATGTACATAAACTTTTTTGAAGAATGTTTTGGGTTATAAGTATTCTACGAAATGCAATTCCATGTACAATTTTCAACAAGTCAATAACTTACAGCAACTATTGAAGCAAAATTGTCATCAGCCAACACCATATCAGAAGCACTCTGAAAAATAAACAAAAAGAACTTGGCATTACAACGCGAGTTGGTGACAGGAAAACAAAAAATAGATTTTTTTTTTTTTTTGGTGGGGGTGGGGGGGTAAACTTAGGCCAGCCATTCAGATGAATCAGCAAATTAAAAATAAAAGAAAAAGATACTGAGAATGTGGACTTTGCTTGATTTCACAGTGAAAGTATAATCCTGGCAAGAGAAACTAAATATTGCTATTAAAAATAGTATAGTTTAACTAGGTTGGACATCAGAACAAATCAGAGTGATATTGACTTTTCTGCAGGAATCAAGATACCATCCACCACACCCGAATTCAAATGAACAACGTAGCAATACATAATTTCCTTAAAATTGTACTATATTTATAAGCTAGAAACAACATGATTGTACTATGATTAATACAATTCAAACATTCCAGCAAAACCAAAGGAATAAAGTTCTAGCAAAAATGACAATGTTGTGAAAAGTTTTTTGCGGCTCCCAAAAGATATTGTCCTGAAAGCAAAGGTAGGCTTTTGTCCTTTAGAAAGTGCCCCTTGGACCGGCTTTTGTCCTTGCGTTCCTGCCCTTAGCCATATAGCATGATCTCATAAAGAGGTATATATATATGACGCACTAAACTTAAAATGGCTAAGGAAAATCAATATTCATACATGAGATCACTCTTACAAAACCCAAATTTACTCGTGGCCCTGTGTATGTCACATTGACGTGTAATGGTTTTTTTTTTTTTTTTTTTGGGGGGGGGGGGGGGGGGTTGTCAACAACTATATTACTATAAAGCCAGTATAGAACTTAGCTATATACATATATTAGTCCTCTATATATATATTACCCTAAACAGACCAGATCGGCCATCTTGATGAGGCCCTCGAGGCGAGAGTCGTGCTTGATGTTGAGGCGGTGGAACTGGATGCGGCCAGACCAGGGTGGGCGCCCTCCGGTTCCAGCAGGTGGTGGATCTTATCGTTGTAGATGTCGACGGCGAGGATGGTCGCAAGAAGAAGCCGGACCGTTTTGTCAGCTCTCTCCTCGCCATCCTCAAGACCTATATTAAAAAAAAAACCCGCCTTTCTTCCTCCACATCCCCTCCCCACCGGCCACCGCCACCCCCACCCCACGCCGCCGGGAAGTCGCACCTTCCCCACCTCGCGGGTGATGGCATTCTTGCCGGTGGCGCCACTCTTCCTCCTCTCCCTTCTCCTCGTGGGTACCCCTTTCGAGAGAAGGTTACCTGGACGAATTCGCAGTCGATCAGCTTCCCCAGGTCGTCAACTCGTACCACATCTTGGTAAACATATCTCCGAATCTGTAAGGAAGATGTTAAAGGAAAAGACATGATTGGAAAGGTCTCGACAAAAGATACGATTTTGTTCAACGTTCTTGGAATTAAGATGGTGGAGAGAAGAGAGGAGAGCCGCTACCTGGAGGAGACGGTGAGGAGGGTGGGAAGGGAGGCAGTGGGGGCAAAAGCTGGTGCAGCAGTCCAGGCAGAAGATGTTGCGCTCGTTCTTCCTTGCCCCCGCATGGACCTGGCAGGGGTTGAAGAACTTCTCACCCAGCAGCGTCCCCAGCCACTGCGGGATGCCCTCGTCGACGTTGCCGGCGCCGCTGCCCCGGAAACCCACCTGCGCGCCCGAGATGTAGAACACCCAAGAAAAGTTGCATCCAGTGATGCAAGTGACGCAGAAACGAAGAAAAGACGACAAGTACTACTGCAGGAAGAACCCCAGAAGAAGAAGAAGAAGGATTCGACTCACCATTGTCTTCCTTCTCTGCGACTGCTCGTTCCAGCTAGGGGAGGATATGACAAGAACGTTTGAAGAACTTCTCACCCAGCAGCGTCTCCAGCCACTGCGGGATGCCCTCGTCGACGTTGCCGGCGCCGCTGCCCCGGAAACCCACCTGCGCGCCCGACATGTAGAACACCCGAGAAAAGTTGCATCCAGTGATGCAAGTGAGCGCAGAAACGAAGAAAAGACGACGAGTACTACTGCAGGAAGAACCCCAGAAGAAGAAGAAGAAGAAGGATTCGACTCACCATTGTCTTCCTTCTCTGCGACTGCTCGTTCCAGCTAGGGGAGGATATGACAAGAACGTTTGAAGAACTTCTCACCCAGCAGCGTCTCCAGCCACTGCGGGATGCCCTCGTCGACGTTGCCGGCGCCGCTGCCCCGGAAACCCACCTGCGCGCCAGACATGTAGAACACCCGAGAAAAGTTGCATTAAGTGATGCAAGTGAGCGCAGAAACGAAGAAAAGACGACGAGTACTACTGCAGGAAGAACCCCAGAAGAAGAAGAAGAAGAAGGATTCGACTCACCATTGTCTTCCTTCTCTGCGACTGCTCGTTCCAGCTAGGGGAGGAGATGACAAGAACGTTAGCTCCTTTTGCGAAGGAAGTGTCGATGAGGGGAAAAGAAAAAAAAGGGAAAAATAGACGCCTGCTAACCGTGCTTTCCAGTTGTTGCTGCGCGAGTGCAGGATGAGAGAGAGAGGGCAGCAATGAGGAGGAAAAGGAAAGTTGAAAGGGGACGGGTCACGGGAGTAGAGGAGGTCAGGAGGGGGACGGGGACAGTAAGCTGGAAAGAGCCAGTCCAGTCCAGTCCCAGTGCGAAGAGGACGGAAACGGCGCCCTGCTGCCGCTGCAGCAGCTGCTGCGGCCTGGCGAGGTGGGTGGGGGAACGTTTTGTATTTCGAATCTGTTTCTTTTTTTCTTTTTTTTAGATCACGGGGGTACATATCTTGGGTGGGGATTCGCGGGACGGGAGACTCTCCAAGGTTTGAAAGACAACTCTCTCGCTCAACTCACTATCCTGATAGAGTGTCCGAGAATATTTTTTTTCGAAGTTATTTCTCTTTAAAAGATTAATCTATGTAAATTTTTGACTCAATTTTTAAAATTGATGTGGTATGATTGATAAGACTAACATAATTTTTAAAACTTATACATATATGTTTGGTATGTCACCGGCGAGACCTCCGTATCGTAATTTTTTAAGCAGCTCCTTCTTCTCTATGATCTCTCACTCCCTCTCTCACGATCTCTCCCTTTCTCCCCCACGATCGGCAATGGCAGGGGCGAGCCAAGGTCGAGGCCGGCCGCGGGGAGGGAGAGGGGGACACGAGGGAGGGGAGGGGGTCGCTGGCCGGCCACTGGGAGGGAGAGGGGGACGCGGGGGAGGGGAGGGGGTCGCTGGCCGGCCACTGGGAGGGAGAGGGGGACGCGGGGGAGGGGAGGGAGGTCGCCGGCCGCGGGGGAGCTGCAGGGGAGGGGAGGGGGAGAGGGGTAACGCATGGGAGAGGGGAGAGTGCCAAGACGTCGTGGGAGATTTTAAAAAAAAATTGTTAAAGACTTAATTTTTAGGAAGATTTACACGTGATAAGATTCTTCCCTAAAAAATAGGATAAGTTTTATCAAACGGATTTAAGTGTCCTCTCCTTTCTTAATTTTAATTTTGAGAGAAAAAAGGGAATAAAAAATATAACCAAATAACTTATAAAATTTTAATCCTCAAATGAAACCCAATACAAACCCAGTGAAATATATTCATAATTTAAAATATTATTTACAAAATAAATTTAATTATACATCTCACTGACACTACCTCAAATTGATCCTGTCATCTGTTATCCAACGAAAGCCATGCATACCGTAATCCAGCGAGAAAACCCATGTCCACATGACCTTGAATACCGCGTTCTGTCCCTTGCACCACTGCTTGCCAAAACCCGGCAGCCCATTAGCAGTGAGACGTCACACGTGAGACTAGCCCACTACCCCTGGAGGTCCCATCACACCTTCTTGTGCTCACCGCCGCAACCACCGGCACACCAACACTCTCGTCCCCTCGCCTCTTCCTCTACCAGATCAAGGTGTACGCGTCGTTGGTCACCACACCCTTCCCAAGATCACTTCCCAACTCCCCTCCCCCACCTCCCTCCACCGCCACCACCACCAGAGATCGGGAGGGGAATCGAACCCAAAAATCTAATCCTGACAGAGGAGATCCCAGCAATGGTGAGATGAGACCCCCGCGGCCCCCTTGCTCTATTTCACCCCTCCTCCGCCATGGTCCCCCGACCAGGTATTCTCCCGCTCCTCTTCCTCATCCTCTCCGTCGCCGCCACCGTCTGCCACGCCAGATCTGATCCGGCAACGTCCAACCCGGCGGTCTCCGATGACTGCGCCGGCCGCCGGATCCATATCCGGCGGCTGCCTCCCCGCTTCAACGAGGAGCTTCTCCGCAACTGCTCCGCCTACTACCCGCTCTACGACGACTTCTGCCCCTACCTCGCCCACGGTGCCCTCGGCGACAAGACCCACAACGGCTCCCGCTCCTGGTACCGCACCGACCCCTCCGTGCTCGAGCCCCTCTTCCACCGCCGCCTCCTCGAGTACCCCTGCCTCACCCCGGACGCAGCTGCCGCCGATGCCGTCTTCCTCCCCTACTACGCCGCCCTCGACGCCCTCCGTTACCTCTACGGCCCCGGCGTTAATTCCTCCCACGAGCACGGTCTCGAACTGTTCGAGTTCCTCGCCCGGCATGACCCCGGGATCTGGGCGCGGCGCGGCGGCCACGACCACTTTCTGGTGATGGCGAGGCCGGCCTGGGACTTCTCCCAGGACCCCGCGGCCGACCCCCCGATCTGGGGCACCTCCTTCTTGGAGCTCCCTGAGTTCTACAACGTCACGGCGCTGGTGCTAGAGTCCAGGGCCTGGCCGTGGCAGGAGCAGGCCATCCCCTACCCGACCTCCTTCCACCCGCCCAACCTCCCCCTGCTCGAGTCCTGGATCGCCCGCGCCCGGCGGTCCCGGCGCACCACCCTCATGATGTTCTCCGGCGGCGGCGGCAGCCCCAACTCAGCGCCGAACATCCGGCGGAGCATCCGCGCCGAGTGCGAGAACCGGACCTCTCTCTGCGAGATCGTGGATTGCTCCAATGGCGTCTGCGAGCACGACCCCATCCGGTTCATCCGCCCCATGCTGCGGGCCTCCTTCTGCCTGCAGCCCCCCGGCGACACCCCCACCCGGCGCGCCACCTTCGATGGGATCGTCGCCGGGTGCATCCCGGTGTTCTTCGAGGAGGCGACGGCCAGGGCGCAGTACGGCTGGCACCTGCCCCCGGCGGAGGAGTACCGGAGCTTCTCGGTGCACATCCCCAAGGAGGACGTAGTGGCCGGGGGGCTCAGCATTGCCGACGTGCTGCTGGGGATCCCCGCCGGCGAGGTGGACAGGATGCGGGAGAAGGTGCTGGAGGTGGCGCCGCGGGTCATCTACCGTCGTCACCGGAGCTCCGCCGGGCTCCGCGCCAGGAAGGACGCCGTCGATCTGGCGGTCGAGGGGGCGCTGCGGAGGATCAACGGACGGCTGAGATCGTTGAAGGCTAGTGACGGTGTCTTCGTGGGCCGCTGAATTCCCGTGGGCTGTTGGCCCCCTCCTTTCCCCCACACCACTATTTTGTTTTTTTTATTGAGTAATGTTTCATGCACACCGAGGAAATTACACATCTGGAGGTGGGCATTAGGTTTAATTTTTTTAAAAAAAATTATGAGATTAATTAATGGGATCTTAATTTGTGATATAAATCACATTCTAACTCTATGATTAAAAAAATTAAAAATAAAAACTAATTAAAAATAAATTTAACATTATTTCTTTGATATATATTTAAAATTTTTTAAATCGTTTAACGTATGTGTGAATTACATTAAAATACATTCAAATTTGTATGATTGAGTCTAGTGTTGTACAAGTTTTAAAAAATACAACAAATTTAAATTTAAAGCAGGGACGTCTAATAACTCTCGAATATGTATTAATTTTTTTTCTCTTTCTTTAACTCATTTTAATGTTCAAATGGTAGTGGACTGAGCGGAAGCGGCCCAAGTTTGTCGGCCCAATGAAACTCCTTAATGGTGGTCTTATGGTCATGCATTTTCACCTGGTTATAAATATAAAGAGTGGTCTTAATGTCAAATTTGTGAAGGTGCATATTTAAATAATTGCCAAGGGGCCAGATGATTTACTCTGAAGAATGATTTGTCGGCCCAGAGGGTGAGAACTCTGCTTTTTGACAAGACCATTTTTCTTTTGACAATAACTTAAGCGTTAGTCCTCCATCTCATCTATCCGATCACTTGAAGTTTTGAAAAAAAATAAATTCTGCCACTTTTTTAAATGACGGTGATTCATTTGAGTCACACAGTGTGGGATGGATGACGTTATCAAGGACATCCTCCATTACATGAAGTAAGATTGAAGATAGATTTTTTTTGAATCACAAGAATAACTGGAAGGGGAATGGGAGATTAGAGCACATATTAGTGTCTTGAAAATTGTCTCCCAATTTCTCAAAGGAGGCGCTTACATGTGCGTCTTTTAAAAGTGCGAAAAAGTGGAGCTATCAGTCGGGCCACCCCCAACGAAGTTTTCGGATAATAAGGACTTAAAATCCCTCCACTTTTAGGAGATTGTCAAATTTGAATCCTATAGATCTCTCCCTCAAAGAGAAGAGGCTTGAGGAGAGATGTGAACCAATTGCGTTAGACAGTTAATTCGCGTGAAGAGAGTTGGTCTGATTCTTTCCAACTTGAAACAATATAAATGGCTCGTTGGTTAACATTAGGATAATTATAGTAAATGTCTAATAAAATGTTTGCACCCCTCCAAATTACTCAAATTTTATTTTTCACACTTGGACGTGACTTTAATTTTAGGCACATAACTCAACGGTGTTGGAGGTAAGTTCACGTTGAAGTTCACCGAATTGAGCTACTTGCAAATGCGTTCAAATTCACTTTAAATAGGCTTCTGTAGTTTCATCAAGTGAAATCAAATCAGTGCCCGTCGTTCAAAGGGAAAAAAGATACCGCATCAATGACGTGTATGCTCACGTCTCATGCTTGATTATCACCTTAATCATGTTTGATGGAAATAATTAACCTAGCTACTATGACCATGCATGAAGAGTGGGAATTAGAGCAAGCACGTCCAACAAAAGAGAGAGGAAAGGAAGGAGATGACGAATGTGTCTCCTCGGGTGCCCTCTGCCCTCCTTTTAATAGTTTCAGGAGGTAAAGCGTCCACTTCGGTTAGACGAACGGTCAAAAGAATGCATTGCGACCGTCAAGACACTCGGTGGGAAACCCAAGCACTACTCCGACGCCGGCTGTGCCCATTTCCCCAAGCATGAAAAGACAGCGCCATGATGACGACGACGTCACCTGACATGCCAGGGGACAACCTTGCGCGCCAAGAAATGTGGTTGGTAGCAGGCCTTCCCATGTCAAAGGAATGAGAATGCTCGAGAAGATTCTGCCAGCCATTTCCCCTCGATTGGCCTCGTATGATTCCTCCCGGAGCTCGGGAGTGGGGGGCTAGTGAGGAGGGGAGTGTTCGCCAGGCCCAGTGCGGCCCAATATTGGCAGGCGCATTACGGCCTGATTCAATCGAGCCTGTGACGGACCACCCCACCAGCCTCTAGCACATTCAATGCGGCCCAGCAGAGGCCCAAGGAAGCTGATGCTCGCTCGACAGTCGTTGTTAAAATTGCCGTGCCACACAAATTTCAAATATTTATAACCGCACTCACTCACTTATGGATTTGAAAACATGAGTATAATGGTAAGTACGGGTCGATCCCACGGGGAAGGAATTTGGTTATTTTTCTTAGTTGAAAAATATTCTTGTGTTTTGAAAAACCAATTTTTGGGTTTTGAGTGCGATTACAACTAACGGAAATGAAATTACAACTTGAAATGACAAGGGATAAGTAAAGAAAATTTAGCCAATTGAGTGAAGAACGTCGTCGTTTCCACGCCGAGCCTTTGATGATGATCGTTCCGCCTAGGAAGTCGACGCCGTGAGAGGATTTGAAGAAGAATCACCGCTTCGGGTATGTTTGAAACACTTAAGAAGAACGGGTTTACAGATAACAAGTTTGAAACTTTAAGGTGAAAACAAAACAGAATTCAAGTGGAAATGGGGGTTGGAAGAAATGAAATAACTTGAAATCTGAATGGAATTAGAAAAAGTTGAAAATATGAAAGTTGTAGAGAATTGAAAAAGAAAGAACTTTTATGAAGAACACAGAAACAGAAAATGAAAGGAAGATAAGGAAAAACTTGAAAAACTAGGACCTATTGGTTCGGATGAACAGTAATTGATAGAAAACCAGCACCTAGAAAACTTAATTCTAAAGCTCAAAAGAAGAGGAATTTGACAAAGTGCAAGAAGAATAAAACTTAGAGATACAAGAGAGGAACAACTCTTATGAAGAACTCAGAGTTATTTGAGGACTAGAAAGACTTCAAAATGAATGAATGGAAGAAGGTATCACCACGGATGAACAGTAAATGCACAGGACAGCACTTAAGAAAATGGGTATTACCTCTATGAATTTGGACGAATTTGAAGAAATGCTAAACAGATAAGTTGAAGAAAACGTAAAAAGGAACAACTTTTATGAAGACAAGAATTTGAAATGAGGATCACAATAATGAGAAATAAGGGTATGAAAAGACTGAATTCCAAAATGAAACTTGTATTGCAATAAATTCAACATACAAATTTGACTTCAAAAGCTTGGAAAAACACAACTTCAACAATCAAAAACTTCAGAAATGTAAAGAACTAACTTACATTACAAGTGCCCATAGCTAGCTCTCTCCCTAACTCCATCTAGTTCTAACTCTAACAACTAACCACTCCTTTCATTACAAGTGATACCCCCTTTATATAGGGTTTACAATCTCTTCTTGCTCATATAAAACACTCAAGTGCACCTAATTTTTGACCTAACTTGGTAGGCTGGAATGTGCTGAACCTTTTGTCATTTTCCTGATTTTTTTTGGATTTTTTTTGGAATTTTTATAGCCCCTTTTCTTCTCTCTTTCTCTCTTATTCTCTCTGCCGGCGCGTTGCGCCGACCGGTTAGGCCGGGTTCGGCCGCCGGCCGTGAGCCCCTGGTGCGCCCGCCGCTCCACCGTCTGCCGCGTGTGCGCGTGGCGCCCGCTGCGCCCGCCTGCCGCGTGTCCGGGCCCCGCCCGCCTGCCGCGTGTCCGGGCCCCGCCCGCCTGCCGCGCTGCGCCTCGCCCGCGTCTGCCACGCACCCCCCCTCGCCCGCCTTCGCCCGGCCTCGTCGCCCGTGCCGGGCGGCGAAGGCGGGAAGGGGGCGGGGCGGGTTTGAACTTTTTCTTTTTTTTTAATTTTAATATATATATATATTATATAAATATATATCTATATAACTATATATATATCTATATATACTTAGAAAATTCCAAAAAATAGTAAATAATTTTATTTTTTGTTCTAAAAATTTTTTTATTTTCTTTTTGAACCAATCCTCGAGCTTTTGGCCCATTCAAAATATAATTTTTATTTTTTTTATTTTCTTTTTCTTGGAGTTTTCCTCGAACTGCGTTCCTGCATAAATACGTAAAAATTATCATAAAACTTTATTTAATTTCAGAAAATTAAACGTTTGATATAAAATCAATAATAAGTGTGAGAAGTGTATATTTAATATCAATTAAGCTCATAAAAATGCATATACTCATGAATTAAATGATAAAAATACACACTAATCACACCCCCCAACTTACTCATTGCTAGTCCCTTAGCAATGCACATAATGAAAAATTTAGGACTACAAAGAGTTTAAAGATATTCAGGCCTCATTTCCAGTTCATCTTTTATAGAGTTAACTAAAGATCAGGACTCTGGAGTAATTACCAAAGACTAGCCTTATGTCGGAAATTCAGGTACATGATCAAGAATCTAATCAAAATTCAGTAGCACTTGTGCATGTGTAATGCTAAGTCCACAGTGAAGACAATTGCATCCTCCACTTGCTATTCTGAACAAATGCCTTTCAATTCTGCACTTCTTACTTAGAGCGTTCAATGCACACTAGCTTTTTGTCTGCCTTATTGATATACCCCTTTTGGGATCACTATATATATATATATATATTTTTCCTTTTTCTTTTTCCCTGTTTTTTTTTTTACACACATGATGCTGCACTACCCTTCACTGTTTTACGCGAACCTCAACACGTCTTAGGTGAAGTAGGCCCGGTTCCACAGATCTAAGTTCCCTTTTCCTTTTGACGCGAACCTCAACACGTCTTATGTCAGAAATTCAGGACTCTGGAGTTAACTAAAGATCAGGACTCTGGAGTAATTACCACAGACTAGCCTTATGTCGGAAATTCAGGTACATGATCAAGAATCTAATCAAAATTCAGTAGCACTTGTGCATGTGTAATGCTAAGTCCACAGTGAAGACAATTGCATCCTCCACTTGCTATTCTGAACAAACGCCTTTCAATTCTGCACTTCTTACTTAGAGCGTTCAATGCACACTAGCTTTTTGTCTGCCTTATTGATATGTCCCTTTTGGGATCACTATATATATATATATTTTTTCTTTTTCTTTTTCCCTGTTTTTTTTACACACATGATGCTACACTACCCTTCACTGTTTTACGCGAACCTCAACACGTCTTAGGTGAAGTAGACCCGGTTCCACAGATCCAAGTTCCCTTTTCCTTTTGACGCGAACCTCAACACGTCTTAGGTGAAGTAGGCCCGGTTACTCAGAATCGGAGTATTTTTCATGGTGCTTTATTTTTTTTCTCATACTTTTCTATGGCAGAAAGCTTCTAACATATTTCTTCTTCAGAAAATGCAGAATATCAGACAGTCTATCTAAAATAACAGAAGGCTTGTCCTTCTTGTTTCATTAGCGTGCAACGTGCTTTTATTTTTTTCTTTGAAAGTGCATCTGAACTTTTAAAGAGATTCTTTAAATCAGTTTTCCATGGCTAGAGTAAATAAATTATCCATTATCCGAGTCTCTAGTCATTTCCATTCTAGAATCACTTTGCATGCGACATGAATCAAGAAATTCAACTCGGGGAAAACTGTTGTTTCACATGACACTTCAAGAAAGTAAAAAAAAATTTGTTGAAAGTGTTAGAAATTTTTGAAATTTTTGAATATCTCCCCCCCCAACTTAAATGACATTGTCCTCAATGGCATAAACAGTAGAAAGATTAGAGGACATGTAAAGAGATAATATAGTTGGGATGGAAGGATACAACCTGATGGCGGGGTAAAATGACGAGGGCGTCGGTGCAGCTTGGCCTGACAACTGAAAAATAAACATACTAAAACAAGAAATCATATCAGAAGCCAGGAATTAACACAAGGAGTGGGACCCAATGTTCATGTATTTCAAAAGGAATCGACCAATGATGGCAACGTGAGTTACGGAGCCAGATTTCTCGCAGAAATGTCCCCTCAATGTGTGTGTTATGCGAAAGGTGGCCACAACGAGACAATAAACATAACGAATCTTTGGACCAACAAGAGAGAGAAAGTCAATAAAGCACGTCTCCGACTTGACCACTCCACATAGTAGAGTGGGTGCGAGATTAACGGGAGGATGACGTGTCGCAAAGGCTATGGCTAGATGTGATGGTGAGAGATGTAGATCCCTTGCTTTCCAATCCTATAAATATCCCCCCTTCCCACTCAACTGGAGAACATCGAAGTTGTGAGAGTAGAGTCGAGTGAAAAGGTTACAAAGGGGAGTAGTGAGTGTTGCTCAAGGTTCAGAATGGAGGGTGAATCGAGCTTCAGAGCTGAAGGGGAGTCGTCTCGCTCCTCGAAGAGGAGTAGATCGGGCAGTAGTGCCAGGAGATTCTCTGAAGTTGAAGGACTTGTGAGTGAAAGGACTCTTCCACAACTTGTAAGTGATGCCTTTCATTCCTTTCTTCTTCTCTGTTCTTTCTTTGGAAAGCTTCCCATTTCTCATTTCTGGCGTATGTGCAGAGTGTGATGAAGTCACACATCTCGTGGGAGCTGGTCGTGGCTGCATATCGAGGGCTCCCGGACTTCCAGAAAGCGAGGTTGGACGTGATGGGATTCGGGCCCTTTCTCAGAATTGAGCCACTCAAGATCGACCTTGCTCTGATCCAAGCTCTACGTGAAAGATGGGACCCGGTAAGTAGGGCATTCCTGATGCCGTGGTGGCATATGGTACCCAGCTTGGAAGATGTGGTCCGAATCACGGGCCTCAAAGTGAATGGGGAAGCAGTGACTGGTGTCACCTACGCGGATTACCGTGAAGGTGCCCATAACTTGTTGGGGATGGACTTAGATAATCGGAAGAACAGGTCAGTAGCCAGGGTATCGATCATGGAAGCTTTAGGGCTTACTGACATGCGTCCGCGTGATGATGAGTCCATAGAAGAATTTATGGAAAGGGCAGAAAGAAGTGCACGTGCTATGTATTGTATGGATACCAGCAATTGGGAGCGGACCAATATGGATCTGAGGAGGTTCCTCCTCTTTCTATTAGGCAAATTGTTGCTGGGGTCCAAGGGAGACAGTATCCACTGTCATTTCTTAGAACTGCTCGTAGACTTGGAAAGAGTAGGACAATACGCCTGGGAAGCTGCTGTGCTGGCACATCTGTTTACAAGTCTGTCGCAAAGGACAGACAAAGAGATGACACTAAATGGGTTTACGCCTTTAATCCAGGTAATGAAAATTTTTGTTTTGTTTTTTTATTTTCTGATTTTTGTTTGTGTTTTCATCAATGACACATGATGGTGTAGCTGTGGAGCTACTATTACCTTCCAATGGGGAGGGCTCGACACTGTCGACCACTGACGGTCCCTCTAGCGAGACGGTGGCAACCCATCATGAGCACTGCACCTTTACCCTACCAACTGATGGTGTTCAGACGAGAGTTGCAAGAGTTCCCTGCAACGATGGTATGATAATTATTTTCTCAAAAAAAATTTATTTTTTTCATTTATTTCATTTTTTTTAACTGAGAAGATACGTGCATCCCATTAAAGGTGAACTGGAGGCCTTTCATGAACATGGTCGATGTTGACCAGCCTTGGGTAATTGGAAGCCGCGCCCGATTTGGACGGGACCTCTGGCTCCATTGCTTAAATGAAATCGAGCCCCTCAGGCTGCGATTAGCTATGCGGACCTTAGGGCTGGCTCAAGAATGGGTGGATATGACCATGTCACCTAGCGTCGGAAGGCAGACGCGTGGTCCAGCCACCTGTGTTGATTGGAGAGTGCGCTTCCCCGAATAATATGAAGATTGGCAACGGGGAGGCACACTCGTGGAATCTCAAGCACAAGATAGCGATGATTACCTACGCCTCTGCAGAGCAATGTATGCAGAAATTCTCCAGTCTGGAGGGCTTGTAGAGGTAAGGAAACCATGTTTGTATCTTTTTAAATTTTTTTTTCTTTGTTTGTGAACTCAAAAGCCATAACTGTAGGATGTTCGTGATACTATAATAACGAACTTACGAGCTCGTCTGGCGGACACGGAGCAAGAGCTGAGTGATACCAGAGCGGCTCTAGGTTCATCAGTAAGTATTTCAGTACATATTCCGGGTAGGCTTTGAGATTCAGGGCGCTAACCACTTAATGTCACCACATGTGCAGCGTGCTCAGCTTGATGCAGTTTCTTCGGCGATGGGAGCAGATGGTGTTTCTTCCAGTCTATGGATTCCCACATCCGAGCTGGATCAACTCCACGAGCAACTTTCTCATGCCACACAATGGGCTGCAGAGGCAGAAGGAATGCTTTCTGTACAGGTGAGGATTTCACCATTTAACATCCCTTATTCAAGTATTGCTATTTGCCTGAGATGAAATGTGTGGCAGGAGAAAGAAACACAAGAGGCACTTGCAAATGCCACTCAGAAGGAAGATAGAATAACTGAGCTGGAAGAAGAACTACAGCGTCGTCCAGATGAGGATTCTTCAAGGGACGCTGTAGAGTTGAGAATCACCCTTCAATTAGAAAGAGAAGATAGAGAGAGAGAACGGGCTGAGAGAGAACAGGACAGAGACAGAGAGAAAGCCAAGAGATTGACCGAGAAAGAGGAAAAGAGGGCCCTGGAGGCCCAACTTTTTGAATTGAGGACTAGTCTCGGCCTAGCCGAGCAATGGCTGAAGGATGGCGAAGAACGCTATCGAAGAGCACGAGAACGTGGCTTTCGCGTCAGTAGCTTCTTTGCTGCCCCCTCAGATCGGCGTCCATAGTGCGGTAGTAATACCGCTGCTCTCGGCTTGGGAATACCCTCTAGAGAATCTTGCCCCAGAGAGCGGCAAGACAAGTAATGTGAAGAAAGAAGGTGGATTCCGATGTAATCTCTTTGTTTGCTTTTGTGTGTAATAAAATACTTTTTGCTTGACTCTCCGTTGTCCTTATCTCTCGAATCCCTAAACACATCTAATTTCCCACAACAATTTATTACCACACAAAAATCACTTAGGTTGCCTCCTAAGAAGTGCTAACTTTTATGTCGTCAGCCAGACACCATGTAGCTCATTAGCTCATTAACCAACGCGTGGCATTCAGAATGAGCCACCACGTGATCTTGTCTTCCTTCAAATTCCAGCCCTTAATCCATTGGAAGACAAGAGTAGACATGTATGGACCGGGGCTAGAAAGAGGCAGGACTCGCACATGATTGTTTGTAACATTAACCCTGTGTGCGATCCAGTTTTCTGCTTTAGATATCAAAAAATGATCTATGGCCAATAATTTGTCAAGATCAAGGTATAACCCTTTCATAATATCAATCCATCGGTCCCTTTTACCTGTATCGTCCCTCCTGATGACCTCTTTATTGACTGCTTCCTCCTTGGGAACTTGGTCATCAAACGGTGGCTTAGGGATAAGAGTGTCATGATTAGCCACAGTCTTCCCAGTAACAGCCTCATGTGTTAGAAGGGTACCAATCAACTTGTCTTCCTGATGGGGAGTTAAATCAAAAGTGAATATTGTTGATCCATCCCCCTCAGGTCCCAGAATGTCATATGGAAGAGGCTCATCTGGCAGGGGTAGCACGAGCCCAGAATCAAATTGATCCAATGATTCAAACATGAGGGGATCGGGCTCAATGGGTAGATCAAATTTGAAAGTTTCTAATAAAACCCCTTTATCACACTCATCATTTAATAGAAAATTGTGAATCAAATTTCCCAATAATGAAGTGGGAAGATCAAATGTAAATTGTTCCAGCTCGGCCCCTTCATCAAAGGTAAGATCAAATGGGAATTTTTCAAAGACGGAGCTTTCATCATACTCATCACTCACCTGAAGATTCTTAATCAAATTTTCCAACAATGGGGTTGATAGAGGAAATATAAACTTTTCGAACAAGGCCCCATCATCAAGTTCTTCTAAGGGAGGAGAATTAAGTTCCACTAAATCAACATGATTATTAATCATAAAGCAATCCTCCTCGACATGTAGATCCTCAATTAAGTTGTTTGGGCCTCTAATGTTCTCAGTGATATTCTCAATCTCAAAACATTCATAGAATGGGGTGATGATATCAATAGGATCATTTGTATTCTTTAATTCATCCCCTAATTCCGTCCCTTCCTTCATCATGGTATGGCTTGCGCACTCCCCCTCACTCCCAATAATGATATCTTGAGCCACAATGCCAGGCATCAGATCATCATCATTCACGTATCGAGGGGGTTGGTTGAATATTGACGAAGGGTCATGGTAAGTAGACTGAGAGTACACGCTTTGAACTTCAAAGTAGTGGCCTGGTGAATCACCCTTAGTATTGACATTGAGTCCGAAATCGGGGTGAGATGAGTTGAGATGAAGTTGAGTATACATGGGCTGCTCGTGAATTGCTTGGGGTAGAGGTGTAGACAAATGGATTTGGATTGTTGAATCCAGCCAAGGCAAATTTGTGTGATTACTCCAGCCAAGATTATCATCATCTGCAACATGCTTGAGCTGAGAGAATCCTAGGGAATTTTAGACCTGTGCTTGGATGACGGGAGAGAGTCGGGCTATAGTAGGGCATTCACTCACATGGTGAGTGAGACTGGCACAGAATTCACACACTTCCATGAAAGTGTGGATTGGGTTTTCCGCCTGTTTGACATGTCCTACAAGTTGTTGATGAGATGAGATGGAGGCACGATTTATTGAATTTTCACTCAAAATCTCAAATAGATCATATGCCTCATCTTCACTTTTGCTTAAAAATGCCCCTCCACAAAATATATCCACCATCTGCCTATCAAAATTGGATAACCCCTCATAAAATGTAAAGATAATTTGCCATCTGGGCAACCCATGATGTGGACATTGACTTACTAGCTCCTTTAATCTCACCCAAGATTCATGAAGTTGCTCTCCCGGACGTTGAGTAAATCCTGTAATCGCCCTTCTCATCATGTTGGTTTGGCCTATGGGGTAAAATTTTTTTTTAAATTCTGACTGCATATCCTCCCAAGTCCTGATAATCTTGCGAAAACTCCTTAACCAACATTTTGCTTTATCTTTTAACGAGAATGGAAATAAAATTAATTTAAGGGCATCATCATTAAAATTCTGAATTTTGATCAGTGAGCAAACTTCTAGAAAATCATCTAGATGCCTATAAGGATTTTCATTGAGATTCCCATAAAAAGATGGGAGCATCTGGATGAGACTAGGGCGAATCTCATATTGATCAACGTGAATATCGGGGAGTTGAATACAGGTGGAGGGCTTGTAAGAAGAAGGATAAAAATGCTCCTTCATAGGCGTGGGTTTCCCTCCAAGATGAATGGCCATAAAATGATTTTTTTTTACATTTTTTTAAGTATTTCAAATTATATATTTTTTTTCAATTTTTCAAAACTTTTTTTTATGCAAACACAAACAAGTTAACACAAATTATCCTAATGACCTAGATGCGACTCAGACCTACAAATGTGGTTTCACAAAGTGATTAAAATGAACTTAAATTCACCCTCAGTATGTCCACCGGCCAGGTAAGGGGTGGGGAAGTGGGAGGTTCCCCCTACTTTCGTAGGGACCTTATTATACAAAACCACAATCCCGCTTAAGGCGTTTGCCATCCGACCGTCTTGCCTTAGACACCAATTTTCATAAGAGGATAAACCTAAATATCACAGGAATCACAGTGTGATCCTAGGGCCAACGTCTACTGACTTTTTTTATGGCCTAGGTAATGCAGAGATGCAAGGAAATTGTGATTTTCGGGCTAAGGGAGGGTGATGAAATCCCCACCTTATCTTGTTAGGGGTGTTGCCCTTAAAGTATTTTGAAATGAAATGCACACCACAATTTCAAACAAGGGGTTCTTTATGCAAAAATGAATGCCAGACTGAGATCAGTAGAACGTACCTTGCCCCTCGCGATCTTCAAAATGCAATGCAGAAATTAAACAAAGATAAATTCTAAGCTAAATGATGCATGACCTAGAGCATGAAAGTGTAGTTTCTACTCTTGCAATGAGGTCTTTTATTTGGTACAAATGAAGATTTTTTTTTATTTTTGTTTTTAGTTAATGAACCTAACTAACCAGCATGAAAATTTTTCTTTTGTTTTGATTATTTTATTATTTTTATAGAGTTTTCAAGAAATTTTCAGATTTTTGTAGAGATTTTTCAGAAAGTGGAAAGATAGAACATGTTTCTTGATTTTAGCCCTTTAGCAATGCTTCCGAGCTATTTAACGACGTTTCATATCCTTGGAATTTCAGATTCGATCTTCCTCTTTCTTTGTTTTTCAAATTTTTTTCTTTGTCCTGCACAAGTAAAAAGAGCAAAATGAATATTCACATATATACACCAAACACAAGAATATCCAACTATCAACATAATTCAATCCCCGGCAACGGCGCCAAAAATTTGATGCTCGCTCGACAGTCGTTGTTAAAATTGCCGTGCCACACAAATTTCAAATATTTATAACCGCACTCACTCACTTATGGATTTGAAAACATGAGTATAATGGTAAGTACGGGTCGATCCCACGGGGAAGGAATTTGGTTATTTTTCTTAGTTGGAAAATATTCTTGTGTTTTGAAAAACCAATTTTTGGGTTTTGAGTGCGATTACAACTAACGGAAATGAAATTACAACTTGAAATGACAAGGGATAAGTAAAGAAAATTTAGCCAATTGAGTGAAGAACGTCGTCGTTTCCACGCCGAGCCTTTGATGATGATCGTTCCGCCTAGGAAGTCGACGCCGTGAGAGGATTTGAAGAAGAATCACCGCTTCGGGTATGTTTGAAACACTTAAGAAGAACGGGTTTGCAGATAACAAGTTTGAAACTTTAAGGTGAAAACAAAACAGAATTCAAGTGGAAATGGGGGTTGGAAGAAATGAAATAACTTGAAATCTGAATGGAATTAGAAAAAGTTGAAAACATGAAAGTTGTAGAGAATTGAAAAAGGAAGAACTTTTATGAAGAACACAGAAACAGAAAATGAAAGGAAGATAAGGAAAAACTTGAAAAACTAGGACCTATTGGTTCGGATGAACAGTAATTGACAGAAAACCAGCACCTAGAAAACTTAATTCTAAAGCTCAAAAGAAGAGGAATTTGACAAAGTGCAAGAAGAATAAAACTTAGAGATACAAGAGAGGAACAACTCTTATGAAGAACTCAGAGTTATTTGAGGACTAGAAAGACTTCAAAATGAATGAATGGAAGAAGGTATCACCACGGATGAACAGTAAATGCACAGGACAGCACTTAAGAAAATGGGTATTACCTCTATGAATTTGGACGAATTTGAAGAAATGCTAAACAGATAAGTTGAAGAAAACGTAAAAAGGAACAACTTTTATGAAGACAAGAATTTGAAATGAGGATCACAATAATGAGAAATAAGGCTATGAAAAGACTGAATTCCAAAATGAAACTTGTATTGCAATAAATTCAACTTACAAATTTGACTTCAAAAGCTTGGAAAAACACAACTTCAACAATCAAAAACTTCAGAAATGTAAAGAACTAACTTACATTACAAGTGCCCATAGCTAGCTCTCTCCCTAACTCCATCTAGTTCTAACTCTAACAACTAACCACTCCTTTCATTACAAGTGATACCCCCTTTATATAGGGTTCACAATCTCTTCTTGCTCATATAAAACACTCAAGTGCACCTAATTTTTGACCCAACTTGGTAGGCTGGAATGTGCTGAACCTTTTGTCATTTTTCCTGATTTTTTTCGGATTTTTTTTGGAATTTTTATAGCCCCTTTTCTTCTCTCTTTCTCTCTCATTCTCTCTGCCAGCGCGTTGCGCCGACCGGTTAGGCCGGGTTCGGCCGCCGGCCGTGGGCCCCCGGTGCGCCCGCCGCTCCACCGTCTGCCGCGTGTGTGCGTGGCGCCCGCTGCGCCCGCCTGCCGCGTGTCCGGGCCCCGCCCGCCTGCCGCGCTGCGCCTCGCCCGCGTCTGCCACGCACCCCCCCTCGCCCGCCTTCGCCCGGCCTCGTCGCCCGTGCCGGGCGGCGAAGGCGGGAAGGGGGCGGGGCGGGTTTGAACTTTTTCTTTTTTTTTAATTTTAATATATATATATATTATATAAATATATATCTATATAACTATATATATATCTATATATACTTAGAAAATTCCAAAAAAAATAGCAAATAATTTTATTTTTTGTTCTAAAAATTTTTTTCTTTTCTTTTTGAACCAATCCTCGAGCTTTTGGCCCATTCAAAATATAATTTTTATTTTCTTTTATTTTCTTTTTCTTGGAGTTTTCCTCGAACTGCGTTCCTGCATAAATACGTAAAAATTATCATAAAAATTTATTTAATTTCAAAAAATTAAACATTTGATATAAAATCAATAATAAGTGTGAGAAGTGTATATTTAATATCAATTAAGCTCATAAAAATGCATATACTCATGAATTAAATGATAAAAATACACACTAATCAGAAGCTCCGCTAGCTCACGGGTGGAATTACTACGTGTGTAGGTTTCGGACGCCGCAGAACTCGCCAATGGACAAACGTTGACAGCGCCATCACAGGGCTTTCCCTGACGAGGATCGAGTCACACCTATGCCACCAAGATCCTCGCCATAAAACCTCCCTTCCGAGAACGGGCATGTATGCAATGGGCAACCCCCACGATCAAACAGACATTACTCTACGATCTACGCCATCTCTTAGCCAAAGAACGACTAGTGCCACAGTAGCCCACATAAATAGGTCCCCAGCGTGACCCAAAGGGAGGACACCTACACACATACACTTATAGAGACACCCCTAGACACATACTCGCATATCGAGACATAGAGAGAAGGAGAGACGTCCTAGTTCTAGCAGAGCTTTATGCCAAGAGGGAGGGAGAGGCTTCTCCACATAGCGGCGAAATGGATCTCCGTCCGGGAAGTAGAGCCAGAGATGCTCCTCTGAGATTTTTCTCCCCTGCCTCTCGGAGCACTCTCCAAACCTTCCGACCATTCTTCGAGCACTCTCTCCTCCACTCAAGCTCCTCCGATTCACTTTCTCTGGCTCTCCCCTTCCCCCAACTCTCTTTTTCTTTGTTCCTACACGTCTCTGATTTAAGCATTAGAGGGTTATCCCATGAGATCACTCTTAGGGCTCCTTCTGATGCCGTTTTCTAGTCATTATAGGTTTTCTCAAGAGACCGGCTGCTCTTCTCCAACAAATAAATCTTAAAGGTGTGGTACAAGACTAGGGAAACACTTTCCTGCCTCTACACCCACCAATCCCACTTTCACTATGGTAGAGTACATGATTTTCTTTCTTCAAAGACTTTATAGTTCTCTTTAGCTTTAATTGAGTCTTAAATTTTGAAGAGAAATAGCATATATGTTAAAAAGTATACTATATGATAGCATTTTTTTAAAAAATATGGTATTCTACACTTGTTTGAAAATTTCAGATTTTCTATTGGATGGCTCCTATGGAAAATGCTAAGCGAACGAGTCAAAAGAACACATAGCTCCTCTTTGGTAGAGGGTAATCCCTGAGTTAACCCTTTTTTTCCAGAGTTAACCTTTTTTTACTCTGATAAGTGGATTAATTTAATCGGGATAAAAAATGACTTAACCCGGAGTTGTTAGGGTTGCTTTTGTATGGAGTTAGGTTAAAGATGGGTTAAGTCAACCCGATTAAAGTAGCCCGGAATTAACCCATTTTTGATTTGGTAGGAGGGTAGTTAATCTGGGAGTAAAGATGTGGGCTAACCTAATTTTAATCTAGTATGATTTGATAAATAGTAGGTTAACCTAGTAATAATGAAAGAGAGAAATAGCATTTATTATGAGAGAGAGACACACATTTAATTAAGCATTTATTGAGGTAGGAGGTTAACCCACCTTAACCCACCCTTGGGTGTGGGTTTCAAAATCCAGGAATATCCATGGGTTAGCCCTTAACCTAACCCGACTAACACTAACTCCTTACCAAAGTACAAAAAAGCTTATCCCGGAGTTAACTTAGAGCTAACCCCGAGATAAACCAATACCAAAGAGAGGCTTATGGATTTCGAAACCCAAGGGACGAGGTGGGTTAACTCGCCCCCACGAAATTAATCCCCCAGCTGCCCTCTCACCCCCTCAGCTGCTACAAGCCTCGAGACTCCCGTTCGAAACCCTCGCCCCCTTTTGCCCTTTGTCTATTCCCCCTTCTCCATTCGAAACCGTCGCCTTTCCCTTTAGTCCTTCATCTCTTCCCTCTCCTCCATTGGAAACCCTTACTTTTCTCTTTCCTCTATCGTGAGATCTAGCGTCGGTCCTCCTCCTACCGACCTCTGGATGACAATAGATCTTGTCGCTACTCAATCACACTTTCGTTGATCGTCATCGTTGCTCACATGCGTTGACGGAGGAGGGCTACGACGCTAAGATGGGCTTTCCAATGTCGGGTATCAACCCTCTTGTTGACGGTCTTCCTGACAGGTATGGGTGCGGGAATCTTGTAGCAGTTTTGCACCGTTCCATCACTTCCGCCAGCTACGCATCAGCGGTGGTAGGGTCACGAGATCAACCTTTCCCTTAAGTGAACAGTAACCCTCTCATCTCTTTTTAAGCACACCCACAGTCGCCCTGGCCCCCTTCGCATCCACAGTCACCCTATCCCCTTTCGAAGCGGAAGCTTCCAAACCTCTCCCCCTTTCTCCTTCATATTCAGATTCATAGTTACGCTACTACCGGTGGTCATGCCGTCGCGCTCTCTACTGATCGTTGTTCCCTGTGGGTGGTTTTCAGGCTGCCTAGCCCATCGGCACTATCGTTCATTTCTGCCTAACCTCTCCATTGTAAGTTTTCCGCCCTCTTTGCTAGGTTTTCCCGTGATTAAAAATAATAATAACACACTCCGCTGACATGGCCAACCCCAGGGTTTGAATGATCAACAGGTTTGGTTCATGGTGCATGCTTACTTCCCTTTGTTCATAAAGAAACTAATAGATGCTCTCTGTTTACCAAAAAAAAAAGTCTAATAGGTAAACATGTTCATTATCTGATGCTTAGTTCCCTTTGATGTTCAGCCTGTAGAACCGAAGATTGTCATGGTAGATGCTTGTGTATGATAAATGCTTACTTCCCTTTGTTGAAAAAAAATTGATATCTCTGTTTATAAAAAATTTACTACTATAAGTAAACATGTTCATTATCTGTTGCTTAGGTCCCTATGATGTTCATTATCCAGAACCGAAAATTGCCGGGTTACATCCTTATGTGTGGTAGATACTCGCTTCCCTTCGTTCAAAAAAAATGAAGCTTTCTATTTATTAACAAAAAAATAACCTTGGTAGGTAAACATGCTCATTATCATATGCTTAGTTCCCCCTTGATGATAAATATGTAGAATCAAAAATTGTCATGGTAGATGCTAGTGTATGCTAAATTATGTTATTCCTATGAGAATAGGTTGTCTCTTTATGCTGTTACATCTTAGGTGGCAGACCTCCTTGAAGACTTGAAGCAACATGGTGGACCACCTAAACTCCTAGGCTGAAGTCATGACACCTGAAAGAGGAAGTTGGTGGCATATGAAAAGAGAAGTTTGAGAAAGGATGAATGAGTACAGAGAAAAGGATGAATGAGTACAGAGGGTAGGGGATAAGGGGACAAACCATAGGAGAAGATAACAAAGATTAAATAAAAGGCATGATGTACAAAAAAAAAGGTAAATGAAGGGGAAAAAAATAAGTCATAATAATGTACACATTCATTTTAGGTGTCTTCCATGTGACCATCATGATGCTGTTTCTTGCACTTCTCCAGTTCCCTTGAAGAAGCCTAAAGTCCAGGTGGAGAGCATTTCTATTGTATATAGTTTGTGAATAGGTCTTTTAATTAACAACCTTTGTATTATGATATTATTTACCTGATTACCTCACAACACTTAACCGCCATCAAAAATTCAAGTAGGATAACCAGGTTCTAGACATACTTGAAAACTGATGCAACAGGGTATCCACCTACACGTACCCCCAAAATCCAGACTGAGCCCATTTCACCATCGTCAATTTCTGATTCCAGTAAGCTTGCATTGCCGGGTGCCAAGAGTCCAAAATGACATTGATTCTTGTATCATAGCCCGGTGAGGTTAAATTTTTTTCTATTATTTGTCATTTTTCAAATTCTCTGATGTGGGTTTAAGGTCATGGGTCCTACTCTTTGCTCATTGGCTTTATGTTCGTCGAGGTAGTTTAAAAGATCTTGAGACAATTGTGAGATTTTTTATGTAGATCTTATAAAGTGTAAGTCTTATGTCACAGCGAGATGTAAGTCTTAATAGACTAAGACAATAATTTTAAAATCATCAAAAAAGATAAAAATAATATTAATTTTTATGTGTTAATGTTATGTCACTCAATAATGGATTTATGTTATTTCAAAAGTACTAAATTACGAACCAACTATCTAGCACAATTGATTCGCGGTCGTTTCCGATATAGGTGAGGGCCCGTGTTCGAACCCGATTATCTCCTCCCCGTTAAAAGAAAAATATTATAGAGAAAAAAATATTGAATTATGTTTTAAGGACAACAAAAGAAATATCAATCTTGGGTCTACGCTGCAATACCTCGTTATATCACATTCTCAAGTGATGTATAAATCTCAAATAAATACAATAAAAAAGACGTAAACCTCAACTCTCAACTAAAAGGTACGAGACGCATGTCTTAAGATATTTTTCTAGTGTCTCATCTTGAGACGTAAGCCTTAGTATCTTGAGACACGAACTTTTTAAACAATGCTCCCTGGTTTCATTGCCGTGGTAAGTTGCTAATTCCCACTTTACACTATATGTTGTTGTTTAACCCGCGGGAATTAACGGATAAAATAAATCAAGCGGTGTTGATTATTAAAAGAAACTAGTTATTTGGTGCCATTGATTGAACATTTGTGCAAATTTGTTAACCATTTAGATAGCGTGTGCATTAGGTTTATCAGACGATTGCGGGTTCTAATACTAGATTTTTTTCTCACTTACTGCAATCAATATTTATTCATATCGACGTAAAGTATGAATACTTTTATTTAATTGTCAAAAAAATTATTAACATTTACAACACCAGCTGTGATATTAAGGGCATGTTTGCAATTGTGACAATAAACACCTTCGGAGGAATGAGGATCCTTATGTAATTTGGTCTAAGGGTAGGGTAGATCTATAGGAGTAGGAATGGGTTTACAACCAGGGTTTGCCGACCCGTCCGACCCGGCCGACCCGGTCTCTGCGCGGGACGGGTCGGGTCGGGCGGGTCGCACTGCGACCCGGTCCGCCCCGGTGCCTCTCCCACCTCCGGCGCCCCCCGCCCCCTCCTGCGTCGGCCCTCCGACGCCTCTCCCACCTCCGGCGCCCCCCCGCCCCCCTCCTGCTGCGGCCCCCCCACCGCCCCCCTCCTGCTGCGGCCCTCCAGCGCCCCCCGCCCCCCTCCTGCTGCGCCCCCCCACCCCCTCTCCCACCTCCGGCGCCCCCCGCCCCCTCCTGCTGCGGTCCCCCACCGCCCCCCTCTCCCACCTCCGGCGGCCACCACCGCCCCCCCACCTCTCCCACCTCCCCCTACCCCTCCTGTTGCGCCCCCCCACCGCCCCCCTTTCCCACCTCCGGCGGCCACCACCGCCCGCCCACCTCTCCCCCCTCCCCCACCGCCCCCCAACCTCCGGCGGCCCCACCACCGAGATCGCTCCCCCCCGCCCCCCCCGCCCCCTCCCTCTCCCACCTCCTGCGGCCCCCCACCACCCCCTCTCCCACCTCCGGCGCCCCCCCGCCCCCTCCTGCTGCGGCCCCCCACCGCCCCCCTCTCCCACCTCCAGCGGCCACCACCGCCCACCCCACCTCTCCCACGGTCCAACCTCCCCCTCCCCCTCCTGCTGCGGCCCCCCACCGCCCCCCTCTCCCACCTCCGGCGGCCACCACCGCCCCCCCACCTCTCCCACGGTCCCACCTCCCCCTCCGGCTGCGCCCCCCCACCGCCTCCTGCTGCGGCCCCCCACCGCCCCCCTCTCCCACCTCAGGCGCCCCGACCCGCCCCGACCTGCTCGTACCGAGCCGGGTCCCGCCTCGCACCGCACCGGTACGTGGCGAGACGCACGGGACAGAGCGGGTCGGTCCGTCCCGTCCACGACCCACGGCCCGTGCGACCCGGCGCCCGCCTGGGTCGGGTCGGGTCGTGCGGGTCAGTGCGGGTCGGGGCGGGACGGCAAACCCTGTTTACAACATAAGTGGCAAATTAGACACGGGCAATGGGCTCGTTCATAGTTTAACACTATTCAAGGGATTTGATTGAAATTTGGATATGTGTAGAGATATATTTGTAATTTTGTACCAACTTAAGGTTTATTTACAATTTGATATTGGTTAGGGTTTAAGTGCAATTTTCTATTGGCTAGGGTTTAATTGCAATTTGGTACTAGTTAGAGTTTAAGTGTAATTTGGTACCGACTAAGCTTTAATTATAGTTGGACATCGACTTTTGATTCTTGTCGGTTAGGATGGAATTTATCCTCGTCAGCCTTTTGAATCTTCACCGGAAGATTAATTTTGGACTTTATAACAATCGAGCCATCAGATCGTCGAGATGATTATCATCAGACCATTGGATGAAGACCATGAGTTGATCTCTACGAGACGAGGACATGTGTACAAGACACCCACATATGGGAAGGGTGCTTACAAATTTTTTAAAAAAGAAAAGCCACAGGGTGTTTTTGTAAACCCCTAGACATTTTTATAAAGTATAGGAAATTTTATCAATCGCAAAATTTTACTAGACTTTCCTAAAAGAATAAAGGACTTCTTAAACAAATTGTAGACTTTATAAGATTTTTTGCACAAAGTGAAATGGCATATCTATAATTTTTTGAAACTTACAAGATACTTTTTTAATTTTGTAACATTATCAGAATTTTCTTGTAATTTTAAGAGTACTTTTTGTAATTTCTGAACTCTAGGGATATTTTGTAATTTTTGAAAGATTTAGAGGGCATTTTGATAATTTCTAAACTCCAAGAGTATTTTGATAATTTCTTGAAGGTTTAGAGATATTTTGATATTTTTTGAATAATACATAGATATTTGAATAATTTCCGGACAACACAAGAGTTTTTCTATGACTTTTGTACAAACTTGGACATTTTGTAAATTTTTAACTGAGCATTGACGTTCTTGTAATTTTAGATAGGCTAAGGATATTTTTGTAATACCTAAATTGAGTAATATTTTTTTGTGTAATTTTAACACAAAGTTCAAGTCCTTCGTTAGTGGAGGCAGGGTTTGCCGACCCGGTGCGTCTCGCACCGACTCGCACGACCCGACCCGACCCAGGCTGGGACCGGGTCGGTCGGGCTGTGGGTCGCCACCGGGTCGGCCCATTATTTTAATATTATATTATATTATATTTTATATATAATGTGTGTTTTTCTATTTTATTATATTATTTTATATTATATATATTTATATAAAGTGATGTTTTAGAACGAGACGGACCGGGTCGGATCGAGACGGGAGTGACTCGACCCGACCCAAGCCGAGACCGGGTCGGCCGGGTCGATCGGGCCGGCAAACCCTGAGTGGAGGCACAAAAGACAAAAATATGTAATAGATTGTTTCTCTTTCTTGAGCTCCATGGGTTGCGATCTATCTCTATCTGTCCATCAACACACCACCCCTATAAAAAAAATTACAATATGATCTCTCTCTAAGAAACAACACTAAGGGGCATAGTCACAAGGGCATATATGCCACACACCCTTATTGAGCCATAAAATATAACATAAGGCATACAAAACTAAGAGATTACTTCTCCTCATCCTGCTTCCATATGTGTAAGTATCAATTATATGATTGTCCCTCCATGTGTTTAAGCATCAACTACATGATTTTTCCCGTAAAATATAAAGAATTATATTAAAAAATATAAGGACATAATTGTCATTACAAGAGTGTTCTTATAAACATACACTTAAAAGTTAAAAGCACAACACACCAAAGGGACACGAGAACTACGAGTTTGCTTAGTAGTCCATCCTTATTTAGGTGCACCCCTTAGAGAGTGTTTATAGGCCAAGGATACTTAATCGTGCCTGATGATGGGTTTTAGGACTTAACGAGAATAGATAACTTCCCTTCGAAGCTTACTTGGGTTGGGTAAGCATCCACAACTGACCTCCCAACCCTGGCAAGCCACCGCAAGACCCACCCAGATCGGGCCGACGGTAATTGGCATGTCTTAATTGGACGGGCCTCCTGCGGAGGCCAACCAATCTTGGACGAGCCCGAAAGGGCTGTTCAGTCTGGGTGGGCTCTCGCAGAGCCTTACCCGGTCCAAGTTGGCTCCCATGGAGCCTCACCCGAATCAGGTAGTCTCCGACGGGGAGCCCATCTAGCTCAGACAAGTCTGCAAGACTTGTTCGGACTAGGTTGACTCCCACGAATCCTTACTCGGTCCGAGTAGGCTCCAGAGGAGAGCTGACGCGAGCCGGGTGACCCATTTGAGGGCAAAAGGGGGGCCAGCCTATACATAAGTCCCCATTGTTTATTTTTTTTATTTTTTGTGCTTCCATGTGAGAGGAAAGTGACATCTCTAGGATTTGTGCTTTTGTGATTTAATTTCTTACGTCATTTGGATGAGGAGACTTTAGCCTCGAAGGATTTCTTCCCGCTCAAACTTGGACACATGGTGAGTCACAATAAATTTCTTTGACTACTTATTTGCTACGAAAGTATTTTATTTCGTGCCATCTTTCCAACGGGGGGTTCTCATGGCCCCATATTTGACCCCATCTCATGATGCCCCAACTTTTCACTTTTTTTTTCTAGTTGTCATTCAACAAATTTAATCTTATTTGTCTTGATTTATTTGAGATAAATCACAGGTTCAACAACCATATATTTGGACATTCTATATACCTCGGGACTTGTGAAATGTTTCAAAACATGTTGTCCTGACATGAACAAAACATTACCATGCAGAAGTGGCTTACTACTCTGAAATAATGAAAAGCTAGAATTTAACGTTGCCCTCGTCCTGATCCATTGTGCTACTGCATGTTCATATACAGTAACAACACTTTAGTGCTAGTCTTTGCATATTTCTTCTTAGAAAGTGGTTTATATATATGCACCATAATTCATGCTGGTCTTCAGATGTTGCTGTATCTTGATTCACACGTGTCATGGTACAAAATACACATTCTCGAAGCAACAATTATTATTATCAGCTTCAATTTTTTATTATGTTAGGGGGGAGTGTATGAGCTGTTTTACTTACATGATCTTGCAGTACCTTGCAGTGTCTGGGAATTGATGTTTCTGTTCTGAGAGTGCGTCCGAGGAGGGAAGAAAAGCTCGAGCAAGTGAAGGTCAGCTCTTTCACCTTCTTAATTGCAACATTTGTAGCATCGGAAATGTTTTGTTTCCTCCAACGGATGGACTTGTGTACTGGGGCACACAACTCACAAGTGTGTAATTTGAACATGTAATTTTGTCAATTGGCTCCCAATACAAAGGTATGGTGAACCAATGGAAACTTGTGTACTGTTATTTATTTTAATGAAAAAGTGTCTACAGTTATTTACACAACTTGTGTACTGCTATTTTCTTTTATGATCACAAGAGATGTGTATGTCTTTGAGAAAGAAAGATATTTTTTTTATTTTTAAGAAAGAAAGATATTTTTTTTATTTTTAAGAAAGAAAGATATTCTTTTGTATTGTATCTCCCCCATTGAGTTTGTTTGAGTAAACATAGCGAAATACATGATGTTGAAAGACATAATACTATAAAATATTATAAAAAAGATATGAATGAAAAATTTTATTTTACCAAAAAAACTCACACTTAAAATCTAGAGAGAGAGAGAGCTGTTCACTGCCATGGGTAAAAAAAAAGAAAGAAAGAGGGGACAATTTTGATATTATACTTGTCATTATGCCTGAGTTAACCCATACAGTTATCAACCGCTTGTTTAACTCAGGTGCTAAAGAGGGTTAACTAAGTTGTTATCAAAATACATCTGGGATAACTCTGGAACAACTTAATTAGGTTGGCTTATTCAACTTTTGAGCTAATCCTCTACCAAATTGAGGTTAAGGACACTTTACACCGGTTAGCATACTTTAATATGCCATCAAATAATTTTTCCATCAGATTTCTTTTCTATAACAACGCTATTGTATTCCGCGAAATATCATTACTTCATTAGGGTTTTTGTAAAAATACACTCCTTACAAATTTATTTATGAAATTACCCCTCTTAGTTTATCAGTGTTTTTAATAACCGCATCTCATTACACTACTTGAAAAAATGTCCTTGCCATCACCAACTATTAGCATTCTAAGGAGGGTAAAATTCGTCGGGCTCAGTACCGCCCAATAGTGCCAGGGCCAAGGCGGCACGACCCAATCAGGTCAGAGAAAGGCCACTCGACAGTCTGTAACCTAAGCCGGACGGCCCGGTTGAGGCCCATAGTGGATTCATCCGCCCACGGGTGAGATTGAGGTGCGCGTCCCAGATGTTGAAGAACTCGCCAACGGTCGAACGGTGCCTCTGTCATTGCAGACCCTTCTCCAATAGGGACGGGGTCACGCCTACAACGCCGAGATTCTCGCCACGAGACCTCTCTTCCCGAATAGACAAGTGCACAATAGATAACTCTCCCCACGATTAAGAGAGCGTTAATCTACGACTCACGCCTTTTTCACATTGAGAAATATGCCCTTACTATCGGGACAACCCATATAAATAGGCTCTCGATCAAACGCACGGGGGGGACACACACTGACATACAGAAACAAAGACACGAAGATAGAGAAGAGTCTAGGCCCTTGCCCTCCTCAACTAGAATGCTCGTCCCATAGAGAAGCAGAGTCGGGAGATTCTGACGTTCCTTCTACTTCTCCAGGCCATTGCCCACCACGTCGAGCAGTCAAAAGGATCTCCGAGCACTCCAAGAGTATTTGTCTATACGCGTAGGTTTGCTCACTCCGCTCTTAAATGCACCTACCTCTCTCCCCCTCGTTGTTCTCCTTAATATATATCTGACTTAAGAATCAGAGGGTTATCCCCTGAGATAGCACCCATGGCTCCTTCTGATACCGTCTCTCTAATGTTTGCAGATTTTTACGAGTGGTTGATTGATCTTTTCTAATAACTAAATCTTAAAAGTGTGATACGGGGACTAAGAATCACTTTCCTATCTCTACCCATTTCATAACAATAACTCGTTTAATTCTAATTATTTTTAAATCAAATTTAGACAAGAACCAAAATATCCCTAATCTCTCGTATGCTTTCTTTCTCTTTATATGTCTAGCTCTTTATATCTCTTTGTTATAATATATTCGATCAAAATAACTCTTTTTTGAAGTGCATTTTCATTTAAAAATTTATTTAGATGAAAGTGAAATATTCTTTGAACCTTCTGCGAAGGTTTACTGTAAGGGCATTTTTGATACAACAATGATATACGAAGGTTATTAAAAAAATACAAAAGTAAGAGGGGCAACTTTATAAATAATCTTAAAAGGAATATATCTTTGCAAGAAAAAACTCATATCTTTTTGTCTCCTCGATCTGTCCAAAATATTGAGGAAGCGTCGTCCAATCAACTTTCATACAATCTTATGACATGAGACAAGGTTTGTCGGTCCGATCACGTCGATCGTATTAATTTTTTATCGATATAATATAATAAAATATTATACCGCACTGTATCATCATGTGCTAAGAACGAAGAGTTATTTAATAAATATCTATTATTATAAAATATAACAAAAAATTGTGTGTAAATTGAGTGTGTTAATTATGCCTGAGGTGTAAGGTAAAGGACAATAAAAAAGTGAGCCTTAGAATTGTCATGCATTTTTTGATCTATGTTCCTCAAAGGACAATAAAAAAATGAGAAAAAGATACGTCACACATTTTGAACCCGAGTCTCAACAATATAAAAAAAGACTTCAAACTAAGTTATCTATGAAGATAACTTTAATATGAAATAATACACGTAATATTAAAAAAAAGTAAGTTACATACTGTTGATCAATCTTAATGATCTACGAGTGATACGATTCGATAGGAATGGTTCGTCCAATATCAGATAGTTCGTAGAACCTTAACATAACCACATCAATAATGGATGCAAAGTGTTATGATTAGCACATCACACCCGACAAATTACATACGCACGCCATGCAGGGAACGTTCAATAAAACAGCATCAGCAAAATACTTTACGCTCGTCAACATTGATGTGGATGAAAACCCACATCAATATTTTGCAATGAATAGTGCAACAACAGTCAAATGAGCATTTGCCAAAGTGGATCCGTTCAAAATCCCCCCACCTTTCGACGGCGGCAACCCCAACAACGATGGCGAGGGAGCACACAGCTCGTGGCGTGGCTTGGGCCAACAACGTAAACAAGCCGCCCTCCCCCCCCCCGGTGGCGCATCGACCAGCAGGCATGATGTGGGCTGGCATTGGCTGGTCTGATTAAAGTGCGACAGCGAAGAGTATGTATGCAAAAAGCAGCGACAGCCACGCCCCTCCCTCCCTCTCCCTCCCTCCCTCCCTCCGGTGTCCGTCCTGGGGAGCCCCGCTCCCTCCTCCCGTCTTCACCCAAAAAGTGGCCCCTCCCTCCAAGTCTTTATTTAACCATGCATCCCTGCTCCTCTTTCACTCCATTTCACGACCACCGAGCACACACTATAGTGTATTTTCTTCTTCTTCTCGTCACACCCCTCGCTAACCACCCCCAACTCTCCCCCCCCCCCCCCCTTCAAAACTCTCCCTTCCATCTTGATCCGGAAAGGAAAAAAAAATTTCTCCCCTCCGTGAGGCAGGCATGGAGGTCCCTCTTTGGAGTGCCAATTCAAAGATTTGAACCGCAACTCTCCCCCTCAACGAAGACACTACTAACTAACTAGAAAGAAAGAAGCCTAGAACCCATTTCTTCTTCTTCTTCTACCTCATCGCCCTCCTCCTTCCCCCCCTCTTCAAAACTCCCCCCACTCCCCATCTTAACTCCACCACCCCATGGGGATGGGGCATATGGAGGAGGTCCCTCCTTCCTAGGAATGCCAATTCAAAATTTGGAACCGCTTCTTTCTTTCCGAAGCACACTCTCTCACAACGTACGTACCCAAGGTATCTGCACACATTTGATTTGAAATGGACAAGTGATATGCTTGGGAACTTGTAATGTTTCCTTCTTTTCCTCCTTTTGGTCCGGTTACAAAATGTTTCACGTCAAAACACCTCTACAAAATTTGGGAGAATGAATCACGGTTCAACCCCCCACCCCCGTCGAGCACCCAAAGATTTTTTTTTTAAAAAAAACCCACATGAGAACAATAATCCCCAGACAAAGAGAGGCGAGGAAAACGGTAAAAAGAAAGGACGCATGGCGGGGGGGCGGGGCCCTCCCCACCGCCGGCTGTCACCGGTGGGGGCCGCACCTCAACCTGGTTGGCTGGCTCAGTACAGCGGTGACCGGTTCGGCACGCCCTTCCGCCGGTTTGACGGCTCCGCGCACATCGACATGGCCGCGGCCGCCCGGGCCGCCGAGCCCACGCTGCTCCGCTTCTTCCTGACGAAGTCGGCCCCGCCGGTGCAGATGGCCGCCCGGCAGCCCACCACCCAGACGCCGCCGCCGGCGGAGCTGGTGGCCGACGACAGGTCCGGCGAGTCGAGGACCGAGTCTGGGGTGAGCTGGCCGTCCATGTCGAGGTCGCAGGAGTTGGGCAGCGGCAGGAAGTCGCACTCGTACAAGTGCCCCGACAGGGCCCCCTCCGTCTTCAGCAGGTGCTTCACCTGGCGAACGATCGGTCATACATACAACAGACCCATCAAAAAAGATGCAGCAGCAGCAGTAGTAGAAGAAGAAGAACAACAAAAGGCGATGACATTTGGATCAGAGAAAACGAAGCGGCGAGGCGGTAGACCACCTTACCTTGCAGGAGAGGCAGCAGAAGAGGTAGGGTTCCTGAAGGGAGCGGTCGCAGGTGATGCAGATGTTGGCGGAGGCGCGGAATGGCCGCGTCTGCGGCCGCTCGTTTATGAACACCACCTTGGCGCTGTTCGTCGTGTACGACTGTTCGCAAGTTTCAAAATTTTCCAACATGGATTCACACAGATTAATCAAGGAAGCATGCTAATGAGCGATCCGACTGAAATTGTTTATAGAAAATCTTTATTCATTCGACAGCGACGACACAAATTAATCACACATGCGGTACAGTGGAGGATCATGTAATGCAATTCCTCCGCACTAGTCATTAATTGAATACAGACGACATGGGGATGGAACTGTTTAAACAAACATAAGCAGGTCCAACACAGAAATTATTAGAACATCTGGAAAGGAGGAGCATGCAGCAGAAGGTAATTGCGAGATTTGGACGATAGTAGTCCGTGCCATTCGGATTTGTTCCTTCTTTTTCTCGTTTGAATCGGATGAAAGAACACCGTGGGGGGAAGCGTAAGATTGGTTTTCGAGAGAAGGTTACCTGGACGAATTCGCAGTCGATCAGCTTCCCCAGGTCGTCAACTCGTACCACATCTTGGTAAACATATCTCCGAATCTGTAAGGAAGATGTTAAAGGAAAAGACATGATTGGAAAGGTCTCGACAAAAGATACGATTTTGTTCAACGTTCTTGGAATTAAGATGGTGGAGAGGAGAGAGGAGAGGCGCTACCTGGAGGAGGCGGTGAGGAGGGTGGGAAGGGAGGCAGTGGGGGCAGAAGCTGGTGCAGCAGTCCAGGCAGAAGATGTTGCGCTCGTTCTTCCTTGCCCCCGCATGGACCTGGCAGGGGTTGAAGAACTTCTCACCCAACAGCGTCTCCAGCCACTGCGGGATGCCCTCGTCGACGTGGCCGGCGCCGCTGCCCCGGAAACCCACCTGCGCGCCCGAGATGTAGAACACCCAAGAAAAGTTGCATCCAGTGATGCAAGTGAGCGCAGAAACGAAGAAAAGACGAGGAGTACTACTGCAGGAAGCACCAGAGAAGAAGAAGAAGAAGAAGAAGGATCCGACTCACCATTGTCTTCCTTCTCTGCGGCTGCTCGTTCCAGCTAGGGGAGGAGATGACAAGAACGTTAGCTCCTTTTGCGAAGGAAGTGTCGATGAGGGAAAAAGAAAAGAAGGGAAAAATAGACGCTTCCTAGGCGGGTTCGTGAGTTGACGTTGCTATCCCCATCACCTGCTGACCGTGCTTTCCAGTTGTTGTTGCTGCGTCTGCAGCGGCTGGTGCAGGATGTGAGAGAGAGAGAGAGAAAGAGAGGGCAGCAAGGAGGAGGAAAAAGGAAAGTTGAAAGGGGACGGGAGTAGAGGAGGGGGACGGGGATGGCAAACTGGAAAGGGCCAGTCCAGACCAGTCCCAGTGCGAAGAGGACGGAAACGGCGCCCTGCTGCCGCTGCTGCCGCCTGGGGAGGTGGGTGGGTGGGTGCGTGGGTGGGGGGAGGGGGTGGTTTGGTTAGTGTACCCCAAGTAACTACAGTCGTTCAAAAAGAACCCGCAGTGGAAGGATGGGAGGCCATTTAAGGACAAATGAAGAGAGAGAAGGAAGAAGACGAGTTTTAATTTAAAAAAAAAGAAAATCCAAAAGGAAATAAAATCTCAAGGGCCATCTTCTCTCCCATCTCTCTCTGCTCTCTCCCTCTCTCTACTTGCCCCCTAGAAGGGTCACATCATATGATGTTCGTGGCGCTGCACCCGCCCAACTCTTGCAAGAACAAGGGGGAGAGATGTTTATGCCAAATGCATGCATTCATGGGGACTCTCCTCATAAGTCTCCCCTCCTCATTGCTGCAAACGGAGAATTCGCATTAAGTATGACAAAGATGGCTCTGGGTTCTCGACCCATCTTCTTCCCTGGCTTCCCAGCACACACACGCCCCCCCCCCGCTCCACCGAACTGATGAGAAGCATTTGCTGCATCTGCATTTGAATAACTTTGCAGCACGCCCTTTGAAGAAGCCCTCCCTGGCTGGCATGGGAGTACGTACTGCTAGGTGACAAGAACACCGACAGCGACCCCTCCCATTTCTCCCCCACCCATCAAACCCCACAACCAAGAAAAACCAGTAACACACACACACAAGATCAACAGAATAGATGCTACGCCGATCATGTAACATAAAATCTGAAGTTTTATGTGACAGAGAGATAGGGAAGGTGAAATTAATAAGGAAAAAGGAAAGTGGGGGTGTGGGCCGGGGAGGGCAGATAGGTGACGAAGGGGAGGGGTCTTTTATGCCGTTGATGCGTCGTGGCCTGCCCGACATAAAACAAGGGAAGATCCACCCCATATCAGGGCCTACGGGGGTGGAGGAATTATTGACCGAATCGCTGCCGTCAGAGTGCCGACGCCCCCCGACCGAGCCGCACTGGCGGCACGACGCCACGGCTTGACGAGCCGGATTTTGGCGTGCTTCCTGCCTCCCTTTAACCCTGTGTTGTTCTAACTTCTACGTACTACACAGTACAGGCGACTGTGCAGAGTTTTTTCCAGCCACAGAGTGGCATGCATATCAGGGTTTAATTAATTAAATTAATTTCTGGGTGGGTTCCCCTGTCCCATCAAGGTTGTTGCAAGCTGAATTTGATTTGTTTGGTGAGGATTGATGTGGGCAATATGTTAATAACGAGCACTTTAGGATGTGAGGAAACATTTTTAGTAATGGGGCCACAGAGTTTGTGACTCATGAGATCAGTAGTTTTAAGATCAAGTCTCACTTCTCATAAATAGTGAATTTATCAGCTCTTACCGTTATGTTCCCACATGAATTTTTCACCTTAATCTTAGATCAATTGAAAGAAGAAGAAGAATATTGGTATGTTTATCTTTCTCACACAATCAAAACAAGGACATATATATTCTTAACATCGTTTGTATTTTCTTGTATGCTGCTCTAAAAATCATATATTTCTCACTTGTGTTATGTATTTAACAGAATTCCCTTTTTCATCCTGACGATGTAAGAGTTAGAGGGATATGTAATGATAATAATATTATTTATGACGAGGGTATTTATGATAATAAAAAGAGTATTGGAAAAATAAGAAAGATTTTAGATTATACATGTGATTATCTAAAACACAGCATTTCAACATTCTTCTAACGACATTCGTTTGTGATCTTCCAACTCACATATCAGTCCCAGAAAGAGAACTTACAGCGTCAAAACAACGTCTCATGATGTGTGTTAATTTAATCAATTTTGAAAATTTAATATCCATTAAATTTTATTAGATTAGACCATCCAATTCAAATGCACGATTTATATCATAATCATGGACGGTTGATACTATATTAAAGTTTTGAGTGAAGAAGATTTCATTATTATAAATATATTATATTTTAACCTATTTTTAACGTGAGACGATTCTAACACGTTCTCTCATGTATAGATCGATTTTGATTTTATCATATAGATCATAACAAATATAGAGTGTACAAATTAAATCATAATTATGGACTCTGATATCATATAAATTTTATTAGATTAGATCATCTGACTTAAAATCTTAAAATTTTGAGGGGAGAATATTTTACTATTATAAACATATTATATTTTAGCTCATTTTTAATACGAACTATTTTACCAACATCAACCGGACCTCTGGAGACCTTGAAGTTGCGGTCATTGTTTATGAGGAGGGATGGATGAAAATATGCTTTAGATTAACTGTAATTTTGTCGATAAACAGTGAATACATCACGTCTTCGGCCAAAGTACTTTACAAAGGCTGTCATGTACTGAAAATAGTTATGCTCTTAACTTCGTGGTTGGAATGATGTTGTCTCCACAATGCTGATTCTGGAAGAATATCTTTTCAGAATTATTGAATCACTTTCTTTAGCTGAAGATTGAATGTGTCCATTAAAACCACCCCAGAAGTTTTTGTGACTATTTTTTTACCCACCGGAACAAAGTCATTATGATATCTCCCATAAATATACCAGAGAAATGCTATGGTACCATTTTTTATTTGTCATCCTATTTGTTATATTTTTTTCTATCTATTTGATTCAGCAAATTAGAGAACAGAAAGATTCAAAATTCAAGTTTGATATTTCCGAACATGGTTTGTCGACTCGGTCCGAGTCGGAATGACTCGGGTGGATCTACTTGGATCCAAAAAAATTCGAGACATCATCCGGTCGACTCGGACCGAGTTACTCCTCCCTCTCTCTCTACCATTCTATGCGACCTTCTAGGCATGCTCCGACGAGGATCCGACAGTTGTGGCAAAGATCCGGCGGTGGTAGACGAGATATGGCGGTGGCGACAATGATCTGGTCAAAAGGGACGTTGCCAACCGCTGTGGGGGATTGTCGGGGGTGGGGGTGACGGGGTGGGAGAAGAAACTGCCGTCTGTTTGGGAGGACGCCAGGATGGGAGAAGAAAGGTATACCGACTGGGTTGAGAGATGACCAAGTCGATCCGAGTAGCATGCGACTCGAGCACATCGTACCGGATCAGAGCGATCCCGATCCGATACGGATCATTGAGTCGGCGAACCTTGCTTCCAAATTGCGGTACACTAAATTACAATTTGGAGAAAAGTTTATCTCACCTGTTCTATCTCAAGAATATATGGCCAATTGGACAAATTTAGACAAAAATGACAAATAAATGATATGGACAAGCTAACCCTAGAGTATGGTTTTCTCGAGGATGACTGAGCGATAGCCCCGGGCTTCCCCTTATATATAGCCAATGACGAGATCCCAATACTTTGATCAAGGATAGACAATCATGATGGAAGAGAGAATATGGAAAGATTTGTAACCCTAAAAAATCATGCCGAGTGCCACCCTCTGACAAAACATGTCACGTGTCGTGCTAAGGGCTGGGGGGCAAGTAATGAGTGCAGACGCCCAGCTTGATTTTGAAATACAAGACTTGCATTAAATGGCCGGGTGCCATGTCACCCTACGTGTGTATGGCCCAAACGGTAGGCAGCCTAACACCACGCCCTATCATTGCTTTCCTCAACTCACCATACGATACCTCGCACAACGTCCTACACTCATCTCCGTCCATACGTCGTCCAACCCACTATCACTACAAGCCAAACTCCAAGACATAAGGCAGAGTATGTCCCCCGCGGGCACACTAGTCTCTTCGTTATGGTCATCATTTAATGATTCTCTCCGTTCAAGACACCATAAACGCAGGACACAATGATCTCCTCCAGGTATACAACCTTCATGACATGGGGGTTCCCGCCAAGATTTGAACCTAGCTTGATTATGGGTGCAGAATCTGAATAGATGTCATATCAGGCAAGATATTCCCGCCATAACTGTCCAAAGGGCCGCATGCCTCTGTAGTTGCCCCCAGTCCGCCTGCGATCTTGCCATAACCGGCTCGACACATGGTGGAACGGTATGATCCCTGGAGTCACAAGCTCCTCAACGGTTCGATCACCAGAATCTGCCTGAAGAGTGTATAGAGGGTACAGGAGAATGACATCGACAGGTATGTCAACAAGAACCCCAACAGTGAAAACTTTTGCTCTCTACTCTTTCAATCCCTCCTCTTCCACTCACTCTTGACTAATTTAAGCATCAGAGAGTCCACTTGGGGTACCTCACCCTCTTTGAGAACTTCTTCTTCGATCTGTGCAGAGAAAGCTCGGCCCTGTCACTTGTCTCACCCTACAACGATCCTCTCAAGTGCACTCTTCGGGCTATCAGGTCGACCGTCCCATTGGACCGAGCTGCCACGTCTTTTTTAGCACGTAGGCCTTTGATCTAGCTTAAAAATCTGAACCCGTTAAAGAATTGGGCCATGTTTTGGTTTTTGGGTTGACTTGAATGGCCCGTCAAACATTTAGATTTTGAATGAAAATTTATGTCACATTGAAAAAAAAGGAAGAGAGTGTTCCATATAGTTGGTCCTTCATGAAGAAGTTTCTTATATCTCTTTAATGTATTGAAATGCTAATTAATCTTTTCAAAGATAATGTTCAATTACAAGTTTTATACGGTAGCATGTATTACTTTTTATTGATTTTTTTTTCATATAACTTGTTAGGACGGGTTGAGGCGAGGTCGGGTCTTACAATTTAGTGACATAATTGGGCTCAACCCAACCCGACAAATTATCACTTGGATTTGGGCTGGACTTGAGCTTAGAAATTAATGAGTCGGGTTTGGGTCGGGTTGTACAAAGGGCAGTCCATTGATATCTCAACTCTTCGTCCCCTAGTTTGATTCAGTTACTCGACTCACTCTGTGAAAACCCTCTCTGTCGATCAATGATCAAGCTCTATTGTCGGATCCCACTTACAAATTCTCAATGTTACACGACAACTACGATAGGGTAATATATTTTTTATTTATGTTAAAATATGAAAGATAATATTTCAATGTCAAGTGATCTTTTATGAATCCATAGGATTGTAAACTAGCTTGATTTTGGATTTAGTTTTCATGAGTAGACAAGAATTGTCACTTATAAAATTATAGCTAGCATCATAAAATATAAAATGTTTTAATGTTAAAAGGAAACTTGACATGAACTCAACATGATATCAAAGTAAGGCTATTAATGGGTCGGGCCGGTCCGATAGATCTGTGGGTCTCGCCTGATTTCAGGTCGAGTTGTAAGATTTTTTTCGACCCGCGAGTCTTTAGTCAGACCTAAAAGTCTAGCCCGACTAGACTCACGGGTCAGACTCGGACTTTGAGTTTGGTCTACATATCTACCTTGCCCGTTCTCTTTTTTTTACTCCCTTTAAATTTTAAAAGCACTTAGTTAAAATTATATTATTTTACTTAATTAAAAATTAGAAACTCTCTTTTTAAATAAATTATATAATTAAGCTCAAAATTCTAATTAATTTAGTGATATTATAAATTATAAATTATTTAATATATTAATTTTTATTTTTATTTAAATTATCAAGATAGATCAAGTATTAATTAGATTTTATATTTTTTTAATAATGTCGAGTCTAACTCGATTTGACTTGACATTACTTGGACACGGATATAAGTCAGATCTAAGTCGAGCCGACCTACGTCTTATCTCGACTCATTAACATCGCCGCATCGAAGACACTCATTGGCCAAAGGAGAGAAGCCATCATCATTAACGTCTAGTAGAGTTGAAGTTGTTTAGGGCCACTTTGGTAACGAGTTAGATTAGGGGCGGGTGACTTACCCGGGTTAGCCCACCCAACCCTAACCCTAACTCGGATAGATTAACTTATTCCACCTATTTCTTAGGAATGAGTTAATCCACTTTAATCCTATCCGACCCGGATTAAGAAAAAAACTATCAAACAAGGAGTAACCCACTCGATCCCAGTTAACTCACCTTAACCCAACTTAACATGTTACCAAAGTGACCCTTAAAGTTGGCTCCAGGCTGACATGGCGCATGACCAGCTTTTCCATAGACTCCCAAGTGTTATATGTAGATCGAGATACACGTTCCAAAAGAGAAAGACTTGTCTCCGAGTATCCAGCAGCTTCTCCTCCACGTAGTGCAGTAGATAATTTGTTTTTTCTAAATAAGAAAATAAATAATAAATGTCCACCCAAACTCGGTTTATATGTTCGTATTGGACGGCTTAATTTTTTTTCTTAAAAATAAAGATCGAACATTTTTAATAGATCATAATGTTCGGCCTATTATGGATCTTTGTAATTTTTTTAATCTTTTGAGTCATATAATTTTTCATCAGACCATACGAACATATAAATCGGGTGGAGAGTCTGGAGACTGACTTCAAAAAGACTTTTTTTTTTTTGCAAAAACAATTACCTACTACACAAACCAGACGGTGCATCACGTATTAACTCATCTTGGTATCAGCACACTGCCTCTTCCTCTTGCCGTGTCAATGGCGTATGAACATCGTATTCTATATCTATTACTACGTGACCTTTGGGTTTATTATAAGCTTTTAACTCAACATTTATTATTGAGATATTCCTGGATATAATAATCTTTTCCTAATCTTTTATATAAAAATGGGAACAGGTGCTGTTTGAGCTGTCAAAATGTGTCTGGACCCTGTAGTGTACGCATTAGGATCCATTAGTTTTGGATTTGGGCGGACTCCTTACCCAATAAGAGACCCGCTACATGAGAATATAATCCGCTTTTTATGAGTCTAGGATTTAAACCAAACTCATTCGCCAAGTATGATAAATTTTAAGATAAACGAATTGATGTCTAGACTTTAGAGTCAATTGAGTTTCAATTTAAATGAATGAGAAGTAGATAAAAATCCGATCCATCTAAACATTTATTCAAAAAAAATTTAGAGTCTGACATGGATCTAGGACTATGCATTACGGTCTGGGTAGACCCATACCCGTAATGCATAGTGTTGGCATTACGGGTCTGGTTGCAGCTTTTGGAACGTGTATTTCGATCTACATAGAACACTTGGGAGTCCATGAAGATGCTGGCCATGCGCCATGTGGCCCATGTCAGCCTGGATCAAAAGGTCACCCACATCAGTTGGGAACTAATGTGGGACACATTATCAATAGCTGCAACCATTGATTATCACACCGTCAGACTTGATTCGATCTCGGATCAAATCGCTCAAAAAAATTAAACAAATTAAAGATCGAATGTTTTTAATGGGCTATAACAGATCTTCATTTTTCCTGAATTTTTTGAGCTGCCCAAGATCAGACTGTATGGATATGTAAGCTAGGTGGGTTTAAACTTGCTAAAACAAATAGAAAAAATTATTTATGTACCCCTAAAAAATATTTGTATTAACACTATACTCTCAACTTTATGAAATTTACATATAAATTGTTAAAATATAAAACAACTCCTCGTTGTGTCGTTTATGTCGATGGATGGTCACGATAGTTAATCCCAAGTGAGTTAATAGAGGTTAAATGACGAACCTACCACTAGTTCTCTGTCTCTCTCTACTCATCATCCTCGACGACATTAAAGCTGGCGCTTTGACCATTGAAGCTAGCGCTCCCCCTCCCCCTCCCTCCCGGCTCCTCCTCCCCATCCACTAGTCGACCCGGCTCCTCTCTTGATCTCTCCCCCCCCCCTCTATCACCGACAAAAAGTCAATAGAGAGAGCATCAATGGGGGGGGGGGGGGGGGGGGGTTGAGATGGGCGGCACAAGAGTCTTGAGGGACTGGGTCCCTACAGAAATGGCCATATGCCCCCTTCCTTCTTTCCCACAAAGAGCGCTACTGACCTTCCTTATTCCCCTCTCCTTTTCACTCCACCACTATCCAGAACCATCGCCACATTCTTTCTTCCTCCCTTCCCCAGGGAGCTAGCCCCCTGAGCAAAAGAGTAGGGGGAGTCCACCGCCCCTTTTCCTCCATAGCCACTGGGGTCACCTAACACACAATGGGCCTACCCCTCCCATCACCTCCCACTCCCCCGTTAGAAACCTAGCCATCGAACCTGTAATGCTCCGGATTTTTTGGATCCTTCTTATCGGATTTTGAATCTGGTTTCGCGGAGTGTCCGACCCTGTTGTGTCCGAAATTTCGTTTCGGACATCTTTCATGTTCGGATCGGCATGATCCGGAGTCGTTTCGGAGGCCCGGAGGCGTTCCGCGGCTTTTTCCTCGTGTGTTTTCCGATTCCCGGCGTGGGTTTCGACTTTCCCTTCGGAACCTCGTTGCGGGTGAACCGGGCCGTTCACCTGGGCGCGAGTGGTACCGTTGCGACCGGTGCGCTCCGAGGATCGCGAGGGTGTGATTTTCTATTTTTCTGGATTTTTTTGAATTTCCGGATTTTCCTATATATTAACCTTTTCTCTCTCCCCCTCTCATTTCTCATTTCTCTCCCTCTCCCTTCTCACGCTCTCTCCTCTCTCCCTCTCTCTCCGGCGGCCGACGGGGAGGAGTACGAGCGAGGCGAGGACGGCGCGGGCGAGGCACGGGCGAGGATGGATGAGGATCGAGGCGGTGGAGGCGCGTGGAAGCTCGGCCGTGAGTTCGTGGAACGGCGAGGCTTCAACGGCGTTTTCTTCGTGGATCGGCGTCCACGGTGCGCGTAATCTTCGGTGGAGGTAGGGTGATGGACCCTCAGCCCGTGTACTCCCTTTCCCGCGAGTTTCGTAGGCCGTGGTGAGCCGAGCGGGCTAAACGGGGCGTTTTGGGCAAAATGTGTGTTTTCGGGGTGTGAGCCGGATCTCCCGTTCTCTGGTATTTTTGGGCGATCCAGGGGCTTAGATGCATGCCTAGGGGCTTGGGGAAGGTTTCCCCTTTTGTTTCCCCTTCACCTAGGGGTGAACGGGGCGTGGCATGACTTTTCCCGCGGTTTCTACCGTTTTCGGGCGCGGACTGAGAACGCGCTATACTCCAGTAGCGCGTTCTTGTTCGTCGCGCTGCCCCGATCGAGCGCGTTCATCGGAGAAGATGAACAGTGAGGCGGTTCCCGTCGCGCTATGGTGTCCTAGCGCGTTTTGCGTTGTCGCGCTAGGGATACCTAGCGCGATGATCCTTGTCACGCTAGGGATACCTAGCGCGATGCTCCCTGTCGCGCTAGGGTTCCCTAGCGCGTTCCGGCTTGTCGCGCTAGGTGATCCTAGCGCGATCTTACCTGTTGTCTTGTGCTCCCTTTGGGCCGTGTGTGTCTTGGACACCCAGTGGAGTTCCGTGACCGTGTTTTAGGGTGTCTGGAGGTTCCGTTTACCTCGTTTTACGTGCCCGTGCGCTTAAGGGTCAGGGTGACCTTTTAGCGTCCGTTCGCATTGTGTTGGTCTCCGGTCGACCCGGTTGGGACCCAGTGGTCGACCTCCGGCCTTGTGAGTATCCCGGACACCCCATGGGTTCTGTGTCTGTGTTTTTGGGGTGTCGGGAGGGACCGTGTTGCCTCGATTAGCGTGCCCGTAGGTGTGGTGGGTCCGGGTGACCCCACGTGTTCCGGGCTCTTGTGTTACGCTTGATCGAGTCACCGTGTGTCGGTGTGTGTGCGGTGGGGTCTCCCCCGCATATCGTGGGTTCCTTTGGAAGGCGATTCCCGTGTGGGCCATGTGTTTGGCCTTGGACTGCGAGTCCAGTTGTCCGGCCTGGGGTTGGAGGTTTCCCGCTTGCTTCAAGATGGGAAATCGTCGTGGCGGCTTGTGTGCTACCTTGGGAATCGTGCTTCTGTGTTTTCCGTGTGGCCCGTGTGAGTGGCCTTTGTCCCTTGCGTTCCCTTCCCAAGGGAATGGTCTTGGCAACTCGTGTGTTGTCTCGGTATTCGTGATATCGTGGTTTTGGACCTAGAGATTGGGCTAGATCGACGGCCTTGTGCTGTTGCGTGCAACGGTCTTGACCCCGAGTCTTGTGACTCAAGGACCGTTGGTTGTAGTGTGTCTAGAGGACTATCCAGAGTCCAGTGGCTTAGCGCCACTTGAGTTTTCTCGACTCTAGTGCACGGTGCGTGCGTGGCCGTGGACTGTGAGTCCTGTTTCTTCTCCGACTGTGGTCACCGTGCGACGGGGCCGGTACGCGGGGTTGTCCCCATACGTCGTCGGATTCGGACGTTATTTTCCGTTGTCTTGGGAGTCTACTCCTTCAGTGACCCTCCACTAGTCGTAGCCTACCAGTACGCGTGTGCTGGTCGCACCAGGGAGTGGTGTACGGGCCGACCTTTAGAGACGGTTTGTGGACCGGTTACCGTTGGGCCCCACGTCTTGCAGCCAGAGTCCGGCTGAGGGGAAAACCGGTCAGAGGGCCAGACCAGGGACGCGTGGTCTGTGTGTGCACACGTGGTTGGGGACAGTGGACGCACGTCGACGGACGTGACCCCAGCTAGTCACTTGTTTGTGGTTACTTGTACGGTGTTCGCGCCTCGGGTAGGACCTACCACGTCAGGCGGTTCACCTGCGGTGCGGTGTAAGACGTCAGGGGACGCTACCGGCTGTGCTTCTAGTGGGTGGTACTCCTGTCGAGTACGGAGTGACAGACTGTCAGTCTCTGTGTCTTTGACCTTCAGGTTTTTGGTCGTGTTGACCGGTGAGTTCGGTTGTTTCATCTTGGCGCGTGTGTCGGTTCTTGCGCCGTGAGATTAGTGCTAGTGGCTTTACAGAGGTTGGGTCTTGTTGTGCGGTACCCGCGATCGGATGGTCGGGGTTGCACCTTGGACAGCGTGTCCAGGTCGGCTGTGTCCGGGGGACAGGCCTCTACGGCGTGATTGCCGTGTGTTCTTACTTCGGTAGGTGGTGCTAGCGTGGTTCGGTAGCTTCGACTGCGTGATCGAGGTCTGCCTTCTGGCAGTAGGAGTAGCTGTAGTGCCGAGTTTTTTGACCGGCCACCGGTTTGCTGTTCCTGCTGTAGTTGTAGCTCTCCTTTCCGCTACCGCCGTTGTTTCCGGTTGGGGTTCCGCGGGATCCCTACTGAGTCTCTGTTTTGGAGACTCATTCCCTGCTTTTCAGGTGTGACGGTTCTTCCTCGAGGTTCGAGGGTGCGGAGCGGAGGTTCTCAGTTGCCAGTTTGCCGGGCCGAGTGTTCACTTGGCATGTGGTACGTTTTACTGCTTTAGACTGTACTTTCTGTTGGACTGGACTCTGTTGTAGCTGTAGTTGTTCTTTCTTTCAGCTTGTTGTTGTTGGTTGTCCTGCTTTATTTCCTATTTCTTTGTGCCTCCACACTCCTTTTAGCCCTTCCGAGCCCTCCCGGCTCGTCGGCGGCGGTGCGAGTCTCGGGTCATCGGGCCTTCCCGGTAATCGGATTCTCGGGTCGTTACAGCTGGTATCATAGCGGTGGTTGTGGACGTACATAGGAATTCGAAATATTGCAGTGATCAGAGTCCGTAAGGTCCAGTACAGTCGGCAGCTGGCTTAGGGTTTTGTGTTCATTTTCCGCCTTGTTTCTCGCTTGAGAGCTTGAGTGCGCTGTGCGGCGCTGTGAAGGTGGTTGCTGTTCGCGGCTTTCATGCCAGCATGGGGTCTAAGGATCGAGGTCGAGAGCCTTCTCCCTCATCGGTGGTGGCCCTGGTTGTGCTGCGTTGGGCAGAGGTTGCTGGCAGGCGTGAGCTCGCGGTGCTGCGTTCGAGGAACCTGCAGCGTGGTCAGGTGGCTGGTGCGGACTGTTCTTGGTTAAGTGGCCGTGAGCGTGCTCTAAGGGAGCTGCTGTCGGTTTTTGGTCACTCCAGTTTGAGGTTTGTCCAGCTCCTGAGGTGTTCTGATCGAGAAGTGTGCTCCGGTGAGCGGAATGTCTTCTCGGTGAGCTGCTGATTTGTCGAGCCTGATGTCCTTGTCGTGCTCTGTGGTGTCAGAAGTGACGTGTCGGTCCGGATTGTTTTGTGGATTTCGAGGCAGGATTGGGCTGTGGTGTCCCAGTAAGTCTTGCTCCTGCTCTCTTGTGTGCGAAGGGGTGTGTTCGCCTTGGATTTGGTCTGAGGTGTGAAGGTTCCGCGGTGAGTTTCGGGACTCGAGGATGAGCGTCGACGGTTGTCGTTATGGCTCGTGTTGCGGCTCTTGGCGTGGTGTGTTACAGTTCGAGGAATTGCAGCAGTGGTGCATCGAGAGGTGCTGTGATGGTGGTCCGACGTGACACTCGTCGAGTGTGTCGGAGGCGCTGACCTGATGGAAGCGATGGTTTTCCTTGGTGCTGGATGGTGCTGTTTCCAGCGTGCGCGAGGTTTGAGGTCAGGTCAAGCGTGGAGTCCTTCCGTTGGTCGGAAGTGCGTTTGGTATCCCCTTTGGTTGGAGAGATTATGTTGGGTTAAGGTTCGTCGTCTTGCATTGCGTGTTCGGATTGGTTGGCCTTGTGTGCCATGAAGTCCGTGCGAGACGTGCTCCTTGACTTGGCAGGGCGGTTGCCTGTGAGAAGTCGTGCCCATTCCCTTGTTGTGTGAGGGTGTGCTGGCGCTTTTCTGGAAGGACGAGTGCCGGTTGGGCGGTGTTTTGCTTTCTCGGCTGTGCGCGCGGATCAGAGTGCGCAGCGGAAGCGTGGTGGGCCCATAACCCACTGGTTCAGGATCGTAGCGTTGATTGCTACGGGCGGATTCCTGAGTTCACGTTGAGCATCGGAGGATTGGTTCCTCGGTGTGAAACGTGTTGTTGCCGTGCCGTTGCCCGAGATATCGTGGTGGTGGGCACCGGCAGGATGGAGTGTTGGGGAAGTGCTGGCTGGTGCGCCGCATGAGTACCCTGTTCCTGTGTTGGAAGCTGTGTCAGGCGTCGGTGTTGTACCTGGATGAGGTTGTTGAGGATGTCGCCTGACGTTGGTTGAGGACGTGTTGGTCGGAGTCGGTGGCTTGGTGTCCGACTTGTGTTCCCAGTCGTGTCCTCGCTTGAGATCGTGCTTTGAGGATGTGGTCTCTGGCAGGCCGTGGGTTCCTGTTGGTTCTACGGTCTTGTCGGATTGTGGCGGTGAGATGTTTCTTGCTTAGGGACCCGTGAGCACTGTCCAGGTGGTGTCCCGTGGCTCTGTGGTAAGGGCGGAATCGGGATTGGCAGGTGTCCACTTGCATTGATCGAAGGATTTGATGAGACCAGATGGATGAGTGACGCCTGTGGGCGGAGGCCTTTTGTGAGATGGGCGTCGGAGGATGGTCCTTGATAGGACGTTGGTGTCGCAATGGTTATCCCTGGTTTGGTGACTAGCATGGGGTGGTTCCCGGTAAGTCTGAGTCCAGTGAGGTGATGACTGAAGACACCAGGATCCATCATTTGGTTTCGTTGTGCTCCCCGAGAGGGTCGAGTTGGAGCGATGTTCGAGCTCAGATGCGGTGTTCGAGAGGAGTGCTGCTCGAGATGTGGCATCAGTCTGTGTGGGAGTCGACGGATGGCTTGCTGAGGTTTGGAGTGTTTCCTTTGGACCCGGTCGAGGACCAGGAAAGAAGGAAGAAGCAGAGCAAGCGAAGGTTTCCCGTTGATGAGCAGTTGGTGACCAGTGGATGGTCTTTTCAGAGACAGAAGATGCTGGTTGTTGGGGCTCGAGCGTGGCGAGAGCCGTGTGCCAGCGAGACCTTTGGTGGTCGTTTCTGTGATGTGCCTTTCCGGATGGGATCTGGACTTTGTCGAAGTTTATCTTCTGACAAGAGTTGGCACAGTGTTATGTCCGGCTTTCGGCTTGCCATGTGTGAGGTGTTCCTTGGTGTGGAGCCGATGAGCTGGTTGCGGTCCGTTGAGATGGCTGCTTGAGCTGGTGGAGGCTCTGTTTTGGTTGCTCCCTTGAGGAGGGTGTGCGACCTGTCAGCTGGTTGCGAAGCTGATGTGTGTTTTGTCTGCCGACCATTGGATGAATCGGTAGCTGTTGCTCGTGTCGAGGGTTGTGATTCCTCGGTGAGCGAGATCGTGGCTGCGGCGTCATGGTGGATTCTCGCGTTCTCTGAGGTGATGCCGGACTGTGTCCTTTGCTATATGCCTGCTCTGTTGGCCTGTGTGCTCGGCGCGAGGAGCGAGGTGTTGCTTGTGATTGTAAGTCTGGCTGTGTCCCTCAGGATTGGTGTTTTCGTGAGAATCGAGGTTTTCTGTGCTGGGGCTCTGACAGCGTGTCGGTTGGTTCAGTGTTCTTCCCCTGGGACTTCGTGCTAGGTCCTGAATTTCGAGGACGAAATTCCTTTAAGGGGGGAGGGCTGTAATGCCCCGGATTTTTTGGATCCTTCTTATCGGATTTCGGATCTGGTTTCTCGCAATGTCTGACTCCGTTGTGTCCGAAATTTCGTTTCGGACATCTTTCGTGTTCGGATCGGCGCGATCCGGAGTCGTTTCGGAGGCCCGGAGGCGTTCCGCGGCTTTTTCCTCGTGTGTTTTCCGATTCCCGGCGTGGGTTTCGGCTTTCCCTTCGGAACCTCGTTGCGGGTGAACCAGGCCGTTCACCTGGGCGCGAGTGGTACCGTTGCGATCGATGCGCTCCGAGGATCGCGAGGGTGTGATTTTCTTTTTTTCTGGATTTTTCCGAATTTCCAGATTTTCCTATATATTAACCTTTTCTCTCTTCCCCTCTCATTTCTCATTTCTCTCCCTCTCTCTTCTCACGCTCTCACCTCTCTCCCTCTCTCTCCGGCGGCCGACGGGGAGGAGTACGGGCGAGGCGGGGATGGCGCGGGCGAGGCACGGGCGAGGATGGATGAGGATCGAGGCGGTGGAGGCGCGTGGAAGCTCGGCCGTGAGTTCGTGGAACGGCGAGGCTTCAACGGCGTTTTCTTCGTGGATCGGCGTCCACGGTGCGCGTAATCTTCGGTGGAGGTAGGGTGATGGACCCTCAGCCCGTGTACTCCCTTTCCCGCGAGTTTCGTAGGCCGTGGTGAGCCGAGCGGGCTAAACGGGGCGTTTTGGGCAAAATGTGTGTTTTCGGGGTGTGAGCCGGATCTCCCGTTCTCGGGTGTTTTTGGGCGATCCAGGGGCTTAGATGCATGCCTAGGGGCTTGGGGAAGGTTTCCCCTTTTGTTTCCCCTTCACCTAGGGGTGAACGGGGCGTGGCATGGCTTTTCCCGCGGTTTCTACCGTTTTCGGGCGCGGACTGAGAACGCGCTATACTCCAGTAGCGCGTTCTTGTTCGTCGCGCTGCCCCGATCGAGCGCGTTCATTGGAGAAGATGAACAGTGAGACGGTTCCCGTCGCGCTATGGTGTCCTAGCGCGTTTTGCGTTGTCGCGCTAGGGATACCTAGCGCGATTTGCGTTGTCGCGCTAGGGATACCTAGCGCGATGCTCCCTGTCGCGCTAGGGTTCCCTAGCGCGTTCCGGCTTGTCGCGCTAGGTGATCCTAGCGCGATCTTACCTGTTGTCTTGTGCTCCCTTTGGGCCGTGTGTGCCTTGGACACCCAGTGGAGTTCCGTGACCGTGTTTTAGGGTGTCTGGAGGTTCCGTTTACCTCGTTTTACGTGCCCGTGCGCTTAAGGGTCCGGGTGACCTTTTAGCGTCCGTTCGCATTGTGTTGGTCTCCGGTCGACCCGGTTGGGACCCAGTGGTCGACCTCCGGCCTTGTGAGTATCCCGGACACCCCATGGGTTCTGTGTCTGTGTTTTTGGGGTGTCGGGAGGGACCGTGTTGCCTCGATTAGCGTGCCCGTAGGTGTGGTGGGTCCGGGTGACCCCACGTGTTCCGGGCTCTTGTGTTACGCTTGATCGAGTCACCGTGTGTCGGTGTGTGTGCGGTGGGGTCTCCCCCGCATATCGTGGGTTCCTTTGGAAGGCGATTCCCGTGTGGGCCATGTGTTTGGCCTTGGACTGTGAGTCCAGTTGTCCGGCCTGGGGTTGGAGGTTTCCCGCTTGCTTCAAGATGGGAAATCGTCGTGGCGGCTTGTGTGCTGCCTTGGGAATCGTGCTTCTGTGTTTTCCGTGTGGCCCGTGTGAGTGGTCTTTGTCCCTTGCGTTCCCTTCCCAAGGGAATGGTCTTGGCAACTCGTGTGTTGTCTCGGTATTCGTGATATCGTGGTTTTAGACCTAGAGATTGGGCTAGATCGACGGCCTTGTGCTGTTGCGTGCAACGGTCTTGACCCCGAGTCTTGTGACTCAAGGACCGTTGGTTGTAGTGTGTCTAGAGGACTGTCCAGAGTCCAGTGGCTTACCGCCACTTGAGTTTTCTCGACTCTAGTGCACGGTGCGTGCGTGGCCGTGGACTGTGAGTCCTGTTTCTTCTCCGACTGTGGTCACCGTGCGACGGGGCCGGTACGCGGGGTTGTCCCCATACGTCGTCGGATTCGGACGTTGTTTTCCGTTGTCTTGGGAGTCTACTCCTTCAGTGACCCTCCACTAGTCGTAGCCTACCAGTACGCGTGTGCTGGTCGCACCAGGGAGTGGTGTACGGGCCGACCTTTAGGGACGATTTGTGGACCGGTTACCGTTGGGCCCCACGTCTTGCAGCCAGAGTCCGGCTGAGGGGAAAACCGATCAGAGGGCCAGACCAGGGACGCGTGGTCTGTGTGTGCACACGTGGTTGGGGACAGTGGACGCACGTCGACGGACGTGACCCCAGCTAGTCACTTGTTTGTGGTTACTTGTACGGTGTTCGCGCCTCGGGTAGGACCTACCACGTCAGGCGGTTCACCTGCGGTGCGGTGTAAGACGTCAGGGGACGCTACCGGCTGTGCTTCTAGTGGGTGGTACTCCTGTCGAGTACGGAGTGACAGACTGTCAGTCTCTGTGCCTTTGACCTTCGGGTTTTTGGTCGTGTTGACCGGTGAGTTCGGTTGTTTCATCTTGGCGCGTGTGTCGGTTCTTGCGCCGTGAGATTAGTGCTAGTGGCTTTACAGAGGTTGGGTCTTGTCGTGCGGTACCCGCGATCGGATGGTCGGGGTTGCACCTTGGATAGCGTGTCCAGGTGGGCTGTGTCCGGGGGACAGGCCTCTACGGCGTGATTGCCGTGTGTTCTTACTTCGGTAGGTGGTGCTAGCGTGGTTCGGTAGCTTCGACTGCGTGATCGAGGTCTGCCTTCTGGCAGTAGGAGTAGCTGTAGTGCCGAGTTTTTTGACCGACCACCGGTTTGCTGTTCCTGCTGTAGTTGTAGCTCTCCTTTCCGCTACCGCCGTTGTTTCCGGTTGGGGTTCCGCGGGATCCCTGCTGAGTCTCTGTTTTGGAGACTCATTCCCTACTTTTCAGGTGTGACGGTTCTTCCTCGAGGTTCGAGGGTGCGGAGCGGAGGTTCTCAGTTGCCAGCTTGCCGGGCCGAGTGTTCACTTGGCATGTGGTACGTTTTACTGCTTTAGACTGTACTTTCTGTTGGACTGGACTCTGTTGTAGCTGTAGTTGTTCTTTCTTTCAGCTTGTTGTTGTTGGTTGTCCTGCTTTATTTCCTATTTCTTTGTGCCTCCACACTCCTTTTAGCCCTTCCGAGCCCTCCCGGCTCGTGGGCGGCGGTGCGAGTCTCAGGTCATCGGGCCTTCCCGGTAATCGGATTCTCGGGTCGTTACAGAACCAGTTGTGCCACCCATGCCTATGCCTCTCATTCCCCCTCCTCTCTCCCGTTGGCCACCACCCCTAACCTCGACACCCCCCCCCCCCCCCCCCCCCGCGTGCGGCCACCCTAACCTGCCACAGCCGTTGAATTCTTCTCCATCGCTAGCAACCGCCCTCGGCCCATCAGGGCTAAGAGTTTTTGAGAGTTTACAGGCAATTTTCATAAAGGTGGAGGTATAACAATAATTTGGATATTTTTTAAGAATATATATGTAATTTTTTCAAAAAAAATAATTCTTTCTTTTACCTACTGTATACCACCCGCAGGTGATCGATGATGCATCACGTATTATCGCTACCCTTAAAGGGGATCTAGCTCAAGTCAAGCCGGAGAGGCTTAGACTATCGACAGCTCTAATGGATTTCGCTTTTGAAACAATCAAATGCTTGCTAAATGGAAAAGCAAACCCAGTGATCTCACTTTCAGAATAATTCCCATTTGAATTCTATTAAACAACGGAAAAGGGGGGAAAATGCTATGAAGTGGATCACCTACAGATGCCCCGGCCCTTACATTTTAGCGAGAATACGATCATTTGTCAATGCGCGCATATCCATGCTTTTGTATATAAACTGGACGGATCATCTTCTCCAAGCGCAACTTAAAGATATTTTCTTTCTGCTTGCCTTTCGTACGCGTATTTTAATTAACGTCCACCTTCACGTGAGGATAGAGTGTTATATATATATATATGGCCATTAGAGGGGAAGGGTGTAGATTGTTGGATTCATATACTCTTCGCTTCCGTTTATTTATGTTTTCCATTGCATGCAAAAATCACTCTATATTCTTACATTTCCCTGAAAAGTCCATCCATTAGAAAGTGAGAAAAACAACCAAGTTAGAGCGAAAAGGTCGTGGAGGGGGGAGGTGTGACTCTTGCTCTGAAGATTCGTGTAGGCATAACATGTATTCATATGCTTGCTAAAAACCACAAGATGCATATATGTTACATGTAATATATACATGGAGGTAGCTGTAGCTGCATACACCCATCTGACAATTGAGTAGAAGTAGATCTCTAAATGGGCTAAAGTGTCCAGACTGTCTGAAACTTCGATCGAATGATAGAAGAATATTAAAAGAAAATGACACTCTAAATGGGCCTAAAGTGTCGGCCCATTATTTTGGGCAAAAGGGTCATCCTATTGTTTTCCTTTTTTTTTCCGGATGAGATGGTACGGCTACGGAGCTCGAATTGGGACTGACGTGATTTTTTTTTTGAAAAAAAAAAAATTAGCAGCAACTATGTGCGACAAGCGGGACTCACCTCGTCTCCCAATTCTTCGTGACTTATAATTAATACACACTCGGATCAATTACACACTCAGATGAGTGCACGTCAAATAATTTTTTAAAATTTTTATCATGTGATGCTCATGTCCTTTTAAATTATCATACGTGGACATCTTCATCCGATGGATATAAAAACTAAAATAAAAACAATTGATCTAAAAAGTTAAATTCATTACTATTTATTGAATCTAATTTTTATTTTTTAAAATTTTTACATCTTTAGATGAGGGTGTATCTTATATGATAATTTAGAAAGATGTGAATATCACGACATGTGAATTTTTTTAAAAAATTAGTTTACTTAATGCAGTTTGTAATTGACGGGGAAGATGTGCATTAATCATTTTGTTTTCTTTGTGTCGGGGTGCCTGATCACGTAATGATGTCAGCAGCAGCGGTGGTTCCTATGGTCTCCTCCTCCTCCTGCTGCTGCTCCATGCTGACGTGGCTCTCCTGTGATCTTGTCTCGGGTGATCCCTGACACCGGACGAAGGGGATCGGACGGACCCGATAAGAACAGGGTGACGTGGGGCCTCTGAGATCTCGCCCACCGGCAGAGGGTCAGTTCGATTTGACGCGAGAGGCCGCGGGAGGGAGGGGGGGGGGGCGGTTGGTTTGTGCGTACGTAGGCAGTCCATGCAGGTCGATGGGAAGTTCCCCCAGTGGAACATGTCACATCTGCCAATAACTATTTTATTTTTTAAACTCATCTTAATTACCACCCTGCTGGCCAGCCGGCCATGGTATTAATCTCTTTATTATAAATAGAATAAGGTTAATATGGTTATCTAATCAAATTATTAAATAAAATGCATGAGATGCATTTTATTGTTACTATTCATCTTCACTTGCGTGATAATTCTCATGTTTAAAATAAAGATTTTCCACAGAAAAATTGGATCACTTTAACTAGGAGTCGTATGTGGTATGTAGCCTTGGATAGAGAATGATCGAAAAGAATCTAACCTTCTTCTGTGCGCGCACAGAAGATCGTCGTCACTTATCCCATTATTTGGGATCAATTACACGAATCATCACGTGTTTTCTCATGTGATCATCACTCACATTGAGTCCGTAGATGACAATTTCCAAGCGATAATACTTCAATTTTCTTTTATCACAATATTCCCAAGAGGCCATAGCTTTTGGCATAAAACTACACAAATGACGGTACATAGAACAAAACCCTTCATAACTATATATATATATATATTCATTCTCATACATGCAAAGAAATTTCATAAAAGTTAAGATTTTTTACATACAAATTATTGTTAAAATTTAATTTATAAAAAAATTATTCTTAAAAATACATTAACAGGTATATCATTATGTAAATCTGAATTATATAAAAATATCATATCTATTTGTATGCATATCATTTCTTTTTATCAACTTATGAAAAATCACGTTTAAATGATATTTACGTACTATTTGAATCAGTCTAATGATATATCTGTTAATATATTTTTAAGAATAATTTTTTATAAATTCACCTCTAACAAAAATTTTCATGTAAAAATTTTTAAAAATTAATTTACATCTCTTATAGAAAAAAGCTGTTACAAACTTGAGGACTAACTAATTAATTAAACATGCTTGACTCAAGGGTTATGACACATAATGTGCTCATCTGCAGGATTCGGAAGTTTTGGGGGTCCTTAATTTTCACGATTACGAGAACTGTACTCGTTTTACATGTACATATCCGAGTATATATCTGTGCTTCTTATTAGGGAATATTTATTTATTTTGGGATGGAGTGCTTCCTTCTTTCTCCAATATATAGAAATTATTATTAATGTTTTTCGAAAGAAATAATGCCATCAAAAATATTTGCAGGGATAAGTCAGCCAAATTAATCAGACTGAATTTGGCGGTGTTACAAAATTTATGAAAAATGTCATTACAAAAAATTCGATTTCCTGTTAATTATGGAGTTGGATTTAGTTTATTTCTCTTGCTTTTTTCGTAAATTTGTTTTCCCACACTCTCTTTTTTAGCGTACAGATGATTAATTTTCCATCGTACGTGCCAAGTCAAAAAAAAAAGTGAGAGTAAGTAGCAATTTTGATTGCCCATCTCATCTGCAACTTAAAATCAAGAACTCACAATCAGATATATTAATAGACTTACTTTTAATTTACTAGTGAGCCGGCAAAGCATCCAACTTGCCGGTCAACGAGAAAGGAACATCTATATGCATAATTTTGGTGTTACTTTACTTACATAAAAGATATCTTTTAAATCATAGTATCATGAATGAAACTTTTTAGAGGAAAATACATCATATACTAGTATTTCTCTACAAAAAGTTCTAAAAAAACAAGGGGTAAATAATTAGGGTCATTTGAATGGGAAGCGATCAAGAATTTAACTTCGCGCCCACGTACGCTCGTGTGGACTACGTGGAATGTTGGCCAAGAACAAGAATGCGATCCAGCATTGATCAAACAGATCAGTAATTAACATTCCCCTTTTCTAAAAGAAAATATGTGAGATTAACAATTTTATTAATTATTACATTTATTTTTTTAAGATTAATTTGATAATTGAATAAGAGTAGAATCGGGTGAATTATTCCGTCTATCCATCCTTAACCAAGTTTGATAAAAGAGTTAAGTTACACGAGGTTATAGGATTAAAGCTCGTATTCTAAACTTAACTCATTCGACCCTTTCATATGGAATGAGTTAACCTTATAATGAGAGTAAGTTATCAAACTCAAAAAGAGAAAATTTAAGAAATAATTCACCCCAACTCATCTCAAATACTATATTTTAAGGCCTCTCTTATAACAGAATAGTGCAAATCGGGTTAACTAGATCCCAGGTAAATTATTCTTACTTTTTCACTTTGATACGTATTCGGGTCAAGGTAGAACAACTAATTCTACTTTTTAACTATAATTAATTATTCTAAAAAAATTTGAGTTAAGGGTAGAAAAACCTACCCATCTTACCCAACTATATTTTTTGTTATTCTTCAAGTTAAGAACCCTTATTTCTCCCTTATTTGTTTATCAAAGAGGCCAATGATTATCAAAATCGTTCTCGGTGAGCTATGAGTTTTGAAAGGGTTAGATTTCAAATCAGATTTGTTGTCCCATCAAATTGAACTTCAAAATGGAACTGCCAATAAATTATTTGTCTTAAACTCCCGCAGAAATAAAACATGAACCTGATATTTAGTCCAGATTTATAAATATTTGAATAGTTTTTCATTTAACGTATAGATTAAAAGATCCATTAATATGTAAACAGCCTATCACATCCGGTATGAGTCGAGCAGGTCAGATCCCGGATCCAAGAGCGTACGAGGTTGCGCAAAGAGTTGCGGACGTCGCCGCAAAGCGCGCTGCGGCGGCATGCGTGCGTGCGTGCGTGCGAACGTCGAGCATTCAACTTTACCGTCATCATTTGAAGAAAATGATGGTCCGATGTTGTCATTGGAAGAGACGAACTCACCGAAAGAGTGGAGAACTCAGCACCCCCCACATGAGAAGTAGATTCAGAGGTGATAGACATCGCTGCGATGAAGAGAAAACCAGAGCTCATTGATGTCAGAGACTCGCGCACCACCAACCAGGGAAAACGCTCAAAAGAAAGTGTCTCCATACATCCGAAAACACTCCAAATATGACCACACCCCTTTATATGGACCGGCCGATCCCTAGAATACCACCAACCGGTGGTTCCAGAATACCACCAACCGATGGTTCCCGGAGGAAGAACAAGAGGGTGCGCGGCAACCAGGGCCTGATCTCCTGTTGTAGACAGGGAATTACAGCCCTAAAAAAGTTTGCACGCAACAGAAGAACAATTGAAGAAGGCGCCCAATCATTCCGCAAGACCTCTCTGATGCCATGTTGAATTTCAGAGATAGATCAGGGAGAACATATGGAAGAGAAGAAGAAGAAGATAGGAGAGGGAGAAACCGCACTCCAGATAAATTGTCTTGCGACCTCCTCAGTCCTCAATCATGAGGTTTTATTTATTAGGACAGTTTCAAAACACAAATTACAAATGAGATAAAAATACCCCTTACAACACGGATAAATAACTTCACTACCCTAATAACTGATTAACTAACAGAAAACATAGAGCAAGGGACTAAAATGCCCCTCTATGCACCGCGGCTACATGTTTTGATAAAGGCGAGAAAAAAAAATGCAAATACAACACGAATGGTAACGATAGAAATACAGAGAATGATGTCAAAGTTTGCCGCACCCATGGCATTCAAAGTCTTCCAGTGCTTGTTTAATCAAGTAATCATCTTCCCATTCATCACGGTAATGTTCTGGGTTGGTGGCTCGGTTCTTGGAATTTGCGTAGTACATCTGTATCCTCCACTCCTCCACACCAGGATGCCCACATTCCGCTGCAAGCCAGTCGTCAAGTTCAAACTGCATGGTTTCAGTTGAAGATTCCAGGTGAGCTCCATAATGGCCAACTTCTTGCGTCACAGGCAAAAGCTCACGTTGTATGTATGACATAAGCATCCGAGGGAAATTGCATATTTCCTTTTTCTTCTAAATAATGCCGGAGACAACCTCTATTCACTTGCATGTGTCATTCATTATGGGATTCAACATAAATGTGCCATGCTTTGTTTCCAATTATTATAGACTCCTATAACTTTTTCAACCATGCAATTTCTTGAAGACATTTAGAGAGATATAAAGCTGTTTGTCAAACCAGAAATACCTGGCAGTTAGACACGTTATGGGTATATCGCTTGGGCCATCCAGCGGCTTCGATTTCTTTGTAGGAGGCTTCTACGTCGTCCATCATGTCTTCCTGTTTCGGAAGGCCAATCCGTCCAGAGAGGACACCTGCTACCCACTTGCTTTGCAATTCGAACAGGGGGAAAGGAATGACCTAGAGCCATGGATGTCATTTTATTTCAGAAACAAGGAAACACAGAGATTATAAAAACACTATAGAATGGCATGGATAGAAGATTCAAGGTGAAGTAACAAGGAAATGTTCGAGGAAAACCTTCCAAGGTATTCCAATGAAAGAAAGCCAGGGAGCCAGCGAGGGTGGGAATACATGCTTATATAATGGACCCACACGGTTGTCATCTACAGTTACATGACCATTTGTCTTAAGGAAGGGGAAATGGTATTTATACCTGGCAAAGTGCAGCAAAGGTTATGCAAGAGAATATCGAAATACTGAATTTTCCAAGAAAAATAGCATAAAAGCAACATACAACAAACATCTTCACCCAGCTTTTACCTAAGTAGCACAATAATGTCCACAAGAACCAAGCCAGAATGAAGAAACAACCAGTCCTTTTGATGCATGATATGTAGTAAGTTTACAGAGGCTAACGTAATGAAAGAGCACAAGGTCAATCACTTTGTCCTTGTTTTGCTTTCTAGCTCCCATTCAAGACTCTCGAGTGTGTTGACTCTATTTTCCTTCAACAATGCATTTGTTCACTTAACAGTGATCGATTTAATTGATTAACCTTGTTGTCTCCTGAGTCCCGTGAGTAGACACCATAACTGGAAACATCCAAGAGTCTCTGCATCCTAATGTCTATCATGTGGGGTTATGGTGTTCACTCTTTCTGAAACACAGTTTTGATTAGGATTTTGTAGATATACTACGAAATTTGCAAAATTGCCACCCTTGCAAATGTGTTTATCCATGTAACTTCATGGCATCAAAATATATCCAAAGTTACTCAATGGTTAACTTCCATTGAATATACCAAGAATGTTCAGTCATTATCCTGCAGCCCAAAGTGTTTGGACAAAAATATTCTCCACTTTCAAAGAGACGGTGAGAGAATGAGACAGAATAAGGAGAGGTGCAGAGATGGCACACTGTGCAGGAGAGATGGTGGTGCATGTCATGGCAGCTCTCCTCTTCACCACCAATGCCACTAGCTCGTCATTGTTCTTTGTGCCAATAACCTGGACTTCCTCACAAACAATGTCTGTGTCCTCCAGCTGGCAAAGAAGAGGTTTCTTTGTGCTCTTTGAGCCTCCATTCTCCCTCTCTCACACTGGCAACAAAGAAATGGAAGGCTATGTCAACCAGTGTGGTTTCACTGATGGTTTCCCTCGTGAACAGGGTCCCCCCAGGCTGACAAGGAAGAAGGGGAGCTATACATTGCTGGCATAGTGAGACTTCATCAGGGTTGATGATGAGGAAGAGGAGAAGAGTGGGTCGGGTTAGGTATGTTGGTGGGTCAGGTTGACTCAAGCAAGTTCGGATTGACCTGCCCAAAGTTGCAGCCCTCAAATAAATGTAAGATCTATGAAACAGAGGTGAAGCAAATTCGTGCTCCCTCCAGCTTCCAAACACACAAAAGAAAAGGACAAGACATCTGGAAAAAAGTGACATGACTGAGACTTGAGAAATAAGAGTTCGGGCTTCTTTTAATATTCACCTTGCTACTGGTTAACTAAAGATTTAGTCAAAGCCTTGAGAATCATGATCCTCAATAATTTTATAATTATAGATATCAATTAATGTATAATGGGACAAGTGTTCAACAGATGTTACCCAGTGCAGTGTAAAATGACATCAACATGTAATGAACTTCCATCTAGAAAGACCACGGTACCATCTTCCTCAGCATGTTCTATCTGCATAGTTCATTTGGAAAGTGGCATTAGTACTACCTCTAGCATCCAAGATTTAACAAGTCCTCACTTCCTATGAAATTCTATCATCGCAGCAAGATCGCACTCACAAAAAGAGAGTGATGTTACCATTGTATGAAGCCAGATATTGTCACATCCCGGCTGCTTAGCTGGAGGTCCACTGACTTGCAATCTTGATGCAACATGTACTTCCTTAGCAACCCCTGAGATATCTCTAGAGATGTCAACAGCACTAGCAGAATTTCCAATTACAACCACAACCTGAATTACAAATAAAGGAAAAGGTGAGGAAAGCATAACTCCAATATGTCTGATGTAAGTAAAGTGAGCAGCTGAAATTCACAGTAAAAAATACAATGAAGCACTATAACAAAGGCAAAAGTATTTTTTTGATTTATTTCTCAAAGTTACTGCATGACATAACCAATGAGCATGAAAGAGTAACTTACAACCTACTTGGTCAAGAAAGGGCTCTGGAACACGATAATTATGGCTATGCAATTGCTTTCCAGGCCATGCATCAATACCTGTAAAACATAAAAAAAGACTATTGAAAATGGAGAAACAAGGAAAAGAATTCAAATAAATAATAATAATTTGCTATTACTTATATGATATTTAACAAAGATAAAACTAATGGAAGCAGAAATGTCTGAGTCCCAGGAACCCTCACTACCATAAAGTTACCAGTGGGCAGGGGCTGGCTCCCACACCACTATAATCATGGGCCGATAACCTACCATTTCATGTACTAATTAGTCGGCTATGTGCCCACTGTTTATTCTATTTTTCCCTTTGCTCTTTCCGGAGATTGGTCAAAACTTGATGTTGAAGATTTAAAATAAATTCTAGTCCCCTGTCCAGAGAATAAAACCATACATATCTGATTATGTTTGTGGAGAACGAGCATTTTGACATGCATAAATAGAAAGACCCATGGAGCTTTGGATTGCATATGGAGGGCAAGATAAAGGAAGCTGATGAGGAGAAATTATGCATTGTAGACAAAATTTGGATTCAAAGAAAACAATAATACATATGAAGGGAGTTGGGAAAAATGATAACACTGCTCAATTTACATAGAAGAAATTGTGTTTCTTGGAAAAGCTAATTCATGAGATAAGCCAAAGGACAAGCAAAGAGTGCTTTTTGTATAAATAGGCTAATCTCCTGAGATGCTTGCCATTTCTCTTCTGCCAAACTAAGATAGTTGCATAATAATCAGAAGTTTGCCCAAGCTCTCTTACAAAATTATCAAATTCATCCTCAGACTCCACTTATCCGTCCTAATTTTATTTCAGGAAGATATACTAGATATTAGGAACATGGAACATCTAAATTAAGGCAATCGTCAGCAACATGCCAACTATCAATAAGTATCAGCAACATCTTGAGGTAGTGACAACTACCATGTAAAACCTCTTGAGGATTTACACAAGATCCTAGCCAATTGTAGACCTATGGGTAAAACTTATTACTTGAGTTCTTAATTATTTGAGCTACATGAAACATCTCACTCCAACACACAACTCCAATAAGAAAGTCAACATGAGTAGGTGCTCTCAATCAAGCATCTCGTTCATATTCTTGAAGATTGCATTTGCATTCTGTTGGGCAGTTGGAAGGGGACAACTTCAACTATCCTTCATTGAAAGATCAACGCTGAGCTCTCTTCTCAAGGTAAGGTGTTTCTCTAGTGCAGAAGAGCTCGTAAGTTTCTAATAAAAGAAAATTGAGATAATTGATTCATAAAGTTTATGATTTAACGCAAAAAGAGCTAGTTCTGGCTGATTGACAAAACATCTTAAAAACCTCCGAGTTCTCTTTCGAAAGGTACAACAGTACAGAGTATGCATCCATTGGCAGAACCACAAGGGGAGGACGGAAGTAGAGGGGGAGAGGGGGAGAGGGGGGACAAGACACAGAACCTTGAAAGTAGGGGGGTAAAGGGCAATGAGAAGAAACTCATCGGAAGCAGCAGATACAGATGTCAAACCCCAAATCATGTAAAAGAAGATCAGATGGTATCGTCTAGAGTATAAATCGGTCACCACAATTCACGCAATTCACATACAAAATGAGAAATTCTGCCAAACACACAAAGTCCATGGCATAATAAACTTACCTAGAGCCAATTTAACGTGAACATTGCTCGAAGGGAACAGTAGCGTAGACATTGACCGGGTTGTGAAGAAATATGGATAAGGACGACAACTGAAATGAAATATTTTTGATAGGACCCCAGATACTAGTCCTACCATCGATGGCCACTACAACAAGGCGACCACCATTTCTTGTTACCCCGCTCACAGTCAACAAGATGCGCACTGATACCCCGCTCACAGTTAACAAGATGGCCACTACAACAAGGCGGCCATCATTTCTTGTTACCCCGCTCACAGTTAACAAGATGCGCACTGATAAGAACCCACCTAATACTGTTCATTTCTTGTTCCTCCCGACGCTTTACCTCTAAAGTTATAAAACTTCCTCTACGATCGCTCAAAAGAACAGAACCATGTACCTGGGATTTCCGCAATCCGAGGTTCCGTGAAGTGCCCGATGGAGACGACGACCGCGTCATAGACCTCACTCGTGAATCCAGCATCGCTCCCATCCGCCACTCGCCGCGACCTGACCGCCCACCCCCCGCCCTCGGCCATCTCCACCTCCAGCACCACCGTCTCTAACCGGACCAGGCCGTCCAGGTCAAAGTCGCGGGCAAAGTCCTCCAGGTAGCGCAGGACCTCCCGGTGGCCGGGGAACCGGCGGGGGTCCCGCCCCTTGCTGCTCCGAACCGCGAAAGGGTAGTCCAGGAACCCCATGCTCTCTCTGGGGAGGTTCGTGCGCAGGGACTCGTACAGGCTGCTGTGCACGACCTCCCGGGAGGGGTCCCTTCCCAGGGGGTCCGACTCGACCTCGGCGTCGTAGACCCAGGTGCCCCCAATGGCGCCGCGGCGCTCGAAGACGACCACGCGGTGGCCCTCCCGCCGCAGCTCCCGCGCGGCCACCAGGCCGGCGACCCCGGCGCCGATGACGGCGACACTGCGGGGGCATCTTGGGTGGCGGGGGGGCTGGGGGAGCGCGGAGGAGGAGATGGGGTGGCGGACGAGAGAAGACATGGCCGGTAGCAGGCGGCGACTGACGCAGGTAGACGGGTGGGCGGCGGGGGGGGCCCAATATGAAAGGCGAGCGGTTTCGGAAAACCAAAGTATGCTGGATGACAATTTTTAATTCTTTTTTGTAATAATTACAGATATGCCTTTACATATTGTATATTCTACTTTATCTATTTCATATTTCACGTACATTTTCATAATCACTTTATTTTTGCTGGTCATCATTTGTCCTTTGTTTAATTTAATTCTTGATAGATTAAGAAAAAACGACTAATTAATCTTTATCTAATCTTCTCAAAATTAAAATAATGACATCTATATCTTTACAATCTTCCATGTTATCTTGTATATTTTTTAAAAATTATATTTTTATATGTTTAACTCAATATTGTGTTAACTTTGATGGTGCGAGAATATGAGAGAGATAACAAGATAATATTCTTTAATATGGAAGTATATACGATGTAAAGATATCAATATGATATCTCGAATCTTGTATCATATTTTTTAATTTCATTAATGGAAGAGAGATCAGTTGTCTCGAGGGGACTTGCAACTAATGAGCAACATGACAGAAAGAGCCTCGATGAGATCTCAGGGGACAACTTCATTTGATACGTGATGATGTGTTTGAAATAGGCCCAACATTGATAGCTGATGAAATGGTTTCATGGGATCAGACACTGATGATTGATACAGCTTTTGACTTACTATCTGAGCACATGTTTGAGTTTCAGGATGTTCTATGTCGTCCTATTCACGTTATAGATATAGAGTTTATCAGAGATCAAGACATCTATGATATGATATTGTGTGATTTTGAGACATATTTTGTGTGTCTGATCCAACTTATCAGTTTGGTTATCTCTTTGGAGCTATTTGTAAGGCATGGGTTTGTTGCTCCCCTGGTTGTTTTGTGAATACTTCGGCTGATGCGGGACAACTACGAGACTCGACTCGAACTTGTTGCGACCTTGGACTTTAAAGGACGATGCGACTAAAGAGACGACGCGACCAGCAACAACACCACGATGCGCGGCACCTAACGAGCTCCAGGAGAGGTGATCATGCCCCAAATAAGAAGCGCTAACTCACAGTCGTCCCCGGCGAGGGAAACATGACGATCTACATGGTTGAGTAACCGGGTTTGCGTCTCGGGTGGTCAGCTCACTCTCGTGCTCGGAATAAGTCACGGGACGGGTTTCGTTCTCACAACTCACAGTGGTGATTAAAATTTAACAAGCTAAGAAATAACTAACTCACATGCAGCGACAGTAAGAACGTATACTAGTGACAAAGTAAGAGGCGAATGTACCTCCACGCTCGGGGCGTGGGGAAGACGTCCCGGCCAAGTCCGTTACTCCTGGTACAATGGTAAAAATTAGTTACAGTAAGGATTTTACGGCCCACTCCATGCAGGGAGGTAAAGAGCTACATAAAAATTATCGGGCGCACCGAATTGGGTTGACGAGCAGCAAGGCGGCGGGTTCCAGGCGGCGGCGGGTAGCGGCTCCGGTTCTGTGGTTTGCTGGCCGGCATGACAGCGAACACGGACGTCCAAAGGGAAGTCGGCCTCCTGGGATCTTCTGAAGGCGACGGTTCACCAGGACGTTGGCGGGGGGTCCCTGGTCGACCCCCGGGTGCGACGGTTGCTGAAGTTACCCCGGCGTATTTCTTTGAGATTTATCCGGCAACCCCTTTTTGCTGGCCTGGCTCGGAGCAGAAATGCGCGCCTCCAAGAAAACGGCATGTACGTCCAGATCCGATGTCGGATCTAGACGCAAAGTGTACCGTTGGAAAGAGGACTCAAAAACCTACAACATATTGGAATTCCAGAACCATCCAACGGCTGGATTGGAAATGAAAATGACTGTGCCACACTGACTGATGCTAGCTCGGAATACAGACCAGACAGGGTAAAACAGGATCTGCCTATTCAAGGGATTCGACCAAAAATCAAACGAACAATTTAGGACCTAGGATTTTTATGGTGGAGAGGGGGGAAGAAGGTGATCACGTCATATTTTTTTGGGAATCTTCTGACAACATTTGAGGGGGTGAAAAATTCGGCTACCAGGGGCTATCTCGCAGATCTACACACAAGCAGACTATGAGGGGGAAAAACAAATGACTGGGAAGGGGGGCAAACGGGGTCTGATGTGCACGAAAATTAAACTATGAAGGGTGGTCGATCGGAGGAACTTACCCTCAAAACCTCATCACGATCCAACGGTTGAATCTCTCGTACCAACCCTTTTATCGAGATGCTGACCAGGAACTCCAAATTTCGAGGTAGCAGATGGAAGCCAGCTTGTGGTGGCTTAATGGCGGCATGAGCGGCGGCGGCGGCGATCGATCACAGTAGATAGAGGAAGAGGGGGAGAGGAAGAAATCTCAGAAATTTGGAGGATTCAGCCTTAGATCTGAAGAAGAGGGAGGAAGAAGGGGAAGAACACTCAAGAACAAGAGGGAGAGAGGGGGATGCGCCCAAATCAATTCTCACATAAATTTCTTCATTATTTTTGGCCAAAATACAACATGAGACATTAAATACATAAACCCTGGACCTAGCCAAATGACCTAGGATACCCGTGGTCAAGGGGGTATAATGGGAAAATGGGATAAACAAATATTAAACAAATCCCCCATGTGGAGACAAAAGAGGGGGCGCCCCTCTCTCCAAGTCAACATAAGGGGCTTAATATATTTAATCACCTTGGACCATATTAATCCCCCCTTGGACTAAAATAAATCAAAAATATAAATGCATGGTCAATTATTCTACCATTGACCCAATATAAAAACCCAAGATAATACAAACCAAATACACACTAAATACACATCAAATACGACCAAATACATATAAAATACAAATACATATAAAAATATGTACTAAAATATCAGGGCTCCGGTGGTGACTCCAGGCTATCCCCCAGCCACAAAGAGGTCGGTGTTGACCGAGTCGTGCTGCGTGTCCGGTACCGACGGCTCGCAGAGTCGAGCCGTACTCGTGCTATGGTGTCCTCACCATCGGCACTTCAAAACTCGAGGATGAATATTTTCGAATCGAGGGAGATTGATGGGGAGCAGGACTCGAGGCATCAGACGATTTGAATCGTATCGACGTCATTTTTATTTTTATTATGTATTTTTATTTTACTTGAGTCTAATTTAGGGGTCATGAGTTGGGATGATTAAATTTTTAAATTTTTATAATTTATTCAATTTATTTCGAGTGAATTTCGAGTCTTTTTATTTTTATGTAATTTTTTGTGCGATTTTACACTATTTTTAGGTTTTAGGGGTCATATTTGGTCATTTGATCTGCGAGGAGGATATTTAGGGTTCCATCCTATATAAATAACATTATAATCCCAAATTTTAGGTTAACGAACATTGACAAATTATAAGATGGCAACCGCTTTCCCCTTTTGCGTGAGATTTCATGCATGAGACGGGCAAGGGGTGAGATGCCCCTCCTTCTTCCTCAAGCGTGAAGCCCTGGCCTCCTGTTGCACCCTCCTTCTTCCTCCCCCTTGCTGTTCGCTTCCTCGTTGCCACGGCGTTGCAGCAAGCCCCTCTCGTTGTCATCGAGGGAGAACAGGGACTATCTACTCGGCAGAACCATCCACCATGTTGCAAAACCGTTTACCGCCGCTCCGTGGCGTCCCCAACTTCCCTGGGCACGGTTCGGCATCCGTGACCAGCACTCAGCCTACCGGATCATCTTTGAGTGGGCCGACAACCAGCGGCATCAACGACACCCGGGATCGTCCCTGAGTGCTGCCGGTCAACCCGATCTCGAGAGCCTCGGATTTCTGTTGTAGCCTTTTACCTTCCTGCTAGGAGTGGGCTTAGTTTTAGAATATATTCTGTTGAGATTTTTTGTACCGGGGCTACAAGTATCGGCCTGCTTGTCTTCCCCACGCACTAGCGTGGAGGTACGTGCCCCACTCCTTTTTGTGTGCTTGCTTTTCCCGTATATGCGCTTGTCTGTCGCTGCTTGTGTGTGCGATTAGGAGTCCTAGCCCTTTCAAATTTAATCACCGCTGTGAGAGAGTGATCGTGACCCGTCTTGTGGCTCAATCCGAGCATTAGAGCGAGTTTGACCACCCTTGACTTTGGCGGTTTCTCAACCGCGCAGATCCCACGTTTCCCTCGCGAGGGACGACTGTGCGCCGTGGCTTCTCGTTAGTGACGTGTTCTGTCCCTGAGTCCTCGTCAGAGCTGGGCCTTTGGCTACTCCCCTTATTGCATGTTTGCTGATCGCATCATTATCTAGAGTAGGGAGTCACTGCATTGTCCGTAGAGTCACGTCGTCCCGCATTAGAAGCTCATTTGTTTCCATCGTTGACTTAGTAGAGACTTGATAGTGGAGTAATGTGGTCGTCAATTACCCGTTCGTCCACTAATGAGAGGTGAAGGGGCATAGTAGACGACGGATGACATCGAGACGTGAGTGATGACCCTCCGCCTGACCGTTGCCTGGGGTAATGTCCACCATTACTGTAGTAATGGTTACCTGATGAAGCACCGTTAAGGACGTGGGGCACGAATGTGTGCAGAGCGCATGCCTTGATGTTGGGCCAGTTCTGAGTGGGCCTTGGTAAGTGACATTCTGGACTGTGGACCAGTCAATGATGGGCCATATTCTAGCTGATATCCCTGCGACAAGTTATTACTTAAGTTAAGATAGTCGATAGATTTTGTCATGGTTTGCCAAGAACCAATAAGAGACATGACGTCATATGGGTAATTGTAGATAAATTAAGCAAATTTGCCCATTTCCTACCGATTATGAAGACTCAACCCCTAGAAGATCTAGATTAGATGTACATTAAGGAGATTGAGGGACTTCACAGAATGTCCATTTCTATCATTTTTGATCAAGATCTTAGATTCACAGCTAAATTTTGGAGAAGTTTGCAGAAGTCTTTGGGAACCCAATTGAAGTTTAGTTTGGCATTCCACCCCAAATCGATGGCCAGTCTGAGATAACTATTTAGACAATAGAAGACTTGTTGAGGACTTACACTTTGGACTGATAGGGTAGTTGGAATGATCATCTTTCTTTAATAGAGTACGAGGCGTTACACTTATACTATAAACTCAAATAACATTGTGCTAGCTAGATTTTCCTCGTAAAAAGTAATAATAAATAGTGAATTAGTAATCATTAGTGTTGACCTTTATGCACACGTACGCTCACGCTCTTTATTGAAATTAATATACGAAAAATCCTTTGCATTTCAGTTCAAACATTTATGTTTTAGGCAGCGTTTGAAAATTCAATAAATTATGGATTCTAGATTATAGAATTATTAATAATTGAAATCTTCAAAAAATTATAATCACATTCAAATGTGTCAAGATGTCTTAGTTTTCGTGCATAATAGATTTGCAAGGAGAAGAGAGAAAAAGATTAAAAAAAGTGAATTCAAAATCTTTAAAAAATACTCCAATATAATTTTTACACAAAAGTAGATGAAATTCAAATGGAGAAGGTATGAAAAGACTTCAAATGGGCATTAAATGTTTGTCATTTTTATCACAAAATTAGGGATAATAATGTAAAATACATCTTCCTAATCTAGGTTGTCATAACGCCCAAATCAAAATTTAAATTATAAAATTATCACATGTAAATGTTATAATTTTTTTGCAAGGTGGATAATATGAGATTTTTTATAGTCCATTCAAACCATGATTTATCAGCTCGATCATATCAGCTGTACTGGTATTTTACTAGTACGGTATAATACGACAGTGTACCATATCGAACCGATGCATGACAACAAGAAAGACTATTTTATAAATATCTATTATAATAAAAATATAGTAAAAAATTATTTTTATCTCAATTGGTTAGAGAGTGTGCGATTTAAACATGAATTGAGGGGTTCGTATCTATAAATGTCAAGATATTTTTACTTCAAATTTAAAATATGTAAACAAACATGCTACTTGCACATTTCGGACTCTTGATTATGCGGAGCGAGTTGCAAGATTTATGAAGAATATTTTTTATTTATTTGGAAGCGTCAAATGCGTCCGTGTGGAAGATCATTTTATTATTTTTTGTATCTTTTGGTAGTTAGTTTATGGGATGTTTTACTTTAGAGTTTATTTTAGTCAGTTATGTATTTTGTTTATTTTGAAGGTAGAGATGTTGTTGATGTTAAACCAAAAAGAAGGTGGATCTTTAAATATAGAGATGCTAACCCTAATTAGGGGAAGCAATGGTTAGAAATAAAATGGTGCACCACGATTGTGTGTTCCTCCTTCTGGCGAGATGCCCAACCCTCCCTGCTTCTTCTGACGGAGGCCAAACCCTACTCTGATTTCTTCCTGGCGGAAGCTGAACCCCCCCTTCTGATCTTCTTTTTAGTTTGATTCTCCGTTTATTCTTCTTTCCGATCGCAGCCCCACCCCATCCCTGCTCACTTATTTCTTTTTAATTTCCCTAATAAGTTTCTTCCCATCACTAATCTCTGCGTTTTTCCTCCCTCCACCGTAATCCCACTTCCCTCCACCATAATCACCATCCCCCATTAATCTTAGGTATTTCATTTGTGTTCTCTTTCCCCTGTCATTAAAGCTTCCCTGCAACGTGAGCACCCTCCGACACTTCATTATCACCGACCTCCGATCGTGACCCACCTCCGTTCGTGTGTTCGCGATGAAGCCGCTGCACACACGCCAGCCGGCCACCGCGGAGTCACCCTGCCTTCTGGGCACTGTTCATCTTCCCCATCAAAGTCGGCCGCCTCTGGCCGTCCACCGCGAGCCCTTGCCGCTCCACCGCGAGCCCTTGCCTCTGGATCGAAAATTACACCAACTGAGAAATCGGGCCATACCGATGGTGAAAGTCCAATGGAGCAAGCGTGGGTTCGAGAAAGCAACATGGGAATTGGAAGAATCCATCAAGAAGAAATACCCAGTTTTAATCTCAGGTTAGAAATTCGACATTTCTACTCAAATTCTTGAATTTTAGTTATATAATGTGAATTTGGAGGACTAAATTCTTTTAAGTGGGGGAGGATGTAGAAACCCGATAATTAAAAATGAGAAATAAATTTTTTAATTTTATTATGTAATTAAAATTTTCATGAAATAATTAAATTATATTTTTACTATATGAAATAAACTAGTTTATTGAATTAACTTGAATTAACTAGAAGTAAATGGAGATTAAATGCTTTACACCTTAGATAAATCATAGTAAGCCCAATAAAAGTCCATATAATGGATTAGGATTACAATTGGCCCAGTGGATAATCCATAATGGGCTGAATTAATGGTTAAAGGATTCAATAAAGGTTAAATTAACCTTAAATTCGTAACATGTGTTTAATATGATATTTAAGGGATTAAAATAACCCCATTTCTAGAAGATTGACTCAAGAATCAACTATTACCTAACAGCCCACCTTGGACCATCCGTTTTTACATTATTTTCACACCTAAGATGGGCTAGATTAAGAGGAGAAATGATATTTTTCTTCTAATTCAGACTTAATGGGTTTGGTAGAATTAGGTGAGGAATCTTGACAAATTTGACCAAATTTTGGCTATAAATAGAACCCCATTCGACCCTCAAACCATCACTGGAGGTTAAGTATAGCTGCTGCGAAGATTGGTGGAGATTTGAAGGGAGATTTGAAAGATCAAATGGTTTTCTTATATTTGGGGATATTTCTTTAGATCCATCTAAAGGTATGTGTCTCTCAGGCTAAACTATAATTAAATTATGCCATCTTGTTCATTTTTCTGTCCTCTTTCCATTGATAGCTCATTTATTAAATTTCGTTATGAAATGAGCAAGTTATTGTCATTTTATTGGAGGGGTATTTTCATTTTTTCATCAGGTCCAGAACGTGCTATACCTCAGTAGCGCGTTCTGAACGCGCTGGCCCGACATAGCGCGTTCATACAGTGTGTTTTCCCGCCCTCTGGGGGTCAAACATATTTTAAAAAAATAATAAAATTATTCCAGAATGCGCCACCCAAGGGTAGCGCGATCTTCAAGGTCGCGCTAGCTCATGCTAGCGCGTTCACAAAATTATTAACAGATAAATATATATATATATATATATATTACTGGTTTTGTATCAACTCACAACTCAAGCCCACATCTTATGCCCCTTGGGTCCTGACCCAAGGGTGAGTGCTCCAACCTATAAAGTCAAGGAAGTTTTTGTAACTTCCAATGTGGGACTAAACTTAAGCCACTATCCAATATGAACTATATCACTTGGAAATCCACATTAATTATATGTATATAGTCACCAAAAGTAAGAAAAGGTAATATTACCATATTTAGATTCTTACAGCATGTTAAAAATTATTTTGTAGAATAAAATTATTTTTGCATGTAAAAATCTATTGTTAACCATATTAGTAAATTATAACCATATTAGTAAATCAATGCATGAAAAATATTTTCAGCATGTTAAAAATGACTTCCAGCATGATAAAATTATTTTCTACATACTGAGATGTAAAAACTATTTCCATCATGTTAAAATCTATTTAAAACTATCTTTTGTGCATGCTAAACCTAATTTCATATTAAATAATTAGTAAAATGATACATGAAAATTACTTCCAGCATGATAAAATTTCTTCCAATATGGTAAAATTATTTCAGCATGTTAGAGTTATTTTTAACATGTTAGAATTATTTTCAGTGTATTAAAACTATTTTTTAGCATGATACTTCTATTTTCCTATCAAATAATTAGTAAATAAATATAGAAAAAAGATTTTTAGCATGATAAAATTTACATTATTATCAGAGAATTTCTGTAATCAGCACGGTAAACTTATCTTATTATCCTATCAGTAAGTTAATGCATGAGAATTATTTTAGCATGTTAAGTATTAAGTTTAGCATGTTAAATATTAATTTCTAGCATGTTAAAAATTAAATCCAGCATGAAAATTTTATTTTTATCATCTTATCAGTAAAGAAACATATGAAAATCAATTTCAGCATGTTAAGATTATTTTCAGCGAGTTAGAGTTATTTTTGACATAAAATTCTATTTCCTTATCATACGGTTAATTAATGTATGATTAAGTACTAATATCTAAACTCATGATTGTAATTCATAAAGCATATATTTTCATAACTAAAACTTTATGTTTTATGATTATGATATTAAGTTAAGATATTTTAAAAAAATAATTCTAATAAAATTACTATCTTAAATTTTCTTCCTACTTACCGTTCATTTTTGAACTCCACGACTTAATGTCGTTAAACATGATGTCTTAAATTGTTATCTATTTTTATTACAACTTCTGAAATTTTGTTAAATCTGTGCTTATTATAAACAACACTTTCTTAAAAATCATTGACCATATACATTAAAGTGGATGTCTAAACGTACTTGGGATCTTCGGATCCATATGACTCAATGTCTGACATTAATGGGGCCCGGTCTGGTCCTGGGGGGAGTGCCCGAAAGTACTTGTGGCCATGGGAGTTGATTGACCAACGGTGTGGCATTGCACCGAAGTGCATGATAGATTTACTTGATACGTCATTCCACTATTCGTACTTGTTTACTTGTTACTTGTTTACTTGAAAATTACATGAATTACTTGACTTGCGTGAAAATGGCCAATCACATGAAATCATTTACTTGTTCAAAGTCATTACTTAGAAATTCATCTTGATATCATATTATCTCAATTACTTAGAAATTCCATTCATGTTTATACACTTCCCGATACAAGTTAGAAAATTGTTTAAATTGTTAACACTTAAAGATTGCTTGGTTCATAGAGATATAAAATCCTACTGAGCTTTTAACTCACCCTACGTTTTGGTTAATTGTTGCAGGAAATGAAAATGTACAAGGGAATGGACAAGAGTGAGAAAGTGATTTTCCTTTTTACCTAGGTTTATGTAGATCATTAGTATTTTTACAAGAATGATGTACTTTGAGATTGAAAGTTGTAATTTACCTTTATGGCTTATGAATTAGTGATATAAACTTCATTTTGATGGAATAAAAGTAGTATTTTCCCATTCATTTCTATCTTTAGAAATAAAATTGTACATGCTCTGATCGACACGCGTGTTTACGACTCGTCGCGCCCTCGATATTCCGCGTCGAGGCGTGACACCAACCCTCCCTGCTTCTTCTGACGGAGGCCAAACCCTACTCTGATTTCTTCCTGGCAGAAGCTGAACCCCCCCTTCTGATCTTCTTTTTAGTTTGATTCCCCGTTTATTCTTCTTTCCGATCGCAGCCCCACCCCATCCCTGCTCACTTATTTCTTTTTAATTTCCCTAATAAGTTTCTTCCCATCACTAATCTCTGCGTTTTTCCTCCCTCCACCGTAATCCCACTTCCCTCCACCATAATCACCATCCCCCCATTAATCTTAGGTATTTCATTTGTGTTCTCTTTCCCCTGTCATTAAAGCTTCCCTGCAACGTGAGCACCATCCGGCACTATTCATCATCACCGACCTCCGATCGTGACCCACCTCCGTTCGTGTGTAAGCGACGAAGCCGCTGCACACACGCCAGCCGGCCACCGCGGAGTCGCCCTGCCTTCTGGGCACTGTTCATCTTCCCCATCAAAGTCAGTCGCCTCTGGCCGTCCACCGCGAGCCCTTGCCGCTCCCACCGTCCCACGCCACAAACGAGCCCGTCCTCGGCCGACCGCCGTCGGTCACCCACGGCCTGCTCACAGCCGGGTTCGACCCTCCGCCCAGTCGCACCCGGCCCTGCACGCCAGCACTGACCGGCCACCGGCGCCGTCCCTCTGCCGCGCAGGCGCTGCCACCAGCACCGTCCTCCACGACCGCCGCCAGGCAGCTCCCTACGGCCAACCCCGGCCATCCCACGCCGCTGCCGAGCACAACCGCGCTGCCGTCTGCACGCAGCCCAAGTCCCCACAGGCTCGCCACCCATCACCGGAGCCGCCATCGCCACTCCCTCCCCGGTTCCGATGCTGCCAGGATGCAGCCCGCGGCTACATCATTGGCTACTGGGTATGTTGCGTTTGATGTTGCTAACGAGACTGGCATGTTCTGAGCAAAGGGGTTCTGTTCTCTTTCAGCACGTTTGGTATCGGGTTAAGGGGAGGATAACCCTGTGACAACCCCATTCTACGTTTGGTTCGCCTGTTTTGGGTAGGGATATCAAGGGATAAGGAGAATGGGAATATCCCCGAAAATAGGGTTAAGAACGAGGATAACTCATTCAACCAAAAAGGTGGAATGAGTTATCCCTGCCCATTAACCCCGTTTTCCTCTCTCTCCTCATCTCCATTAAAAGCAAAATAAATAATTTAAGATCATTAGTGTTAATTAAATTTAATGTAATAAAAATTAGATATAATATTAATATTAAATTAAATATTATTATTAATCATCATTACATTACATAAACATGTTAAAGTTAAGTTATATTATTTAATTACTCATAATTAGGAAGAAAACAATATTTAATTATTAATATCATTCTTATTAAATATTTTTAAAAATAAAAATATTTTTATTTGTACTATTTTAGATTATTAATAAAATAAATTTTATAATAATTTTATTATTAATAATAAATTTATCTATTAAAAATTATTTTAAAATCTTTATTAGTCATAATCATGGTTGTAAAGTCTAATTAAAAAAGTCTTTTCACTAATTTTTTTAAAATCTTTTTATCCAACCCAAACAAAGAATAACATCATGACTTAACCTGGAATAGGAAGGACAATATGATAATTTTCTAACTCCTATTCTCATTTGTATCCTCAATTTTTACCAAACAAAGAATAAGAATATTCTCGTACTTATCCCTTCGCATATCAAACATATATGACAATAAGAATAAGAATAAAAATAAATTAACATAGAATGACTTATACCTATTTTTTTCAAAATTTATCCCGATCCCAAACGCACCCTTTGAGTGTGGATATTTACTGTGACCCGACGTCAACCAGAGCTTTAATGATTTTGATTGGCATGTTACGAGCAAAGGTGACATTTCAGTAGTCGGAATGCCACTGGCGGGTTCATTTTGTCACTTTTTGGGTGTTTAATTGGTTTATGCTTATTGAAGAGGCGGAATCTCGCGCTGGGTCCTGAGCGGGCTGTGGATCACAAGAAGATGAATCTGCAAGAGAGGGAAACGTGTCAGAGGGCCCAGGGGATCTCCCTGGGGCAAACCCTCCGATGGCTAAGTCAGTAGAGCGATGGTGGAAGCGATAATGGGGGGAGGAGAGAGCTGATGCGCGAGAATCCTCTCCACCAAGGGGTGAAGCGAATCGTGCTCAGGAGCTTAGGATATGTGAATGCCTAGTTCATCTTACCATCTTCCGGAGGGTATCCCTTGCTTAAATAGTGCGCCGCCTTCAGGAGTCCTGTAAGCTGAGGGGTTCCCGGCGGGAGTTACGTCTTTAACGGGGGCTTTCATGGCCTGATCGTGGGAACGTTATCCCCTTGGAGTCCGGCAGCTCCCATGACTCTCCCGCTGGCGGAGGACTCTGAACGGTCGCACCTGTAGATAATCAACCGGTCTTACCGAGCCTCGGGGATGCTAGCTCGCGTCCGAGCGATAGGCATGGCCCGGCGAGGGTGGGGTTGGATAGATCGGCTGGAGCCTATCTCTCTCGGATGGGGAGAGGGCTTTAGGCCGGACCTTCCTTGGGACCTGACCGTTGTCTCGGGCCCTCCGATCCTAGAAGGCCGCCGGGGAGAGTTGGTTCCTCGAGTCTTATTTATTGGGCTTTTCTCCCGAAGTGGGCCCTGTGGGTTATCACTTGGGTGGGCTCGCCTGGTTGGACCTTGTAGGTCTTGTTGGGCTGCCTTTGTGGTGGGCTGCGGAAATCCCCCTCTCCACTTATCCCCCTCCTACTCCCGAGCCAAGGAGGCTCGGATGAGTAGTTTTTCGAGGCTTTGGACCGGCGTGGCTCAGGTGGGTGGAATTCCGTTGGCGTTGTGGAGCCGCTTATAGCGGTCACCGAGGCCCGTAATGATGATCCTGACGGATTTGAAACGAAGGGGCCCCCCTTTTTCTCGAAGCACGGAACGGCGCGTCGCCACCCTCAGGGGTTTATAGGGGGCGCTGTTCATCGTTCTAGGCTTCCAGGGTTTTAGGCTTTCCTTACTTCTTGATGCGCCGTGAGAGCACAGCGGAGACGTGGAGCCTTGCGGCGGCGTTCGAAGAGTTGGCGAGGATAACCGCGGAGGCGATCCGGCAGCTTCCTTCTCCCCCGGAGTCTTCAAGCTCGTGCGAGGGATCTTCTCTCGACTCGATGGCGGACCGGAGCCCGGAGCCTGTGCCGGTGAGGCGGGAACCCGTCCCCAACTGTAGCGAGTTGGGGGAGACGGAGGTGAGGAGGTTAGAGCACCGTTTCCGTCTGTCTCTCCGCTATAGCTTTGTTGTCGCCACTCCGTACGAGACGAGTTTGGATGATCGTGCTGGGTTTATTTGCACCTTCCTTCTGGCTTGGAAGAGCGGATTTCGGCTTCCTTTCGATCCTTACGTGCTGCAGCTTCTCAATTTTTTTCGATTGGCACCTATTCAGTTGGTGGCCAACTCCTATCTTCTTCTTTCGGCCTTCGGGATTCTGTGTCGCCAGCGCGACATCTACCCTTCTCCGGACCTCTTCCACTTCTTCTTTGAGTTGAAAGCGCACCCGCAGGCGGGGAAAGGCTTCTACTTCATCCAGGCGCGGAAGAACAGGAGCTGCATCTCGCTTGCGGCGAAGGACTCCTCGCACAAGGGGTGGAAGACCCAATTCTTCTGGGTGAAGGCGGTGGCGACGGACGAGATCTGGAGATGCCGGACCTCGCCCAACTTTCACCCGAATCTGCCCCCTCGCCAGGAGGAGTTCCCTCCCCACGTGGAGCAGCAGGCAGCCCGTCTGCTGGAGAATCGCCAATCGACCGAGGAGCTGGTGACGCCGGAGAACATCGAACGGTGTCTTCTCTCGCGGTTGACGTCGTCAGGTACGGCTCTTGAGACTCTTTTTCCAGGGTGGTAGCTCTTTTTTCTCCTCCTGACCGGGGCTTCTTCTTACTGCAGACGTGAGGCGGGAGCCTCTGGAGGAGGCGACCGAGGTCATCGATCTGGGAGATGACTCGGCAGCCGATGAGCCTGATGCCCCGGTGGGTCGCGTCAATGCCCGAGATAAGGGCAAGGGGGCGGCCTCCGAGGGATCTTCTCGATCGACCGGTCTGAAGCGCAAGGATCCCCTGGTGGGGAAACTGCGGGAGGCCGCGAAGGCCAGGAAGAGGGCCAGGAAAGCCGGTCTTCCTACCGCCGTCGGGGGCGATTTTGGCTCGGCGGCACTCCCCTCTCGGGGGCAGGATGGGGCCGACCCTTCCGGGCTGGCTCTCCCATCTGCCGAGCGAGAGGGGGCCGAGGAGACCAGGGGCCCCGCAGAGGGAGGTGATGGGTCGGCTCTCCCCTCTGTAGGGACAGAAGGGGCCGATGCCGGCGTGGCCGGTGCTGGGACCGAGGGTTCGGTCAGCGCGGATGGGGGTGCGCCCGCGGGGGCGTCGCAACCCCAAGTGCCGGCAGCTTCTGGTGCGGTGGATCCCGCGGCGCCGGTCGAGGGTGGGGGTTCGCCCGGGGAGGCGTTGCAACCCCAACCGACCGTGGCGCGCGGGGCGGTTGGTTCTGCCGCCACAACATGGCCTTCTGGCGGGGTGCCCAGGGTGGAGCAGTCCCCTTTGCCGGAACCTCTGGTCAGGCTCGGTGTCTCGGGTGACCTGTACCGGCTCTGCCGGTCGATCGCCGATAGGACGAGGGGGGGAGAAAAGCGCAGCACTCCTGCCGGGGTCCTTGACATCCTGATGGAGGGCGGCCTGGTCATAGCTTGGACAGCGGCCGTGATGGCAGAGGCGCACGCCCGGACGGAGGCGGAGCGGTCGAAGCTCGCCTGGACCCTTGGTGGATGCGAGGGGAAACTGGCCCGGCTCGAGGGGGAGCACGAGGGGCTCCGGCGGGAGTTCCTCGCATTAAGGGAGTTGGCGCGGTCGAGCCGACAGGAAGCCGAGATGCTGGCCGAGCAGCTGACAAGGGCCCAAGAATCGCTCGAGAGGAAGAGCAAACGTCTAGAAGACGAGCGTCAACGTCACATCGAGCTGGATAGCCTCTGGGAGCTTGAGCGCGGCGAGCTGCAGGATCGGGCGGAGGACGCGGAGCGCCTTCACGCTGAGGCTGAGGCGGACCGAGCCCGGGTGGAGGGTCGGATGATCGAAGCCGAGCGGAGGATGACCGAGCTGGAGGAGCGTCTGGCGAGGGCGGAAGAGCGTGCGGCCGAGGCGGAGCGGGCTCGGGACGGGCAGGTCGAGGCGGAGGCGATCGAGCGTTATAAAGGCTCGGAAGCTTACTCGGCCGACCTGATTGCAGCTGCCCTACCCTACTACGAGGTAGCGCTCCGCCGGGGTGCTCGAAAGGGGTTCAGGCAGGGCTATCGCCGGGCGATGAACTATGCCAATGAGCACCTTGCCGGGGGTGATTTTCCTTATGGCCAGAGTTATGACTCGGACGAGTCAGATTCCAGCTCCTCATCTTCGGCCGGGGAAGAACCGGAGGAATCGCCTCCAGCGGGGTCACCAGCTCCGGAGGCCTCGGGAGGGCTCACGACCGGGACAGTTCTCGCACAGGCGAGGTCAGTGTCCGGGCCGGCCGTCGCCGAGGGTACCGGGGGTGACGCGTCCCCTACTGCTGTTCCCGAGCTTCAAAGTGGGCCCGAGGCCTGATGTAACTTTATTTTGCCCCTTCCCCCTTTTGTCTGTCTTTCCTTTTGTAAGAGATTTTTATGGGAGGCAATAAATGACTTACTTTATTTGATCGCTATCTTCGCTGTGATTTGGTTGGCGTATCGGGACAGTTGGAAAGTGCCGATATTTTTTGCGCCGTTTTCGCACGTCGATTCGGGAGACTTCTTGCGGGCGTCCTTCCGTATTACCATGCTTTGAAAGTCGAGGTGCTTCGCGAATCCCGCTAGAGTGAGGATCGAGGAATTTGAGGTGATCTTTCAGGGGAGATCCTATAGCGTGTTTTCGAGGGGGGAGTCATTTAAGGCGCGTGGCCTCCCTTGGCCTATAAAAAGGACCGAAGGGTGCTCCTTCCCTCTTAACACTTAGGACTCTCGTCGGCGGTCTGCTCTTATTCCCTCGTCTTCGCTCTGCGTTGCGCCGCCGCGATCGGAGCATGGAGGACCCTTCAGAAGGTGACGCTGCAGACGACGGGGAGCGGCCGGTTCCGGCTGTCCTGGAATATCGGTCGGGTCCCACGGTCGCCGCGCGTGCATGAGACGGGTCCGACGGTCGCCGCGCGGATCTGGAGAGGGCTTCGACGTGCGAGGGCACGCCCTTTGCCTCCTCTTGGCTCCGGCGAGGCTTCCGGGCGGACGCCGAGATGGAGGGCGGATGGGGGAGTTAGGGATGCCGGCCGCCATTCCCCTCCGTGGGAGGGGAGGAGGCGGCTCCAGTTCCTTCCTCACCCCTGTCTGCAGCCTCTTTCTCTCTCTTTTGTTCTTCATTTCTTTCACTCTTCGGGGGCTGCTTGCTTTCTGTTCGCCTCCAAAGAGTTGGTAGTTTGGCAGAGAGGGGACCTTCACGGCGCTCCTTTTTCCAGGTTGTTGCCAACTTGAAAGGTAGCCTTCCTCGCGTGAAAGGTGGCCTTCTCCTTGCTGTCCCTCTGTCACCTTTGTCACGGTCCACCCGAGCCAACTGGGTCGACCATCTCTTGTCCGAGCCAGTTTCTACGCGAGGCAGAGTCAGTGGCTGGATGCGAGAAGGTCAAGACCGGGTCGGTCGGGCGATGGCCGTTTGCCGCGGTGCTAGATGGATTTTTATTTTTCACTATGTAATGTATTGGCAGTTGTCTTTCTGATGTACCAACAGTTATCTTGAATGAATGCGAAAGATAAGGGGGTTTATTTTACCCGATTTGTTGATACAGTATTCAGAAATAAAATCTGCGTAGTGTGGTTGCATTCCATGTCCGGGGAATGGGTTCCCCTTCCATTGTGGCTAACCTGTACGCACCTTTCCCGAGCGTCTCGATCACTCGGTAGGGGCCTTCCCAGTTGGGGGATAGCTTGCCCGCCGCCTCCAGTGGTCGAGATGCTTCGGTCTTCCTGAGAACGAAGTCCCCTGGTCGGAATTGTCTGCCTCGGACCTTGGCGTTGTAGTACCGAGTGAGGCGGCGCTGGTATTCCGTAGCTCGGACGTTCGCGATCTCTCGGAGTTCGTCTGCCAGGTCGAGGTTCTCGAGCAGCTTCTGCTCGTTTGCCTCGGGCAAAAAACTGACCACTCGGAGAGACGGATTGGCGATTTCTAACGGAACGACGGCTTCGGTGCCATATACCAGTTGAAAAGGGGTCTCACCGGTTGCCGTTCTGGGGGTCGTTCGGTGCGACCATAGTACGCTAGGCAGTTCCTCGAGCCAGCTACCCTTAGCCTTACCGAGTCTGGTTTTTATGCCCTTCAAGATGGTCTTGTTGGCATTTTCAACCAGCCCGTTGGCCTGAGGGTGGGCGACCGAGGTGAAGTGGTTGCGGATATTTAGGTCGGCACATCTGTCTCGGAAGTATCGAGAGTCGAATTGCCGCCCGTTATCGCTCACTATCACTCGGGGGACGCCGAAGCGACAAATGATCGATTATCATACGAAACCCCAGACGACTGTCTCAGTGATCCTCGCTGTTGCTTCAGCCTCGATCCACTTGGTGAAGTAGTCGATGGCGACGATGATGAACTTCTTCTGGGATTGAGCCGTTGGGAATGGCCCAAGGATGTCGATCCCCCACCGAGCGAAAGGGTAGGGCTCGGTAAGGGTGACAAGTTCCGTGGCCGGCTGGTGGACCAAATGGTCGAACCGCTGGCAACGGTCGCAATGTTGTACGTAAGCCGTGCAGTCGCGCTGTAGGGTCGGCCACCAGTATCCTTGCCTTAGCAGGATTCTGGACAGCGACCGACCTCCTGAATGTGCTCCGTACCGGCCTTGATGAATCTCTTCAATAGCTTGGCTTGCTTCGTCGGGGCCGAGACACTTCAGAAGTGGCCCGGAGAACGATCTTCGGTAGAGAACGTTGTCGAGGATGACGAAGCGCCGAGCTTGATACTTCATCCGGCGGGCTTCTCGAGGGTCGGAGGGTTCCTGGGAGTCTCGTAGCCAGGATAGGTAGGGGGAGCGCCAGTCGTCGGGAGTGGCCGAGTCAATGGCGAGGAGCTCCGAGTCTATGCTCTGGCGCTCTAGCTCTTCTAGGAGGACCGATCGTGTACCTTCTGGGTCTAGGGAGGAGGCCAGTTGGGAGAGGGCGTCCGCCCGAGAGTTTTGCTCCCGAGCTATTCGGACTACCTCGAACTCCTCGAACTGCTGGGCCAGGCTCCGGACCAACTGGAGGTATTTGATCATAGGTGCCTCCCGAGCTTCGTACTCGCCACTGACCTGGCTTGCAACTAGCTGGGAGTCGGTGTGGATCCTGACTCGCTCAGCCCCCAACCGTCGGGCCATGCGGGCCCCCGAGATAAGGGCCTCGTACTCGGAAGCATTGTTGGATGCCAAGAAGTTGAACTTTAGGGCGTATTGCAACTCTATTCCTTCGGGGGACCTTAGGAGGATCCCTGCGCCGCTGCCGACCGAGTTGGACGATCCATCGACGAACAGCTCCCAGGTTGGGCCGGTTGCTGTCGGAGGCCTGTCCTCGACCGGAATGGTGCTCTCGGCGATGAAGTCGGCGAGCGCTTGTCCTTTGATAGCTGATCGTGGCCGATACGAGATGTCGTATGCCCCGAGCATGATGGCCCATTTGACAAGTCGCCCCGAGGCTTCGGGGTGGGCCAGAATCTTCTTCAGTGGCTCGTCGGTTAGCACTGTGATGGGATGCCCCTGGAAGTAGGGTCGGAGGCGCCTTGCGGAGGTAACCAACGTTAGCACGAGTTTTTCGGTTGCGGGGTACCTCCGCTCGGCCTCGCCGAGCACCTTGCTGGTGTAGTAGACCGGCCTCTCGACTCCCGAGTCATTTCTGACTAGGACCGAGCTGACCGTTGATGGCGTCGCCGAGAGATAGAGCAACAAGACCTCGCCCGGGACAGGCTTGGAAAGCACCGGGGGCGAAGCCAGGAACTCTTTGAGCTCGGCGAACGCTGTCTGGCATTCCCCATCCCATGCGAACGTGGCAGATGCTACCTTGGGCGCCCTCATCAGCTTGAAGAAGGGCAAGCATCGTTCGGCCGCACGGGACAGGAAACGACTGAGAGCAGCGACACGCCCCGTTAGACGCTGGACGTCTTTAATACACGCGGGCGGGCGCATGTCCAGGATGGCCTGGACCTTATCGGGGTTAGCTTCGATCCCTCGCTGAGTGACCAGGAAACCCAGGAGCTTTTCGGATCTTACTCCAAAGGCGCACTTGGCGGGGTTGAGCTTCATGCAGTACTTCAAGAGGGTGCCGAAAGTCTCGGCGAGGTCGGTGAAGTGGTCTTGGGCCCTCGGGGTCTTGACGAGCATGTCGTCGATGTAGGCCTCGATGTTCCGACCTAACTGTCCCTCAAACATATGGTTGACCAGTCGCTGGTATGTGGCTCCAGCATTCTTCAATCCGAAGGGCATCCGGGTGTAGCAGTACACGCCGTAGTCGGTGATGAAGGCGGTCTTCTCGACATCTTCAGGGTTCATTCGGATCTGATGATAACCCGAATAGGCATCCAGGAAACTGAGTATCTCGTTACCCGAGGTTGAGTCAACCAGTTGGTCGATGCTCGATAGCGGATAGCAGTCCTTGGGGGTGGCCTTGTTCAAATCGGTGAAGTCTACGCACATTCGCCACTTGCCGGTGGTCTTCGGCACCAGGACGACGTTGGCTAGCCACGTTGGGTACAGGACCGGTCTAAAAAGACCAGTCTCTTGTCCCTTGGTGACCTGCGCCTTGATGATCGCCTGTTTCTCGGGCGCATGCTTCCTCCTCCGCTGCTGTACGGGTCTCATGGTGGCATCGAGGTTAAGCTTGTGCATCACAGTTTCCTCTGGTATACCAGGGAGTTGATCATCGGACCAAGCGAAGACCCGGACGTATCCAGAAAGAAACTCCTTGTATTGCTGCTGTTCCTTCGGTGGTAGGTCGGCACCGATCCTTACTCCAAGGGCCGGGTCGTCGTTCAGGAATACCGTTAATAATTCGCCACCGGGCTCGGTGGTCACGGCTTTTCCTTCGACTCCCCTGGGGCCCTTATCCTTCCCGTCCGGCCTTGAGGCTTCCACCGAGATATTGTAGCACCTTCTAGCCGTGGCCTGGTTACCTCGGACTTCCCCCAACCCGTTTTTGGTGGGAAACTTCATTTTTTGGTGATAGGTAGATGGTACGGCCTTTATTCGGCTGAGAAATTTTCGGCCGAAAATGGTGTTGTACGCTATCATACCTTTAATCACCATGAAGTCCACTATGACCGTAACAGTTTTGGGTGGGGTGCCGATAGTGACCGGCAGGCTTAGGGCTCCCTCGGGGTAGGTGGCCAGTGTTAGTGTTGGTGTGCTACAGGCCAATTTCGGGTCGGGTAGGCCCAATAGTTGTACGATCTTGTTCATTAATAAAGTGGTGTTTGAGCGTAAATATGCGATTGTGTTACTTTACGTTGTCCCTAGGATATGTGGTTGTAAAGTCAGCTCGAGATGGGATCTCGAACATGAGACTTACTTTACATGAACACATTCCTTAAACTGTTCCTGGTTGGAGGGTAATCACTCGGGGACTTTGATTACCTATTAAACCAGTACACATGATGTGTCAGTGACCAGTCTCATGGTCATTGGTGCGGGGCACCAACACATATGTGTAGGTGTATGTCCTTGGAGGATGTGCACTGAACTGATCCGCTATTGGATCTTCAGATGGTTGATTATACCTAATGTCAACTGAAGATCCAACGGTCTCAGTAGCATCGTTGGTCCTTTGACCTGAGACATTGATCGGATCTTACACGAGGACTGGAATGGTTTAATTACTTAGCTAAGTGACTTTAACCATAAGTCATGAGTTGCCGAGTCATTAACCACTCCAGGATACGTGTGAAGATCATCAATGGTCAAGATGGGATCGCTCACTGTCGGGTATATATCAGACAGTTAATGGGTCATGACATTGACGCTCCGTTAAATCCCTGGCCAGGGTCGTGTGAGTTCGTTTAGAACGAACGTCATACACTTTAAGGAGGTCATAGTCAAATGGCACGATCATGGGGTTTGACAGAAACCGTACCCTCGATCGTACCAGACTCATAGAAGGAGCGAGGGATTATATCGATGCGGTAACTGTGGACTTACAGGTACCAGACAGGTTGGTTTAAACCCGGGGTCATCTAGGATCACGCGGATTTGCTTGACCCAACGTGATCAAAGGTTCGGAATAAATTAAACTATTGTTCGGCTCTAGTAGAAGCGAAGAATACGTTTAATTTACTTCTAATTGGGAATTAGAAGTTAATGGACCTTAAACTAGAGTGACTATGGGCCTAGAGGATCACACACAATAGATTCTTGGGTGACGGATAATTATTATACAAGTGTATGTATTATTTCCATTTAATTCCTTTTGGAAAGGAGTGTAAACGGAGTTTAATACATATGTATAATATGATAAAGGACATATATACAGTTTTGGTCTTTTAGAACCCTTTTCTAATAAACCTAAACTCTATATATAGCCATCTACGTGAGTTCATTCGAACTCTTAGCTTCTCCCTTCCAACCCCCCTTAATGCTAATCAAGCATTAAGCATTAAGGAGAGGTTAAGCCTCCCCCCTTTCTCCCCTTTGCTCTCTCTCTCTCCAGAAGGTGTTAGAGCTGGGGAAAGTCGTGCCGGGGAGGTACCGTCGCTGCGCAAGGATCCGTGTGGATCATCTCTAGAGGCCGTACAGTTGTGCGGCTCGGTTTTTCTGCATCGGGCTTAGCGGACAGCGTCGTTCCGCGCAAGGTGAAACACGCAACCCGTAATTAAGGTATTAGAAACACCGATTAGAGCACAGATTAAGCTTTCCATAACACCGGAATCGGGCAAATTAATTTTTGTTATCCGCTGCGTTGCCCGTAAGTGCTGTGCGAAACCTTACAGCCAGGCCATTAAACCCGCTAAGGGGTGTTCAGATCGGGCGGAGCTTGGATGGGTCTTCCCCCATCTTGAGAAAACAGTCATAAGATAATACATCGGGGGCGCTCCCATTATCAACCAAAATCCTGTCTACATTATAGTGATTTATCGTGGCCGAGATAACGAGGGCATCGTCATGCGGGGTGCTCAGCCCTTCCAGGTCTTGGTCGGAGAAGACTATGACCTGGGGCTCCATCGGCGGACCTCTGGGAGGCCCTAAGGCTTGGCTGGCCCGCTCGGCATGACGTTTCCTTCCTCGGCTGGTGTCGCCGCCCGATGCCGCCCCTCCGGAGATGACGTTGATGTGGACCCCTCGGGGAGCGTTGTCGATCTCCTCTGCGGCGTCTCGGTCTTCTTTGTGCCCGGTCGTGAACCGGGCTAGATGCCCCAGACGGATGAGGCGCTCGATCTCGTCCTGGAGCTGATGGCAATCTCCGGTGTGGTGCCCGTGGTCGCCGTGGAACAGGCAATGCCTGTCCCGCTTGCGGTTCTTCGACCTCATTGGTTCGGGCTGGCGGAGAAGTCCCGAGTCTTTGATGTCTTCATAGATCTCGTAGACTGGTGCGGTCAAGGGGATATACCGCTTGTACTTTCTCTTGCGCTCTCCTTCTCGATCGCGCTTCTTACTCAAGCCAGGGTTTGGCTCGGAGGTCCGCTTCTTGTCCCCCTCCCGACCCGAGCCGGTTACGTCTCGGCAGGCGCTGAGTACTTCTTCGCACTCGGCGTGGCGCAGTGCCAGAGTCACTAGCTCGGCAAGGGTCGAGGGAGGGTGGAGGACAAGCTCGCGGCGGAGATTCTCGTCCCGGGTGCCCCCGGTCAGTGCGGTTGTGGCTGAGGCCACATCCAGGCGGGGGATCCTAAGGGCTTCCGATTTAAATCGGTGGACGTAAGTCCGGAGCCTCTCCCCTTGCGCCTGTTTGAGAGCCAGGAGCCCCGCTACTGACCTTGGGGGGGCGCTACCGGCGAAGCTCTCCTTGAAAATTCGCCCGAATTGCCTGAAGTCTCGAATGGACCCCGGGACGAGGGCCCGGAACCATGCCTGAGCGCCTTGGACCAGGGTGGCCGCGAAGGCTCGGCATTTGATGGGATCCGGCGTTCCATGCAGGGTCACCAGGGCGTCGAAGCTATCGTAGTGGTCGGCTGGGTCGCCCTGGCCGTCGTAGAGCTTGAAGGTTGGGATGGAGGCTCTAGGAGAGACCTCTGCCTTCAGGATGTACTCGGAGAAAGGGGATTTCTCCTCGTCCTCCTGGAAAGAGGTCTTCTGCAGGGCGCGGAGGGCGTGCTCTTGCTCTGCGAACCGTCTTTCAAAATCTCGTAGCCGGAGAGACAGTTCCGGCTGTGGCCGCGCCGTGGGGCTGGGGGGGGCGTCGCGGCGATCTCCCGGAGCACTGGTGCCCGGGCGCGGCGGTCTCGCTCCCTGCTTCCCTCTCCTCGGCGTGGAGGAAGCCTCTTGCTCCGCAGGCGGAGCTTGCGAGGGTCCTCCGACGTCGTTGCGGAGGAGCTGTCGGCCGTGGAGGGTGAAGCGGCCTCCGGCGGTGTGCTGCGTTGCACTCCTTCGAGGGGGACTTCCTGACGGGGCGCGGGACCTCGCGTCCCGGGCCGCCTGGGCCCTCATGAGCTCCACGAGGACGTCCATCTTTTCGTTGAGGGCCTGGAAGGCGTTGGCGCCACCGTCGAGGGGTGCCCCTGTCTCCGCCGGGGGGGGGGGGGGGGTGGTGGCCCGTTGGTGGGGACGCTGGGGTTGGAGGGGGGGCTCTGTGAGACCCTAGAGGGGGCGCCTCCCGCCGCCGCCACAGCCTTACCTGCCCCGCCGGCGGATCTCCTCCCTGAGCTTTTTCTTACCATCTTGACTCTTCGTGCGTTTCCCACAGATGGCGCCAGATGAAGAGGCGGAATCTCGCGCTGGGTCCTGAGCGGGCTGTGGATCACCAGAAGATGAATCTGCAAGAGAGGGAAACGTGTCAGAGGGCCCAGGGGATCTCCCTGGGGTAAACCCTCCGATGGCTAAGTCAGTAGAGCGATGGTGGAAGCGATAATGGGGGGAGGAGAGAGCTGATGCGCGAGAATCCTCTCCACCAAGGGGTGAAGCGAATCGTGCTCAGGAGCTTAGGATATGTGAATGCCTAGTTCATCTTACCATCTTCCGGAGGGTATCCCTTGCTTAAATAGTGCGCCGCCTTCAGGAGTCCTGTAAGCTGAGGGGTTCCCGGCGGGAGTTACGTCTTTAACGGGGGCTTTCATGGCCTGATCGTGGGAACGTTATCCCCTTGGAGTCCGGCAGCTCCCATGACTCTCCCGCTGGCGGAGGACTCTGAACGGTTGCACCTACAGATAATCAACCGGTCTTACCGAGCCTCGGGGATGCTAGCTCGCGTCCGAGCGATAGGCATGGCCCGGCGAGGGTGGGGTCGGATAGATCGGCTGGAGCCTATCTCTCTCGGATGGGGAGAGGGCTTTAGGCTGGACCTTCCTTGGGACCTGACCGTTGTCTCGGGCCCTCCGAGCCTAGAAGGCCGCCGGGGAGAGTTGGTTCCTCGAGTCTTATTTATTGGGCTTTTCTCTCGAAGTGGGCCCTGTGGGCTATCACTTGGGTGGGCTCGCCTGGTTGGACCTTGTAGGTCTTGTTGGGCTGCCTTTGTGGTGGGCTGCGGAAATCCCCCTCTCCACTTATAATTAGCATCTCTAAGCAATGCTGTCCCAGGCTTTCTCCAAGTATGGCTGATGGGTTATGTATTTGCAATTCTGATTTCTTAATCATTTTACAATTGCCCTTCTACTTATTGATCAAGATCTGGCATATAATTATATCAGTTTGAATTAGAAAACAGAGATTTGTAGCATATTCTCTGTTTGATAAAATGACCACAAGAGCTCGACTTATTTTGACAGGGTGAACCGAATTTGTCATGCATCACTTGATCTCTCAAGTATAAAAAACACGATAAACTAACCCACCTACAGAGATATTTTGACATAAAATAAAATATAAAAATATTTAAAAAATATGAATAATATATCAATTATATATCACGTATCGATCGTATCAATTTTTGATTGCTATGGTCTAATATGTACGGTACACAACATGTCTGATCGACCGATATGTTAAATCTCTGATTGAACCAAATTGAGTTTCGAGACTACACCTTAAGGTGTCGTTTGATACAAGGTTAAATGGAGGATAACCCCATGAAAACCCCAATCTGCGTTTGGTATGTCCGTTTTGGACAGAGATGTATAGGGATAGAGAGAATGGAAATATCTCCGAAAATGGGATTAGGAATGAGGATAACTCATTCCATCAAAATCCCCACCCAATAACCCCGTTTTTGTTAGTGTTGGTGTGCTACAGGCCAATTTCGGGTCGGGTAGGCCCAATAGTTATACGATATTGTTCATTATTAATAAAGTGGTATTTGAGCGTAAATATGCGATTGTGTTACTTTACGTTGTCCCTAGGATATGTGGTTGTAAAGTCAGCTCGAGATGGGATCTCGAACATGAGATTGACTTTACATGTACACATACCTTAAACTGTTCCTGGTTAGAGGGTAATCACTCGGGGACTTTGATTACCTATTAAACCAGTACACATGATGTGTCAGTGACCAGTCTCATGGTCATTGGTGCGGGGCACCAACACATATGTGTAGGTGTATGTCCTTGGAGGATGTACACTGAACTGATCCGCTATTGGATCTTCAGATGGTTGATTATACCTAATGTCAACTGAAGATCCAACGGTCTCAGTAGCATCGTTGGTCCTTTGACCTGAGACATTGATCGGATCTTGCACGAGGACTGGAATGGTTTAATTACTTAGCTAAGTGACTTTAACCATAAGTCATGAGTTGCCGAGTCATTAACCACTCCAGGATACGTGTGAAGATCATTAATGGTCAAGAAGGGATCGCTCACTGTCGGGTATATATCAGACAGTTAATGGGTCATGACATTGACGCTCCGTTAAATCCCTGGCCAGGGTCGTATGAGTTCGTTTAGGACGGACGTCATACACTTTAAGGAGGTCATAGTCAAATGGCACGATCATGGGGTTTGACAGAAACCGTACCCTCGATCGTACCAGACTCATAGAATGAGCGAGGGATTATATCGATGCGGTAACTGTGGACTTACAGGTACCAGACATACTGGTTTAAACCCGGCGTCCTCTAGGATCACGCGGATTTGCTTGACCCAACGTGATCGTAGGTTCGGAATGAATTAAACTATTATTCGGCTCTTGTAGAAGCGAATAATACGTTTAATTTACTTCTAATTAGGAATTAGAAGTTAATGGACCTTAAACTAGAGTGACTGTGGGCCTAGAGGATCACACACAATGGATTCTTGGGTGACGGTTTATTATTATACAAGTGTATGTATTAATTCCTTTTAATTCCTTTTGGAAAGGAGTGTAAATGGAGCTTAATACATATGTATAATAGTAGATATGATATATATATAATTTTGGTCTTTTGGAGCCCTTTCAGAAATGACCAAATCTCTATATATAGAATCCTACGTGAGTTCATTCGAACTCTTAGCTGCTTCCTTCCTTCCCTTAAGCTAACAAGCATTAAGCTTAAGGGAGAGGATTAACCTCCCCCTTTCTCCCTCTTGCTCTCTCTCTCTCCTGAAGGTGATTGAGCTGGGGAAGGTCGTGCCGGGGAGGTACCGTCGCTGCGCAAGGATCCGTGTGGATCATCTCTAGAGGCCGTACAGCTGTGCGGCTCGGTTTCTCTGCATCGGGCTTAGCGGACAGCGTCGTTCCGCGCAAGGTGAAACACGCAACCCGTAATTAGGGTTTTAGAAACACCGATTAGAGCACAGATTAAGCTTTCCATAACACCGGAATCGGGCAAATTAAATTTTTGTTATCCGCTGCGTCGCCCGTAGGTGCTGTGCGAAACCTTACAGTTTTCCTCTCTCTCCTCAGCTCATTCTCTCGATCGTGCCCCTCCCTGTTCTCCTTCCCTCTCCCATGGAACCCTCGTTCCTCATTCTCATTTTCTCTTCCGGAACCTTTGCCTTCTCCTTCCCTCTCTGACGGAACCCTCGGAACCCTTCGTTCTCCTTCCCTCTCCACAGAACCCTCGTTCTCCTTCCCTCTCCCATGAAATCATCGTTTGATCGTCTCCTCGCCCCCTCTCTCATCCTGACTCATGAGAACGAATCTCTTGCTTGATCTCCACCTCTCACCTGCTTGATCATCTGTACTCATCTGCTCGCTAGTCTGCTCGCATGTGCTCGTCTCCTGTCGCCTGCACTCGTCTTCTCAATTGATCGCCTCATCCTCATATCCCTTCCATTCGCTTGCCATCGTCTCCTTGTCTGCCGATGGAAGCGCTCATTCTCGAGCGAACCCTAGCTCCCTTGACCGCATCATCCTCAAAGGCCTAATGTCTCTTAATTCCTCTTAATTTCCCTTAATTTCACTCAAATAGAGAAAAATCATCATTATGGGAGGGACTAGTTATTAAACAATAGTGTCGTTATTATTAAATATTATTATGAAATAAAGAAAATATGTTAAACAATAAATTGACTTGTACTATTCATGATTATCAATAAAATTATTAAATAATATTTTCATCGGTACTAATCAAAATTATCACTTAAAATTAATTAAGATCTTCGATATATAATGGTAACAATGATTGTTAAGAATAATTAAATAAGCCTTTCCAATAAGTAGAAGATACAAAAATTTAATTTAGCCCTCTTAATCTCAATCAAACATAGAATAATGTCATACCCTTTGACCCAACATAAGAAGAGTAAAATGGTCATTTTTTATTTTTTATTCTCTTTCGTATCTTTATTTTTTATCAAATTAAAAATAAAAATATCATTATATTTATCTCATTACCTATCAAACGGATAAGAAAATATTGATAATAATAAATTAATCTAAACTAACTTTCGTCTATTTTTCTTAAAATTTATCCCGTGTCAAACCTAACCTAAAAAACTATGACTACCTGACGATGACTGACTGCGAAAGTTTTGAATCAGGTCGGGTCGATAACTCGATATGATAAGCTTTTCGCATCGCGTTGTCCCAAAAGGCCACCTAACTTGCGTGAGGTACAGCGATTCCCCCTACACCTCACATCCATCCAGTGCCCCGTCCACGATGACAACTTGATTTCCCTCTGCCATCGCTCCTCCACCCCCCGGGCCTACGTGGAGTCCGTTGTCCTACAATGTTTGGAACATTATATTGATACTCTTGAAATTCTTATAAATAAAACTATACCTTTATTTTTATTTAATTTACTTGTGTATCTCTGAAGTCGTTAATTAAAAATAAATCTACCTGTCTTTAGACCCCATCGCGTATCTTTAAAAATAATACCTATATGCCCCTAAAAATCTAAGCTTTAGTGATATAAAATATCTGGTTAATAAATTTTAGAAATATACCGATAAATTAGATGAGAGTACGAGTGTAAAGATTATTTATAACTATTTTCGAAATACGAAAGTAAACAACTGTTTTCTTTGTCAATAAAGATATTTATTCTGTGGGGAGTTGGGTAAATTGGTACGATACGACCCATACTGTATGTATCGAATTATATCGATCAATGATCGATACGACCGCTGCGTGATACGCAATTGATACACTATTATATTTTTAAAATATTATATATTTTATTTTATATCAAAGGAGTTGTGTAGGTGATTGATAGGAGATCTTAAGTTTAAGTGTGAGGTCGTCGGTTCAAAATGCATTAGACAGATGATTTTTTATTTATTTTTAACTTTCTCATAAATAAAAGATAAAAAAACTAAAAATCTCAAAACATTCTTAAGATTCAAACTCTAAGACATCTTATAAATAAAGTGCAAATCATTGAACAATTTTTTTAAAAAATTATTTTACATATAATATATATATATGAAAGATTTTTTTCACCTCGATATGCAACCATATCAAATCGTATCGTATCGTACCTGAGGAGGGTAAAATCGGTATGGTCCATGAAAGGCCCGTTAACGTCAGGCCCGCGTCGGCCCAAGATCTGTGATGCGTACTACAGGCCCCAGGCAGCCACGGCCCACAACAGACGGCCCAGTGTGGTCAGTCATTGGATTCGCCAGCCCACGAAGGGCATTGACCCAGGCATATCGAACACCGGATAACTCTCTGGGAACCGAATGTTACTCCCGCTATCATCGGTCATGACTCTAGTAAAGGCGAGCACGCCCTGCGGGTGCCGTAAGGCTCGCCTAAAAGTTGTCCGACTCCAGAGGAACGGACGACCAACAAGAAACTCCCCACAATCGCGGGGAAACGTTACCCTACGACTCACGCCCTTCCCTGCTAAGGGATAGGCCTCCACCGTCAGGACAACCCCTATAAAAGGACCTATCACCGGACCCGAGAGGGGGGGAGAGACACACAGAGAAGCAAGAGAAAAGAAACACAAGAGAGATACTAGAATAGACACGCCAAGAGAGGAATATAACGAGCCCGAATCCCCTTAGCCTGACGACTCCATTCTACTTTCGAGCATTCACCCAATTTCGCGGACGCCCTCTGAGCACCAGTCATACGTGGCTAGCACCCTACCAGAAGGCGGATCATTGCTCCAGGCTCGGCTAACCAACTCCCCTCTCTCTCCCAACTCTGATTCTTCTTGATTCCCACTCTGTAAGGTTCTGACTTAAGTATCGGAGGGTTGTCCTCTGAGAAAACGTCTATGACTCCTTCTGACGCTGTTTCTTTAGTGTTTATAAGTTTTCACGGATATTTGGACGATATTTTCTCAACAAATAAATATTAAAAGTATGATATGAGATTCGAGATACTATTTTTTCTTCTCTATAATATTAATAAAAGATCGATACGATCGATACGAGAGGTCCGTTGAACTTTACTTCTGAGTTGAGTTTAGAGTTTAGAGGCGCAAAGAAACCTTGTAATTCTACGTCCTTTTTCACCCCCGTTCACTGTTGAGTTTTACATATTGCTCGCACGACCTCTTTGGATGTGTGACTAAATTATTTTTAAAAAATCAACATCAGCTCCATCCCAGGTAGAGTTTGATGGACAATCTAAAGATTAAAAAAATAAGAAATATAATATTTGTATGTACTAAATAATGAGCGGATCACTTTGAACCCATCTAAGTTATATAAGATATATTTTAAAACTTTTTTTAGCCATACGATCATCGATCAAAGGACACGGATATTTATCTCAAATGAAAATCTCTGTATGACATTAAAAAACCAAAAAAAATCCTCCCCCCCAACACCCTCCCACCAATCTCAGCTCCTGCTAGGAGTTCTCAGCTCACCGGGAAGGAAGGGAACACCGTGCCCTTCCCGGTGGCTGGGGACAGCAGTGGTCCTGTCGGGCGCAGCAAGGCAAGTGTTCGCCGGGCGGCTCGGTTTGGCGTTTCCTCCTTCCTCCCCACGGTACGTACGTCTTTCTACAAGTCTCTTCAGTTGCCCCCTTTGGGCGGCGGCCATCTCGGAAATGCCGGAAGCGGCGCACTGCCCTCGGTTGCAAACGCGCAGAACCGCACACAGCCCTGGGGCTCCCAGCAATGGCCGAGCCCTCTCGTGGCGTTCCCCCACGGCTCCTCTCCTCCATCACCGGTGGATGGGAAGGAAGGTGGGCGGGTAGGCCACCGCTGCCCCCAGGTTGCGGGCTCGCAGAGGCCGCGACGACAGCGTACTATATACTACTACTGTGGACTCTCCCATCTGTGTGTCCCCTGGACCACCCGCCCGACCTGACGCCAAAAGGGTGGACCGGTTGGTCCCCACCCCTCGCTCTCGACTCCTCTCCGGTCGGCTGGCCGGTTCGGGTGGGCCGGCCGCCGGCCGACGGGACCGCTGATGCAACTTATGTTCTCTGGTCTTGTACCGTATGCTTGTGGTTTCAGCAACATTACATTTGATTAGTATCGGAATGTCTGGGACCATTTTTCCTTCGCCAAGGCTACATGCAATTTAAATAAACACATAATAATAATAATAATAATAATAATAATAATAATATGTGAAGGCTGATCTTATGAATACATGATTGTCTTCTCACGCCTCAACGATCAATACAGAATAAATCTTAAAAATCCCATTTTTAAGTCACTACTGCAATTGTCTTCTCACTGTGTTCTTGGACGAGGGCGCCGTTGGTTGTTTGAAGGTGAGGTTGGAACTTGGAAGGAAGTATGTATTTCGCCTTAACTTCCGGTTATTTGGTTTCTTGAAGCTTTTAAAAAGGAAAAAATTAGAAGTCAGGTACCTAAATAAACTCAAAAAAGACTCAAAATGACTACTTTTATTTTTTAAAAAAGAAAAGGATTTGGACATAATTGATCTCTCTTTTATTAAATTTAAAACATCACTTCTATCTTAAAATCTACATCCAACTGACCAATCAAAATTAACTTCATAAGAATTAATTGCATGTGACCGAAAAATAAAGATTACTATTTAAGAGTGAGTTATAAAAAACCAAAATGTCATAATTCGAACCAACATATCAGTAACAGTAAGTTATTTTCCCACAGATTTACTTCCAAACTTCTTCTTAATTCTGATGCAAGTGAACTGCTCGCCTTAAAAAACCAACCCGAGGGCACCAAATGGGTTCCCGGGGGGCGGGGCATGTGTTCTCTGCCGCGTGGGAGAGAGACCCCATCCATCCATGTGTGCCCCCCCCCCCAATTACGGCTCTGTAACGAAGGAGAAATGGAAAAAAGGACGCAGCTTTTTGTCCTGTGTCATCGTGTCGTATGGCCTCTTGGGTACGACGCCCCCTGCAATATCTGGCAGGGGATGGGTGGAGGGGGGGGGGGGTGCAATGGTGGTTGCGGTTAGAGAGAGAGAGAGTATGCTCCTCTGTTTGTCTACTTGTCAAGCCTCACACGCGTTCTACTTCGGGCATTCGCAGCGGCCCGCAGCAGCAACGCCAACGAATGCAGTGGGGGTGAGGAGGGACGGGCGCCCCCACACACATGACCCCCCCCCCGGCGCGCGCACACACAAACAGAGCACAGTCTCTCTCCCTCTCTCCCCCCCTCTCTCTCTCTAACAGGAGGGGAAGTGGTGATTCCGCCGGGGGACCCGTCCCACTGCAAAAGCGCCGACTCCGCCCCTCACATCACAACTTGTATTATACGTATGCGCCTTATTTCTGAGGTTCATCAGATTCTCTCTGCCCACATCATACCCCCACCCCAGCCACGGCTTCCATTAATTCCCATTTCTTCACCTTTTCCTATCTCTCTCTCTCTCTCTCAATACACCACTAGTGTGCTTGCAAGATCATTAATTTAGCGGAAGCAACCAATCGAATTGACACCAGAGGTCACCGGTGTGGGAGAAGGGGGAAGAGGGATGGACGGTTTGGCTACGGGTGGGGGTGGGTCGCCTTCAGATCTCCTCTCAGGTGCGGTTCTCTCGTGCCCGTCATGCGTTTGCATGACCTCTCTGTTCCTTTTGTTTGTTCGTACCCATCGCAACTGAGGAATTGGGTTTTCCGGGGCGTCTCGATCTCTTCCGGAAATGAAAAGATGGCACCTTTGTCTCCTGTCTTGTGCAGCTTCGTTCGCGAAAGGATCGATTTTTCTTTCTTTCCTTAGTCACACACACACACACACACACACACACACACACACACACACACAGAGAGAGAGAGAGAGAGAGAGAGAGAGAGTATACCTTGGATCATTTGCTCCCTGTTGTATAAGAACACTGTGTTTACCTTGCGTTCTTAATTTGGTCTCTCCTATCAGCCGCTTTCTATGTGCTCTTGGTCATTTGTTGTTACCTTTTTTTTCGAGTATAGCACCTAAGTTTCTTTTCTATGCTTTTGCTTCGCCGAGACAGGTGGGGGTCTTAACAACTTGTAAGCGGGGCCTGCAAGTTTCTGGCTCTGGTGGGGGCAATGGGACTCACATTGCTGGGCGAAGGTTGCCATCGGTTGGCCTCTCCCACCGTGAAGGATGGAGGACCCAATTCAGAAGGCTATGCATGGTCAACTGGTGGCGACCACGAAGTATCAAAGGCCGGGGTAGAACTTGTCCTCAATGCTGTGCATGAATCAACAGATTCCCCCAAAGAATTCCTAAAGCAGGCGATGCTCCACCATGAAGTCGTGTTTAGGAATCAGGTATGATGTATCACACAGTCTGTTTTGTAATTTATTTAGTATTCTGAGGATTCCTTAAAACATGGCTCCTTTCTTTCCCAATCATCTTTTTATCCCGTTCCAAAATCAGAATCATTTTTTCAGTGAGCTGTAATTAAGCACCAGTTTTGGTTGACCTGCTCTTAATCTGTGCTTCACATAGATTTATGGGTTTTCGTTTTCATGGAATCCAGGTCCTTGAACTTCATCGCTTATACTGGACCCAGAAAAACTTGATGAATGATCTCTCTTGGAGAGATTTTGACAAGAAAGCGGTTTCAACAGATTATCAGACATCCAAACAGTGCACAGAAATGGAGTCCATGGACTATTCCCCAGTGGTAAAAATATGCTACTCAAATTGATGTTCTCCCTTCTGACTTCTCACATTGAATTAAACTGATTTAGTATGTAATAACCTGAAGATGGTTCCCACACTGGCACAAAATGGAATCATATCTCAAGAATGCGCAGTCCCTGGACAAGGAATTTTCAACCTTCAACTCCCTTTTGAGGGGCATATTAAGAATGCTGACACTAAATGCTTGGAAATACAGACTTCTCTCTGCTGTGAGGTTTATGATGACTCTGATTCTGATGAACTTGATCTCACTCTTGGCAATAAGAACCAGGGGAACAACAACAGAAAGGATGATGGAAAGATCCTCTATGACAAAGATAGTCGCCTTTCTACCAAAGGTGTTGTCAACATGGAAACATCTGCGGCATTTATATCTCATGATGATATGGGTGTGATCACCTCATTCGATTGCCAAAGCCATGCTACTGATGGTGCCTGCATGCCTAGTGCGCATCTGCCTGCCACTTATGTGACTTTTACTGGAAGGACAAGGAAAGAAGTGATTTGCAGGCCTTTTGTTTATCATCCAAATGCAGACCACAGCAAAACAATGCGTGAAAACAGCTCCCTAGATCTTGACTTCGGTGAGTTTCTCTGCTGACTTATGATCTGTTGATTTCTCAAGCTTATACTTCCATGTTGTGTATTTATGGTTCATTGAACTGTTCTCTTGAAAGACGTCTATTATAGAATTTCAATTCCCTGACAATAGTAGACTGGAAGAGGAGGGGGAGAATGATGACAACATCTTGATTTGTGTCTCTGACATCCATCACACAATTTGGTTCTCCTAAGAAAAACTTGAATTCTGTGATTTAGAACAGTGATCAACCCCCAAGCCCTTGTGAAATCACTAGCATCTTGCATTAGTCTTTTTGTCCTAGAATAATTAGAAGATTTAACATCTGATAATATCTTTGCAGCTGGATAGAGTATGCTATTAAAACTTATATTTACTGTTCAAGTGAAACAGTAGTTGAGGGTAACACTGCATTAATTTCTCTAATGTTGCGCTGTCTGAATTTTCCAAATGGCCTTGTCTTAGTTTGACACGTTATTTTCCTTGGCATAAAATAGTTTTTGATTTCTATGAATAACTGTCTGCCTTTTGTGAAAATTTCACAACATTATTCATCAAATCAACCAATTCTGATTTGAACAGAGTAGTGAACAAATAATCATAATCTGCCATATAATTAGGTTAGGTGTAACTAATCCCATATGTTGAATATGATATCTGACAATGCAGAAAGCCATAAACATGGATGCTCCTCCTCCACCTCACCTTCATCATCATTGCCATTGTCGTCAAGCCTTGTACCATCATTCCAGGACCAACTTAGAATCTGGAGACTGGAAACCAAAGTACGTGGAGAAAGTTTTCTACGCAGCCTCAGCCCAACGGCAACCTCTATCTTCTATGTTACAATGTAGTAATCACTAGTTACTGGACATGGAATGAATACCTTTCTGAGGCATCACTGTGCATATTATTTGTTTGAAAAACTACTATAATAGTCAAGTAAACAGTTATATAACAAGTCAACAAGGCAAAATGGAATGAAGGATCACATGCAACTTCTAGTCTCAGCTGGATATCTCAAATATGGATATTCCATGTCTTGATGGGAGATGGGTATTAAGAAATAGGAATGCAACTTCATGGATTTTCTTTATTTTATTAAGATTCTGAGTATGATATGATGTAGACTTTAGAGAATATTTATGTTTAATAAATGGATTAAATCTCATTTGTTACATGGCTCAGACTATCAATGGTTAGTTTTCTGACCCTAAGTATGTACAGAGTGGCTATTTAGTACTTGATGCTGGTTTGCAACTTGTTTTCTGTTTCTATGACCTTGCATGTATGTGTTATCTGTATAAAAAGTTAAAATTTTAAGAATCATTATGGATCTTTGCTGTTTCTTTTCTCAAATGTGGTTGATACCAGTTTCATTGAAATGAGAAAGAGGAGAGTTACAAAACAAGGTTCAATAGTTCAAGCTTATAGCTTCAGACATTCCCAACAAAAGAATTCTCACTCATGAACAGACTGATGGGATAAGAGAGTGGGCTAGAAGCCACTCTTACCGCCACATATTAATAATCAATGGTGCCCAACTTTCATAACAAATAGAGCCAGTAACTTCTATATCTAATTAACTTGCCCTGCCTCCTGTCCTGTTCTTTTCCCTGTCTCGACAGTTGTGAACTTTTCATTCCTGTGAATGGTCCTAGAGTCACTTTCGTTCAAGTGAATTCACTCAATGCATTCAAAATGATCTACGACACTTTTCTGTCAGTGACTGCCTGGCTTATCTGGCTAAGTGCTCTGGATCTCTGCCAAACCCAGCGCAATACTTTGCCAAATGGTCTTTGACGTATCCACTGGATGTGGACATTCTGGGTATTCTGTCTAGTAACAGATTCACATTCTCCTTGTGCAAGTAATTGTGCAATTGTTTTTGTTTCATTTTGTCTATCCTGGCACTTGCTTCTTTTTGGATCACACGATTCGTTTTCATTTTGTTCTATATCTGCAGCTTGCATCGGCATCTTGATTCCTTATGGGTTTTGGGGTTTGTCACTACTTTATGTAATATTCATCACCTTCTGCATTTTATCTTAACCAGCCATTGCTCACTTATGTGCAAAAATGTTAAGCATTTCTCCCCCTTACTGAGCAACTTCTCATAGGCCCATCCATCAGTGTTAATGGTACCATCTGAATTCTTCTTCTTTTTTTTTCTTTCTCTGGGATGGGGGTTAGGGCGGCTTAGGTTTTGATGTGGATTTCCTTTTTGGCACAATAGTTGTATGAAGGTCAGCTGATGCAGGTTTGACCTGGCTTGACATGCAAACTCAAAGATAATTGACCAGCATTAATACTACTAAAGCTACAGTGCCTTCAACCATTCAAGTTTGGCTGGGACAGATCCAGGGTAGTGTGGTCAACGTGTATTCTAGGTAACTTTATCCCAAGTCAGGTGACTGAAGTTTTATAGGTTTTATTGTGTACTGCTGCATAATAGTTCGTTGGAGATGCTTGGTTGACAGCAACATTTGTAATTTTGAGTGAGAATGCTCCTCTTGACATGAGACCTAAAAAAAGGGAAAAAGATGGCGTGTCAACTGTCAATGCCTGCAGTACCTTGTGTTGTGTACTTGTCTCACTTCTGTTGGCCTACTGCAGTTTTGCACATGAGATGCCAAAACCAGCTGTTCACATGCTAGTCCTCATTATTATTTTTGTTTCCAACTTTTAAGTATAGATACATGTACAATGCTTTGATGTTTAGTAAATAGTAATAGATCCTGTGACCTCCTTCGGTGGATGATAATATGACCTCTTTATCAACATCTAAGCCATCATATATTTATCGCCTTCATGGGCATGTCAGTGTGGTCTTCCTAAAAAGATCACCTTTGAGCAATGTAGCACTTACTGGATGTTATAGAATTTACATATGTTTGCCTTTGTTTACAGTGTTTCTTGGTTCTGTTTCTGATGCAACTAAAAAATGCAAATTTACTAAGTGCTCAAAACTTAAATATTGCAACAAATTTAAATGTGGGAATTAATTGTTGTACTGCAATTTCAGTTACGCTTGACTCACTGTTTGCAAGATAAATGCTTTCCCAAGTTGACATTTTTAATTAGGCATCGAAAATTAATAGACGGGGCATATTTAGCATGTTGCAACTGTTATTGTGGTGAGTGACTTGGACTTGATGTCTATCTATTGAGTGGAATGTTTACTCATTCTATGGTCATAGATACAGCTCGATTGGATTAAGTTTATTGTGGCATTTAACCGTAGTAAGATATGGAAGTGCATTATATCTTGATATTGACGATACAGAAGTTAGGAGAGCATGTTTTGGTGGATGGCATAGGTATATGATGATATTGCATTTTTAATCACTGGCCTTTCTTGAGTTCTCATTTTCTTTCTTGGAATAGTTAATGCACCTTTCCTTGGTTCTAGTCTAATTAGAGTAAAGATGGCTTTTCTTTCTTTTACATTGACCAATATAAGGGCAGGAATGGCCTAGCTCACCTATGAAATGACTATTGGAGGCCCCTGCTACTCTTTTTCCCAAGGTAGGAGAAAAAGGTTCAACCCATCTCATCTTCAGACAACATTTTGTACATCCATGCTTAGAAAAGTATACTGACAGGATATGATCTTACTTGCAGATTTTTGTTTCTTACTCTTCTTTGTTTGGCAGGATGGCATGAATTCAGAAGTTGTTTTTCTACATATAGGGTGAACCAGGAACCTCAACCTACTTCCAATAATCCAAGAAGTTTCGATCTCAACATGACACAATTTGAGAGCTTCCCTGAAATCTCTCAGACAAAGGTGAATCTGCGTTCATCAGAAAGCTCTTCAACTATTCCTTCTGGAACTTTTGGTGAACGAGGTGCTAATACTGTTGCGATTCCTGCATCGCTGAGAGAATTAAGCAACAAATCCTCAGAGGATACCTCAGATGTACTTCAGACTAGTGACAGAAATTCTGCTTCCATGCATTCCCAGGCTAAGGAAGTTGACTTCTTTCATCCCTATAGTGGACAAGCATCTCTGGGAAAGACACAGCTTGTTGGATATGCTGGGAACGGTAATCAGGAAGAAAATAACCTTTCTACTTTGAGACCTGATTCTGAGTACATAGCAGACTGTCATGGGAATTCAAAGGAAGGAACATCTGGTAGTTTTGATGGGAATGGTCTCGTGAGTGCTTATGAATCTCCATCCCGCTTTTGTTCTGGTTTATATCGATTGAGTAATGAAGTCACAGATAAATCATTGGAACTTCCAGGGTGCTATATAAAAAATGAAAGGAAAAATATGAAAACTGTGTCCATCATTGATGAAAAAGTTCACCCTTCAAATGAGAGTAGCAGCATGTCACAAAAGGATTCAGCACACTCAGAACTTGAGCAATCAAACTCTGACAAGCAATTGAACTGTGAGAAGATTGAAGAAGATACTGTATCTTCTAGGCAATGCAGAAATCTAATGTCAGTTGAAGGAGCTATTTCTTTTTCTTTGGAGGAGCTGCAAGATGAACATGATGGAGCAGATCCAATAAGAGAGAAATTTGAACATACTGAGAGAAACAAGGCATGCAGTAGAAATAATGCTGAAATAGAGGGACATAATACACCCACAACGAATGACAACATTCAGGCTAATGAAACAAGTCTGATGGTTGCAGAAAAATGTACTGGTAAGCAGGAGGTGATTAGTGAACCTGATTATCATGTGACCTTAGTCGAGAAATCATGCAGCTCTAGTGAATCAACTGACGAGAGTCTTGAGAAGAAGGAAGCACATGCACCAGAAATGAACACTTATATTTGGAGGGCAGCCGAGTCTCTTATCCACATTTCCTTACAGAATACAGGTACATCAGATGAAGTTGCGAACATAGGGCAAATGCAGATGGAAAATGAGGAAAGGAATGATCAGCCTGAAAATTCTTCTGATTCTTTCGAGTCGATGGTATTGATGCTAACAGAAACTTCAAATGACGCATATTCCATGCCACTTAGGTTGCCCGAGGAAGAAACAGGAAAGGGCAAATGTAGGTTCAAACTGAGGAAGAGAAGGGGGCTGTGTGATTTCCAGAGAGATGTACTACCGGGGCTTGTATCCCTTTCCAGGCATGAAATCTGTGAAGATCTGCATACCATTGGAGAAGCAGTCAGTTCACATGAGCTCACATATGGAACCAAGAAGCTCTCTAGGGGTAACTGGTTTACACCCGCAAGAAGCCGACGATCAAGGCTTAGTTTTGTTGGCAAGCGGCAGTAAACTGTAAAAGTTGACCTTCCACAATTGTTCTTGTGGATTTCTGTGGAAATGCCCTGGGCAATTGCCTTACAGTAAGGCATAGTGTGTAGCTGAATGCTAGATAGATGGTGTACATATATAGCCTACCTCAAGAAGTGCCATTACTACCCTGACAACATTTAGTCCGCCTAGTATACACAGTTTTCTTACAAATGCTCAGACTTCTGGAGAAATGTTTTCCTCACTCTTGCCTCACTGGCTAGCATTGTTCTTATGCTATGTTTGTTACCTGCCCATCCTGCATCTTTTGATGAAAGGTTTAATACCTACTAGAATGTTCAGCTGCCGTTGGCTGATGGCTTTTATCACATTTTTTTTCTCTGTATTCCAATTAAAGTTTTTATGCATTAGGTTCCCCGGTAACCTTATTGCCTCTTGTGCATTGGAACTTCGGAAGCAATGTTTGGTTATCCATTCCACGGAATAAATGATGTTTTGGTCTTTGGTTTCTATAGAATGTATACATGGCCTCATTTGGTAACTTAAAAGGTGGGACAACTTTTGAGTTGGTGTAGTTAGATTTTTAAATAGCATTAATTTGGAAATGTGTAAGATAGACTACAATCATTGGAATTTCTAATACGACATAATTATTTTCAGATGAACATTGAGTTCATTGGCTTATATGTAGGAAGATTTTAACTAGGTAATACACTGCAAGAAGAAAACAGTACCCCCTCCCCCCCCCCCCAAAAAAAAAAAAAAAAAAAATTGAAAAAATGAAGTGGGAACTAGTTCTCTCTGCATCAGATAAACAAACAAACGTATGAAATCGTTAAAACCTTCAGCTCTAAATTGGAGAGGACAATTATTTGGGTCAGCATCAAAGGATTTGATACGAAACAACACAATCTGTACTGGATTTAGACTAGATTTTGAAGGCATGAGCTACTACAAGTAGCAGCTGTCCGTCCTACGCTCCCTAAGAAACACCTTGAGAGGATTCTTACACAGGAGACAGCTGCACATTTCAAACTATTTGCTCGAAGACGAATTAAATTATGAGGTGGTAGCTGTGATCATACACGGGAATGGAACAATCGGGGTCCTCGGCTGCAATGATTTTGCCAGCTCTGTGATTCCTTGGTCCCACGGCGACCCAGTGCACCGAGGCTATTACCTCCAAGTTTACAAATCTTCCGTGAACTTTGATCTTCATATCAGCCTGTGACTTACGAGTTGATCACATGAGAAATGTTAGACTCCAATAGATATGTAATTAATATGCATATTATCCCATGATTTGCTAGCTGGGCAGGTAAAACTACGGATGGGATGTTGACTTCATCCACTGAAAAACCCAATCAATCTCTCTCTTCTAAACCCATTTTCTGCTGTAATTTAGGAAGCTGATCTAATTGAGAGGTTTTTTCGGGTAAAGGATAAAAGGCCATAATAGATAACTTCTTTACTCTGATGTTCCCCTCACAGTTGTTGAATCAAAAGCTGATAAATACTTTTCAATCAGAAGTTACACCAAATACGCTCCAAACCATCAATAATAATAATAATAATACTAGTAATACATCTGTTTAGCTTTCCATCAAATCCACCCATCATCTATTATGCGTAGGGTTGGCAGGCCGCGTATGGGCTTGTTTAGGAGTACCAATTAAGTCCTCTATGCAATGTCAGCAAGCAACCCGTCGATTCAGACATTTTGGGTCTAGAGAACCTTATTTTAATACAAAAATTGCTTAATGAAACTTACTTGGAATTTATTAATTTGGTAATGTAAGACTCAAAAGTCTATATTAAGAAAATTCATATATATATATATATATATATATATAATTTGGGAATGTAAGACTCTCACTTGGGTACATAGCTTAGCAATCAGACTTTTTGGCTCCGTATTATCTTATCATTATCTTACAAATCTTTTCATTTTATATTCATAACTCTTTTTTTTAATCAACATGCGTGATCGATCAATTGAGGTGTGACTGTCATAGGAGGACAGGGTGAAAAGATACAGATTCTTCGTTTAATTAGGCAGAACGACTAGCCTCAAATATTAAAGCTTCTTAATTCTATGGAGCCTTTCAGTTTCAGGCGTGCAGTGGAATCTGGAGCTGGTTAGTCTCTCTCTCTCTCTCTCCGCCGTTGATTAAAATAATTAAGGTGAAGCCACAAATCTTGATTAATTAAAATATTAGGCATAATTAGGACAAGCCTCGACGAGAAGCAATGGGAAGTGCACTGGGACCGAATCCACCATCTCTGCGTTAATTAACAGGTTTTCTAGTTTTGAGCCACTGCAAACATAGAAAAATGGGAAAAGCATCATCGAAGTATGAGAATTAGGAAGGGTGCCCTTGCTTTAACATGCATGGGTATTATGTTGGAGGTAGTAAGCTCATAAAAAGTGAGTTGCTCTTAAGTGGGCGGGGGGGGGTTTAAATTCTGGTAATTTAGTTGTTTGTACATAACTCTCTTGAAGAAGTCAATATATATGAATTATTGTTTGATCATATTTAATTATTAAGATAGAAGCAGTGCAGAATGAGGTGAGCAATAATATGGATGTATTTTCAGAACTTTTTTCATGAAAAGTTGCTTCTCTTTTTGAACTCTTTTGAGTAGGAGAACTCTAATATTTTTATTTCTAGCCTCACATTTGCACAGTCAAAGGCATCCAAAAAGTCATTATGAATTGTGTTATTCATCATTTTTGCACATAATGATAATATATATGCATGGTTATCTTCTAATTAATCAGGGATGAGTAAGTATGGGTTGAATATTTGATGGAATTTGAAGGGCAGAAAAAAAAAAGAAATCAACATGGGTATATTCGTTTACAAATTTCCAAAGTATGGGGACCTTTTTGCAAATGCCCGGCATTTTTTACAGAATAACTGGCTGAAAGAAAAGAGAACCCTGACAATTAAAATAATAGAGGTAAAGCGTTGCACTCAACCATCCCACCTCCGGCGGATGATGCCAACCCGGGACGATGGTGTGTACAATCTTGGTGGGGGTGGTCTTAAAGAACGTTGATGAGGTTGGCCGGTTGGGGGCAGGGAGAGCGAGAGGGAATAAAAATGGCGTGGAAGGAATTGGAATCGGATGCAGTCCCCCGGCCAGTACGGCCCCAGTGGGCCGGGGGCGGCACTGGCCGGAGGAGGCGGCCACGCACGCACACAGCAGATCAATTCACAACCCGAGGCCAATCGACACATATGACCCCTTCCGCCATTCTTGTCACCTCCAGATTTCCAATCTAATTGTCCAGAAAAACTTCCAATCCGACGAGGAAACCAGAACCTGACAGATGGAACTCCGCACCATGAGCATGGTGGTCACCCACCTCGATCCTCCTCCTCCTCCTCCCCGCCTACACCTGGTACCCAATAGTGGGTGGGTTGAATTCTCCTCGCCAAATGATCATGGGGGGGCTTGGCCTCTTGCGGATGGCAGCGTCCGGAAACAAATATTGTTGGATGGGGTGGTGGTAGTGGGTTGTAATAAAGATCGCACCTTGGGTGCTTGTCGAGTAAGTGCTGCTCGTAATCACCACCCTCACCACTTCTTCTTCCTGCCGTCCTGCTCCCCATCCCTGCTGCGCAAGTGCTCGCTGATCTGGGTTTATGGGTTTGTGTACCTGTGAAAGTATCTAATATTCTTGTACATGCACCAGCTGGGATTTCTGCTCTCTGTGGGTTTGTCTCTGTCTTGTGGTTGGCGAGGCAGAGCGGGCTTGCTTGCCCATCTTCCTACAAATCAAGAAGAAGAACATGCAACACCCCTCCAATGGCATCCGTCACATAGGTGTGGCCGAGTACTACTACTTCATCTGAACCGACCGGGCCCGTAACAGAGAGAGAATTGAGGCTTCCCCGGCCGGCCCTATGGCGACAGACTGGGATTACCGCGTGCGGGAGGCTGCCCAAGGGAGCCTCGGGTCGGCGCACCGCCTCCTCCAGTGCCTCTCCGGGCAGAGGCTCGGCGGCAGCGCGCTGGAGGTCGGCAGCGCCGCCAAGGAGGCCATCGCCGGGTTCAGAAGCCTGGTGTCGCTGCTGGAGGGCTCGGTGCCGTCCCACCGGAAGAGGGTTAGAAGGGGACCCCTGCCCAGTTCCAAAGGGATCGACCCCGCCCACCTGATGGACCGCGGGGATCCTCCCAAGGTTGCCGCCACCTTCTTGACCGGCCCCGGCGGGCTCCAACGGCAACGGCAGGCGCAGGTGCCGCCGGCGAAGAACAAGACGGCCTTGCGGCTGGATAGCTGCAGGATGGACTACCGCCCCATGTCGACGATGCCTTCCAGGCCGACTTCCTTCGTCTCCTCGGTCAGCGTGGACGGTGGCAGCAACAGCAGCATGGGCAAGCAGCTCCTGAACTACTACTGCTACTCGTCGACGTCGTCGGCTCAGACGTCGGTGGGGGGTTCCTCCTCGTTCTACGCTTGGAAGAGGAAGCACCTGGGGGAGGAAGGGAGCGTGAGGTGCACCATGTCCACTGGAGGCTGTCACTGCTCCAAGCGAAGGCAAGGCATCCCCTGGATATTCATTAATGTGTTGCATGCTGTGTGTTATCTAATTAATCCTTCGTCAAGCGTGATGTAGATTTCTGAATTATGGGTATCTTCATGCATGTTCTACCTGCCCCCCCTCTCTCTCTCTCATCAGGAAGCAAAGGATAAAGAGAACCATCAAGGTTCCTGCAGTGAGTAGCAAACTAGCAGACATACCTCCTGATGACTTCTCATGGAGGAAGTACGGGCAGAAGCCCATCAAAGGATCACCTCATCCAAGGTATGTAGAACAAACAGTAGAAGTTGTAGGTTCTCCACTGGCTAGCTGTTAAAAAATTTTGTCGAGTGAGTTTGATCTTTAATTAATTAATTTTGATGTTACTTGAGTGAGATGAATCCATGTAAAATTATTGCATGATTTCGACATATATTTATACGTGATAATTACTCAAAGGCGAGTCATTAGATATATGTATATAGCAAGCTTTGATTAATGTACCTAGTAATAATTAGGAATGACTTGATGAAGTTTTTAATGTGACGTCAACCTTCTAGCTAGAACGTACGTAGATCAACAAGTGAGGGGATGATATGTTTTAAAGGTTTTCCTCCATAATTAATTAATTATGCAAACTCGAGGGGAAGAAGCAATTAGTGGAATATCTGAGAATATATATATATATAGACAAATTAAAAGGCGATGAATTATATATTAATCTTCGGCACGGGTGGGTCTCGTCATATTGGCCCCATTTCCGCTTCTTGTGGTTGGCTAATTTGTGTGTGTCAAAGTAGTAGGTCGCCAAGAGCAGCATTAAGGCGCCTTTCTTCCCGTTGGGACATGAATGTGTGTTGGGGCCACTGGGAGGCCAATGGCTCTAAAATTAAGTCTTAAAATACTATATATACTGCATAAAACACAAATTACACGCTCCACAAGTTATGTCTACGCATCATCGTCATCGTCAGAGTCGTATCAATTATCTAAGATCGATTACATGAATATTATTCCGTCAAAGATTTCCATCAATTATTATCTTATTATTATTTTGTTAAGTATACTCTTTTTTTAGTGGGAAGGGAAAATCTGAGATCGAACCCAGTACCTCCCCCGAAGAGGAATGATCTTTTTCAATAATTTAAAGGAGAAGAATATAGGTGCATTTATTTCTTTCATTAATTAGTTGGGCCATGCTGTCATAATGATGTACAGTAGCTGGGCATCTGCCCAGATACATTGATTTTGAGCTCGGACATTCACTCATCTAATTAACTCCCACAATTAAAATTATCTAATGCATGCTCATACGTAAATGAAAATATTAATTAACCCATACCTTTTAATTAACCCTTCTTCTGCTTAAGTAAGCTTTAGCATCTATGGTTGGTGCATATCGATCGGAATCTTCCTAATCAGCTCCTTGTTTTTATTATTAATCATGATTCATGAAAATTATAATATATATATATATATATATATATATATATATATATATATATATATATATATATATATATATATATATTCTTGATGCCATGTTCTTTAATCTCTTCTTCTTCTTCTTCCACTGCAAAATTAAGGAGCTACTACAAGTGCAGCAGCATGAGGGGGTGCCCCGCCAGGAAGCACGTGGAGCGGTGCCTGGAAGACGCCAACATGATGGTTGTAACATACGAAGGCGATCACAACCACCCAAGAACCACCCTCTCCATACCCAGCTTTCTCATCACACAGGGCAACAACGCCATCATTTCCAAGTGAGAAAAACAAAAAAAAAATGTGTGTGTGTGTGTGTGTGTTGAGTTAATGCCATCTTCTTGTGACCGCAAAGCATCGGCATTTGATCGAACTGCATCACTTGGATCAAGTGTTGAGAATAAACCAAGCTCTGCTCATCCAAGTCTAATTTTAATTACATGGAATTAAAGATATGGGTTGTGATGACATGGGAAACGGGAAGCTAGCTAGGGCTGTCAACAGTATCCAAAGCAACTTGTCCCCAATCGAAGGGGATTTAACTATATATCCTTAAAAAGTGTGCAGTGCTATACTAGCTACATAGAAATTGTCATTTTACATATGTAAAAATCCGGTTGAAGAGACTCACTAATTTGGGCTCAGTAGTACCTGTTGATTGAGGAAAACATTTTGATATTTGGAAAGGGCATGAAGTGTGCATACTATAAAACCATCGACTTTGAAAGTTTCAAGTTGGGAAGCTAAATCAATGTCGGTGAGTTGACCCTTAACTTTGAATCTTGAGACACTCTGTGATAATTAACAACACACGTGTGGGACATTAATTAGGAGACCAGAACCCCTTTATTTTTATGTACAACTGCATCTTAAGCTTAACGGATAAGTAATGGTTTTGAGGCAAATTAATATGCAACTTTACGCTTTGGATTTTGAACAGTTGTATATCTGTTTGAATTATCGGGTTCGACGTATGCAAATTTGGAAGTTGAAATCCATTATTTCATGTGAAAGCGAGGGCTCAAGTGTTTAACCGACTTAAATGATATTTAACGGAAAATATAGCCGAGAGACGGCTTAATTTAACTTTGAATTTTGAGCCGTTGCGATCGAGACACACACGAGTCTGGGGTAGTCACAGAATCTCATCCTTCTATGTGAAATGGCAATCTAAATGTTTAACAAGATTAAAGGATATACTAAATGGTTTTGAGGAAAGAAAGACACAAATGATTTCATGCGCCACGGAACTTCAATATCCAAACTAGGTTTAAGGAATATTTAACGGTATTACCGCCTAGACATCACTCTTTACACCCTAAATTAGATATTTTTATTTTTAAGTGTCGGGACTTTGCCCGATTTGTCGTTCGGGAGCATCCTCCGTAGCCTAGCAAAGGAGACTCCAAATGGTAAAACAGTCGAGGATCCCGTTCTTTGCAAAATCTCTTGGGCTCAATTTAACAGGGAGTTTTTATTTCTGTGAGTTAAGTCGATCCGTTTAAATTAGTCTCATGAAAATTTATTTTTCATTTGACAGAAGGATAATTAATTTAAAAGTAAAGAGGTGAAATTATCTAATTTTAATCCAGTGTGATTTGATAGGGAGTAAATTATCCTGTTAATAATGACAACTAAACAATTGTATTTATCTTTTTTTATTTTTTAATATATCTCTCGTTCTCTCTCTCCCCTCCCATCTCTCCCACGTCACTCTCTCTCACACACACACGTCAACTTATTAAATAATTTTTAAACATTGAAATTTTAATTAGTATTTCATTTCTAAACATTTAAATTTTAAAATTTTAAAATATCATTAAATGCGAGTTTAAGTTAATGTTCATATTTAAATATTTTATTTTATTTTTTAAAATATTTAAAATATATTCTATAAAATGAATATACCTTGAAGATAAGTTGTTTTTGATAAAAAAACATAATTATTCTCACTAAATAAAATTTTAAACATAAAAACATCGATTTAAAGGTATTGTATATCTTTACATTTTTATTTTATTTTATTTTTTAAATATTTTAATATATTTTTCAATTGAATTTACTATGGAAATACTTTTTTGATAAATAAAATCGATAATCTGACTAATGAAAATTTAAAAGTAAAAAATGATATTAATTACGGACTTAGATTATTGTTTATCTTAAAATATTTTTACTTTATATTATTTTTAAATATTTATAATATATTATATAAATTGAATATATTATATAAATAATTTTTTGATAAATAACATCAATAATCTCACTAATTAAAAATTAAAATTTAAAAATGACATTAGTTACAGGTTTAGATTACTATTCATCTTTTAAAAATATTTTATTATAATTTTTAAAATTTTCTAATAAATTCCATAAATTGAATATACCGTGGAAATAAAATTTTGATAAATAACATCATTAATATCACTAATTAAAATTTAAAAACCAGAAATGACATTAATTACGAGTTTAGATTACTGTTTATCTTAAAAAATTATTTTATCTTAATTTTAAAATATTCTTAATGTATTCTATAAATATAATATACCATGAAATTAATTTTTTTATAAATAACATCAATAATATCACTAATTAAAATTTAAAAGTAAAAAATGACATTAATTACTAGTTTGGGTTACTATTCATCTTTAAATTTTTTAATTTTATCTTAACTTTACATATTTTTAATATATTCTATAAATTAAATATACTATGAAAATATTTTTTTGATAAATAACACTATTAATGTCACTAATTAAAATTTAAAAGTCAGAAATATTTTTAAAAGTTACTGTTTATCTTGATATCTCCACTTTTAAACTTTTATAAATATTATTAATAGTTTCTAGATAAATATAAAATTACAATAATAAATTTTTTGATAAAAATTATTATTATTATTATTAACTAAAATTTAACAAAAGTTATAATAATTTAATGTTAAATATAAACAAATAATAGAGAGAGGATAAATGTAGCATTAATTATGGGAGAGAGAGAAGAGAAATGTTGCATTAATTACTGGGGAGAGAGAGAGAGAAATGTAACATTAATTAGGGGAGGGAGAGAGAGAGAGAGAGAGAGAGAGAGAGCAATCTGGACAAATGCATAACCCACCTCTAGGGGTGGGTTCCAAAATCCTAAGATAATCTATGGTTAGTTCACTTTTAAATCTGATCAACGGTAACTTGCAATCAGAGTACAAAAAGGATTATTTTTTGGGTTAACTTTGAGCTAATCAACCCAAGGATAAGTCGAAACCAAAGAGGGGTTAGAGGATGGATAACTTGGAAGTCTAATGGAGTAAGGGGTTACTGAGACTAAGTCTTGTCGATCCCATCTGGTAGAGTTTCACCCTACCAATGGTAGACCAGGAATTTAGACAGTCAGTAATCCCGTTTCATAGGGTTTCCAAATATTGGCCCTTGGAAAGTAACGGGGAGCGGTAATCTTGATGACCCATTCCACCACTGTCTAGTCCGGCATAGTTTCGACTTAGAGAGAGTGATCATGAACAGTGCAAATCGTCAAAGACCCCATTCCCGAGCACTTCCAAGGAACAATCTCTCCGAGACTTCAAAGAACCTATTGGGTCATAGCAACTAGCATAGGGAGACCAACGTAGTAGGTCAAGGCACTAGGCAGTGCCCTTCTATGCCTTCAGGAGCAGCTGGGGATATCAACGGAGTGGGACTACTTGGATAAGACCTTATAAGATGAGTATAGAACTTCATACCATTTGTAGAGCATTAGAATGGAGCAACCTTTGTTGGCATCCTAGGACGGTGAGTGATTAGGATATTACCCAACTGGGTCAATCTCCAAAGCCGTGTTCCAAGCCCCCCTCCCCCACCATAGAAAACTTAAGGTCCACGGGACAACAAGAGTGTGCAAAAAAGTAAAAAAGAAGAAGATTTCAAAAGTAAAGGAAGAGAAAATAAATTAGAACGCTGTGGAAATCCAATAGAATTCTAGCTAGATAGGGGCTGAACTCCCAACTCCATGCAGCACAGACTCTGAAGTCTCCAATTTAATTCATTATCATTAAAGGACTGCATTGGGCTAGGGGGTTTCTTACATTGGAGATCTCACAACAATGTTGGTAGCTTAAGGCACACACCTTCACAGCTTTTGGAAGCAATGAGTTTCTCTCTCGTGGAAAGGTCACTTCAGTTGAGTAGAGTTTCCACTTTCGGTCTCCAAGACACCCCCCAGTTGGGCAGAGTCTCCCTATAGCTCTCTCTTTCTCCCTAAAATTTCAACCCGAGGGCCTATTCATAATGCTGATTTTGTTAATCGGTCGGCCTCTATTGGCAACCAACGTCTCATGTTGACCATGGATGTTGATTTTGTCAACTAGTGGACCTATGTCGATCATTGATGACTTTGTTGACAGATAGCTAGGCCCCTTTCACCGCTGGTGTCAACTCTGTTGGCCGACGCCCCGCAGATTGATTTTGTTCATCTAAGGTCCCCATGAACCATCGATGTTGATTTTGTTTTGATGGATATGGTCGGATTATGTGTACACTTTGATTTGGTGATCAGAGTATGATGAGGAGACGCTTCAAGAAAGCAGGTCCATTTTGCAAGGTGACAGCATTAAACTCCTTTGAAAATGAGTCAAAGTTGGGTAAAACAAGTCAAAGTGACCCCAGGTGATGGTGTAGACTAACGAGGTTTCGGTCGGTGGTGTTGAAATCGCGACCAACTCAACTTCATTTGTTGTGCCTCCATTGGCTCAAATTTTCGTGGATCGACTTATGCAACGTTGCTCTATCATATTTGTATCAAGCCATGTGGTCAGCTCTTGCCGCCACAGCAATAGCGCCTCCTCTCCGGGGACGCCAAAAATATCAGTAAACTCGATTACCTACATCATCTGACCCGTGATGGATCGAGTAATATTTGAATAACCAGATATGAATTCGAGTTCGGATATGTTTAAAATATCTATTTCATATTCAGAGAGGATACGAGTTTAGTACACTCGAATCCATACCTGATCCGAATCCGTTCTTAATAACTCATTATTCATGTTAGGCCTATGATTTTAATATGAACTCAACCCTTTGCCATTCTTGTTAAGTTTGTGAGTTTGACCTTCTTACTAAAATTGTAAAGATATTTTTATAAAATATAAAAATTACTTTGATAAGAAAATTATTGACCGGACTTCTCTTTTTTCACTTTCCATAAATCTCACATTCTCTTGGATGTTGATATGGACTCATATTTTATAGACAGATACGGATATGCAAGGGTATATCCATACCCGTGACGGATATATATATATATATGTATATATACCTGCGAAAATAATAAGATACTATCATGGTATAATATTTATAAAAATTTTACGGATAAGATATGCTATGAATTTATCCGAGCCGAACTCGATCTACTTACATCTCAACTCCTCTCTTAGGTGTGGGGGGAGACCGGGTGTCACGTCCCGACGAGGAATATCGAGGACGCGAACTAGTCGTAAACAATCATGTCGATCAGAGCATGTATAATTTTATGTCTAAAGAGAGAAATGAATGGAAAAATAATACTTTTATTCCATCAAAATAAAGTTTACAACACTAATTGATAAGTCATAAAGGCAAATTACAACTTTAAAATCTAAAATACATCACTCTAGTAAAAACACTAATGATCACTCTCTCACTCTCTCACCCTACATAAACCTAGGTAAAAAAGAAAATCACTCTCTCACTCTTGTCTATTCCCTTGTTCATTTTTATTTCCTGTAACAATTAATCAAAACGTAGGGTGAGCTAAAAGCTCAGTATGATTTTATATTTTTAAGAACCAGGCAATCTTTAAGTATTAACAATTTAAGCAATTTTCTAACTTATATCGGGAATTGTATAAACATGAATGGAATTTTCAAGTAATTGAGATAATATGATATCAAGATGAATTTCCAAGTAATGACTTTGAACAAGTAAAGAATTTCATGTAATTTAGCCATTTCACGCAAGTCAAGTAATTCATGTAATTTAAGTTTCAAGTACAAGTAGCAAGTAAACAAGTAATGTGGAATGCCGTAAATAATCTAGCAAGTCATGCACTTCGGTGTAATGTCACACCGTGGTTAATCAACTCCCATGGGCACAAGTACTTTAGAGCGCTCCTCCAAGGACCAGACCGGGCCCCATTAATGCAAGGCATTGGGTCAGTGGATCATAAGATCTCAAGTACGTTTAGACATCCACTTAACACTATGACCAATGAATTTCAAGAATAAGCTCATTTGTAAAAAGTATAGATTTGACAAAAATATCAGAAGTAGCAAGAGAAGTGAATAATAATTTTAAGGCATAATGTTTTAACGACATTAAGTCGTAGAATTCAAGAAAGAACGGTAACTAGGAAGAAATTTCAAGTAATTGGAGTTTAATGGAATTAATTTTATTCCATAGTTTAATCTTGTGTGCATTTGGTTTACAAGTGTTTGGACATGTTTACAGGAAGTTTTTGTACATTATAGATGTATTAGTTTAGCCAAAACGGTGATTTATTATAAAAATCAGAATCTTGTTATGAAAATAGACTTTTATGTCGAAAATAACTCTTACTCGCTGAAAATAATCTTAACATGCTGAAAATGATTTTCATATGTTACTTTACTGATAAGATGATAAAAATAAAATTTTTATGCTGGATTTAATTTTTAACATGCTAGAAATTAATATTTAACATGCTAAAATTAATACTTAACATGCTAAAATAATTCTAATATATTAACTTACTGATAGGATGATAAGATAAGTTTACCATGCTGATTACAGAAATTCTATGATAACAACATAAATTTTATCATGTTAAAAATTATTTTCTATATTTATTTACTAATTATTTGATAGGAAAATAGAATTATCATACTTAAAAATAGTTTTAATATACTAAAAATAATTTTAACATGCTAAAAATAATTCTAACATGCTGGAAATAATTTGATCATGCTGGAAGTAATTTTATCATGATGGAAGTAATTTTCATGTATCATTTTATTAATTATTTAATAGAAAATTAGGTTTAGCATGCAAAAAAAATAGTTTGAAATAGATTTTAACATGCTGAAAATAGTTTGTATATCTCAGTATGAATAAAATAATGTTATCATGTTAGAAGTCATTTTTAACATGCTAGAAATATTTTTCATGCATTAATTTACTAATATGTTTATAATTTACTAATATGGTTAAAAATAGATTTTTACATGTAAAAAATAATTTTATTCTACAAAAATAATTTTGTTACATTAGGTAAGAATTAAAACATACTAATATTACATTTCTTTACTTTTGGTGACTAAATACATATAATTAACGTGGATTTTCAAATGATATAGTTACTATTGTATAGTGACTTAAGTTTAGTCCCACATTGAAAGTTACAAAAAACTTACTTGACTTTATATGTTGGAGAGCTCAACCTTAGGTCAGGATGTGAGCTCGAGTTGTGAGTTGAATTAAATGAATACAAAAATCTTAGTATATTTATTTATTTATTTATGTGTGCCGTGCCGTGCTGTGACGTGCCGAGTCGGGTCGGGGTGAGGTGAGGCTGGTTGGTTTTCGCGTTCATAATGCATATTTTAATAAAATTTTTTTGTGAACGCGTTAGCTTATGCTAGCGCGACCTTGAAGATCGCGCTACCCGAGGGTAGCGTGTTCTTGGAAATATAAACATATTTTAAAATTTTGTGTTTGACCCCGGAGGGCGGGAAAATACTCTGTATGAACGCACTATGTCGGACTCTGTATGAACGCGCTATGTCTGGCCAGCGCGTTCAGAACTCGCTACTGAGGTATAGCACGTTCTGGACTTGATGAAAAAACGGGAATACCCATCTAATAAAATGATCATAACTTACTCATTTTCATAACGGAATTTAATAAATGAACTATGAATGGAAAGAGGATAGAAAAATGAACAAGATGACATGATTTAATTAGAGTTTAGCCTGAGAGACACCTACCTTTTTGCGGATCTAAAGAAATATCCCCAAATAATAAGAAACCCTTTGATCTTCCAAATCTCCCTTCAAATCTCCACCAATCTTCGCAGCAGCGTAACCTTAACCTCCAGAGATTGTTTGAGGGTCGAATGAGGTTCTATTTATAACCAAAACTTGACCAAATTTGTCAAGATTCCTTATCTAATAATGCCAAATTTTCTAACTCCGAATTAGAAGAAAATTCTAATTTTTTTTCTTAACCTAGTCTCCATTTGGTGTGAAACCAATGTAAAAATAGCTGGTCCAAGGTGGGCTGTTAGGTAAGGGTTCATTTTTGTGCCAAACTTCTAGAAATGGGGTTATTTTAATCCCTTAAATTACATATTAAACACATGTTACGAATTTAGGTTAATTTAACCTTTAATAAATCATTTAATCTATTAATCCAGCCCATTATGGATTATCTAATGGGCCAATTGTGATCCTAATCCATTACATGGACTTTTACTGGGCTTTCTATGATTTATCTAAGGTTTAAAATATTTAATTTTCTATTTACTTCAAGTAAATTCAAGTAAATTTAATAAACTAGTTTATTTCATACAATGAAAATATAATTTAATTATTTCATAAAAATTTTAATTACATAATAAAATTAAAAAAATTATTTATTATTTTTAATTATCGAGTTTCTACATCGGGCACCGTCGAGGCGTAAGAATAAGAGAAGAAGGGGGGAAGGGAAAGAAAAAAAAAGCGTAATCAGGTTGCTGCGTGAGGGGTTGGGTGCTCGATAACTAAGGTTTTTAACACATGTTCCCATCAGCGTTAAATTTGATATTCTGATGAGCTTTTTCTTGTAAAAAAATTTTAAAAATTGATACAATATAACGAAACAACTAAATTAAACTCTTTTAGTATCAATATCAAAAGTGATACTGATACAGCCATACAGATAATTAATATTGTAACCAAACAGGAGGAATGCCAGCGCAAGTATAATTAGGGCGACTTTGATAACCGGCTTGTCGGCCTATTATCTCAACCGGGGGATAGGTGGGCCCCGCCTCCCCCTCACCTCCCCTCACACATAAGATCATAACCAGGGTCGGGTGACTTAATCGACCCTTCGGGGTCGATTAATCTACCTTTACCTGATTATCAAAATCGCCCTTAGTGTTTCGTGTACATAATTAATACATTGCATGTACCTGTCGGGAAGACAATCGGGTTAGGATCCAATAAGCTCAAAATAAAAATAAAAGGAAACGATCAATCATGTGACGGAGGTCATGTGTGAAAGTCTGACTAGCCATAATTGAGATCGAACCGAGTTTGGAATCGGCTTGGAATTTATGCGAGTCGGACTGGATCGGATTTGAGCGAGCACATGTTATGTCGGTTGAGCTCGGCCCATAGAACACCAGACTAAGGGGAAAAAAATGATGTTTCCTAAATATCCGATTAATTTTACTTGCACTAGTGAACTTATTAGGTCGGTAAACAGATTTTTCGTTAGGGTTTTTGATACGGGATTAAAATATGGTGACGTATAAGGATGTTGAAGACTATATAAATTAGGCAAGTTATTCCAGTTATTGAGTTATGATGAAATATCAACTACTCTCTTGAATACACTTACTTGACCAAGCATTTAAATACAGTCCGACTCAAGTCTTTAAACTTTTGTGTGTGTGTGTGGGGCGGGGGGGGCATCCCACTGGGTTTTGTGGGAAGCCCAACTGGAGCAGTCACTGGTAGGGTTGGGAGAATGGACTGATTAGAATTTGGATCGATCCCCAGAAAGGGACCTGGCCCAAATCCGGGCCCAGCCCATTAATATGAGAAGATAGCCTGGGCTGACCAACTGCAGTGCCTGGCTGCACACCTTGGTTATAATGCACACACACGGTGTGCAGTGACCTTTTTTTCCTTTTACTTTTTTGAAATATAGAGAGGTGGCCCCAACCTCATGTACCCATCGCCCATCGGTACAGCCCGGCCCATCGGGTTGTCAAAAAATTTTAAAAAAATAAAAAATAGATAAAATAATCAAAAAATAAATGTCAATATATTATTTATTTTTTAAATTTCTCTGAGTTGTATCATAGATTGTACCGTACAAATAGATGTGTGGGGTTGGGGCCCACCTCTTCATATTTTGGAAATAAAAATAAAAAAAATCACTGCAATCCCCGGGTGTGTAAATAAATACTCAGAGTGTGCAGCAGGACATTCTTGGGTTTGAAGATGTTTTTTATTGACCCAAGTCAGATTTGGAATAGGCCGAACTTGCCATTGACATCCCCGGTCATATGCATTAAATAGAGTTTTTTATTTTCTTAAAAAATTCAGAAAAATAAAGAATTGCACAAAATATTCCCTTGAAAATAAATTAAAGAATAACCCTTGAGAAAGAAAAAAACACGTTCATAAATACATATGCAAGCGACTCTCCCTCGCATGAGAAGAAAATTCATATTTGGGACAGCACGAAAGTATACGTTATGTCTGTCAATTATGAGGCCAATTGCAAACAAAACTCGATGAATCCGAGGGGGTGAACTGTCCCGCCATTATTCCTTTTTTTTTAATTTTTAAGACTTCACGTCGTAACGTGACTCGTATGAATGCATATCTTGGATAAACCATGTTGAATATGTAAAATCACGGTGTTAAGATATAAAAGCTTAAGGTCATGGTACATGAATCATAACTCATTTAACTAATACGGGATTATTGTCCAGAGATTATGTCTAAATTCTAACACTTCCTCTCACAGTCAAGATAGACTGTGGATATTAACTGAATGAAGATGGTAAGAGGAGTTGAGTCATTTGACATGCTCTGATATTATGTTGAATCTATAAAACTACTGTATTAAGATACAAGAGTCTAGAATCATGAACACATGAATTATAATTTATTTAACTAATACGGGACTATTATCTAAAGATTATACTCAAATTCTAACACCCTAACATCTACATATATATATTTTTAAAATAAAAGCATCACCACACATCACTGGTGTGCAATACACCCAAATGTATAACAAATATCATCCTTGTCTGTATATATACAGAAAAAGATCTTAGCATCTTCCTACAAGCGGGGCTACAACGTGAGAAAAATACTGAAGTCGTTGTGAGATGAAATTTATGAACCCCAACCCACGTGACCTGTTTGGACTGAGATGGTATTAGTTTTTAAGATCGGTCTTTTTCATGTTTAATTTGATTCATTTATTGCACATTCTTGACTAACGTAAATTAAGGTGCACACGAGGGACGCACGAGTGACCTGTTGTCTTCGTACGAGTCATTCTCCCCTTAGGGTGATCTAAAAGTTTCATTAGTGATTTTTTATCGTCACGATATATCATGATTGGTCGTATCGATGTGACTCACATAAAATTAATTATATTATATTATATTTAAGTCAGATTGAGATAATCTATTTACTCTGTCTTAGACACCCCCCATAGTCTCTTCTGAGTTAAGACCCGACCTATGTTGATCGGGCCATTTCTTGTCATATTTGGACTGGATTTAGTTCACGGAACTTTGAGATGTATACGAATCCTATACGGGTCTATTTTTTTTTAAAAAAAAATGGGTGCGTTTTTCAAGTGAACCGTAAGCATGTTATATAACACATAATTAATCCAGGACAAGCAAGTGGGCCAATTCCAGATACTGGGGAAATCTAATGAAAGTGAGGTGTTTCTTTGCAAGGATTGGTGCTTTCCAAAGTGGATCTGGGGAAACGGACGCAATTTGTTTGGTCCAGGATGGATATTCAATTCGGATCGATCTTTCATGTGCGTTGTCTAGCTGGTTCGTGAGCATTTTACTACGTTACATCATCTACTATTCAATTCGGATCGATCTTTCAGAAGTCAATTCGGTGAAAGAGACTCTCAGTTATTCAATTTGGATATTTAATTTCATCGATGATCATCGGCACAAGGATATCTCGAAAATCTAAGAAATGTCACATCAGAGACTTGGCGAGCGCTTTTTTTTTATTATTATTTTTGATCTCTTACTTAACATCAATCATCTACAGGGGTGGTACCACAGAGAGAAAGCAACTGGAGAAGGAGGCTTTTAGGTTGTGTTTGGTTTTTGCTTGGTGGGTGGGTGGGGGGGGGGGGATTCTAACACACCCCTATAACTAATCTTAAATGGCTTGACGTTCCATCAAATTTTTAAAAAAGGATTATAAAAAGAGGAGAGACAGATAGAGAGAAAAAAAGAGTCTGGAAAATCCTCAAAAGTTGGAGAAGATCCATTTTTCCTCTCTCTACCGGATTATGAAAATAATCCATAATCCTTAATCAATACCAAGTGCATCCTTTTAGTCAAATTTCCTGTGAAATTAGCAGAAAAGTTGAAAACATCGTCAAAGTTATAATAAGAACCAAAGAGAAGAGATCAACAGCATTCGATAATTTCTTTTGAAAAATTTACGGCAGTGTCTAATTGGAAGTGATTTCGAGTTTGTATCCATTTTTAATCCAATTATTTTGGGGCCGCTTTGTTAACGGAATAAGTCCCGGGTAGAATGAGTTATTCTATCTTTTCACCTTTGTTCGAGTTTGATAGTATGATTAAGTTACCAGAGGTCGGTTAGGAAAAAAGCCCTTATTCTAAGAATAACGCATTCTATCATTTCTTAAGAATGAGTTATTCTAGAGGGTAAGAACAAATTATCAAACTGAAAAAAAGAAAAGTCAAAGAATAATTCATCCTAACCCATCTCATACGAGCCTAACCTATTATCAAAGTGGGACGAGGAATTAGTACCAAATGTTAGAAACTATTTATGTAATTTTTCTTAGTTGCTTTTCGGCTTTCTAACTAAAAGCTTCAGAATTTTAAGATAAAAACGAAACTGTCAACGTGCATCGGGTCTCCATTCCAAAGATCAATTATTACTAATTAGTTACCATTTCCTTTCAACATTTTCATATCAGAAGTTGGAGATCTAAACTGACACCAAAATGTTCTCCCCTACATTTCCACGTGAGCTTTTCCTGCTCGTCTAGCCTACAATGTGTTTTGATGCATGGAAAGCATGTAATTAGTATAGAACCTGTAGATGTGCTCGAGGGGGAGGGAAAGGTTAAAAATTTCCTCAGCAAACACAGCATTAACATCAGATCTTTTCCACGAACTAAGAAGGGGCCACCGAATCTGCCCCATTTCTCAAAGCAAAGGGGGACCGCCGTATCTTGCAAAATTTCCCGAGACAAGACCATATCATCATACCACATCAGATCAGAGAGAACAATCAGGTGCCAACTGGTTCATGGGTGCGTTGTCCTCGCCGGAGGTGGCGCCCTTAAATGCGAGTGATGGAGATATGTCTACATATATGCTTTGCCACCCCCACCTCACACCTTCCCGGGCGCCGGTCCCCCGGCCCTCTCTGGCTGGCTTCTCCTCGGCTCTATCTCTGCTCTTGTCCAGCCACACATTTGATCGAGCTTTCCCCATGGCAGCCGAACGTTCTGTCGACGGAGGTGGGCAAAGTTTTGGGCCATGCCTTTCGCATGAGATCATGGGTATGCAAGTGAGAAGAGGACTGTGATGGAGCATGCATTAGCATTAACTCGGGGATCAACGGGCACCTCCCTGCAGGGCCTTCTCCATACTTTTTCCTCAGACTGCAGGTAGCCGTAAGTAGCTGGTGTGCACTTGGGCTGCCCCTACAACCCACCCCTCGATGGTAACATCTCTCCCTCATGGTGAGATATAGAAGTTAGAGCACGAAGGGGCTCTTCCAATTTGAGGGGTTGGGCGGGGGGACCTGAATGGGGCATGGGCCGAAGGGAGAGAGAGGGAAAGAGTACTGAGGAGGGAAAAGGGGTTTGACGATTCGAGTCCCCGCTAGATTGGATCTTTTAGATTCATATAAAGTCCTTTCCGTTAGTGGCGCAGGGGAAAAGGTGCTGCTGCAGTTGATGTAACCAGTCTCTCCTCGACTAGATCGTTGCCCACCAGTGTCGTGCGACGAGCATAGGACTGTCAATGGGCCTGGCATACTTGTTAACAGAGGCTCGATTTCGAGTTAGACAGTAGATCTTTTTCCGTCTGTAAATTTTTAGTCGGGGTTAAAATTTTGGCCCAATTAAGCTCACGGGGTGGGCTTAGAGTTTTGAGTTTGACTCGCGGACCGGCCAAACTCATTCTCTTTTTTTTCTACATTTAAATTTTAAAAATTACTTAGTTAAAATTATGTTATTTTACTCAATTAAATATTTTAAAACTCTATTTTCACATAAATTATATAATTAATATCAAAATTCTAATTAATTTAGTGAGATTATATATTTTATTATTAAATATATTAATTTTTATTATTTTTATTTTTATTTAAGTTATCGGGGAAGACTGAGCCTTAGTCGGGCTTTATAATTGTTTAATAGTGTCGGGCCCGACCCGACCCGGCTCGACATAGCTTGGGCCCGAGTCGGGCTCGGGCTTTAATATTGATAAGTCGAGCCCGGCCAAGTCGACCTAAGCCCGGCCTGAGTCCGATCTATTGACAGCCCTAGATGAGCAGCTACAGCGGAGCTCCTCTCTCTCACTAGCTCCAACTATTATTTATAAGTTGATGTCTCGAGTCAATAAGATTTAAGCCTCGAGTTGAGACATTATATATACATCTCGTATAATTTACTTGAGACTTATATTTTTTTTGATTGAGGTGATATGTCTCACTACATTTAATGTCTCGAGACGTTATTTAAGACTTATGTATCATTTGACAAGGTGATCTAATGAAGTGCTGTAAGGTAAGCTTAAGATTTATATATTTTGTGTTATTATTAAAATATAATTTAATATTTTTTTTCTCTGTAGGTATTTTTTTAATAGGAAGGAGATAACTGAATTCGAACTTGGACCCTCTCCCATATGAGGAAGGATGTCGAACCAATTGTATTAGACAGTTGATTCATAATTTAATACTTTTGAAATAAGATGAATATATTATTTAGGTGATATAATATTAACACATAAAAATTAATATTAATTTTATTTTTATAATGTTAAGATTATCTTTTTAATCTATTAAAACTTAAGTCGCATTGTGACTTATAATTTATGTTTTATAACACTTCCGTAAATTAACTCACAGTCATCTCAGGACCTTTTAAAATGACTCCAATCGGCAACCAACTCATATGTGTGTGTTTGCGTCTCATGAGCAGAGAAGTGTGGCGAGTAGGGCCAGCTAGATCTTCTTTCACGAATGGTACTCTAATGTGTCCCTCCACATCTGTGCTTGTAGTGTGCATGCACGTATGTGCGGGCGCATGGTCAGTGCGAAGCCGCCCACGACCACCGGCGCCAGTGCGCGGTTGGCTGGCGTGGGATTGGACTCGTCCCGTCCCGAGAAGAGCCAGCCCATCCTTCCTGCCGGCCATCACAGTCTTCGGATCGGACGCCGACTAGCGACCCGGGACGCCACGTACAGGTGCACCCCCGGTGGCGCATGGGACGGCCACTCCCTGCACTCCATGGCCAAACACCTGTTCGGAGAACACTCTCCCCCCCCCCCCCCCCCCTGTGGGTAAGTAAGTAAGGAGAAATTGTGTGTTCTTCAGACGACATTAGTGGCTAAAGACCAACGCCTCTGTGTGTGTGTGTCACAATACATATGATCAGTTACTGATCATCATCGAGAAGCACCAATCGTCAACACCACCATCATCTGACTTGGTGGAGGGGGGAGGGGGGGAAGGAAAGGTGGCAATAAAGAGGGTAGGCGAACACGACATGTGCGGCTTGTTGACGAGGGGAAGCAACCACTCAAGACAAAATCTGGAATTAGGCGCAACACATATATACCCGGGGCCCATCATGGATCCATTAAATTGACCGGGGCTTTGTTTGATTCGGCTGCCATCTCTGTGGTTTCCCCTTCCTCCCTTCCCCCTTCCCACTGCGCCCTGCCTTTCCGCTTCTCCCCCACCATGTCTGTCGGCCAGTTCCCTCTCTTACGTGAAAAACCAAAAAAGGAGGAGGAGCAGGGGAAGGCTGCACATACGCACGCAGTAATATTGGATCGATCGAATTGTATGATCGAGCGACTGACCAACGGTCAAAATCGCAATCGAACACTTCGAGATCGCAGTTGGGTCACAACCAAATTATGATCTCAAGTCTCTCGACTGTAATCGAAGCGGCTTGAGATCACATGCCTGATCATGTAATCAATCCGATCTCTGAGCATGCACACACCACCTCACCACCACCACGTGCCCGGCGATCCGGGCTGCTCTTACATTTTCTTTTCTCCGGTTGGGTCGGATGTGATCACGACTTTATTGCCACCTTCCCTTCCCTTCCCTTCCCTTCCCTTCCCTTCGGCTGGGAAGGGCGGCCCCCCACCACCCCCCTACCCCAATCCATGCATGCGATTGCGTCTGCGTCTGCGTCTGCGTCTGCGTCTGGTTAGCATCTCTTTCCGTTCCCTTGCGTTCGTCGAGGAATATAATCTTGGCAAAGGGCTCTGTAAACTCGACCCAAGACGTACGATGACACGAAGTGAGAGTGATGGTTCGTTAGGGGTTGGCAAATGGCAATGACTTGAGCCCCTTCAATTAGATTCCAGTTTGATTCTCGACCCGACTCCGTCTAGCTACTTCATTTGAACCAGCTCAAGTTCGGAGTAGGGACTTCTCTTGGCTACGCGAATCGATCTTGGATTTGACCGGAACCCAATTGTTTGTTTCCTGTCTTGACAACCCGATTAATTAGTAAATACACCGTCTATTCCTTATTTTAAATTATGCACACCTACATAAATATTCTTCTTAATTAATTTTAGTATGAGCCCAAGCCTATGCATACAAGAGTACATAAGTACATCTTATAATTTTATTATATAGCATAGATCATTTGGGCTAACTCGGACTTGAGCCTAATTAATTAAGCTTACCGTACGTACGTAAAGGCCAATTAATTAAGTTCTTACAAAACCAAGTCACGCATACATATAGTTGCCGTATCTCCCGTAATCACACTGCACGTTCCACTAGGCGTTGATGGAGGGGGGGGGGGGGGGGGGGTGTGTGTGTGCGCGCGCGCGCGAGGAAAAGTGGGTCTGGTCGACCAGCAGCAATCTTCCAAATGGACAGGTCAGGGAAGAACGGGACCGGCGGGGGGAGGGGCCGGGGGGGGCCACGCCGTCCACGTCCGATTCATACAACGGGTCCGAGCCGTTGGTGCTGGGGATTGCAGTGGCAGCTGTGGCCGGTCTGTGCAAAAGCGAGAGGGGGGTTGGGGGGGCGGGGGCGAAGCAGTGCAATCTGGTCCTTCTTGCAGGTGTCTCCACCACGTCGGTATCACTCAACTGTCTGGGCTCTCCCTTGTCCAGTTTTAGTCGATGGGCTCCCCCGAGGGTCCACCATAAAAGATATGCATGCCAACCCTCTGATCTCCTTGGCCTCACCACCCCCCTCCCCTCCACTTGACCATTCTCCCCTCCGATCCCCTCGCCCTTGCTGGCAATTCCACGTCTCCAACGAAGCTTTTGGCGACTTGTGATGAGTGAGCCACCGTTGGACGGTTGTAATGAGTGGGCCCCCGAGGCCCAACGAGGTGGACGGTTGATATGGACAGTTGGTATGGCGCATAGGAAGTTATGGAACTAGACATCAACGCAACCCACAAGTCTCAGGCCACAGGAGCTAGCTAGGTCCGAGGATGTGCTAGCTCTATAAGTGGCCATCCATTTAGCAGGCCTATGAGTTAACATAACACCGAATTCGATCGTTCTATATAAGGATTTTCCTTTTTTTCCCCTTTTTCTTCGGAAGTATATCCCGTGTCAGTATCAACCGACCTTGGCTCACTCAAAGCATTTCACAGACACAACAGGAGGGGAAGTGATGATGTCAAATGGAGAGCAAATCGCCGATGAACTTTAGTGTGCACCGTAATTTGAACTAATAAAAAATATAGTAAAATTATCTATTTTTAAAAAATAAAAAAGAGATAAAACTATCCCTATACTCTTAGAATATTTAGAAATTATTCTTATACTCTCACCCTTATCGTATTTATCGTAATGTTTCAAAATTTATTAACTAGAGATCTCATGTCATTGGGGCTAAAGTCAAGCCAAACGACGGTAACATACCATATGAGTGTACCGTTCTACCCCCGATGTAGAGAGAGAGAGAGAACATAGGGGAGGGGAGACGTTGGAGAGGGTCTCCCCCTCCGATGCCGGTGCAAATTGAAAGAGAGGACAAGAGAGAGTGAGAGAACGAGAGGACTACTCTCCCACCCCTTCTCCGGTCTCCCCTCTCGCCTCTCATGTCACCCCTTCATCGGCCCATCCACTCTCTCTCTCTCTCTACCCCCAAGAGATGCCAATGTCGGAGGGGGTGGAGAGGTGCTCCTATGTTTCTCTCTCCCCCTCACCTCTCTCTCTCTCACACACACACACACGTACAAACACACACCCCTTGGGGTAGTATGTTAGAGTTTTAACTAGGTATAACGTTTGAGATTTTTATCTCCCTCACTTACTTTTGATTAATTAACTACGGTAACAACTCTATCACTATATATACTTAACGACACAATGATTTTATCTTAAGAATTTTGAAGATATTATAGTAAATATGGTAAAATAAAAATATATAATTAATTTCGAAAGATTCTAAGAGTGAAAGGGTAATTCTCCCCCCCCTTAAAAAAAAATAACTACCACACAACTATCACATATTTGGGGTGCATAGATGATCTTGTCGAGGCTCCGTCCATCTGAAGGTTAAAGTGTAGCCACATGCTCCTGCTGCCATGAACTGCCGTGGCCATCAGCTTCAGTCACCTGCCACTCCACGTCGCGTGGGCCGGCACCATCTAACACAGAGGCAAATTTATAAAGAGTGGTGTATGATAGTGGAAGTCATGCAGTGACCAACAGTAAGAAAAGTCCGGACAATGGTCGATTTTTTTTTCTTAAAAAAAACACTTTGCGATATTGTAAGCTCAATGCGAGCTCGATCGATCAGCTCCCTATCAAACGGGCGTCATTTCTCACAAAACTGCTGAGAAGGCGGAAAACACAGGCTGTGGACGGGGCCAAAAACGTCATTTCCTCTGGTGAGGGGCCCCGAGCATGTGGTCTTCTGTCGGGGCTACCGGCCGCTGGCACTGGACGGCCCCAACGGCGCCCTGCTCGCATCGTCGTCGAATCGTCCCATGGAAGACGTGCGAGGAGATCGCAGCCGTGGATGCCAACGAGCCTCCGTTGGCTCAAATTGGCGGCTCCAAGTCCCTTTCGAGGTCGATTTAATAGCTGGCCGGCCTATTTTGAGGTCTCTGCCCTCAACGTTAATCCCAACCTCCCACTAGCTGGTAGGCTTGATCGTAGAAGACCGACGTTTTAGTTGTGCCGAGTTACCATCACCACATCAGTCTCACCTTCAATGCCAGCCAATCGAACAACCAGGATTAATCTCGGACGCAGCCAAAACATCTCCGCTAAGCCAGCCTCGTCGCTTGCGAGGCCATGGCATGCGTGAGGGGGGCCCTCCCCTCCGTCTCACACGCCCGCCCGCCCGTGCTCGGCCCAACCCGTGGACGCCGTCACCGAACAGGAAGGACGAGGAAGGAGACAGACGTGATCCTGTGCCAGGCGATTTTGTTTGCCCTGCACTTAAAAGAGAGTAGTACTGTTGGGACATCCTGTTCTGGTGACGGCTGATCAGATGACCCATCTGAGCAGCGGGGTAGAGTTGAGTGGTGTTTGAACTGTGTTGGAGATGAAGTTTGTATATAGGATTGAAGATGGTGGATGGGATAAGAAGTACACAGGCTCTAGTTGCCTGTGGACCTGCATGCGGCTCGTCTTGGATATATATATATATATGACAGGTCGGTATAGAAAGCTGCTGCCGGTGACAACACTGGCGACTGTCACATATATAGAGGAGGAATTTCCTTTTGGACTTGACGTGTTGCGGGGGTTCGTGGAAACTGATATATTTTATACTCTCAGCTGCCTCTAGTCATACTTGTTCGCTAGCTATTCAGCAAGCAACAGAGGGGCCGGGGGGGGGGGGGGGAGAGAGAGAGAGAGAGAGAGAGAGAGAGAGAGAACAAGAGAGAGTATCGTTCGTTCGTCTGTTCCTTGCTCACGATACTTTGTCCCCCAACAAGATGCGTGCGTTCGCCGGTGCAGTGCAGAAAAACCTAGTCAATGGGGCTAATTAAGTAGCCAGTTGATGTCTGGATGATAATAATAATAATATGAGCGCCCTTAACTTACGAGTGTCGCATTTGACAATATTTTTAGCCCTTTCATCGTGGTTCTTGAGTAGACTGCTCCTCCAGCAATGGTCGCGCACTCCCTCGCCACTCCCCGTTACCTAACCAAATGTTAATCCAGTTGGCTCGCCTGCGCTCTCTCTGGATCATGTCTCTCTCCGAGTCTCCGTGTTCTCACTACCCTGCGGAACCTCTTCATTAAACAGATGATGTTCCTCTTTGTTATTAGCTTCCGGCACTTCCCACTAAAGTAGCAGCTTCCAGCAGCCGCAGAGGGAAAGAGTGACCGCTGTTGCATGCTCACCTCGGCGAACGGGCCGGGGTCCTCGAGCTGCCCTTGTCCCATGGTCCACCCACAGGCCTCAGAGCGGAAGTAGCTGGTTGGGTTTCCGCGGGGGGGATAGTGAACTCATTTTATTATTATTATTATTATTATCTTCATCTTTTGTCACACGCTGCTCGAAGTGGATCTCACTCGTCCTTCGCAGCAGATGCAGACATATCTCGGCACCGAGGAGATCATGGGCGCCAAGTACACTGCACGAAAGCAACAACACCTCGTCGCGGGGACAGCGACGCCGTTGGAGGGTTCGATAGCAGCTAAAAAGGCAGCTACTGTGGCTTTCTTTCCGAGGCAATCCTACACTTCCGGCTGGTATTTTTGTTATACAAAAACACCCAGGCCATGCTTGGCCACACACCCACTTCTGTGGTCAGAAATTAAAGTGCAGATCGAAGAAAACCACACACAGCGCCCATTTTCCGTAGTTTAATTTCCAATTAGGATGAGCAAGGTGGCGGGTCATGGCCATGGCCATGCTGCCCCTCCCTGTTGTCCCAGTGGACGGCGATGTGTCCAATCACATCTGTCCAAGAAAGATGCTCTGTCTTGCCTCTGCAAGACCGAAAATTAAGTTCCTCCAGCAGGTACGTGGTTTAAACGGCTTGTTGTATAAAATGCCGGGTTTCAAAGCATGGTTTATCTTTTATAATGGCGCCCTGCTAGTGACGGTCGTCGCAATCATCAGCTTCTCCTCCAATCATGTTCCATTGATGAACTGGTCATGAGTTGGTTTAAGGATTAAATTAGTGTGACTGTACGTACGTTCACGGGACCCTGCACTGGATTATAAACATATATGTGAGCATCGGCAGAACTGAGAAGCATCGAATAAGCATGAACGAGTACTGCAGGGGTAGGTCAGGGTCGCCCGAGCTGTGTAAGCCCTGCTGCAACTGTATATATATGCAACAGCCCCTTATTTAAGTTTGGAGTGGCCCGTGCTTCTTACTCTGGGCATTGGACTCTGAAGACAGTCACGAGGACTAGAACTCGATTCCTTGGATCCGACTGCAAATCTGGTTGCAGTTGCGTGTCAGACATTAAATAATCGTGTCATCCTTTTTATTTATGAAGTTGGTGAAGTTGTGGACTCTCTCTCTCTCTATCTCTCTCTCCACTGATATGGTTGAAATTAAACTTGAAGGAAAAAAAGCTTCTCCAGTTTTGTTTTTCTGATTCGTACTGGTCCGGGAGGCTATTATATTGGGAGTGTCCAGCGATGGTGCCCTGACCGCACCAGGACTCGTTGGAAAGGTGGGGAGGGTACGCCAGGGGTAGGACGGTACATGGCAGTGCACTTTAATAAATCGCTGTGGTGGGACTTTTGACTCACTTCCCCGTTAGTGACCTTCGACCCGTCATAGGCTACTTCCACCCCAAACGCATTCCTCCTGAAGTCCGGCGATAGGTCGGCTAGCCTCCCATGACTGAATCATTGCACACTCTTTATCTTTTTTTTTAAAAAAAAATTACTCCTGCACTTTTGAAAATTTTTAAATATTATCTTTATATATCTACTTTTATAAAATTTATCCTAATTATATCTCTCATATTTTTATAACTAATGCATTGTGCTCCTACATAGGGTTTGCCACGTCGTTCTGATACGGGGCGAGTCGCTTATATTAGACCGGGTCACGTGGAAGACGGGATGCACGGGCCATAATACGTGGTTCGGGCGCGTTGTCCCGCACGAGACTGTGCATTCCCCTGCGTACCAGACCGGTTCGAAGCGGGACCGACCTAGTACGTGCGGGCCGTCTCTCTCATGCCGGTCTGACATTATAAGTCGGCTGCGGGTGGGCAAATGAGGGCGTTGAAGGCAGCGGTGGGTAGCCGACGAGGGGCGTTGCAGGCGGCGGTGTAGGTCGGCTAGAGGCGGTGCAGGCTGTGGGGACCTGCGATCGAATGCCTCCGGCGAGGTAATTTTAATTATTTTATTTTATTTTTTGTAAAGAGGAGGGAGGGGGTAGCCCATGGGTGGACGTGGGATCGAGGCGGTGGACGGTCGTAGGGGGACGTGGGAGGGCGGAGGAGGTGGGAGGCGACGGTGGAGGCCGTGGGTGGGAGGAGGGCGCGGTGGGACGGTGGAGCTGTGGATGTGGGAGGGGGTTCGGCCATCGCCTCCCACGGCTCCTCTGGCCTCCCACCAGCCGGATCTAGCTGGTGGGAGGCCGGAGGAGCCGTGGGAGGGTAGTGGGAGACGGTGGGAGGCGTGGGCTGACGTGGGAGGGGGGACATGGGAGGTGGTGGGTGGGGGGGGGGGGGTACGGCCACCGCCTCCCACCCCCCGCTGTCGTCTCCTCCGGCCTCCCACCGGCCCGGAGGGCGGCGGTGGGTGGTGGTGGCCGGCAGTGGGAGGTGTCGGTGGGAGGGGGGAGAGTGGACGTGGGAGGAGGGAGGTGGTGGGTGGGGGGGGGGGGGGGTCGGCCATCGCCTCCCCCCTCCCACCGCCCACCGCTACCTCCTCCGGCCTCCCATCGGGAAGGCCGAAGGAGGCGGCGGTGGGGGTGGGAGGCATGGGTGGGAGAGGGGGGAAGGGTGGACGTGGGAGGAGGGAGGTGGTGTGTAAGACCCGTGTCTTAAGCGGATTCTTAGTGGTTCGGATCTAGATTTTATTCCGTGAATTTCGACTATTTTTGCGGATTTTTAGGCTATTTTCTGGTAATTATTTGAATTAGTTATAGATTTATTGGATTATATATATATATATATATATATATATATATATATATATATATATATATATATATATATATATATATATCTCTCTCTCTCTCTCTCTCTCTCTCTCTCTCTCTCTCTCTCTCTCTCTCCCCACCGAATTCTCTCTCTCCCTCACTCGTTCTCCCTCTTTCTCTCTCTCTCTCTCCCTCTCACGATCGCTCCTCCCCCACTCTCTCGGTTTCGGTCCGGACGGCCGCGGATCGAGGCGTGTGAGGTGTCTTTGGAACCGGCTCGTCGCGAGGAACGCGTAGGTGCTGACCTCGTCGTGATTCGTGAGCCGTGGAGGCGGGACGGAGCGAGAGGAGCCGCGGTGACCCCTTGCTTGCATGTGGCCCAAACTCGGTTTTCGTCGCGATTAAGGTAGGGGGATGGAATCCTTGTCTCGTTAGGATCGCATTGGCATAGCATGCACGCCCATCCGACGTTGTTTTCTTCAATTTCCATCCAAAATTCCATGTTAGTGTAATTTAGGCTAAATCCTTGAAAATCACTCCATGGGCATTGTTTTTATGTTTTGATGCATGCTTTAGTTGTAGAATGTTGTGGGTTGGTAGGTTTTATAGTTTTTCTACGTTTCCCCTTCGATCCGGCTCGACCGGGAGGGGGCTCGGTTTTAAGCGGCTCGATTTTAGCTCCCAGTCGGTGTGACGGTCCTACCAGGAACCGTCACACACGTAACGGCCCTCACGGGACGCGTTACAGCACTGTAACGGCCCTGTGAGGGGGCGTCACAGTGTGTGCAACGGTCAGGCCCCTGACCGTTACACTCCTGTTGGTTTCCGTTGACCCGGTCAGGCGGTTGGCCTGACGGCCTGTCGGGCGGCCGCCAGGGCGCCGTAACGCGCCTGCGCGAGCGCGTTACGTACCGTTTGACCGTGGGTGTTTTCCGTCACGGGTGGCTGTAACGGCCGTGCGGGGGCGCATTACAGTTCATGTAACGCACTACCCCTCGACCGTCACACCACTGTGACGCGGCGACAGTAGACCGTTACATCCCCTGGGGTTTTCAAAGTTGCCCGTTCATTCTTTAATGCTTTCTAAGTTATGCATGCGCCGTATTTAATAGATTCCAATAGAGTTGCTTCCACTTCCTTGTGATGGAACCACTAGTCGTAGCCCAGCGACTGAGCTGTCGTCCCACCCCGGAGAGGTGGAGGGGTGTTCCCATTGCACGGTATGTAAGCTAGTTACCGTGGGCCCCTGCGGTTACCGTTGCGTCCAACGGGGGGGAACTAGCTAGAGGCCTGGCTCTAGGCAGGAGTCAGTGTGTGCACACGTGGTCGGAGACTTGGACAGGCACTGACGAGTGTCGCTCTGACTAGTACTTGGTTTGGTCCTGTTACGCCTCTCACTTGTCATGAGCCAGACTTGCGAGTTGCCGAGACGTAGTGTAAGTCGTCAGGGGACGCGTCTGGTCTTATTCTTCTAGTGGGTTGTTCCGTCTCTCACTTCACTTGGTTAGTGATTGTTTATTCTGTTGGTAGGTTTATTTCCTGTTGTTATTAGTTATTAAATTGTGCATCTGCCTTATTATTTAAATGCATGCCCTAATTGCTTTTATATTCACCTGCTTGTCTGCTTAGTTTGAGGTGGGGATCCGCGTGACCCCTACTGAGTCTGGCTGTGACTCACCCTTCCTTCTTTCAGGAGAGTTGCCCCTGTCGTCTGCCGGTTCTTCTCGAGGTTGTGCCGACCGTCGTTAGAGTGCCAACAGTCGTCGGTTTGTCTTTTGTTCTTTGGAGCCGAGGTATGTCCCTTGTAGTTGTGCAGTGGACCTTTGTTATTTGTGAATCTGGACTATTGTATATAGTTTACCACTCTGATATTTTAAATTGCTTCCGCACTTATTTATTAATTGATGTTCTAATTAATATTGAGCGCCTGCGGTCTCAATTCGTTATGCAACTCCTCAGCAAACTCCACTAACCCTTCGGGGGCCTCATCAACCTCTTGGGTGCTTCCCCAGTTCTTGGTATCGGTGTATCGATGCTATCGGTATATCGGTATCCGGAGCTCTGGGCCGTCACATGGTGGGTGCGGGGGTACGACCACCGCCCACCGCCACCTCCTTTGGCCTCCCCCCTGGTCGGTGGGAGGCCGGAGGAGGTGACGGTGGGAGGCGTGGGTGGGAGTGGGGAGGGTGGACGTGGGAGGAGGGAGGGTGCAGGTGGGAGGGGCTGATCGGTAGGGCAGTGGGAGGCGGTGGCGGGGGGGAGGTGGGAGAGGGGGTCCGACAGGGTGGTGGGAGGCAATGGGAGGTGGGAGGGTGGATATGTGGGAGGGGGGTCTAGCTACCGCCTCCCACGGCTTGGAGTAGGCGGCGGTGGGCGGCTGTGGGAGGGTGGAGGGGGGTCTGGGAGGCCGTGGGAGGGGACGGAGGGAGACCAGAGGGAGGGTAGAGGAGGGGGCAGGGGCGGTGGGAGAGGGGCCCGTGGGAAGGTAGAGGGCGGAGGGCAATGGGAGGGCGGAGGAGGTGGCGGTGGTGATTCAAATTTTAGATTTAATTTAGATGTATTAGATTTATATTTTTTATTTTAGATGTTCTAGAATTATTTTTCATGTTTTATATAAAATTTATATTTGTAAATTTTATTCGACGGTTCTATTTAAGAATTAATTCTAGAACATTTATATTTTACATTTATAAATTACATTTAAGAATTAATTATAGAACATTTATAATTTATATTTATATTTTACATTTATAAATTACATTAAGAATTAATTCTAGAATTTTTATAATTCATATTTATATTTATAACTCTTAAAGTTAGGGGATACATTTAATCACTTTATGACCACAAACGTGTGGTATGGACAAAGGAGCAGCACTTCACACATGCCACGTAAGATGAGGACCACGGTGCTCCACCGCCAAGGGCGAGACGGGTAGCTGATTATTGGGATCCCTACTATGAAAGTTCTGTTATAGACATTACCAGCTATCAAGGCATGCTGTCTGATTTTGAGAGGATAAGTACAAATGACTCTCAGAGATCTGGAAGTGAGTATAGACGATCATGGCAACAACAGCCCAGATATCATGTTGATTTTGAGAGTCGTAGTTCATTCTTCCCATCGTACCCGGCCATATCCTCGTGCACATGCTTCAATGCCACAATATACCAAAGGATACGGTCAGCTCTCAGTTGCGCCACCGCCAGTTGTGTACTCACAGGGTTCCCAATAACATGAATACTACGTACGCATGTACTGGGAGCAATATGCAAGTTCCATACGTTATGAAGACTATTTGTCCTATCCACGGAGCAAGCATAATGTCAGATTATTTGGAAATGATATGTGGCCAAGTTTGGGCCCATATGATTGGGAGTATGTATCATTTGTTTATATTTGTACGCAATTATAAATTAATCGTTTGTTTCTTCATGTCTTGAGTCTTACATTTGCCCTTCAAGTTACTCATGCAAAAATTTTCAACATTTGCAGGTCATCATGGAGGACAGCGTCACCCTGCGTGGGAGCACGGGTACACTATTGAGGGTGATCGACATGTACACTATAGATACTATGGACATCACATCACCGACATACACAGATTTGTAAAGCACATTGCGGGAGTGGGACGGAATTACCGTGCATGCTCCTTAGTTCCAGAGGATGTCCGAGATTACTTTCGGATATAGTTACGGGAGAAATATGTTTCTCATAGCAGAGCCGGGACATCATCTTCCACGTCTAGGCTACCCCCACCACCAGTACCGGGCGAATCAGGATCTTCCTCCATGTCCAGAGTTTGAGTACCACCAGCACGAGTCCCACCAGTAGCAGATGATATGCATGTATGTATAGATGTAGTTAGAGCTTTTTTAAAAAAAATTCATGTACCCTCCACCACTACACATGGGCCATTATTTGTGCAGATGGTTACATATTTTTAGACTCACCCACATGCACGTCCACCCACTAGGATTATACGGGTCATGAGTCTCATGTATCTGATTCTGATTGGGATTTGAGATTCACAAATGAGTCAGATGAGTGAGTTTCAACATTTTGTACTTTATGAGTGGAGTTGAATGATGTCATGAATTATGTATATATTCACTTTAATAGGTTAACTTATCTTTTTTTGTCTCTTCAAATAAGATATTTAATCGAAAGGTGTAATAGGTTGTTTCAATAGATAAGGTATTAATAATTGTATATATGTAATTATTTATTGTTACATAATAAATTTACTAATGTGTAGTCACTTGTCGTTTATATCTTAATAATAGTTGGAAGAGTCAGTAAAAGTAATCCTATGTAACTTAGTATGCATCTATGATCACAAAAAAAGAACTCAACATTCTATTATTTTTTAATGCTTATATTATTTCACAACTTAAATGAACTATTATTAAAATTTTATTTTTTAAAAAAGTATAAAAAATTTAAACTTCAAAAAATTAAAAAATCACAGTCTGTCGATGTCCGTACCGATACGCTTCCCGTACTGGCCGTATCATCACATACCGAGCTGTGATCGGTACGACTGGTACTACAAACCTTGCTCCTACAATTGACTTTCTCGCCCAATTGTTAATCCCAAGTGAGTTAACAAGTGGTGACTCACTTTCCACTTAACCTTAATTAGCTCTAGTTTGTACTTTACCCTAATCCAGTTGTCTCCCCCAATTGAGATCAAAGATGAGGAAAAGAGGGACGATTCTACACCAGCTAGTGTTTCATCACTGGAAGGACAAAGCGTGGGCTTCGATGGAGATGTAGCCACATCTCTAATTTGAGGACTAGAGTTGGGTCATGTGTCGGAGATGAAGACATGCTAGACAATGTTGACATGGAGGAACATGATGTCCCTATAACAGTGGTCGATCGCAGTTCCATGGCATCAATGGGAAGGAACTTGGACGGTGTTGATGAGGAAGAACTTGATCTCCATGATGTGCTTGGACCTCGAACACCACGATATTGAGCAGTCGTGGCCCATCTTCTCTATCACCATGAGATCCAAACCCTATCCACCATCTCAAATTAAGAAGCTGATCTCGAAGACGGGAGCCTCGCCGCTCGGCGCCACCATCAACTCAACTTCTATGGATCAGTAGGCAACATATATATGGCCTTCTTGAGCTGGGGGTGGTGGAGTTTGGGGGTCGGGCGGCAACAAAGAATCTCCATGACGAGGTGGCACTGTAGAAGGATAAAGGCATATTCTTGATCATCGAGTCTTCGTGTAGGGTGAGAGCATCGTTGAAAAGGTCTTGAGACAGTTATGAGGTGCTTTCTGTAAGCCTCATAAGGCATAAGCCTTAAGGCACAACGAGGTGTAAGCCTTAATAGAGAAGAAAATAATCTTAAAATCATAAAAATGCTAAAAATAATAGTGATTTTCAAGTTTTAATGTTATATGAACTCAATGATAAATTCATGTAATTTTAAAACTACTAAATTATGAGCCAGTTGTCTAGTGCAGTTGGTTTGTCACACTACAAGAAAAAGCGCTTTTAGCGACGGCCATATTTCGTCCCAAATTCGTCGTAAAATCCGTCGCTAAACGTGTTTGCGACGGACTGGCGACGGACTTCGGACGGAATATGGCCGTCTAAAAAAAAGGGTCACAAATGACCGACGAATTTTATTCCGTCCTAATATCCGTCCCAAAGTAGCGACGGAAAAATAATTCGTCGCCAATTTCGTCGTTAACGAGACAAATTCGGACGGAAACTTCCATCTCCAAATCCGTCTAAATATTGCGACGGGGTAAATCCGTCTCAATATCCATCTATAAATTGCGACGCAAAATAGTTCCCGTCGCTATTTCCGTCGCAACGTATACACTGCAATAGAGACGGACTAAATTTCGTCTCCCTATCGGTCTGAAACTTTCCAACATAAATTGGAGACGGCCTAATTTCCGTCGCCAATTTCACACGGCTATCATTTCCGTCCCTAAATCCGTCTAACGTTTGAGACAGATCTGTCTCAAAATCCGTCCGAAATTTATTTTCTTCTTTTTTTAAAAAATTTCAAATTTTTATTAAAAACCTGTTTACAAAATCATCGAAAATAAAAATACATACGAACAAAAATCCGAAATCAAACTTAATTAAAATTACATCAAATATCAGAATAAACTCATCAACGTTACATAAAAAAAAATTGGCAACGGAATCAACAAATGTCCTCCATATCGTCCATATCTTCATCCCCACCGCCCTGCTCATCCACTCTGGTACCGCTCGCAGAAGGATCCTCCTATATTAAAAAAAACATACATAGATAAAAAGAGTAGTATAAAGATAAATTAAATATTTTATTAGATTACATGAATTTAAATCAAACATAATATCAAAGACTGTAAAGATATCAATTGTAGAACCTACTTCTTTGAATTATTCTAAACTAAAATTTGAAAACTAACATAGTTTTGAATAGAGTTATTTGAGCGAGGGGCTCGAACCGGATGTCCGATTTAGAATCCGTCAGCTCTGACAAGTCACGCCTACCTCCCAGGTCGTGTTGGAATGATCGGAATGCCGGTCGGATCAGTATTTGACATTCAGGACTCCCGGATCCCGGCTGCTTTGATTTGAAACCAAGTGCATTTAAAAAATGCACTTTTGAGCGTGGGGCTCGAACCGGATGTCCGATTTGGAATCCGTCAGCTCTGACAAGTCACGCCTACCTCCCAGGTCGTGTTGGAACGATCGGAATGCCGGTCGGATCAGTATTTGACATTCTGGACCCTCGGACCCCGGCTGCTTTGATTTGAAACCAAGTGCATTTAAAAAATGCACTTTTGAGCGTGGGGCTCGAACCGGATGTCCGATTTGGAATCCGTCAGCTCTGACAAGTCACGCCTACCTCCCAGGTCGTGTTGGAACGATCGGAATGTCGGTCGGATCAGTATTTCACATTCTAGACCCCCGGACCCCGGCTGCTTTGATTTGAAACCAAGTGCATTTACAAAATGCACTTTTGAGCGTGGGGCTCGAACCGGATGTCCGATTTGGAATCCGTCAGCTCTGACAAGTCACGCCTACCTCCCAGGTCATGTTGGAACGATCGGAATGCCGGTTGGATCAGTATTTGACATTCTGGACCCCCGGACCCCGGCTGCTTTGATTTGAAACCAAGTGGTGAGGACACGCGACGCTATCCCCGATGGAGCACCCGACACACTGCTACCTCCTTGTGGCTCGGCGACGGCGGCACCTTCTAGTTATCTTTTTATTATGCTTTAGGCCATGTTGGGCCTAGGTTTGGTCCCTGCGTGGACACGTTATCTAGTTTCTTTCCTATTGTTATCAGGCTATGTAGGGATAATGGGCTTCTTCCTCCCTTATTGGGCCTAGCCTTGGTCCTTGGTTAGTGGGTTAGGGTTAGGGTTTGGAGAGGAGGGCGCAACCCCCCACCTAGGGTGGCTGCGCCTCCTTTCCCCTCTTGCCCCTCCTCTTTCCTTTTTTGGGCCCCCCTCCTTTCCCCTTTCCTCCTCTCCCCTCTTTCCCCTTTGGGCGCCCCCCCCCTTGGATTCCTCCTTGATTGGAGGAGGATGGATCGCACCCCCCCTGTTTGGAGGAGGGATGGCCGCCCCTACCCCCTCCCTTTTGCGCCCCCCCCCCTTCCCTTTGGCTTGGGTGAAAACCCTAATTCCCCTTCCCCTATAAGTAATCTTCTCCTTGTACTGATCACGGTTTAGACATAATTTGAATACAAAAATGGATTATTGTGCAAGGCATTTGCGCCCCTCTCTCTCTCCTTCTCTTCTCCTGCGACGGGAGAACGGCGGGGTGTGAAGCCTCAGCCCTCGGTGGACTCCGGGGTTCCTTCTTATCCTCGTCTTCTTCCTCGACGGTTCGTGCACGCAAATTCCAGATTTCGGCCCCAACTTGTAGCAGAGCTCGCGCCCTCCTCTTGGACGAGTTTTGCCGTGACCTAATTTCTGGGGGTACCTCTGCGGATCGTCTTCGCGTCAGCGCCAGTTTTGCGTCAATCGGAGATCGGCACCGCCCGTACCGATTTTATCCGCCGACCTGCACCAGCATCACCTTCTCTGCTCGCCCAGCGGGGAGGCCCTACTTGCGAATTTTCCCCAGACCTCCACACTGCGCCTTTTTTCCTGATTTCTTCAGGGTTCGTAGATCTTCAGGTCTACTTTCCAACGCCACCGACGGCGTCGCGTTTCGTCGTCGTCACCATCCGTGGCAGTCGATCTCGTGGGGTTGCGCCGGCGTGCCTGCACAGTCCGCCCAGCGAACCAACCCCAACTTCCAGCGGCTCCTGCGACTCGTGTCGGCATCATCTGCCGACGCCGTTTGGCCGAGGGTTACCTCTGCCAGTCAGCTCTCACCTCCAACTGGCCCGGACCTGTTCGGGCACCAGACGACCGAGTTCCGGATTTTACCGACGGCGTGCGCGGTTCTGCGACCACAGAACCAGACCTGGTTTTCGGCAGCGCCCACGGCCACCACCGGCGCATCCAGCGCGTCCCCTCTGGCCTGAGCGTTCCTCCAGCCATCAGCAACGCGTCCTCTCTGACGGTGCCTCGAACGGACATCGCATCAACCCGTGGGACCCGTCTCCGTCCAGGCGCGCGCGACACCGATTCTGCAGCATCGCGCCCGTCATCGAGTGCGGCCCGTCAACCCGTGTCCGGCAACCCGAACGTATTGTTTGTAGCCTCTTACCTCCCTGCGAGGAGTGGGCCATTATTGGGGGTTGTAATTTATTGCTCTGGTGTATCGGGTTGTTGGTCCACGGCCGGGGTTCCTTCCCCACGCCTAGGCGTGGAGGTACGCGCTCCGACTCCTCCACCTTTGCTTGCTCTTTTAGTATGTGATTGAATATGCCGCGTGAGAGAGAGTAGGCGCCTAGCTACTTTTGCCATCACCGCGGACCGTGAGTGAGAGCACCCGTCCGTTAGCACTAGCCGAGCTTCGAGCTAGGACTCGATTCCCTTTGTCTTTGGTGGTCGACCTTACGCCTAGACACGTGCGCTTCCCTCCGTGGGGCGGCCGAGGTCGGAGTTTCTGTTGAGAGACGTCCTTCCTTCTGTGGGATATCACGGTGGTCAGCCACTTGGCGACCCTTGAGCGTGCTACTGCTAGCCTCAGTTAGAATCTTAGTGAGTCTCAGTCCGTGTCGGTCCCCGTCCCCCATCACCAAGTGCATTTAAAAATTGCACTTTTGAGCGTGGGGCTCAAACCGGATGTCCGATTTAGAATCCGTCAGCTCTGACAAGTCACGCCTACCTCTCAGGTCGTGTTGGAACAATCGGAATGTCGGTCGGATCAGTATTTGACATTCTGGACCCCCGGACCCCGGCTGCTTTGATTTGAAACCAAGTGCATTTACAAATTGCACTTTTGAGCGTGGGGCTCGAACCGGATGTCCGATTTGGAATCCGTCAGCTCTGACAAGTCACGCCTACCTCCCAGGTCGTGTTGGAATGATCGAAATACCGGTTGGATCAGTATTTCACATTCTGGACCCCCGGACCCCGGCTGCTTTGATTTGAAACCAAGTGCATTTATAAAATGCACTTTTGAGCGTGGGGCTCGAACCGGATGTCCGATTTGGAATCCGTCAGCTCTGACAAGTTACGCCGACCTCCCAGGTCGTGTTGGAATGATCGGAATGCCGGTCGGATCAGTATTTGACATTCTGGACCCCCGGACCCCGGCTGCTTTGATTTGAAACCAAGTGCATTTACAAAATGCACTTTTGAGCGTGGGTGTTGACACAAGAAAAATGATAAAATAATAACAAAATATACATATATATATATAATGTCAACATATTTTTCCTACTAAATCATCTTATATTCCTTATTTTCTAGGGATAGAGGAAGAGGCGGAGAGGCTACAAGGGCCCATTAAGCCCACAAAGGCACCCAGACCATATCAAAGTTTAAAAGGACGTCGAAGCCCATACTGAAGAGGGGGCGCGCCGAGAGCACCAGACAAGAGGAGCGCGCCGATGCTTCAAGGGTTTTGTGACCCACTATAAAGGCTGAGGTTCGACGAAGAAGAAACTCTCTCTCGACAAGCAGAGTTTGCGGCGGGCCTGCTGAGCGAGCAAAAGAGAGAGACTTGCGAGAGAAGAAAAAAAAAAGAAAAGAGAGAAAGAGAGCCAGTCGGCAAATAGGAAGAAGAGAAGGGGGAGCCATCTACGGGCAGAGGTAGGGGGCGCCGTTGCTGCTGCCGTCCGACGCCCCTCGGGGCTACAATCTCCCCCTCCCCCTGCTTCTTTTCTCTTCTGTTTTATACATTCCTCTGCCGCTATATTTCTGCCGGCGAGCTCTGTAATTCAATAGCCTCTCGAGGCTTTCTTCTGTTTGTATCCGGCTATGCCTGATTTTATATGAATGAAAGACATATATCGATGCATCTGTTTATGATAAGAATTCTTTCTTTATATAGATGTGTTGCTGTGAAAAATCCCCTCGATGCTTGCCCGTGTGCTCCCATCGTTCTATCTTGAAATTCTGTAGCTCTGGTTTATGTTCCTTTCGTTTAATCCTGGGCGACGGCCTTATGGCTGCTACGACTTCGCAGAGATAGTGGGAGTATTATCCCATCCATCAATGACATTTGCGAAGGTATTATTACGCTCCAGGGAACACTGAGTCCTGGTGTTTACTCTTCGAGTTCTACCGCGAATAGTAAAAGTTATATATATCTCTGCTATAAGACGGGAGCCCGAGACAGTCCATCGCGTGACTTTCCCATCTCTCAAATCATGAGGAAAAATAATTTTGCCCGGCTCTGATCTGGCGTTTGTGTTCTCCTGATGATTTTCTGTTCACTCAGAGGAGCTCAAACCCGGCCGTTTCCATGGAATCCTAAGCCCCAAAATCCCCTTTTAACTAGTCTCGGCGCCAATGGCTCTCGGCGCCAAACCGACGCTGATTACCTCCCGCGCCGGGAATCCTTTCCGTTTCCACGCCGAGACCTCTTTCCCATTTTCGCGCCGAGCACGTGAATCCCGCCGTGTCCGCTTCTTTCCTTTCCAACGTTTCATATGCGTGCATGCAACAGGTGCCCACGTAAAGCTTTGCTTTTATAAGAACTCGTCTGAACAAATAAAACCCATTCAATGCATGGCCCCCATTAACGGTATGCTTACACGTGAATAGTGATCAGCCATTCACTCCATTAACGGTATGCTTACACGTGAATAGTGATCGGCCATTCACTAACCCCATTAATACATCTCTGTTGCCTTAATAAGCCCTCACCCACTAATTTTACTAATGTCAGGTTGGCATATAGTGTAATAGCACAATCACCATGCATGTATATATGAAGGTATATCTATATAACATATGCATGCATAAATAATTCTTTATTGTGCATGGAACCCATTACGTAAAACCCCTTTTTAGCCCATCCATGTTTAAAACATGCACAGTGAATGCGTACACCATCAATTTCTAATAGCCCACTAATCATCATAAAGCCACAGGTTCTTTTATTTGGTCATGTGTACACCTTTGTATATACATGTACATATATACATGTCTATGTATATCCATGTATATATATACACATATATGTACATGTGAATGTACGGATGAATACATGCTTTCTTTTATGAATCAATTTCTGTCAGGCCATTCATGCTCAATTCCGTGAGAGTCGGAGGAGCTATATCAATGGGGTTTTACCCCTACATTTATTTCAATTCGGGTCTCAGGTTTCTGATTTCCTTCTTTCACCCCGTCAGGCCACGGAGTTCTACCACTGCATGCTCTCCGTTGGTCTCTTTAGGGGAATATTAATGAGAGCCACCACGAGTGGACATTGTCCCGCTGAATTTTGATCCTCTTGGGTCTCGGACTACGCCCATCTTTATTTTGGCTTCCATCTCGGCACTCCGTGGATGGATGTCCCATACTCCCCTTTTGGCATAGTCCAAACTAAGGGGAGATGCTGCAGAAATTCATTCACGATCATTGCTTTGTCATATCGTGTGATGTTTTCATTAAACTGATAAATAAACCCCCTATTGTGTGACAGAGGCCTGAGACAGACTATCTCATGGCCCTTTGCCCACTGTACAAGGGGAACATGATCATCATAAGATTTTCCGTTGATTGTCACATGGTCTCCCTAGACCTTCTATGGATGAATTTCTCCTCCCCTTTCAGCTTACCTAAACATCATTAGCAGAGCCCATGAAGCCCTGATTAAGCACAAGAGGCCCTCCTCAATAGAACCCCTCATAACATATGAAGAAAACCAACAAAATGGCCACCGGCGCCATCTCCTCCCGGCGCCGCCTCCTCCCGGCGCCAACACTTTTCGGCGCCAAACTCGTGCCGGGTGGGGGGCGCGCCAAGGCCAGTTTCCCTCCATGCCGATTGCCATGCCGTGCCGTTTTGCCTACCGTGCCGATTGCCTTGAGCCTCCTATCGCGCCGGGAACCCCCTCGCGCCGTCTGCCCACCGCGTCGGGATCCCACCGCGCCGGCTCCCCTCCGTGCCGGTTCACCTCAATACCATCTACTATTCAAACACTCAACTTCCGAGCAACCTTAATGAGCCCTAAACTCAGTCTAAACTCGATGTCTCAACCTCATTTGCCTTCAGGCCCACTCTTATCACATCACGGGGAATCATGGTTCTTCATCCAAGTCTAAGGGAGCTAAATTAACGGGGTTCTACCCCCACATTATACCATTTGACCGTGATGTTTTCTTCTAACCCTACTGACTCTTGGAGTTCTACCACCGCATGTCCTCCAATGGTTTCTTAAGGGGATATCAATAAATACCATGATAATGGACAATGTCCGGTTGGATTATGACCCTCTTGGATCTCGGGCTACGCCCATCTTTCATTTGGCTTCCATCTCGGCACTCCGTGGATGGATGTCCTATACTCCCCCCTTGGCATAGTCTAAGATAAGGGGATATGCTGTCGGATTTATTCCGTATATTAATATGTCATATCTCGTTTTGCATAATCGCATGCATCTTCTATCCTGCAAATGAATGAGCATACCTATCACATTGGTTTTGCCCCTAGGATCCTTCTACTTTGGCGATTAATCAAGGGTTGTCCTTCTTTGGAAGGTGTAATTAACGTCATAGCCTTTATGGTATGACGGACTTCCGGTCCCGACTCGGACTTCACAATCGACTGACTGAGTCAGATCGAGCGCATAATAAAATTGTCACTCCGGTGACTGGCACGCCTAATAAACCAACTAACAAATCAATAAACCAATAAATAAATAAAGAATAAATCCATTCCTACAAGCTGGCACGCCCGGTGGGACCGAGTCTCCCTTCATCTCTTCGCCAAAGTAGAAGGCCTGGAGGCCTTCCCCAAAATACTGATCGTTTGCTCATTCTGATTTGCAGTGATCTCAATGGCTGGCGGACTTACTGCGCTTGCATTCGGCCCTCAAGTGGTCGCTACCCACGCGGAGCACGGGTACCTGGCGGTGTCCACTAATTTCGGAACTCTGCCACCAGTGGTGGGGTTCCCTAATTCTCTCGGAGTCGCCTTCATCAACTTGCTGATGACCGAGGAAGAGGAAGCTGACAAGACTGTTGCGGCCAAGGCCGTAGCTCCTGCAATGGCGAGCGGTCCACGGAGAATCACTCCGTCTCGCCGTACTATCTTATGCTTTGTCCACCACGTGGGCTACCATGCTGTCCCTGTCAGTGACAAAGCGTCCGGGCGGAAGAAGAAGAAGAATCAAAGAAGAAGAGTTGTTGCTGTTTCCCGAGGCCAACTTTCAGCTTCTGGGAAATCTGTTCTAATTGGTGGCGTTCGTGTTTATCTGAACGGCCGCCGTGCTGAAGCTTTGCCGGATCATACCACCCCGGCAGTTCCCATTCACAACACCTTCCAGGCATTAGCAAGCCAGAAGGCCAATCTAAACATAGAAGTCTGCGGGAGGCTGACCCCCAAGCTACCAAGTTTCAAGCAAGTGTGGGTTCCCAAGAGGACTCAGGGTTCTGCTTCGACCACACAAGATTCAACATCAACTATCAAGGACCCCAGGAATGAGGGCAATAAAGCTGCACCAAAGGAAGAAGAGGTCATACCAGTAGCCTCTCCGCCCGCTCATAGGGTCTGTGCCAGGCAGACCAATGTTCTCCAACGTTCGACAAGATCGAACGGAGCTGCTAGACTATCGCGGCCCTCTTACATGCCGTCGATGCAAGACCAACTGTTAATTCCTGCCCTCTCTCCAGGGCACAATCAAGAGGGAATGGCCCAGGTGGTCTAGAATTACTTCTATGGCTTAGAAAGTTCTCTCCTAAGTCGTCAAAGGCTACTCCGCGCCATTAGCGCCGAAAGAAAAGAAGAAGGCAAAGAAAGAAGAAGGATGGTGTCATTCATGAATGAATATGAAGATGGCTTGCAAGCCAAGTACTCTGAAGCTTCTCCACAGCATGAAGAGAATAAAGGGATATCAATGTTTGAAAAGTCAACCTTCCCAGTCAAGTCAAGAAGACAGTCTAGGGGCAAAGAAAAAGAATCCAAGTCTTCACTTGTAACATGGCAGGGGTGGCTAGCAGATATGGGGCCCTACCCGAAGAGCCAGAAGAGTTGGCCAAGTTAGCTGAAAGGCCCGGGCTAATGACAAGAAGAGGCAAAGCTGCAAGAGAAATGCTCGAAGCAGCCAAAGAGAAGCAAACTATCACTACTTCAACTGCCGACATGGTGACCTCGGAAGAAGAAGAGATTACTCTGCCAGCCTCGTTTGAAGATGTTTCGGGCGAAGCATCAAGGGTACCTCTGCTATGGCAGTGCAAGACCCAGCTATCTTAATGATGCTACAAAATTACCAGCAAGAGATTGAAGCCTTGAAGAGGCAACTGAATGAAGAAATGAACAAGCCCCTTTCCCTGGCAACAGGACGTGCATGCTGAATCATCCCGGGAGTTCCTAACCTGGTCGATGCTACACCCCAAGCTACTTCTCAAGCAACAGGCTATGGCAAAGCCACTCTTCAGCCACATTCCCTACAGTCACCCTTGGTGCAACTAGTTCTTCCACCAGTGCAACAGTTGCCACCAACAGAGCCGTCGACACCGCATGTCGAAGCTCTACTCACTCCCTCTATAAAGCATCTGCACATTGCCACTCGGTGCCGGTGGACCCAACCGTGGTAAATAGATCAATGGTGGAACAACTAATTGAAATGAAGCTGGCCGAGAGGACAGTTAGTGATATCAGCACTTTTGATGTTTACAAGGTGCCATATCCGCCACAGTATGCCACAAAGAGGCTCCCGCCTGGCATCAACAAGCCGCCCAAGTTTGAAAAGTTCAACGGGCATGGCTCTCTAAAGAGCATATTGCTTACTATATGACAGTAATGGGCGATCTGGCAACAGATGAAGCCTACCTGCTAAAGTTCTTCGGGTCCTCACTGACAGGCCTGGCTTTTGAATGGTATTCCAATCTACCGGCCGGCTCTATAAGCGACTGGGCAGCTATGCAATGGAAGTTCCGGGAGCGGTTCTATGTTGCTGAAAGAGAGGTCACACTGGCCGAGCTGTATGCATCCAGGCAAAGACATGATGAGTCAGCCCTGGAGTACATCAAAAGATGGCGGAGCCTCAGTATGAGATGCAAGCGGCCGCCACATCCAGAAGACGCAGTGCAAATATACAAGCAGAATCTGAGCCCGAAAATCCTCGGCGGGATGATCGGAATTGAAATACGGTCTTTCGACCGGCTAAATAATGTGGTCGCGGAGATTGAAGCCTTCATCTCTAGCTCTCCCTCTACTCCAACTACTACCAGCCAAAAGGGCAAGTCTATTGACAAATGGTCATCGCCCAAGGAAGTTCACACAATTGATTTCAAAGTGTTCGCTCAACAAAAAGAAAAGGAGGAAGGAATTGCCAACCCACCTCCTGCTAAGCCAGCTGAGCAGCAAGAAGTCACGTCCTTGCGGGCCAAGATGAAAAAGCTCTACTCTTTTCCCAAGGAGAGGACTCGGATCTTCTTCGAATGGGCTATTGCAAATAACAAGGTTACACTACCAGAGCCGAAGAGACCGGAAGATGCTAGAAAGAATGATCATCCTCGCTTCTGCCCATATCACCAGATGGTTGGGCACCATATTGAAGATTGTTACGTCTTTAAAGACGCTATTGAAAAGCTAATCAGAAGAGGGGAGCTACAACTGGGCGACTATAAGGTTGATCCTCCTCGCCCGCATGAGCTACCTGCTATGGAAAGAGCAATCAATACAGTGTCTCTATGCCAGCTGTCGTCTCAAGAGACAACCAGAGTTCGCATCACACACCAGGTGCCAACTACAAAAAGGCAAGAGAAGAATAAGCCAAGAGACAGAGGGAGCGGCGTTGTCCTCTCTTGCAATACCCTATCGGCATTGCCCAGTGCGAGCCGAGCTGCTGAAGAAGATGACGAAGAAATATGCTATACACCAGCAAGGGCGGTCAAGCAGCAACATTTAATTCTCACCATCAACCCCAGGAAGGGTGGGGGCATCCTCCACCACTGCTTAGGAAGCATGCTATTATACCCCTCCTCAACATGAGGGCATGGGGGAAAGAACATCCACTCACACAGGACCATATGTGTCCCATGCCGACAATAAAATGCTGCCAGTGCCACCTGGAATCAGCACGAGAAACAGCACTCCCAGCTCCTACCAAGCTAACTCGCTCTGATGATGGAGCTCTATCAGAAAATACAAGAAGTGGAGACACTCAGAAAAATATTGACTGAGTTGGGCTAACTCCCAGTCACACTCGGGCAGGCAGGATGCTCATCCGAAGTGCTACAAGGTGACACTAAATCATTTGAAGCCTCACTGCAACCAGCTATGCCCCAGTCAACACAAGGCCACGACGGGAACACCCGCCCACGGCAGCTATACCACGCGGCCCCCGCGTACCCCTCAGCTCTCCAGGCACTTCAGGGGGCAACTTCCATGCCTCATGCAATGCCGCCTCTACAATCAGCTGGCTTGCGTCGGAATCTAGCGGCGACAGCCATAACAAACAAGCCAGTAATAGAACAAGCAACTGAGATAAAATCTGCTGAGGAAGAAGTCACCAGAGCAGAGTTATATATGATCCAACAAAGAGATGATGAGTCTACTTCGGACTACATTCAACGTTGGAAGAATCTCAGTGCGAGATGCAAACATCCGCCAAGCTACAAGGACGCTGTCCAGCTATGCAAGCGCAATCTAAGGAAAGAGATCCTGCAAAGGGTAATTGGCCTCGAAGTCAAATCCTTCGACCAATTAGAAGATGTGGCAATTGAAATTGAAGCCTTTCTGGCCAAATATTGCCCAGCTTTTACACCTCCACTTCAAAAGCACAAGCCAATTGAAGAACAGCCGGCACCAGAAGGAATAGAGCAGTTGACTTCGTAGCCTTCGAGCGTCGGTGGAGGAAAGCACAGGAGGCAACTAGCTCCTCCTCTACCAAGGTTGCTGAACAAAAACCCCCTTCACTAAGGGCAAGAATGAAAAGACCATACTCCTTTCCGCAAGACAAGACCCAGCGTCTATTCGAGTGGGCCCTTGAGTACAACAAGGTCGTCCTCCCGGAGCTCAAGAGACCAAATGACATCGAAAGAAAAGATGACCCTCGGTTTTGCCCCTACCATCGGAAGAGGGGACATCTCATCGAGGACTGCTATATGTTCAAAGATATCATGGAGGATCTGATCCAAAGTGGTGAATTACAGATTGGTGAATATAGGGTGGAACCACCTTGCCCTCACCAATTGCCCGTCTTTAAGATGTTGGCCAGCCCGGCCTCTCAATATTAGCTAGAACCGCATATCCTCTAAAGGGCACTACGAGCTCCCTCCGCTGTGGTAAGAAGCCGAACAAAATGCAATTGTTGCACCATCTCCAGGGCAACTGCTGAGGACAAGAGCAGAAATAAACCCAAGAATAAAAGAAAAGATGCTGCTTTACCGCTCGATGTGTTGCCCTCTTTATTCAAGACATCAGCTCAGGAATGGAGTCCACTCATATCAGGGCCAACTGTAAAATGATAAAGGTGCAAGGAAGAATCTCCTTCCAAATGAAATGACCCGGCACAACGTAGCCGCTGCTCTACATGCTCCAGCACACAATAATGGAGGCTCAACTCTCTCCGAGCAAGGGGGGGCAAGAATGAAAATATGCTCAGCCGCAATCAAGCTCTAAGGTGCCGCTAGGCATAGCAAGACCTTATTCCCCGCTCGGGGGCTGCCAACAAAAGAGAAGAGGGTGGAGTCCGACGGTCGGATTTCCCCGCTGTTGTCCGCCTACACAACTACTCGTGGAGCGAACAAGCTACCCAATGGAAAGACGTGCTTTGAACAACTCGTCTTCAGCTATCCACCCTAGCTTGGGGGCATTAAAAGGAGAATGAACTCTCCGACTATCCACCCCAGCATGGGGGCATCCAAAGCTAAAAGAAGAGAGAATGAGATTATTCAGGGCACACCAACATCCCACTGTGAACTGGACAACCCGCTGCAGATGCTAACTGTTCGAAAAGCTCAACTGCTAAAGATTTCGAGCTCCTCTCTTAGAGGACCCATCTGCTGCATTTCATCCAATGTTAGAACGGGATTCCTGCTTATCCTGCGAAATGTTTCCCATTAGTCCTACCGGGATTGACTCTCTACCCCCAGTATGGAATCCACATTCATAACTAATACATCATTGCCATCCTTCGGCATTCCACCGCAAACAGCTACACAAACATGCTAAGAGATACCAAACTTGTCCCACTGGGCTCATAAAACCTGTCCCTTGGCCTGTGGCACTCCGCCCTCGCCGAGCCCTCATCGCCTTAGTTCCATTGGACCGGGCTCATAAAACTTGTTCCTTGGCCTGTGGCACTCCGCCCTCACCAAGCTCTAGACGTCGCCTTAGTTCCATTGGACTGGGCTCATAAAACCTCTCCCTTGGCTTGTGGTATTCCGCCCTCGTCGAGCTCTCATCGCCCATCAGTTCCATTGGACCGGGCCCATTAACTCTTTCCCTTGGTCTAGTGGCATTCCGCCCATACCAAGCTTTACCTGCCTTATTCTAGTGGCACTCTGCCCTGGCTAAGTTCTACCTGCCTTAGACTAGTGGCACTCCGCCTTAGCTAAGTCCCACCTACCTTGGTCTAGTGGCATTCCGCCATGACCGAGCTCTACCCACCTTGGTCTAGTGGCATTCCGCCCTGACCGAGCTCTATATGCCTTAGTCTAGTGGCACTCTGCCCTAGCTAAGTTTTACCTACCTTGGTCTAGTGGCATTCCGCCCTGGCTGAGCTCTACCTGCCTTGGTCTAGTGGCATTCCGCCCTAACCGAGCTCTATCTGCCTTAGACTAGTGGCACTCCGCCCTAGCTAAGTCCCACCTACCTTGGTCTAGTGGCATTCCGCCCTGGCCGAGCTCTACCCACCTTGGTCTAGTGGCATTCCGCCCTGACCGAGCTCTATATGCCTTAGTCTAGTGGCACTCTGCCCTAGCTAAGTTTTACCTACCTTGGTCTAGTGGCATTCCGCCCTGGTCGAGCTCTACCCGCCTTGGTCTAGTGGCACTCCGCCCTAACTAAGCTCTATCTGCCTTAGTCTAGTGGCACCTCGCCCTAGCTAAGTTCTATCTGCCTTAGTCTAGTGGCACTCTGCCCTAGCTAAGTTTTATCTACCTTAGTCTAGTGGCACTCCGCCCTGGCTGAGCTCTATCCACCTTGATCTAGTGGCACTCTGTCTTGACCGAGCTACCTACCTTGGTCTAGTGGCACTCCGCCCTGACCGAGCTACCCCTTACCTTGGTCTAGTGGCACTCTATCCTGACCGAGCTACCTTTACCTTGGTACAGTGGCACTCCGCCCTGACCGAGCTACCCCTTACCTTGATCTAGTGGCACTCTGTCCTGACCGAGCTACCTTTACCTTGGTACAGTGGCACTCCTCCCTAACCGAGCTACCCCTTACCTTGGTCTAGTGGCACTCTGCCCGGATCGAGCTATCTCCACCTTGGTCTAGTGGCACTCTGCCCTGACCGAGCTACCCCTTACCTTGGTCTAGTGGCACTCTGCCCGGATCGAGCTATCTCCACCTTGGTCTAGTGGCACTCCGCCCTGATCGAGCTACCCCTTATCTTGGTCTAGTGGCACTCCGTCCGGATCAAGCTATCTCCACCTTGGTCTAGTGGCACTCTGCCCAGATCGAGCTACCTCCACCCTGGTCTAGTGGCACTCTACCCCGATCAAGCTACCCCTTACCTTGGCCTGAGGCACTCCGCCCTCGTCGAGCTCTTAATTAGACTCTGCCCATCAAGTCCCATCGAGCTGAGTCCATAAGCTTTTTCCTCGGCGCAAGGCACTCCGTTCGCGTCGAGCTCTTAAGTATTGCCACCAGGCTAGGCCCATAAACCTTTTCCCTCTGGATCAAGGCACCCCGCCTTGGCCGAGCTGTCAGATGTTAATCCCTAGCGCCACCGGCGCTATAACAAAACAGTCAAATCCATCAATAGTCCTACCGGACAACACAGCCTGCACTATGGGCTGGTCTGTACCAGGAGTACTTTTGGAGGGTACCATTCTTAGCCCTCGTCAGTCGGCTAGGTTTTAACCTTGGCCTAGACCCCACGTCTTCGCTGAGTTGCTTGATTTCGGCATTCTGTCGAGTCAATACCCATTTATATATCCTGCCCTTGTTTCAGACCTCCCGTCCGAGCAAGGTTTGTTGATTCCGACATCTCGTCAGGTCGACGTCTATATTTTGCCCTTGTCCCAGACATGCCGTCCGAGCAGGGATTGTCAGCTCCGACATATTGTCAAGTTGGCATCTAGATTCTACCTTTGAGACAGATCTCCCGTCTGGGTCAGATGCATGGGTTGTCTTCGACAGTCCGTCAAGGCAACATCAATTCTAGATCGCTTCCAAGTCCGACATCCTACCAGGATCTGCTATCCTATCTTCTGGCCTTTGGCATCCAGTCGTAGCCAGCTATCCTTGTTGGCGAGCCCAACACCCTATCATGTATTTCAAGTATCTCTTTTTTTTTTGGCTCATCTACCTCGGCTGAAGCCCACTACCATATATTTCACAACTTCCAGCTATTTTATTCCCCGACTCAGCCATGACAACCGAAGTCGCTATTATACATTTTCAGCCATTCCATCATCCGGTTAAAATTGCTATCACAATTTGTTAATTGTCTCGCCCTCCGGCTCAGCCATCCCGGCTGAAGCCGCTACCACAATTTTTCAGCTATCCCCTCTTTCGATTTAGCCATTCTGGCCAAAGTCGCTATCACAATTTGCTGGTTATCTAGTCCCCGGGCTCAGCCATTCTGGCCAAAGCTGCTATCATGATTTTTGACCATTCTATCTTTCGGCTTAGCCATTCCGGCCAAAGCTGCTATCGTGATTTTCAACTACTCTATCTATCGGCTTAGCCATTCCGGCCAAAGCTGCTATCATGATTTTTGACCATTCTATCTTTCGGCTTAGCCATTCCGGCCAAAGCTGCTATCATGATTTTCAACTACTCTATCTGTCGGCTTAGCCATTCCGACCAAAGCTGCTATCATAATTTTTGGCCATTCTATCTTTCGGCTTAGCCATTCCGGCCAAAGCTGCTATCATAATTTTCAGCTATTCTTGCTTTCGGCTTAGCCATTCCGGCCAGAGGTGCTACCATGATTTTCAACTACTCTATCTATCGGCTTAGCCATTCCGGCCAAAGCTGCTATCATGATTTTTTACCATTCTATCTTTCTGCTTAGCCATGCCGGCCAAAGCTACTATTACAATTTCCAACTGCTTCATCCATCGGCTTAGCCATTTTTGGCCAAAGCTTGCTATCAGGACTCATCCACCCGTCCCATTGCAATAATCAATGCAATGCAATGGCCTAGACCTGTCGTCGAAGCCCACTTCCCTTGATTGTGACTATTCAGTCCCTCTCTCCTCAATTTCAACTCACATTCCATTCTCCTAGATGTCGGCTTGGAAGCCCGCTTCCCCACAGCATGTGACCACTATCCTATCTTTCGACTTAGCCATTCCGGCCAAAGCTGCTACCTCACACCTCAGCTATCTTATCTCTCGACTTAGCCAAAGCCCGCTATCATGACTCTCAGCTATCTCATCCTTTAGCTTAGTCATCTTGGCTAAAGCTCGCTATCCCACGTTTCAACTATCTTACATTTCTGGCTTAGCCTCTTCGGCTAAGGCCTACTACCATATAATTCAGCTAAACTACCTTTCGGCTTTCACAAGCCCGGTTCCCTACTGCTCTCTGGCTCTCGTAGCCTGCTATCTCTGCTATATCTAACTCTTGCAGCTCGCTATCTCTGGCTCTCGTAGCCTGCTATTCCTGGCTTCTACAGCCTGCTGTCTTGGCTCTTATAGCCTGCTGTCTCTAGCTCTCGTAGCCTGCTATTCCTGGCTTCTACAGCCTACTATCCTGGCTTTCATAGCCTACTGCCTCTGGCTCTTATAGCCTGCTATTCCTGGCTTCTGCAGCCTACTATCCCAGTTTTTGTAGCCTGCTGTCTCTGGCTCTCGTAGCCTACTATTCCTGGCTTCTACAGCCTACTATCCTGGCTTTTATAGCCTGCTGTCTCTGGCTCTCGTAGCCTGCTATTCCTGGCTTCTATAGCCTACTATCCTGGCTTTTGTAGCCTGCTGCCTCTAGCTCTTGTAGCCTGCTATTCTTGGCTTCTACAGCCTACTATCCTGGCTTTTATAGCCTGCTGTCTCTGGCTCTCGTAGCCTGTTATTCCTGGCTTCTACAGCCTACTATCCTAGCTTTTATAGCCTGCTGTCTCTGGCTCTCGTAGCCTGCTATTCCTGGCTTCTACAGCCTACTATCCTAGCTTTTATAGCCTACTGCCTCTGGCTCTTGTAGCATGCTATTCCTGACTCCTACAGCCTACTATCCTGACTGTTGTAGCATGCTGTCTCTGGCTCTCGTAGCCTGCTATTCCTGGCTTCTACAGCCTGCTATCCTGGCTCTCGTAGCATGCTGTCTCTGGCTCTTGTAGCATGCTATTCCTGGCTTCTACAGCCTGCTATTCTGGCTCTTATAGCCTGCTGTCTCTAGCTCTCGTAGCCTGCTATCCCTGGCTTCTATGGCCTGCTATCTTGGCTCTTATATCCCTGGCTTCTACGACCTGCTATCTTGGCTCTTATAGCCTGCTGTCTCTGGCTCTCGTAGCCTGCTATTCCTGGCTTCTACGGCCTGCTATTCTGGCTCTTAAAGCCTGCTGTTATTGGCTCCTATATCCTGCTATCTTTGGCTTATATAGTTTTATGTTTCTAGACCTTATAGTTTGCTGATCCTGGCTTTACAGCTTGCTGCCTCTGGCTCTTTTAGCCTGTTACCCTGGCCCCCACGGCCTACTATCATCACCCTTTTCGACCCTCGTCACCATCGGCAAGATCGGTCGCTACTCTTTTCGGTCCTTGTCACCATCGGCAAGACCGTCTACCTTTTCGACCCTTGTCACCATCGGCAAGATCAGTCGCTACCCTTTCCGGTCCTTGCCCCCATCGGCAAGACCGTCTACCCTTTCCGATCCTTGTCACCATCGGCAAGATTGGTCAACCTACTCCTGACCCTTGTCACCATCGGTGAGATCGGCCAACCTACTCATGGCCCTTGTCATCATCGGCAAGGTCGGCCAGCATCTCCTCAAGCCCATTGTCTCGCTACCCTTGTGGCTTAGGCCTACTTCAACAATGACCATCATATCCCACCGTGATGATTGCTACAACTCAATGACTTGGGCTCCCCTTGAAGCCTGCTTCCCTGCTATCGCTAGGTCTGCATATCCTATTCTCCCATTATCTCCTGGCTTTTATAGCCTGCCTGCCATGTTACCTTTCGGCTGTCATAGCCGCTTCCCTGCTATCGCTAGGTCTGCATATCCTATTGTCCCATTATCTCCTGGCTTTTATAGCCTGCCTGCCATGTTACCTTTCGGCTGTCATAGCCGCTTCCCTTGCCAACTGTTGACTTCTATAGTCCACCTTCTATATTCAGGTTAGACTCCCTGTCAAACCCGCTGCTCATCCTTGGCCAAGGCACCCTGTTGAGGCCTACCACTCCACTTTAATCCAGGTCCATCATCTGAATAAAATAACTCTCGTTGGCCAGTATCAACCCTCTTCATCCCGCCAGGACTTGCTGCATAAAGCCCTTTTCCATTATTTTGTTATCAATTCTACTGGCTTTTGAATAACTAACCTGCAGGTATTTGCATCAGGCGCTCGAACAAATAAATGGATATGTAGTGACATATACACATATGCATGCATATAAAATAAAATAAAAAAAGAAGAAGAAAGAAAAAGAGAGAAAAATTGATTGCTTTCAAATTTTGGGTGTTTGTTGGCCCTCCTTGCATGCTTGCTTATACTATAAGATAATACACCTCCTTCAATTTCCTAGGACCACATCTCCTTGCTAAATAAAGCTGCCTGATTCTAAGCATGTGTGCGCCACAGCATACACTAAGGGATGAAAAGTTAGTATTGGCTGAGTGCATGCGTCTAGTGGAAAAGTCATAGCTATGTCGCTAATGCAACTCGTGAGATACACCCAAAGCAAAACTCCCACACTTTGCACCACAATGTGTTCAGCGGCCTCTTATCATAGGGATGCTAGAAGGTTCTTCCTAACACTATATGTGTGCTCAAACTTCTGCACCCACATAAGGGGTAATCGTGAAGAAATAGTTGTCTGCCCCCCATTCAAAAAGGAGGAAAAAATGATGGGATGAATCCTAGTAGCCGGGAATCCCCATTGAGACATATGAGGAGACTCGCGCCGAACGGTGAAGTCCGCAATAAAATCACTATAAAGGATGAAGCCTAGTAGCCGGGAATCCCCATTGAGATACATGAGGAAACTCGCGCCGAACGGTGATGTCGTAATAAAATTGCTATAAAAGGATGAATCTTAGTAGCCGAGAATCCCATTGAGACATATGAGGAGACTCGCGCCGAACGGTGAAGTCCGCAACAAAATCACTATAAAGGATGAATCCTAGTAGCCGGGAATCCCCATTGAGATACATGAGGAGACTCGCGCCGAACGGTGACGTCCGTAATAAAAATGCTATAAAGGATGAATCTTAGTAGCCGGGAATCCCCATTGAGACACATGAGGAGACTCGTGCCGAACGGTGAAGTCCGGAGCTAGAAATAAGCTAAGGGGGTTGCACGAAACTATCGAAAATCGAGAACCCCAGCTGTGTGTGTAGACGCTAGAGCAATGCTCTAATGTTATCTAGAACATCTTCGTATCCCTACGTCAAAGATTCGCTGCTCGCATACTTGCACTATCACACTATGGAGAAGTAGCCTCGGGTGTAGATCGTGGCTTACGCTGTGCACATATTCTATGTGATGTCCTCTCTGCGCATGCACATCTCCCTTAGTTGTGCCTTGTGAGCCACACTCTGCCTATGAGTCACAGGCGCTGTCCTTGTCCTATCCCCGATATAGGGGAGCTATTCTATATATCTAGCTTATGCTTGCTGTTGAATGCCTGCAAGCTCGCATGAACAAAAAGACACGCTTTCAAATGGGCTTCACCTGTAGGCCCCACTCGCTCGTCCCTCATTCGCGCCACCTACGGGTTGGGGGCATTTGTTGACACATAAATTATGATAAAATAATAACAATATATACGTATATATATAGATAATGTCAACATATTTTCATACTAAATCATCTTATATTCCTTATCTTCTAGGGATAGAGGAAGCGGCGGAGAGGCTACAAGGGCCCATTAAGCCCACAAAGGCACCCAGACCATATTAAAGCTTAAAAGGACGTCGAAGCCCATACTGAAGAGAGGGCGCGCCGAGAGCACCAGGCAAGAGGAGCGCGCCGATGAGAAGATGGTTCGAGAGCCCATTATAAAAGCTGAGGTTCGACGAAGAAGAAACGGACTCTCTCGACAAGCAGAGTTTGCGGCGGGCCTGCTGAGCGAGCAAAAGAGAGAGACTTGCGAGAGAAGAAAAAAAAAGAAACGAGAGAAAGAGAGCCAGTCCGCAAATAGGAAGAAGAGAAGGGGGAGCCATCTATGGGCAGAGGTAGGGGGCGCCGTTGCTACTGCCGTCCGATGCCCCTCGGGGCTACAATCTCCCCCTCCCCCTGCTTCTTTTCTCTTCTGTTTTATACATTCCTCTGCCGCTATATTTCTGCCGGCGAGCTCTGTAATTCAATAGCCTCTCGAGGCTTTCTTTTGTTTGTATCCGGCTATGCCTGATTTTATATGAATGAAAGACATATATCGATGCATCTGTTTATGATAAGAATTCTTTCTTTATATAGATGTGTTGCTGTAACTAAATCCCCTCGATGCTTGCCCGTGTGCTCCCATCGTTCTATCTTGAAATTCTGTAGCTCTGGTTTATGTTCCTTTCGTTTAATCCTAGGCTACGGCCTTATGGCTGCTACGACTTCACAGAGATAGTGGGAGTATTATCCCATCTATCAATGACATTTGCGAAGGTATTATTACGCTCCAGGGAACACTGAGTTCTGGTGTTTACTCTTCGAGTTCTACTGTGAATAGTAGAAGTTATATATACCTCTGCTATAAGACGGGAGCCCGAGACAGCCCATCTCGTGGCATTCCCATCTCTCAAATCATGAGGAAAAATAATTTTGCCCGGCTCTGATCTGGCGTTTGTGTTCTCCTGATGATTTTCTGTTTACTCAGAGGAGCTCAAACCCGGCCGTTTCCATGGAATCCTAAGCCCCAAAATCCCCTTTTAACTAGTCTCGGCGCCAAACCGGCGTCGATTACCTCCCGCGCCGGGAATCCTTTCCATTTCCACGCCGAGACCTCTTTCCCATTTTCGCGCCGAGCACGTGAATCCCGCCGTGTCCGCTTCTTTCCTTTCCAACGTTTCATATGCGTGCATGCAACAGGTGCCCACGTAAAGCTTTGCTTTTATAAGAACTCGTCTGAACAAATAAAACCCATTCAATGCATGGCCCCCATTAACGGTATGCTTACACGTGAATAGTGATCGGCCATTCACTCCATTCACGGTATGCTTACACGTGAATAGTGATTGGCCATTCACTAACCCCATTAATACATCTCTGTTGCCTTAATAAGCCCTCACCCACTAATTTTACTAATGTCAGGTTGGCATATAGTGTAATAGCCCAATCACCATGCATGTATATATGAAGGTATATCTATATAACATATGCATGCATAAATAATTCTTTATTGTACATGGAACCCATTACGTAAAACCCCTTTTTAGCCCATCCATGTTTAAAACATGCACATTGAATGTGTACACCATCAATTTCTAATAGCCCACTAATCATCATAAAGCCACAGGTTCTTTTATTTGGTCATGTGTACACCTTTGTATATACATGTACACATATACATGTCTATGTATATCCATGTATATATATACACATATATGTACATGTGAATGTACGGATGAATACATGCTTTCTTTTATGAATCAATTTCTGTCAGGCCATTCATGCTCAATTCCGTGAGAGTCGGAGGAGCTATATCAATGGGGTTTTACCCCTACATTTATTTCAATTCGGGTCTCGGGTTTCCGATTTCCTTCTTTCACCCCGTCGGGCCACGGAGTTCTGCCACTGCATGCTCTCCGTTGGTCTCTTTTAGGGGAATATTAATGAGACACCACCATGAGTGGGCATTGTCCCGCTGAATTTTGATCCTCTTGGGTCTCGGACTACGCCCATCTTTATTTTGGCTTCCATCTCGGCACTCCGTGGATGGATGTCCCATACTCCCCTTTTGGCATAGTCCAAACTAAGGGGAGATGCTGCCGAAATTCATTCACGATCATTGCTTTGTCATATCGTGTGATGTTTTCGTTAAACTGATAAATAAACCCCCTGCTGTGTGACAGAGGCCTGAGACAGACTATCTCATGGCCCTTTGCCCACTGTACAAGGGGAACATGATCATCATGAGATTTTCCGTTGATTGTCACATGGTCTCCCTAGACCTTCTGTGGATGAATTTCTCCTCCCCTTTCAGCTTACCTAAACATCATTAGCAGAGCCCATGAAGCCCTGATTAAGCACAAGAGGCCCTCCTCAATAGAACCCCTCATAACATATGACGAAAACCAACAAAATGGCCACCGTCGCCATCTCCCCGGCGCCATCTCCTCCCGGCGCCGCCTCCTCCCGGTGCCAACACTTTTCGGCGCCAAACTCGTGCCGGGTGGGGGGCGCGCCGAGGCCAGTTTCCCTCCGTGTCGATTGCCATGCCGTGCCATTTTGCCTACCGTGCCGATTGCCTTGAGCCTCCTATCGCGCCGGGAACCCCCTCGCGCCGTCTGCCCACCGCGCCGGGATCCCACCGCGCCGGCTCCCCTCCGTGCCGGTTCACCTCAATACCATCTACTATTCAAACACTCAACTTCCGAGCAACCTTAATGAGCCCTAAACTCAGTCTAAACTCGATGTCTCAACCTCATTTGCCTTCAGGCCGACTCTTATCACATCACGAGGAATCATGGTTCTTCATCCAAGTCTAAGGGAGCTAAATTAACGGGGTTCTACCCCCACATTATACCATTTGACCGTGATGTTTTCTTCTAACCCTACTGACTCTTGGAGTTCTGCCACCGCATGTCCTCCAATGGTTTCTTAAGGGGATATCAATAAATACCATGATAATGGACATTGTCCGTCGCATCTAGATCCTCTTGGATCTCGGGCTACGCCCATCTTTCATTTGGCTTCCATCTCGGCACTCCGTGGATGGATGTCCTATACTCCCCCTTGGCATAGACCAAGATAAGGGGATATGCTGTCGGATTTACTCCGTGTATTAATATATCATATCTCATCTTGCATAATCTGCATGCATCTTCTATCCTGCAAATGAATGAGCATACCTATCACATTGGTTTTGCCCCTAGGATCCTTCTACTTTGGCGATTAATCAAGGGTTGTCCTTCTTTGGAAGGACGTAATTAACGTCATAGCCTTTATGGTATGACGGACTTCCGGTCCCGACTCGGACCTCACAATCGACTGACTGAGTCAGATCGAGCGCACAATAAAATTGTCACTCCGGTGACTGGCACGCCTAATAAACTAACTAAGAAATCAATAAACCAATAAATAAATAAAGAATAAATCCATTCCCACAGTGGGGCTCGAATCGGATGTCCGATTTGGAATCCGTCAGCTCTGACAAGTCACGCCTACCTCCCAGGTCGTGTTGGAACGATCGGAATGCCGGTCGGATCAGTATTTGACATTCTGAACCCCTAGACCCCGGCTGCTTTGATTTGAAACCAAGTGCATTTAAAAATTACACTTTTGAGCGTGGGGCTCGAACCGGATGTCCGATTTGGAATCCGTCAGCTCTGACAAGTCACGCCTACCTCCCAGGTCGTGTTGGAACGATCGGAATGCCGGTCGGATCAGTATTTGACATTCTGGACCCCCGGACCCCGGCTGCTTCGATTTGAAACCAAGTGCATTTACAAATTACACTTTTGAGCGTGGGGCTCGAACCGGATGTCCGATTTGGAATCCGTCAGCTCTGACAAGTCACGCCTACCTCCCAGGTCGTGTTGGAACGATCGGAATGCCGGTCGGATCAGTATTTCACATTCTGGACCCCCGGACCCCGGCTGCTTTGATTTGAAACCAAGTGCATTTACAAAATGCACTTTTGAGCGTGGGGCTCGAACCGGATGTCCGATTTGGAATCCGTCAGCTCTGACAAGTCACGCTTACCTCCCAAGTCCTGTTGGAATGATCGGAATGCCGGTCGGATCAGCATTTCACATTCTGGACCCCCGGACCACGGCTGCTTTGATTTGAAACCAAGTACATTTAAAAAATGTACTTTTGAGCGTGGGGCTCGAACCGGATGTCCGATTTGGAATCCGTCAGCTCTGTGAAGTCACGCCTACCTCCCAAGTCGTGTTGGAATGATCGGAATGCCGGTTGGATCAGTATTTGACATTCTGGACCCCCGGACCCCGGCTGCTTTGATTTGAAACCAAGTGCATTTACAAATTACACGTTTGAGCGTGGGGCTCGAACCGGATGTCCGATTTGGAATCCGTCAGCTCTGACAAGTCACGCCTACCTCCCAGGTGGTGTTGGAATGATCGGAATGCCGGTCGGATCAGTATTTCACATTCTGGACCCCCGGACCCCGGCTGCTTTGATTTGAAACCAAGTGCATTTACAAAATGCACTTTTGAGCGTGGGGCTCGAACCGGATGTCCGATTTGGAATCCGTCAGCTCTGACAAGTCACGCCTACCTCCCAGGTCATGTTGGAACAATTGGAATACCTATCGGATCAGTATTTGACATTCTGGACCCCCGGACCCCCGCTACTTTGATTTGAAACCAAGTGCATTTAAAAATTACACTTTTGAGCGTGGGGCTCGAACCGGATGTCCGATTTGGAATCCGTCAGCTCTGACAAGTCACGCCTACCTCCCAGGTCGTGTGGGAACGATCGGAATGCCGGTCGGATCAGTATTTGACATTTTGGACCCCCAGACCCCGGCTGCTTTGATTTGAAACCAAAGTGCATTTACAAATTACACTTTTGAGCGTGGGGCTCGAACCGAATGTCCGATTTAGAATCCGTCAGCTCTGACAAGTCACGCCTACCTCCCAGGTCGTGTTGGAACGATCGGAATGCCGATCGGATCTGTATTTCACATTCTGGACCACCGGACCCCGACTGCTTTGATTTGAAACCAAGTGCATTTACAAAATGCACTTTTGAGCGTGGGGCTCGAACCGGATGTCCGATTTGGAATCCGTCAGCTCTGACAAGTCACGCCTACCTCCCAGGTCATGTTGGAACAATTGGAATACCTATCGGATCAGTATTTGACATTCTGGACCCCCGGACCCCCGCTGCTTTGATTTGAAACCAAGTGCATTTAAAAATTACACTTTTGAGCGTGGGGCTCAAACCGGATGTCCGATTTGGAATCCGTCAGCTCTGACAAGTCACGCCTACCTCCCAGGTCGTGTGGGAACGATCGGAATGCCGGTCGGATCAGTATTTGACATTTTGGACCCCCAGACCCCGGCTGCTTTGATTTGAAACCAAGTGCATTTACAAATTACACTTTTGAGCGTGGGGCTCGAACCGAATGTCCGATTTAGAATCCGTCAGCTCTGACAAGTCACGCCTACCTCCCAGGTCGTGTTGGAATGATCGGAATGCCGGTCGGATCAGTATTTCCCATTCTGGACCCCCGGACCCCGGCTGCTTTGATTTGAAACCTAGTGCATTTACAAAATGCACTTTTGAGCGTGGGGCTCGAACCGGATGTCCGATTTGGAATCCGTTAGCTCTGACAAGTCACGCCTAACTCCCAGGTCGTGTTGGAACGATCGGAATGCCGGTCGGATCAGTATTTGACATTCTGGACCCCCGGACCCCGGCTGCTTTCATTTGAAACCAAGTGCATTTACAAAATGCACTTTTGAGCGTGGGGCTCAAACCGGATGTCCGATTTGGAATCCGTCAGCTCTGACAAGTCACGCCTACCTCCCACGTCGTGTTGGAACAATCGGAATGTCGGTCGGATCAGTATTTCAAATTCTGGACCCCTGGACCCCGGCTGCATTGATTTGAAAGCAAGTGCATTTAAGAATTGCACTTTTTAGCGTGGGGCTCGAACCGGATGTCCGATTTGTAATCCGTCAGCTCTGACAAGTCACGCCTACCTCCCTGGTCTTGTTGGAACGATCGGAATGCCGGTCGGATCAGTATTTGACATTCTGGACCCCCGGACCCCGGCTGCTTTGATTTGAAACCAAGTGCATTTAAAAATTACACTTTTGAGCGTGGGGCTCGAACCGGATGTCCGATTTAGAATCCGTCAGCTCTGACAAGTCACGCCTACCTCCCAGGTCGTGTTGGAACGATCAGAATGCCGACCGGATCAGTATTTCACATTCTGGACCCCCGGACCCCGGCTGCTTTGATTTGAAACCAAGTGCATTTATAAAATGCACTTTTGAGCGTGGGGCTCGAACCGGATGTCCGATTTGGAATCCGTCAGCTCTGACAAGTCACGCCTACCTCCCAGGTCATGTTGGAACGATCGGAATGCCGGTCAGATCAGTATTTCACATTCTGGACCCCCGGACCCCGGCTGCTTTGATTTGAAACCAAGTGCATTTAAAAAATGCACTTTTGAGCGTGGGGCTCGAACCGGATGTCCGATTTGGAATCCGTCAGCTCTGACAAGTCACGCCTACCTCCCAAGTCGTGTTGGAATGATCGGAATGCCGGTGGGATCAGTATTTGACATTCTGGACCCCCGGACCCCGGCTGCTTTGATTTGAAACCAAGTGCATTTAGAAATTACACTTTTGAGCGTGGGGCTCGAACCGGATGTCCGATTTGGAATCCGTCAGCTCTGACAAGTCACGCCTACCTCCCAAGTCGTGTTGGAACGATCGGAATGCCGGTCGGATCAGTATTTCACATTCTGGACCCCTGGACCCCGGCTGCTTTGATTTGAAACCAAGTGCATTTACAAAATGCACTTTTGAACGTGGGGATCGAACCGGATGTCCGATTTGGAATCCGTCAGCTCTGACAAGTCACGTCTACCTCTCAGGTCGTGTGGGAACGATCGGAATACCGGTCGGATCAGTATTTGACATTCTGGACCCCCGGACCCCGGCGGCTTTGATTTGAAACCAAGTGCATTTAAAAATTGCACTTTTGAGCGTGGGGCTCAAACCGGATGTCCGATTTGGAATCCGTCAGCTCTGACAAGTCACGCCTACCTCCCAGGTCGTGTTGGAATGATCGGAATGTCGGTCGGATCAGTATTTGACATTTTGGACCCCTGGACCCCGGCTGCTTTGATTTGAAACCAAGTGCATTTACAAATTACACTTTTGAGCGTGGGGCTCGAACCGAATGTCCGATTTAGAATCCGTCAGCTCTGACAAGTCACGCCTACCTCCCAGGTCGTGTTGGAATGATCGGAATACCGGTCGGATCAGTATTTCACATTCTGGACCCCCGGACCCCGGCTGCTTTGATTTGAAACCAAGTCCATTTACAAAATGCACTTTTGAGCGTGGGGCTCGAACCGGAAGTCCGATTTGGAATCCGTCAGCTCTGACAAGTGACGCCTACCTCTCAGGTCGTGTTGGAACGATCGGAATGCCTGTCGGATCAGTATTTGACATTCTGGACCCCCGGACCCCGGCTGCTTTCATTTGAAACCAAGTGCATTTACAAAATGCACTTTTGAGCGTGGGGCTCGAACCGGATGTGCGATTTGGAATCCGTCAGCTCTGACAAGTCACGCCTACCTCCCACGTCGTGTTGGAACCATTGGAATGCTGGTCGGATCAGTATTTCACATTCTGGACCCCCGGACCCCGGCTGCTTTGATTTGAAACCAAGTGCATTTACAAAATACACTTTTGAGCGTGGGGCTTGAACCGGATGTCCGATTTGGAATCCGTCAGCTCTGACAAGTCACGCCTACCTCCCAGGTCGTGTGGGAACGATCGGAATGCCGGTCGGATCAGTATTTGACATTTTGGACCCCCAGACCCCGGCTGCTTTGATTTGAAACCAAGTGCATTTAAAAATTGCACTTTTGAGCGTGGGGCTCAAACCGGATGTCCGATTTGGAATCCGTCAGCTCTGACAAGTCACGCCTACCTCCCAGGTCGTGTTGGAATGGTCGGAATGTCGGTCGGATCAGTATTTGACATTTTGGACCCCTGGACCCCGGCTGCTTTGATTTGAAACCAAGTGCATTTACAAATTACACTTTTGAGCGTGGGGCTCGAACCGAATGTCCGATTTAGAATCCGTCAGCTCTGACAAGTCACGCCTACCTCCCAGGTCGTGTTGGAATGATCGTAATGCCGGTCGGATCAGTATTTCACATTCTGGACCCCTGGACCCCGGCTTCTTTGATTTGAAACCAAGTGCATTTCCAAAATGCACTTTTGAGCGTGGGGCTCGAACCGGATGTCCGATTTGGAATCCGTCAGCTCTGACAAGTCACGCCTACCTCTCAGGTCATGTTGGAACAATCGAAATGCCGGTCGGATCAGTATTTCACATTCTGGACCCCCGGACCCCGGCTGCTTTGATTTGAAACCAAGTGCATTTACAAAATGCACTTTTGAGCGTGGGGCTCGAACCGGATGTCCGATTTGGAATCCGTCAGTTCTGACAAGTCACGCCTACCTCCCAGGTCGTGTTGGAATGATCGAAATGCCGGTCGGATCAGTATTTGACATTCTGGACCCCCGGACCCCGGCTGCTTTGATTTGAAACCAAGTGCATTTAAAAATTACACTTTTGAGCGTGGGACTCGAACCGGATGTCCGATTTGGAATCCGTCAGCTCTGACAAGTCACGCCTACCTCCCAGGTCGTGTTGGAACGATCGGAATGCCGGTCGGATCAGTATTTGACATTCTGGACCCCCGGACCCCGGCTGCTTTGATTTGAAACCAAGTGCATTTAAAAATTACACTTTTGAGCGTGGGGCTCGAACCGGATGTCCGATTTGGAATCCGTCAGCTCTGACAAGTCACGCCTACCTCCCAGGTCGTGTTGGAACGATCGGAATGCCGGTCGGATCAGTATTTGACATTCTGGACCCCCGGACCCCGGCTGCTTTGATTTGAAACCAAGTGCATTTAAAAATTACACTTTTGAGCGTGGGGCTCGAACCGGATGTCCGATTTGGAATCCGTCAGCTCTGACAAGTCACGCCTACCTCCCAGGTCGTGTTGGAACGATTAGAATGCTGGTCGGATCAGTATTTCACATTCTGGACCCCCGGACCCCGGCTGCTTTGATTTGAAACCAAGTGCATTTACAAAATACACTTTTGAGCGTGGGGCTCGAACCGGATGTCCGATTTGGAATCCGTCAGCTCTGACAAGTCACGCCTACCTCCCAAGTCGTGTTGGAACGATCGGAATGCCGGTCGGATCAGTATTTGATATTCTGGACCCCCGGACCCCGGCTGCTTTGATTTGAAACCAAGTGCATTTAAAAATTGCACTTTTAAGCGTGGGGCTTGAACCGGATGTCCGATTTGGAATCCGTCAGCTCTGACAAGTCACGCCTACCTCTCAGGTCGTGTTGGAATGATCGGAATGCTGGTCGGATCAGTATTTCACATTCTGGACCCCCGGACCCCAGCTGCTTTGATTTGAAACCAAGTGCATTTACAAAATGCACTTTTGAGCGTGGGGCTCGAACCGGATGTCCGATTTAGAATCCGTCAGCTCTGAAAAGTCACGCCTACCACCCAGGTCGTGTTGGAATGATCGGAATGCTTGTCGGATCAGTATTTCACATTCTGGACCCCCGGACCCCGGCTGCTTTGATTTGAAACCAAGTGCATTTACAAAATGCACTTTTGAGCGAGGGGCTCGAACCGGATGTCCGATTTGGAATCCGTCAGCTCTGACAAGTCACGCCTACCTCCCAGGTCGTGTTGGAACGATCGGAATGCCGGTCGGATCAGTATTTCACATTCTAGACTCCCAGACCCCGGCTGCTTTGATTTGAAACCAAGTGCATTTACAAAACTCATATAAACTGAACCCATAGAAAAGACCCATGGAAAAGAATCACCTGTGCCGCTTGTGCCGTGGTGGTGGATGCATGAGGGAGAATTCCCGCTTGGGAGAGCAGGGCAGTGAGTGCCTGTCGCATGGTAAGCTGCTGGGTAGACATCTCCTCTCGGAACTGCCGCTGCATCTGCAGCTGGAAATCAGAAATCTGGCTGGACATCTCGGATCGAACGATGTCTCTGACATCGCTACCAGAAGTACTGGGGGCAAAATGAGGTATACTGAAGGCAGATGTACTGGTTTGGGCAGAGTTCGAACTCGCACACGATGATATCACCGCGCTAGTGTCCATGCTGTCCCCAAAACCATATATTCGGCCCTTCTTCGGTACACCAGCTGCGGCCACCCATTCTGCCGGATCCAAGTCTGGCTGCTCCCCCTCTCCCTCCCCGTACTTCTCTGTCACAGCTCTGCTATATGTTTCCTACAAATAAAATAAAATAATAAGTCAATTTCATATGATTCAATCTCAATTAAATGAACGGTAGAAGTTACACACGAAGATAAACTTACCGCGACTGAACGAGCATTCGTACTCACAAATTGACCTGTCGCCTTCTTTTTGTGTGTTCTGTCGAACACCTCGAGGAACGTCGGAGCTCGATTAAGCTCCACAACATGTTATATAGTTCATTGTAAAAAATTGTCATATATGTTAATAAAATGTAAGAAGATTTGAAACATTACTTACCATTTTATTTTTATGAGTCGCAAAAGAGACGGACCCACATGTATGCAAATTTGCCTCCGGCTGTGACGCCCTATTTGATTTGGCTTTTTGGGACTTTTCTATCCACTTGAGGTCGGCAAATTTGTCACATAGTATCTCCCAATCCTCCTTCCTCATCCATAGAGGACGGTGCTCCTTCCACAGCTGTCGGTCTTCACTCCCACCAGTAATTTTTTGGGCCTTCTTCTGAGTCGCATATACTCTCTTTCGATAATTTGTCTTCACAGTGGACTCCCAGCCAGAACGACATCGTGCCGCATCATGTCCACCAGTGAATCGATAAGTCCGCTGTAAATGAATTAAGCTTCACAATTAATAGACTGTTGTGAAATGAGTTTGGAAAAGACTTGAATTAAATGACATAGTTACTTACTAAGAACATGTCGAACAATGAATCGCGGACGCCCATCGGAAATTCTTTGTAAGACAAATGTGGCCCGGGCACATGTGCCATTACTAGGCTAATAGCATGATGGACAGCGGTGCAAGGTTCTAATTTTTTCCTGTAATTGCAAATGTCAAAGTATTCATATTAGAAACTTACCGCTAATAATTAATGAATGTAAACTAGCCTTATAAATATACCCGGAGATCCAGCATGGGCGACGTCCATCATGGACAGTGCCTCCCTTGTGATGACTGCTGGCATCATCAACTGGCTGCTGAGTGGTGGGGGGGGCCCTGTAGAAGTCAGAGGTGGTGGGAGGGTTGTAAGAACCAATTTTCATAAGTAAATGCAACATGTTACTGAAAATTAAAATAGATATACCTATAGCGACAGGTGGTGGGAGGGCACTAGGACCTGTAAGAATTAATTCACATTAGATAAATGAATATTTTGGTGGGAAATCATTAATTTCCATAAGTAAATGCAGCACGTTACTGAAAATTAAAATAGATATACCTGTAGCGGGAGCTGGTGGGAGGGTACTAGGACCTGTAAGAATTAATTCACATCAGATAAATGAATATTTTGCTGAAAATTCAAAGAAATACATAGGTGGGAAAGCATTAATTTTCATAAGTAAATGTAGCACGTTACTGAAAATTAAAATAGATATACCTGTAGCGGGAGCTGATGGGAGGGCACTAGGACCTGTAAGAATTAATTCACATTAGATAAATGAATATTTTGCTAGAAATTCAAAGAAATACATAGGTGGGAAAGTATTAATTTCCATAAGTAAATGCATCACGTTACTGAAAATTAAAATAGATATACCTGTAACGACAGCTGGTGGGGGTGGCGTCGGGACAGGTGGTGGGAGGGCACTAGGACCTGTAAGAATTAATTCACATTAGATAACTGAATATTTTACTAGAAATTCAAAGAAATACATAGGTGGGAAAATATTAATTTTCATAAGGAAATGCAACATGTTACTGAAAATTAAAATAGATATACCTGTAGCGGGAGCTGGTGGGAGGGCACTAGCGGGAAGTGGTGGTGGCGTCTGTACATGTGGTGGTGAGCCGACACTTGGACCTATAAAAAAATTCTTTTAAGTTAGTAAACAATTAAAATATTCATATAGCTAACTTATTGATCAAATATACCTGTGTCTGAAGAAGATGCTAACGAGGAGGGAGTAGCGTCCCTCTCACTGCCCTGTCTCCTCCCACTCCTAGTACGACCTCCTCGCACCATTTCCTTATTAATAACAAAACAATTAATACATATTAATCCACAATTATATAAGGCTAGACAAATGTTATTTAAAATTATGCTTAAAAAGTTAGAATCAGCTTACTAAATTATCAAAACATGCCTCCCTCATGTTGATATATCTAGCTCATCATCATCATCTTCGTCATCCATCGTAGTCTCATCAGATTGGAACTCTTCCTCTTCATCTGACTCCTCCTCCCCTCTAACATGAACATTTAACTCCGTCGGATCGATTTCTTCCACTTCACCTTCCTTACGTAATGACAATGGCTCATTAGATTCATCCAGATTAACATGTGTGGAGCCGATAATGTAAACTTCATCTGATTGAAAATATTCGACGTTGCCAAGCTCTGAGACATTTTGACTCATATTTAACTCATAAGTGGGAAAATATTTTGCTTTAACCCTGCAAACAGCCCACCAATCTTTATTCTTGGACGATGGATACCTTGAATAATACACTTGGTGGGCTTGTGCGGCTAAAATGAACGGTTCATAGGTATTAAGTTTGTACCTATGTTTGACATTGACAATCCCAGTAGACGTGTCATGTCGAACTGAATTAGGATCAAACCAATGACACTTAAATAAGTATACATGATTGTCTCGTCCCAAATACTGAAGTTCTATGACTTCCTCAAGAATACCATAGTAGTCTAATTCCACTTCATTGTATACACTTCCCTTAACAGATACGCCGCTGTTCATCGTGGACTTACTTCGTCCATAATCCCTCATATGAAATCTGTATCCATTCACAATATATCCTGGATAGGCACGTGCAACGTTGGAGGGGCCATAACTTATCTCTTGTACTCTCTGATCACTAATGAGACACTGTTCAACCTATATGTCAAGTAGAGTAGTTAAATATTTTTGAACAATTACGTCAACATTAGTAAATGCAATCATATATATTGAATGATCGACACTAACTTGATATCTCAACCATTTGGCAAAAAACTTCTCGCGTTCTTTTTCAATCTCTACGTCCTGGATATTTGGACATTTTTGTACTAATTCTGAATCAAATTGTCTGCAATATAAATGCACTACTACTTTAATTGAACTACAGAAGAAGGATGAACAAGTCATGGCATTGCTGGAAATGTGGGTTAAGAACCTACTCAACATAAGGTTCAATCTCAGTACAATTCAGAAGAATATATATCTCAGCAGCGTACAACTCTCTATCTTCGAGCGTGCGAGTCGAGCAACATCCGAAAGCACGTCCAGGATGCTTAAATATGGAATGCCGATCTGACAAATCATTAACTCCCCCATCATCATTACGTGCAGGTCGAGTATGACGAGTTTGAATATCTGGCTCAAAGTACATGGAACATAAGTTCAAAATTTCTTCAATAATATATGCCTCAGCAATCGAACCTTCCACCTTTGCCTTGTTGCGAACTTTCATTTTCAATTCATGCATGCACCTACAACAACAATTCAGATGGCAATGACATGTAGCGACCATGGATAACATGAATGTCTTCATGAAAATTCTCGCATACCTCTCAAATGGATACATCCATCGGTATTGTACTGGCCCTCCGACAATAGCCTCGTATGGCAGATGGACGACCAGGTGCTCCATCAAATCAAAGAATGCCGGAGGAAATATCTTCTCTAACTTGCAAATAGTTTTGACCACATTTTCTTCAAGAGTTTGTACGTCCCGAAGTCTGAGTTCTGATGCACATAAAATCTTGAAAAACTGATTCAGCTCGGTCAGTGCTCCCCTTTAGGCTTCGGTAATAAATCACGAAATGCAATGGGCAGTAGCCTTTCCATGAACACATGACAGTCGTGACTTTTCAGACCATATATTTTTCCCTCGTTAACATTCACACAACGGGCTATGTTGGATGCATATCCATCTGAAAATCTCAATTGTTACACCCACTGGCACACTTCCTTGATATGTGTATTATTAAGCACGTAAGCTGCTTTTGGCTGCACAGCCCTTCCATTTATGTTGCCTAGTTCCAGTTCTTGACGTTTACAAAGCATCTTTAAATCCATGCGCGCTTTGGCGTTGTCCTTTGTTTTGCCTTTAACATTCATGACCGTGTTGAACACATTATCAAAAAAATTCTTCTCGATATGCATGACATCTAAATTGTGTCGTACAAGAAGAGTTGACCAATAAGGTAATTCTCAAAAAATACTTTTCTTGTTCCAGTTGTGATCCTTTCCAAAACTATTCAGTTGTCGTGTGCTACCAGACAATTGTACTACATCTGGTAAATTTTACACCCGTGTCGCCATATGTCGGCCCGACACCCGTTGCAAGTCTGCTTCATCTACTTCAACAGTATTTTTTTTAAAAGAGTCTTTTTGCCTTTGAAAAGGATGGTCACTTGGTAGCAACCGCCGATGGCAATCAAACCAGCATGCTTTTCCACCATGTTTCAATACAAATGATTTGGTATCTTCCATACAGTAGGGACATGCTAACCTCCCACGTGTGCTCCAACCAGATAGCATTCCATATGCAGGGAAGTCACTTATTGTCCACATCAGTGCAGCTTTCTTAATAAAATTTTACTTCCTACGTGCATCATAAGTAACAACTCCATCACTCCATAAAAATTTGAGCTCATCAATCAACGGCCTGAGATATATGTCCAAATTTTTTCCTGGACTTTTTGGACCAGGAATTACTAAAGATAAAAATAGATTTTCTCGCTTCATGCACATGTCTGGCGAAAGGTTGTACGGTGTCATGAACACTGGCCAATAAGAGTAAGATGCCACTGAACCACCGAATGGATTAAAACCATCTGTGCATAAACCCAACCTAACATTACGTGGCTCTTTTGAGAAAGCAAGATGAGTACGATTGAAGTGGGTCCAAGCTTCACCATCGGCAGGATGACTTATTATATCATCGGCACGGCGTACTCTGTCATTGTGCCATGTCATATGTACAGCTGTCTTTGAGGACATATACAGCCACTGCAGCCTAGGCACAAGAGGGAAGTATCGCAATGCCTTGTAAGGTACATCTTTTCGCTTTGAATTGACACCTCCCTTAGGTTTGAATCTGTCATGGCCGCAAATAGAACATGATATCTTATCTGCATCATCTTTGTAATATAACATACAATGATTCGGGCATGCATCTATTTTCAAATATCCAAGTCCTAGCTCATTGACCATCCTTTTTGCACGATAATAAGTTTCTGGCAACTTCTCGTCTCGAGGCAACATACTCTTGATCAAGAGGAGGAGACGGTCAAAACAAGTCTCACTGATGTGAAATTCAGATTTCAAGTTCAACAACTGTGACACTGCAGACAATCGAGTGTGCTTTTCACAACCATCCCACAGCGGCTCATCAGCATCCCTAAGTAGTTCATAAAATCTTCCGGTTATCTTATTCGGCGCTTCCTCATGAGCATTAAAAGTAGGACCAGCAGCATCTACAACCATATCCACGTACCCACTTGTGCCTGCAATATTGTCGGGCTCATACCTCAAGAATTGCTCACCATGACACGTCCAATTCGTATAACCATCCACAAACCCTTTCTTGTACAAATGATGTTGCACATCCCATGGTGAACGTCACCTCAAGTTTCTACAACTTGAACAAGGGCAACGAATGTGACCGTCGCGGTCTATTGATGCGTTTGGATTCCCCAATGCAAACTGAATGAAACTCTCAACTCCATGCTTAAAATCATCCGACACCACCCGGTCAACTATTCTACGATACATCCATGAACGATCTATCAACATTTCGCCTGCACCCAATAAATGTTAATACACAAGTAACGTTTAAATCATTACTCTTGAAAATAAACCCGACCCATTCCTCACATCGTTGGTCGCAGACCATTTGTAGTTGGATGAGGACTATTATTTAGATTATCACTTTTTAACCCATCCATGAAGGTTTGATCGCACAATCAATTACTATATGTGTTGCATAATTTACTGAAAATTTCGGCAGCATCTCCCCACACTTCTTCGATATACCAAAAATATTTATTGATTTTAAAGTTTTCTTAAACACTTATAAGTAAGTGGTTAAGAAAACACTCAAAATCAATAAAGGTATATCGAAGAAGAGTGAGGAGACGCAACCGACATTTTTAGCAAACCATACAAACACATATAGTAAATGACTGCCTAAGTGCGATCAAACATTCATAGACTGTCCAAACGGGACAATTCAAGACTTTGAGGTAGATATATACATTCTCATAAAAAAAATGAGAACATACACATCAATCCCAAAGTCTTGAACGGGAAGGTTCATTGACACGGGTTTAACACGCTCTCCTGAGGTGCATGTAATGTTATGTCGCACCCACGCACCTCAGCTCACATGGAATACCCCATGTGTTTATATAACATAAAATTAAATAACATCGCACTTAACATTCTGCATACATCCATCGAAATAATATCTAATTTAAAAAAATACTCACATGAAGAACATCAAAGCTAAACAATCCACATTTTTGAGTCATGTCAACATCAAATTTCTGTGCATATCCATCTAAAAACACATTTATATGCAATTAACATCCACAAAGTTTGGAAGCGAAAGCATAATTTTTAGAGTATTTACCTATTGCTATAAGTTGACTGTTGCTGTGGACGCACTAAATTTTAAATAATAATTTTATTCATCTATTTATCTAGTTGTTTCGTTTGTTTAGTGCGAGGGCAGCCCAGAGGGTCCCTTTTTTTTGAGGTGAATGATCTCATTTAAATGAGTTCAGGTCTGCCGACCTAGGGAAGGGGCAGCCTAGAGGGTCCCATGACCTGGAGATATGCCGCTATGAGTCCCTCTTTTTTTCTTCTTTCTCTCTTTCTCTTCTCTCTTTCTTTTTCATTTTACACAAAGCAGAGAGGGGAGGCTGTGCAACTTTGTTTATTACATTAACATTTGCCTTATATGTGAGCACATGGCTCCTTTGCTGCCTGCCATTATATCCCAAGAGCAAAGAGCTTTTGTCAAAGGACATTTCATTCTGGATAACATATCTCTTTCCAGACAATTGGTCAGGGATATTTATAGGAAGGTCCATGGTCATAATGTCATTTTCAAGTTAGACATGGCAAAAGCGTATGATAGGATGGAATGGGATTTCATTGTTTCATCGGATGTGATATCCGCCTCCGCTATTCTGAAAATAAAGCGACCCTGATAAGGGAATCTAATCAATTGTTAACAAGGTTAGCATCAATGTTCTTCTGCTTAAGTTTGCATTGGCGTCGTATTTTTATTAATAACAAACGCTAAAATTAACCATATCTATGTTTTGCTTAGAGCGTTAAAGCCAGTTCTCGGCTTTTATTAATAACAAGACGTTTGTTTTGGAGTTGAAACGTTAAACGTTTCATAATTCCAAGAGGGGTGAACCAATTGGGATTGGATGCCGATGACATTTCTCTACCATCTTATGTTGACAAATTTTCGAATATAATATAATCAATTATAAAAGATTGCGATTTCTCTCACTCATCGGCTTTAACATAATAAATCACCAGCATAGAGCAAACCGTCCAAGTTTGTCCCGGTACTCCGGAGTCTCTTATGAGCTCTCATGTGGGTGATAAGGCCAATCTCAACCGACATATCCAACATAATAAAGTAGAAACACCAATTTATAATTAGCTTTCGTAAAAATAATCTTGTGAGAATAGAATCTTATGTTTGTATATATATATATATATATATATTTATATACCATCTCAACGCAGACAACGTGAAAGGAAGATAATAAGGAATAAGCTGATAAGAGTTTATATATATGTCACACGGTTAATAGATATACATAGAAGATAGAACCGAACTAGCCAGTGCCATCAAGAAAAACACATACCGGCCATTTACAGGCAAATTAAACATAATATCTCTGTTTACTGAAGAAATTAAAATTGAGGATGATCTGCCAAATGGGGCCATCACACAAGAAAATTAGGTTTTACACGTTGAAAAACGACTCTTACTTGATTACATATCAACTAAGTTCCAATCACCCAACTTAGCTTTGAATCGTTGCCAAGTGTTGATAGATTTATTTTTATTTTTTGACTGCTTAATTTGGATCCTTTAATGGCGGGGGAGGGGGGTGCGGTGGAGGGGGGTGGTCGCAGGAGGGGGAGGGGGGTCGCAGGAGGGGGAGAGGGTGTGGTGGAGGGGGGTCATAGGAGGGGGAAGGGGTGCGGTGGCGGGGGTCGCAGGAGGGGGAGGGGGGGTACGGTGGAGGGGGGTACGGTGGAGGGGGGTCAACAGGCGGGGGAGGCCTGTCGGTGGAGGGGGTGGCAGGAGGGGGAGGGGGTGCGGTGGAGGGGGAGGGGCTGCGCTCCGTGAGGGGGGTCAGTAGGAGGGGGAGGGCTGCCGGTGGAGGGGGTGGCAGGAGGGGGAGGGGGGTCGCAGGAGGGGGAGGGGGTGGGGTGGAGGGGGGGTCGTAGGAGGGGGAGGGGGTGCGGTGTAGGGGGAGGGGGTCGCAGGCGGTGGAGGGGGGTCGCAGGAGGGGGAGGGGGTCGCAGGCGGTGGAGGGGGGTCGCAGGAGGGGGAGGGGGTGCGGTGTAGGGGGAGGGGGTCGCAGGCGGTGGAGGGGGGTTGCAGGAGGGGGAGGGGGGTGCAGTGGAGGGGGATCGGGGGTCGTTGGGTGAGGGGGGTCAGCAGGAGGGGGAGGGAGGGGCTTACTGGTGGGGGGAGATGATCGAGGCCGGTGGCGATGGCGTAGCCCCTCCGGCGACGGCGACGATGGCGCACCTCCGACGGTGACGGCGGCGACGGTGTGAGAGTGAGAGGGAGAGGGAGAGCGGGGGGAGTGAGAGTGAGAGAGAGAGCGGGGGGGAATGGGGGGGCGTGGGGAGTGAGAGTGAGAGGGAGAGCGGGGGGGACTGGAGGGGAATCGAGTGAATTTTTGCGACGGTATTTGGGACGGAAAAAATTTTCGTCTCAAATTTAAGACAGAAAATAATTCGTCTTCATATCCGTCTCTACTTTCAGACGTATTAATTTTCGTCTGCAAATCCGTCCCTAATTGCGACGGATATTCAGACGAATAATTTTCTGTCTTAAATATTTAGACGAAATAGGTCCGTCTAAATTTACAGACATATTTGCGACGGATTAATATCCGTCGCAAAATGCCGTCGCTAAATCCACTTTTTCTTGTATTGTCACTCTTCCCCATAGGGGGAAAGGCTCGAGTTTGAGCTCGATTATCCCCTCTCTGTTAAAAAAAGTACCTACTAAGAAAAAAATGAATTATATTTTAAGGACAATAAAAGAAACGTAAATTTTGGGAGTACCCTACAACACCTTGTTACATTATCTTCTCAAGTGATACACACGTCTCAATTAAATACCTTGAGGCGGTGAGACATACCACCTCAATCAAAAAAAGGCGTAAGCCTCAAGTAAAAGACATGAGACGCATGCCTCAAGGTATTTTTCTAGTGCCTCACCTTGAGACTTAAACTTTAGTGCCTTGAGGCACCGCCTTTTTAAACAATGGGTGAGAGGAAGTAGTTGGACGAGGTGTTGGAGGAGTAGCAGTCAAAGCCCAATCCCCACCCATTGGACTCAAGGTAAGTTGACAAGGAGATCGAGGTACCTCCACTGTCATCAACGGCGAAGGCACCGGTGAAGGTGGCGAGAGAGGAGGTGCATGTAGAAGATGACAACGAAGGTGGTGCCAACAATAGCAACCATGGCGATCAAAGCAGGCTGACGAGGTTGGCCCAGCTGTAGGCAGGGGCATCGTCCAAGAGTGCGATAGCTAGGAGGGCCCAATGTCAACGCCGACATTACCATGCTGGTTGATAATTGAGGAGGGAAAATACGCCAGGCCTAGCATGGCCCCAGTAACGCTAGGCCCAGCACGGTTCAAAGTCTTTAGGCCCGTAGCGGCCCCCTCCAACTGACCGACAACCCCAAAACGTGGCCCAGTTGAGGCCCATTAAGGACCTGACCAGCTCACTGGTGAGATCCTCGTGTCCGTGCATCCCAAATGTCGTAAGACTCATCAATGGACGAATGTTGAAGCCGCCATTATGGGACTCACCCGGACGAGCATTGGGTCGCACCCACGCTGTCGAGATACTCGCCATGAAACCTCTCCTTTGAGAGTGAACCAGTGGACAACGGATGATCCCCACGATCGAGTAAGACACCACTCCACTAAACACACCGTTGCTAAGTCCGGAAAGAGACAACGCCACAAGAACGGCTATAAAAAGGATCACAGACGAACCTACAAGGACACAGAGATGCATATTGACATAGATTTTAGCGGTATAGGATGCAAACGATATAGAGAGAGAAGATTGTGAGTTCTCCACTTAGTTCTCTCAACCTTTGCTATGTCTTTGAGCACCCTCCACCTCTTCGAGCATTCCCCACACTTCGTCTCCACTTTGCAGGCTCTTAATTATCTTTCTCTCTCGCCTTCTCTCTGTCTCTTTGCTCAATTTTGACTTAAGTAGCGAAGGGTTATCCACTGGGATTACTCCCAGGGCTCTTTTTGATGCTCTATCTAATACTTGCAGGTTTCCTCAAGGTGATCAGTCGTTCTTCCCTGTCAAATAAATCTTAAGGTGTATTACAAAGCGAAGGGGATACTTTTAAGCCTCTATAATAATAGATGGCAAAAGTGGCTACAAAATTGCCTAGAAGAAGAACAAGAAAGGGAGGAAAAAGGGCTATGTTTTTGCCATATGAGGGAGTAGTCAACCGACGGTCGACATTGGGCAAGAGAGTAGCAGAGGGAAAAGTAAAACTTTCATCTCACATGAGATGTTACCAATGTTAAGTAACTAATGGAATGTAATTTTAGGGACATGATAATTTTGGTTAGTAAATTTGAGAGATATTGAGATAAATTATGTAGATATAAAGTTATAAAGGTAAGATTTAAAGATTGCAAGAGTATAATGATAATTTTTCCTATCTTTTTTGCACCTCCCCTCCTCATTTAGTTTATGTATTTACGAGTCCTTTAAAACGGGGATTATTTCATCAAATCAAAAGAATGACGGTGTGTCAGTGGAGCTCTTGGTGATACAGCTATCCTTTAATCATAATGTGTAGCTTCATTTCAACAATGACCAAATTCACTAGAGACCCCAATTCATCCTTCCTTTAGCTGACTTCGATCTCTATGCATTCTTCTCAATGAACACTATCATGCGTAAGGCTTCATTCCATCAACCATCTTATTATCCGTACGAAAACAACCCTTTGATTGTCATTAATTATGAAATTTTTACATATTAATCTCTGCAATTTTAAGGAATTGCCTATTAATCCCTTAAACATGATTATTGTCTTAAAAATGTCTTACAACTATCAACATTTTACAAATAAATACTTATAATATGTTGTTGTCCAAGAAAAAAAATACTATATAAAATATTCCGTCAAGTGCACGGGAAAAGACTAAAATATCTCTGTTGACTCTAGACTCTCTTTCTCTCTCTCTCTCTCTCTCAGGTGGGGGCACAGACAATGTGTCACGTCCCGTACTTTATACCGTCGAGGTATTGTCCGCTTTGGTCAATCGGCTTCACGATTTTATCCCTTTCTAACAATGATCGGCTCCAGAATGAGAGACTTCCCGGGAGGTCACCCATCCAGTACTACTCCCCATTAATCACGCTTAACTTCGGAGTTCTTTTCAAGAACTGAGCCGATACTTCAAAAGACACCTCGATGATATAGAGTACAACTTAACTATATTTGAGGGTGTTACACAATGTGAGCGCCTGAGGGCCAGAGGTCTAGGGGGAGGGGATCGAAGAGGGAGGCGGTCCACCGGAGGTGGAAGGGGACGAGAAGGGGTTTGGAGGGGGGAGGGGGACCAAATGGGGGTCGGAGGTCGAGGGGGAGGGGAAAGAGTGGACCGGAGGTGAAGGGGGAGGGGGACCGGAGGGGGACGAGAAGGGGATTGGAGGGGGAAGGGGGAGACGGAGGGGAACACGGGAATGGGAGGGAGAGACCGCCGAAGACAGAGGGGGAGGCGGAGTGGGATGGAGAAGGCAAGGGGAGGGGACCGAAGGGGGGGTAATCAACCGGAGGTGGAGGGGGAAGGGTACATGAAGGGCTTTGCAGGGGGGACCAGAGGGGGGTCGGAGGTCAAGGGGGAGGGGATTGGAGGGGCAGGGGAGACGATGGATCGGAGGGGGGAGGGGGAGGGAGACTAGAGGGGGTGTCCTTCGGAGGTGGACGGGGATCGGAGGCGCCGGAGGGGGAGGGGAGATGGTGGACTGGAGGGGGGAGGGTCGTCGGAGAGGGAGGGGGACTTCTCTCTCTCTCTCTCTCTCTCTAGGGGTAGGTTAATCTTTTCCCAATCTTGGATAAATTTAACCCTAGTCTAATTAATTATAATTGACTTAAAATAACTATATGGACTTATTTGGACAATGGAGATAATTATAAATACTTTTGAGATAATAATATGGTTTGAGAGATTGATCAATAATTCGTTAAATTTGTAGAGATCAATATGTAAAAAAATTATTAATTATTAATTACACAATAACCCACATTCCCATGTACCGGCTAGCAGAGGCGTAATGACGTGCATTTGACCTGCCCACACGCTACCCTCCATAGTGAAGGTATAAATATGTTGTTATGGTAAGTAAAACAGTAGCATATTAACGTAGTGATATAATAATGTATCAACATAATAACATAAAGAGATTAGTAATGCATTAACGAAATAATGTAGTGTGATTATCTTTTTTTGGAAGATATGATTATCTTATTATGCTACTATATATCCTAATACGTTATCATTTTGCTAGGTGTTGACACTTTACTAGGTTATTATGTTATAATGTTACTGTGTTAGTGTATACGTCATTACATTATTACCTTAATCACTACCTCACTATTTCAATATTTTATTATCTTATGACTTTATTCGTTGCTATATTACTATGTTATTATCTCAATTATAAGTTATCATGTCAATACGTTATTACGATGCTACCTTACATATAATACATTACCACTTTAACTTATCAATACCTTGAGCTGTTAATCGCAGTGAAAAAAACCACCAAGTGTGAGAAATAAGATCTGAATTCCGACAAGAGGGCAGTGGTTCGTCAATTTTTCTTGTAATTAAGTATTGGATGCTAATGGAACATCAAAACTCATATAAACACTCATGTAATGTCGGTATTTACTATATAGTTCTCTCTCATCACATCAGTCTGTCCGTGACTTGTCTCGTCATTCTGACAAGTGTGGTGGATAATTTGCATAGGATATATTATATAAATCACATCAAACGGGTCTCGGATCCTACCTTCTAGTTTATCGGGCTTCTACAAATTACGTACGACAAACACATCGCAAAATTTTCTGGGTCTGCCGGACGGTCCACTCACCCACTGAGGTAGAAGTAGAACCTTCCCTTTTCGCAGCCTTGCGCTTTTTGAGGAGCACCTGCCCACGGACTGATGGATCACCAGTTTGCCCGAATTGACTTGGACTTGGATAACTGGACCGTTCGGGCATCGGAGTCAACTGGCCAATCCGGGTGGCCCCATCTCGGATCCCCAGCACTTCCATCTGAAATAGGGACCAGCGGATCCGGTGTACGCACGTATTTCTCTCTGAATAGTGGTTGCTGCACACTGGCAGTGTTACAAAATTTCTTCCCATCCCTTTAATTGGAAAACTGATAAAAAGATTAAAACTAGAAATTCTAGGCTGCCATCACGTACGTACCCAGGGATGTACGTAGAGAATCGGTGTCCAAAGTATAGTGTTTTGGAGAACGTATTTTTGCACGTCCAGGGTATTTGCATGCATGCACTTCATGTGCAGTGAGGGTTTTTTCTTCATATTTTATTTTTTAAAAAATTATGATGAGCTATGCAATTAAACCCTTCATGGGACGACCCAAAAAGTAAAAAAAAAGAAGAAGGAGAGAGTAACTTTTCCCCTACGTACATTTCACGAGATTAGAGTGGAGAAACTCCCCCAAAGTCCATCCAATAATTGTGGTTTTAATTAATGACTTATAGATAGATAGATAGATAATGACTTTGGTTTGGTCATGACTTGTTACAGATATTGGGTACGTGACATGACATGATGTCCTAATACGAGATGAAACTACAACTAACTAATAAGGGGAAAATGCCAGTGGATGGGGAGGAGGGCCCCGAACATCCAGATCAAAATTCTCCAGAAAAGAAAAAAAAGAGGGGGGGGGTCAGTGGATGGGGACGGGCCCGAACATCCAGATCACAGTTCTCCGGATGGGGTCCGGTTACGATTCGGAGATCGAAGCCCCTAATCCCACGTCCCCACACCACCTGGGAGGGAGGGAACATGGCTCATCACTCTCCCCGCAGGCCACAGGGCATGGAGGTTGAGGGGTGGTCGTTACCACGGTGACTGACTCTGGACTGTCCTCTCTCTCTCTCTCTCTCTCTCTCTCTCTCTCTCTCTCTCTCTCTCTCTCTCTCTCTCTCTCTCTCTCTCTCTCTCTCTCTCTCTCTAAATGGAATGAAGGGTGTCTCAGGAGGGGGGGGGGGGGAATCTGCTATACCAGTCACGACCTAATAACGTAAGATTTATTATGGTTCGACGTCGTTAGGTCAGAAGCGACCATCATCAATTGACCCGTAATTTATGAACGTAGTTCAATTATAATCCACTCTACTGACTTATGAATACGATTCTCACACACGTACATCTTAGACACCGTGAGATCTGTCGACGAGTTAAGGTTGAGATTATAGTTACGAGACTTATCTCAATGAGCGCTTGATCATGTACGTACCATCGAGATATATGTTATGATATCGTTTCTCACATAACCAGTGAATAGATCGATGGATGATCCTCACGATCGAGTAAAAGATCACTCTAAACTTCAACCGCATGTCCGAGCACTTGATACTCAACCGATCATTTGCTCATGCTGCATAACTCTCTTCTACCTCTCTCTTTACTCTCTCATTTATTTTTACATTCGTCTCCGACTCAAGTATCGAAGAGTTATCCCCTAAGAGAAAACTCATGACTCCTTATGACTTGTCATTCAGTGTTTATAATTTTTTTAAGAAAGTCAAATGATATTTTTCTTCGAGCAAATCTTAAAAATATAATACGAGATTAAGCTAACACTTTTTAACCTATATAATGTTCATTATGAAATCTCCCATTATGTCACTTATTATTATAATAAATTGATCTTACATCATGGACCCTATAGTCGACACTCCTATCTTTAGAACCGTACGATCACAATGGGGTTATTCCCCACTGTCGCAGTGATGGAGACGTCAAATAATATTTTTTGACTAATACTTCGTGCACAGTATGATGTAATAACACACTCGGGATTTGTACTAAGTAAATAACTTTTTTTTGATTTTTTGTTTATAATGTGATGCGTTAGTCACTCTAATTTGTCGTATAAGACACGGACAGTTCAAAAAAATCTAAAAAAAGAGTGATGTTTAAATAATTAAATTTAACACTATTAACTTGACACGATTTCTTTTTTAGATTTTTAGACCATCGGATGAGTGTGTATTTTTACGTCGACGAAGAGTGACATGAGATCCACGTTACCTGAAATTTTTTTTAAAAAAATGTTTACTTGGTGTGTGCAAATCGCGGGTGTGTGATTACACTCAAGTGTGCATTTAAGTATTACTTACATTTTAAAAAAAAATACGTATACTTTAACAGAATGATGTGTTCACTTTTTTTAATCTGTAAAGATGGAAAACTTCATTTTGACCCATTAAGATATACAGACAGGAAGGCGTAGGTATGCCCCACCCATACATTTTAATAGAAGTTAAGTTACATGACTCATCTTTAAATCCTGAATGGACATAAGGTAAGAAATTATACAAAGCTATAAGACTAGTGGACATAGGAGATGAAATCTACTTCTATTCTCTAACGAGCAGGTTCCACAGTCTACGGTAGAGCGAACACACGCGTCATTTGAATGTGGTCGCAATAGTTCCGTCAACGGAGTAGATATAAAACGAATATACGATTATTCATATTTATTTTATTTTAAAATTTGAATTATCTGATTTTAATCTACTATCTAATAAATTATTATATTATTTATTCATATTCGATTCGAATTAAAATTTAAAACTATTCGAATTATTCACTCAGATTTTAGAATATTCCACAAATTTAACATATTCTATACATGAGATTACTCTCAATTTTATTAAGACAGATGAGTAAAAAGAGGAACAACAATATTAAGTAAAAAATCAAAGGACACTTACAATGACTCTAATGATAATAATTTTGATGAAATAAATATAAAAAATTTAATAGATATTCACTACATTAATTGTTCTATAGGAAACATAACTTCTAGTAAAGTGGATAATAATAAAATTTTTCACGGTCAAGGAGACATTCAAAAGTCAAAAATATATAAAATAAATTTTAAATTAAAATACAATTATAAAATATCTAATTTTTATAATATTATTTATGATATAATATATTATTTAAAAATATATATTATATGATATATAATATTACGAACTGATATTTTACGAAACGAATATTATAATATCTGTATTTGATCCAATTCAAATTCGGATATTATCCGTATCAAAAAAATGAATACGAATTCGAATATTATCTGATAATACAGATTTGAATTTAAAACGGATCTAGATAAAATTTGAATCCGTTGACATACCTAAGTCGCACTCATACGACGTTCATGTCAAGAAATATTAAATAAATAAATAAGAATAAATAATTACACTTATACACGTAAGTTATCCAAGGATATCTCTATTAAACGGGCAGTATTGGTGATCGTTAAAAGTAGGTTAAATTTAAGGGAAAAAGAAGAAGGCGGCCCGGCGGTCTAACCCGGCCGGACCGGGTCGGACGTCTTACTTCTCCGGGCGATTGCCATCTTTGACGCTTCCCCTTTTCTCGCGCAAAGCGAAGTGCCTCCCACTCTCCCAGTCTCCCACGCCCCTCTCCTCGTTGCCTCCACCCCAACCTCCAATCTCTCCCTAGCCCCCCTCCCTGCTCACCAACCACGCTCCCCTCCTCTCGTCCTTCCACGCCCAGCGCCGTTATAAATACCACCCCTCTGCCTCCTCTCCTCCCCTCCTCTGTGTGCAGCTCCACCCTCTCCCCAGGCCTTCTCTTCTTCTTAGCAGTGGCAGCTGCAGCAGTGTTCCTTTGCTTCATGGAGTGGTGAAAGGGGAGAGCAGCGGAGGCAAAGGGGGGAAAGAAGGACGGAGGAAGCTGGCACCAGCAGAGATCAACAGCGTGGGGAGGAAGGGCGAGGGAAAGGGCCCGTTCATTCTTCTTACGTAGCGGAGTAGTCCTGCTCTCTAAGCTCCTCTTTTGTGAGGAGGCACCAACAGAGCAATGTCGGCCTGCAAGGAAGACCCCCGCGTGCATGCCATAGCCTCATCCATCCGCGTGGTCCCCAACTTCCCCAAGCCAGGTCCTCCACCATGGCTCCCCTCCCCTTTTCGCCTCCGCTCCCCCTTCTCCTCCACCGGCGTGGCCCCTGTGGGCATTGCTCCCCTTACCTCTGTTTCTCGCTTTCTGATTTCGTTTGTCTTCTTCGACTCCTGTGTTCGCCATTCTCGTCTGATATGCTCTTCCCCACATTCCCCGGCCGCCGAATCCCGTCTCGCTCCGCGCGAAGATTCTGTTTATGCTCTCTGTCTCCTTTCCCCTTCTTGTGCTCAGCGCTCTTGCTTTGATTATTCTTGTCTTCCTCTTTTTTTCCTCCCCCACTTCGTCTGTGGTCGCGCGGTCCCTCCGCTCGCATTCCAAGTCGTCGCCTTTGGTTAAAAAGACAAGTTCTTGCTGGTTTTTCTAATCTGGGTTCTGCTTGCTGTTGTTGTAATGCGCTCGCTCGCTCGCTGCGTGGGCCGTGGCGGCTGTTCGATCGCTGGCTCACTATCCCGCCATCCGTCTCGTTCGTGTGCATGGGCCGGCTGCAGGGATCATGTTCCAGGACATCACGACGCTGCTCCTCGACCCCGAGGCCTTCAAGAACGCGGTCGATCTGTTCGTCGAGCGCTACACCGGCATGAACATCTCCGTGGTTGCAGGTATGGTGGGAAAATCTCGGAAGAACAGGAAAATCGCACAAGCTCTGCATTCATCTGTCTGCCTACTGCTGACTAAAGTGCATCATATGGTCTCAATTTGATGAAGATTCATCTGTCGTGGGCCCAAATCTGTATTTTCTGATCGAATTCTTTAATATGTTTTCTCGGCAGTCTTTAATCTTTTTTTTTTTTTGGGGGGGGGGGGAGGTTTTGGACTTTCTGCCGGAGTTGGGGGGGAGATGGGTATCTGCAAGGTGCTGCGGGCATCTTCCCCCCATCATTTCCATGGAAGAAGTTTATGCCCTCCATTTGGAGCTCACAGGCCCTTTCTCCTCTGCAGTGAGAGGGCAAACGGGGTTGCTGGGTTTGACTTTAATGGCGTCCGGGTGGGCTCGCTATCATGCAGCGGTGGGAAAAAAAATTGAGCCCCCCCCCCACCCTCCCATCTTCCTCCACCACTCTCTTCTCCTCCCCTGTTCTCTCTCCACTGTACTTGTCTTTCTGTCCTTACATGGATTCTGTGTCTGTGGAAGGTGGTGTTTGACGCCGACCTTGTTTCCCCTCCGCCCCCACCCTGACGCAAGAAAAATAGATTGCGCAGGCAGAAGAGAGGAGAAAAGTGGAAACCAGAAAAAGCTGCTGCCATTGTCATGGGGCCTCTAGGCGAAAAATCTCCCTTGTCACTGTTCCATGGGCTGCTCCTTTGGGCTGGGTCATAAATATTCTACTCTCCTGTTATCCTCTACAACACTGCTTTATCTTCTGGACTCTGTCTGCATGGCCTGTACTTGACCATCGAATCACATTTATTATTTTGTCATTTGGCCCATCTCGAATCAACATGGCCTTACAGTCTCACCTTGGGTCTTGTTAGCCCGTGGCGGTGCTCAGATCGCCTCTGCAGTGGACCTGTTGTTTCCATCGCCATTTTTAAATCTGTACAACTTGCTTTGTCATGTTCTTTTGGGTTGGTAGCCCGTGGCAAGGGCGGCTAGATATGGCTCAATAATCGCCAGTTGTTTCCAGTTTTCCATTTTTAAAACTGTACCGTTTGTTGAGCCTTATCACAAGGCGTTTGCCAGCTTTTTGACTACTGTTTATGGTGCTCTACTTTCAGTGCTCTACAGTTTGTTTCTTCTGTGCTCGTTTGCTTTGCTTTGCCCACCTCTGCTCATGTGAATGAAGATGAGACTAAGAATGGGATATGGATTAATCCTTTTTGGGACAACAAATATGCAAAGTTTTATAGAGGTCTTTTAGATCTGTACCATGTTCTATATGTATTTAGCAATAGTGCCGATTTCCAATGCCAAAGATGGCTCATGTCCTAGACTTCAATTCCCTCAACTGATGATTTTAGGTGGAAAGATGCTCATCTTACATAGCATATTTAGCAATAGTGCCAGTTTACAACGCCAAAGACAATGGCTTATGTCCTAGACTTCAATTCCCTCAACTGATGATTTTAGGTGGAAAGATACTCATCTTACATAGCTTTGTCGTGTGCGTGCGCTTGTGTGTGTACGCGTGCGTGTGCATGTGCGTGTGTGTGACCGTTTAGAAGTGAACGTTCAACCTATAAGATTTTAGGCTGGACAACCTTCATAGATTACTGGAATTTCTTGCAAGTGCTGTGTTAGTGTTTAGTGTTATTGTTGGTCTAGTGCCAACATTTTGATTGGCTTCTGCTCATTCAGATGTTTTGAGGAACCTGATTGATCACCAGTTTTGCATGTGTACCAAGATATCCAAACCATACGTATGAATGAATTGTTAAATATATCATAGTAAATGTTATGGAACTGTGGAGCTCAGCTGTAACCCTCACTATTAATCTGATTGTAAAAGGACAAAAGATCATTGTTCGTATAATACCAAATGCAAAAAGACATCCACAAGGACTTGCCCATGGTGCAAGTGCATTTTACACTGCTTGACTTGATACTTTCTTCTTTCTAGAAGGCTGGTTTTGTTTAGATTTCCTTCTTAGGACAGAATCTTGATATCTGGTATTAACAGCTGTTACTCTGCATCCATGCCATCATCGCCATCATATGCCTTCACATCATCATCATATCCCTTCTTTTGTGAAGTTTATTAACCTGATGCCACAAAATAGTTGCAATTTCATAAACAAGATATGACACATTTAATGAAAGTATGGTGATGCGTTTGTTTAACATTTATCATATTGCTGATGTAATTTTTTTTGGTCACTTGTCCTTTAAGTATCTCTATCTAGCTGCCATCTGTGTATGGAGTACATTTTCAAGCTGGGTGACTTGCGAGTAGGATTGAATTGGACAGACTGTAATCTGATTTTTATTGATCCGGTCAAAAGAGAACCAGGAAATACGTTAAACCGGATGAAACACTCAGTTTGTTAGAAGTGCGAATGTTTTATCCTATAAGATCATGACGTAGGAGAAATCAGAAATGATTGTCAGAGATGGAAGGAGGTTCTATACCTTTTGGGTTAATGCCTTAGTGAAGACAATTGAACATCATAAACCTTTTTAACAGTAATTATATCTTCTGATTTCTCACTCCGCAATATCTTAAATGGTTTAAAACTGAATTTTGAACACCCACATTTTGGAAGTGCTACTTGTGTGGATCTCCTTAGTAATTCATCCAGCGCTACGATAGGGTACTAGCCATAATTTGTTGATAGAAGAATCTGACAAAGTGATTACTCCATACCTCCTTATATCTAATTACAAACATTCTGAAAAGCTGGGCAGAGGTTGGAACAATTCTACATAGGTCCCTTGGGATAGGTGACGGTTTAAACCTATTACAAGTTAGCTTAGATGTCTATGTACTAAAGCTTGGAGTCCTGATTGAAACTTCCCAATAGCAGGTCAAAATTTTCAGCATGATTGGCTGGAGTTTGACTGTTTCCTTTAATGTGATCCAGCAATGTGGTTCCTTGATTTAATCCACCTTCTGGATGCCAAGTACATCTTGTAGCATTTCGGTTAATTTTTTATTTGCGAGTTGGTTCTGACTTAGACAGGCAAGGTGTAAGATGTATTCCTTATCCCGATGTAGGTTTTTTGTTGATTTATCTTTGTATTATTGTTATTGCTTCTGTTTGTATGTTTTGATCCTTTAACCTGGAACAAGATCCTGATGCAGAAAAGGCAGAATATTGTTATTTTAGGATGAATATACACAAGGACATAAAACGTGTGATTCTATGTGTCCTCCTCTTGGTATTACTTTCTCGTCAATGTTTTTTTCTGCCTGGATTAACTACTTCAACATACTTGCATGCAAGTTCATTATTAACTTTCAAAATTAATGGCTTGATTGTGTTTGAACAGGAATTGAGGCTAGAGGTTTCATATTTGGCCCGCCTATTGCATTGGCAATTGGTGCCAAATTTGTACCATTAAGGAAACCAAGAAAGTTACCGGGTAAGCCTATATAATAGTATTATGCCTTTTCACAATACATTGACTTATAATTCACAATTCTTGGTTATTACTGTGCTAATCATTTCTGAGGGCTTGTGTCAGCTCATGTTTCCAAATAGGCTAAAGTTGCATGTCACCCAGCAGCCTTTCAGTTGAATGCTCGGATGATTTAGCATATCCTCATAGGATGCAATAGTCTTCTTCTTTTTCACTTATTTAATTTGAATATCTTAATTTCAGAAATAAGAAAAGTGCTTTTGACTCTCAAATTGAATATTTGCAGTGATTTGGTGTTAACATTTCTCATCTTTTACAAAACTTACAAGTTTCAAAGGTTCCTTCATATTAAAGTCCTTGAATCCATTTTGGACATCTTTGGCTCTAATGCCTTTGCGTGTATGGCCTGGTTTCCAGAACCCACACAGGCTGGAGGGTGCATGATGCATGGGAATCATTTGGCTAATTGGTCGAGTGCCAGAACATTCATCACTGGTCAATGGAAAATAAACTATCTATATAAGATAACTAAAGTGGCATCGAGAAATAGTTAGCCACCTTATGGGCCTTATGATGAGAAAGGAACAACAAAATCTTCAGAAAACAAGCAAGGACCATGGATAGGGTGGTCTCTTTCGTAGGTGAGAAAGTTAGAGAGTGGGCTGAACACCTTTGTATAGTGGACTCACACGATTCCTCTCTTTTGTTTTGTTGGGGGACTAGTGTGTCGCACTACCTTGGTGTGAAGTTGTATAGGGATTTTTTGGGAACGCATTGCTTATACTTGTACATCCCTTCCTTTTACATTTAATACAATTGTGGTACCATCTACTTCAAAAAAAGAAGAAAGAAACAGGTAGCCACATAACTTATCTGGAGTTATCACAATTCACATGTGTTCACATACATAATAAACCCGAATGACTTGCCCTACATGCAGGTAAAACATAAAGATGGAATGACTAGCCCTGAATACAGATGAAGCAAAGGTCAACAAGCTAGTTTCTCTGGGCTAATCCTACTGATCTTCTGTCACTATTCAGATAGAAGTGGTAAAGAATGAGCATAATTTGCTCAGTAGGACAATAATACCTTGAACATACCAAAAGTCAAATCCCAAGGCATGCATGGCATGTAGTTTAACCTCTGGAATCATGTAATACTATACATTACATTCTTCATCTCATCTATATGTTGAATTATGATGTATCTCCTCTTCTTGGGTCATGAGCAGGCGAAGTAATCTCCGAGAAGTATGTATTGGAATATGGGTCTGATTGTCTTGAAATGCATGTTGGAGCAGTTCAGCCTGGTGAACGTGCTTTAGTTGTTGATGATCTGATCGCTACGGGGGGTACTCTTTGTGCAGCCATCAGTTTACTTGGTATGTGCATGCAAAATCATTCTTCAAGTGGTCATTGAACCCTTAAAATGCCAAATTTCATCTGTTTACTTTCCTGTTATATACTCGAACCTTCTTCTGTGCACTCTTGTCATATGCCCAGTATTAACATTAACATGCTAATTTCATGTACTTCCTATAGTCTGATGTCCAGTGTCTATTTTATGTAAATTCATATTTTCTCTTCAATTTGTACATGTTAGAAGTAAATATATGACTTTCTGTTATAATTTCCAGTGAATTTCCAGCAAGTGTTTGATTGATGTTTTCCCTCTTTGTTACATTAAAATCAGTAAATTTTAATATTGTCCAAGATACTTATTCTTACTTTATTTTGTCCCTCCTATATTGCTTATTTCTCCTTTCCCTTTTTCCCTAGTGTCTTATTTGTTTTCATGTTGCCAGCAAAGCAATTGTTTATAGAAATTGAGTGTAGATGAAATAATCAAGTCCCATCCAGCATGCACATAACCAATTGTTTTTAGTTGTCACTTTTACATCATTGTGACATGGATTTGTCATTTAAGTGGTGTATCTTTATCTTCACAAATCACTTTAATGTTTGTACAACTCATAGAGCGGATGCATCATTCTCTTCAGAAAGGTAAACTGTAAACATAAAAGTTTGATAAACATATAAAAGTTCTTCTGAGGACTTAAGAAATAGTTTTGGTTCAAGATGGGCTGCAGTCCACCTTCAATTTCCTACTTGATCTATAAATAATGCTCTTAAAGATATATTGTAATGGTATTTTCTCTTTTGTAGTTGTGCTCTCTTTAACCTTTTTTCTGTTCTATTGATTTTGTTGCAACGGTTCTGTAGTTCCTTTGTTTTCCAAATATTTATTTTATTATTCTGCCTAAACCTTTTCAGAGCGAGTTGGAGCTGAGGTGGTTGAGTGTGCCTGCGTCATTGAACTTCCTGAACTTAAGGTCAGCTGTAGGGAGAATGTGAATTACATTTTGTTAAAGTTTTTTGAATCAGAAGTCAGAAGTCTTATGTATTTGTCTAAAAATATGTCTAGTAGTTTTGTTTCTTTTGGAGTGATTGTGTTTGTTTGAGAGTGCACTATTCTACCTGAATATAATTTTCTGCTTCCTACCGCAACAATTTACACAAGTTGGTCTGATTTAAAACATTTATTGAATTCATGCTGCAGGTTGTTACCACATGAATCTATTTGGTTTGCGTGGACATACTGTTTTGTTTAGCTTTCTGCTACTGTATTTAAAGCCTTTAGTGAATTCAGGTTGGATCAGCCTCTGCTTAACCTAAATCCAATCTTTAATGAACATGTGCACCTGCGCAGGTTGATCCAGCTGAAGTTAAAAATAAACACTGTTTATTCTAGTTTCAAAACATTTATTGGATCCATGCCATAGTTTGCTACCGTATGAATCTACACACTGTTTAGTTTAGTTTTGTGCCACTAGATTGAAAACATTTAGTGAATCAGGCTAGATCAACCTCTATTTACACTAATTCAATCTAGAAGAGAAGATGTGCACCTGCTCAGGCTCATCAAGGTGTGATTTGGAGTTAGAACACAGGTTGGGTTACATTTGTTTTGTGGAGTTTAGTCAATTTGTGTTGGCTCAGATTGTATTGAGCCCAACTAGAACCGCAGAACTTACATGCCTAATCATCCATGGCATCCGGTTGAATAAGTAGCACAGGAATGTAAACATGTGATAGGCCTGATTTTTAATGAGATAGGTTTTGCAATACCACTTGGGGAGTTGGGAGTGTATAGGCAAAGGTAAAGCTAGCCCTGTACATCATAAGGCTTCTGGTTGGCATCGCCATTTATTCTTGCTGTGAGAACTTGGCTCATCCTTATTTTACCACCCTACATTGTGAAACCCTATTCTGTCGGGAGTAGATAGAATCGAGCCATCTCATTTTTCATGTGGTAAGTAGGTGTTGCTTCATCAAATGTGCAACAGATTCTGGTTATATATCATCCAATCCTATCAAGTGGTTGCAGTCGAGTATGAGGGTTTTTTTTGTTAATCTATTGTCCACTCTCATCTCATAAACTAATTATAAGGTTTTGGACGTCTTGCATGCACAGGGCAGAGAAAGGTTGAACGGAAAGCCGCTATACATACTGATTGAATCGCGCTGAGGGTGCCGTGCAACCTCTTGCATATCTGTGAACTTAGCTGTACATTAGAGGGTGTTATTGCACTTCTCTTGTACTGTGCGATGGCATTTCATTTTTCCCAAGGACATTAGTGAATTATATATGTATACTTTGCAGCCTTTTTCTTCAGACCATGTTAATTCTTTTTTTGTCTTGGGATAGTTTTGTCTGGGAAGCCTTCCATTCATGTGAGCTCATCATTATTTATTGAGGAAGTTAGCATTTCTATCTCAATTGTCTTTCATTTTGGTGTGTGTGTGCCAGGACAAGAAATGTGCCCCCCCCCTCCCCGTTCTTTGCAATGGTGACCCTTGGTTGTCCAGTTTCAGCCCCTTCCATCTCAGGTTTTTGGAGCGGCAGGGTACCTTCTTGGGTGTTGGAGAGTGGGGTTAATGATCTGTGGCCAATCCATCATGTCTTTTGAGATCGAATTACTTGATTGAGATGGAAATTTTTTAGTTAATTTCATTATGTACCCTCTTTACAAGCTAAGATATTAAATTTATTGTAATTTTAGTTGTCAAACATTATATACACTAATGTTTTTAACCGAAATTTTCAAAAAATGACATGAAATAATGAAAATGTCTCTTTCCCTTGAGTGCGCATATCGACCCCCAGAGCACCCACCACAAACTCTCGGGGGTATGTCTATGCTTCGGTGATGTTTTAGGAATGTATGGTTAATGAAGATGGTATATAAGATATTTGATAATTAAAGGGAATAATTTTGATATTTGATAATTACAGATTAATTTGTAGGGCGGTCGGTTGGCTGCATTTACGTGCATCAGAGGCGAGATCATGGACATGATTGTTTGGGTGATTAGATTTGTTTCTTCTGAAGCTTGTATTCTCTGACTTCTCTCACGTGTTGTTCTGTGCACATCGTGAAAGACTCTCATGTGTTCTCTGATTGCATCGCGTGTCGGTGGTGGCAAACTAGCAATTTTTAGTGTTTGTTCACGGCAAAAAATTTACGGTGATTCATTTTCATATGTAGCATAGAGTGGATAATGTATATATGGTCGGTTAAGTTGTGTGCTTTAATAAATTTCAATAACAGTGTCTGCAGCTAGCACTCGAATGCATTTTTACGTTCACAAGTTAATGAAATGCAATTTGATGTGATATTTCCATAAAAAAGATATTTTATGTGATTTAATTTGATTATAAGTGATAATATTTAAAAAGCCAAAATAACTACAATATTTTGAACCAAAACGAATCCAAACCATGCATTTGTCATATATATCAATGTTGTGATGGATTTTTTTAGGAATAAGTCTCTACAAAAAAAAGTAAAATTAGGAATAAGCCCCTCCAATCTCACTATTTATAAATAAACCACCAAACTCTTCTCTATTATAGGGAAAAGCCCCCACCATTCGCCTTTAACCCAACCATGGTCTAGTTTAACTCAGGAGGAGAAAAAGATAAAAAATTCCTTGGTTTACCTTGAGTTACTAGAGAGAAGAGGGTGTCAGAGGGGGTCTCCCCCTTCGACATTGACACCATGATGCGGGACGGATACGGGAGACGACACTATATGGTGCCACCTTCGGACTCTAGATGAAGACACGACCAGCAACACACACCAGGGAGACTGTAGCAACTCTGAAAAAAAATAAGATTTTTAAATAAATCAAATTAAAATAAAAGATAAGTAAATAGATGACAAAGAGCCTAAATGGGTAAATCATTAATCAAGAGGAAAATAACGCCTTTGGTCAAGGCGCGACTTCGAAAAGAAACGCCCTTACGTAAGGCGTTAATTCTAAAAAGGACGCCAACACCAAAGGGTGTCAATTCCCAAACGGCCGAAAATAAATAAAGGGCAAGTATAAGTGACGCCCTCTACATGGGCGCATTTTACATAAGAAATGATGCTTGACAAGACGTCAATTTAAATTAACGCCCTCACTTAGGATGTTAATTCAGTTCGAGTTGCGTTCGAACCCAGCCCTCATCCAGGGTAAGTTTATGGATAACTACGTCGAAGGTGGAATATAGTAAGAACTCTATCATGGAAATATAACTTCCAACAGAACTCTAACCCTATTAGGATTCCCAAAATCCTATAAGTAACCCTCTCTGTCGAACCCTAACGAGCTGTTGGCCGAAGGAAGCTCTGCTGCTGCTGTGCGTGAAGAACATGTTTATGTTCTTCTTCCTTCCTTTGCTTTTGCCTCTGGTTGTTTGAGGAAGGAACGTTAATATTCTTTTCTTCTTCTCCCTCATCTTCCTTTGCAGGTAGCATACAAACAACTCGTTGAAGAACGTGGTTCTTCATCAACATCGTTCTTCCTCTTTTTCTTTTACCTTAGGTTATATGATTAATGATCTTCATTATTTCTTCTGTAGGAAGTCTGCAGTAACTCCCTGTCGAAGTGAAGAACGTGAGGTTCTTCATCCTCTTCTTCTTCCTCTTCTGGTGATCAGAAGACTCTGTTACAAACAGAGTGTCGTTTCCATCTCCAAACCTTCATCCGTTCATCAGTTAAATCTTCATAAGGTAGGTTTTCTCAAGATCGTAGCCCAAACTAGCTTAAGATCTTAATAATATCATCAGTCGTACATGCATATAGTTTTATTGTGGTTTCAGATGTTTTCTATGTAATTTCAAAAAGAAACGCCCTTGGCAAGGGCGCTAATTTAAAGAAGCGACCCACACTAGGGCGCTAATTATTGTTTTGACGCCCTACCCAGAAGTCGTCAATTACATGTAATTAATAAATATCCACGTTTAAATTTTAATATCTATGAAACCATGAACCTAATCTAATGCATGTTCATCCTGATTGAATCCTGCTATTTTTCTGATCCTGACTATATAAATTGTTCCTGAAAATTTATTATCTGAAATTTAGAAAAATTGTTGAATTAACGACCTGCACAAGGTCGTCTCTTATTGAACTGACGCCCCAGACCAGGGCGCTAATTGAAAAGTAACGCCCCTGTCCAGGGCGCGTTTTTGTTAAAATTCCAGAATATTGATTTTCTGTAGAATGGAAATATTGAAGGGACGACTAATGTATAAGTCGTCAAATTGTGAATAAACGCCCCTGAGTAAGGCGTTAATTGGATAATTAATGACTTAACTTAAGTCGCTATTTTCTGTATTACTGTTTTACACTGGTTACTGTCAACCGAAGATTTCTGTCAACCGAAGGGTTATATATATATATATATATATCTATATCTATATCGGCACTATATTTCCACTCCGTGAATATAGTCCCATGTTTCATGATATTTTTATCGCACTACTCTCAATTCTCATTGACATACAAGCTCTCCATTGGACATTCCGTTCCTTTGGACTAGCGAGTTAGTCATAGAGACCTCCGTAAGTCTCCTCGCAGCCTTGGATTCCCTCAAGGCCGACTGAGCTGGTTGTACCATAAAAACTCATTACACTATTTTGCCATGTCACTCTATAGAAATATGGTATACCGGCCCTCATGTTATGCAAAGTGTGTATCATGAGAATTCTCTTAATGGGATGAGGTTATCATGCCATTTGATGCTGTTCTTGTAAACCCCAATTCTATATTCAACATGATGTTCTTGTGGACCTTAATTCTATATTAAGAATGAGGACGTCTTGCCATTGATGTGCTGTTCATGTGGACCTCAATTCTATATAAAGAGTGTCCATACTTGTTTGTCATGGTACCCAAGTTAGGGAACCAATTCCACCTAGTTTTATCGATAATCGTGATTGTACCGTTATTATCGCCATTCTATGTCAAGTGTCATATTTTGGACTCTACTCTATCCAAGTTTATCCTACATGTCTACAAGCTTTATTCTTAAAATTCCATATTGGCTATACACAAAAGTGGATGTTAAAATACATGATTAATGCCTGCGCATATAGGGCCCTATCTGGTCCTGGGAGGAGCACCCGAAAGTACGTGTGCCCATGGGAGTTGATTGATCACAGTATTGGCATTATACCGAAGTGCATGACTAGCTTGATTGAACATTCCACAAATCTTGTACTTGTACTTGACTTGATATAAAATGACTTGCGTGACCCGAAAAAGGGTAATTTCATACTTGCGTGCTTGAACGTGATAGCCAAATTCCAACATGACATGATGAATACACTTGCTTGAATATCTTGATATCTTTTGATATAAGTTCTTGAAAGTTCATGACTAGTTCTCGTCGCTATCTTATTGTTATACACTCTCTCTATCTTGTCGTTTTATGCGAGCATGTATAGCTATAGTGCATTCATGAAAGATGTAATTACTTAAACCATTGCTAGTTCTTGAGATATAATTTCCTACTGAGCATTCGCTCACTTAGTGTTTTCCCTACTTTTCAGGTAAGTCCGACGATGAGGGAACTCAAACGGATGGGGAAAATCAAGAGTGAAAGAGATAGAGCTTCTTCCGTGTTATCTAGTCTTTTTCATATTTTCTTGAGTCAACCTTGTATTTTTCCTTTATTTTAGTTAGTACTTCAAAGGTTTGTAATAGATATATTCTTATGAAGGAATAAAGGATTGGGTTATCTTTACTTTTGCGCATCTCTGATTTTGGTGTCGAATACACTAATACTCTGATTGACATGATTGATATAAACTCGTCACGCGTCTCCGGGTATCTTCCGCTCTCGGGACGTGACAGTTTTTGTGGTATCAGAGCCTAGAGTATTCAATTCCTAGGAAAACCCAAGTCCAAGGATAGGTTCAAACCTTTAACCAGTAAGATTGGGTAGAACCAAGGGTTGAGTTAACATAAAAAAACTCAAAAGCCCTTAACGCGAGTATATACTAATATAGTTATTGTAATTGTAGGATAATGGCTGCCGAACGTGCTCAGTGGCGCAACATGCAGCGTACACTTCAAGGCATGACTCAGGTGCTGCAACAGGTAGCACACGGAGGAGCACAACGAGCAGGGAGTCTCCACCAAGTCTTTAAAAATATGAACCCTCCCAAATTCATGGGTTCTACTGATCCGGATGACGCAGAGCATTGGATCAGGGAGATGGAACATATATTCCGTGTTATGCAGTGCACGGATCAAGATAAAGTCTTATTAGCTACCTTTCAGTTGGAAAGGGATGCCCGATGCTGGTGGGAATCAATAGAAGCTACTTTAAATCAAGACCAAGTTACTTGGGAAGAATTCGTTGAACATTTCAACGCTAAATATTTTTCGGACCGAGTACCGGAAAAGAAAGCTGCAGAATTTGCTGCACTGAAGCAACGGTCCTTGACAGTGGCCGAGTACGAGGCCCAATTTTCTAGATTATCTCGATATGCTAAGCACTTAGTTAGCACCGAGAAGATGAAAGCTAGGAGGTTCCTAAATGGGCTCAGGCCCCAATATATTACCCAACTGGCACCGATGGATATTCAAGTCTATTCGGAGATAGTACGTCGAGCCCAGCTTCTAGAAGACGCCACGGAACTATCTGATAGAATCCGTGGGAAGGACAAGAAAGAACAAGTTACAAGTTCGGGTTCCTTCAAACCCAACTTCAAGAAGAGGCCTAACAATGGAGGTACTTCCTCACAAGATCAGAAGTTTAAGAAGACCAAGCCCTTCTCCATCACCACTACCCCATCAAATATAGTGTGCAAGCATTGTGACAAGGCGGGCCATAGAGCAGAAGAATGCTGGAGGAAACTAGGAGCATGTCTCCGCTGTGGGAGTCGCGATCATCGAATTCCCAATTGCCTATTACTTAATGATCAAGCCGGGGATGGGAAGCGCCCAGTAACGAAGAATGCTCGTCTTCACGCAATTAAGGAGACCGAACAAGAGGAAGAAGGCGGACTAGTAGAAGGTACATTAAAAGTTTGTTCCAAGTCTGCATATGTCTTAATTGATACTGGTGCTTCACATTCAATTGTTTCCAAGAAGTTCGCTGATCCGTTACCCCTAGAACCGGAATGGATAAAATTAGTCTTGTATACTCCTCTAGGAAACGAGACTGATATTACACACCATTACCAGAACTGTGAAGTATTGGTTCATGGTAAGAATCTCCCTATTGATCTTATATATTTAGATCTAAAGGAGTATGATGTCATACTAGGAGCGGATTGGTTATCTAAATATCAGGCAACGGTCGATTGCCGCAATAACAAGGTTACTTTCGAGGAATTTCCAGAACTGATCTTTACTAGCCCCAAAAGGTGAAGCAAAACCCCTCTTATTTCGGCTCTCCGAGCTAGCAAGCTCATCAGGAAAGGATGTGTATCTTTCCTTGCATTCATCACGATTAAGGAGGCTAAGGAAACTAAGATAGAAGACATTCCAGTGGTACAAGAATTTCCGGACGTATTTCTGGAAGATTTGCATGGATTACCCCCACAAAGAGAAGTGGCCTTCACCATCGATTTAGTTCCTGGTGCGGGTCCAATTTCTAAGGCACCGTATAGAATGTCACCTGCTGAACTCAAGGAGTTAAAGGAGCAATTGATGGAACTCATTAAGAAAGGATTCATAAGACCAAGTACTTCCCCATGGGGAGCGCCTGTATTATTTGTAAAGAAGAAAGATGGATCCATGAGGTTATGCATCGACTATCGACAGTTGAATCATCTCACTATCAAGAACAGGTATCCACTGCCGAGAATCGATGAGTTGTTTGATCAAATTTCAGGATCCCGGTACTTTTCCAAAATTGATCTTAGGTCAGGATATCATCAGTTAAGAATCAAGGATGAGGACATTCATAAGACTGCGTTCAGAAGCAGGTATGGCCATTATGAATTTGTTGTTATGCCTTTCGGACTAACGAATGCCCCTACTGCCTTTATGCAGTTAATGAATAGTATATTCAGGCCTTATTTGGATCAATTCGTGGTGGTCTTTATTGATGATATATTGATTTATTCCGAGACCAAGGAAGAGCATGAGGAGCATTTAAGGATTGCATTACAAATATTGAGGGCAAACCAATTATATGCAAAACTCAGCAAGTGTGAATTTTGGCTTGAGGAAGTGACTTTTCTCGGACATGTTATACCAAAGGATGACTTATCAGTAGATCCATCAAAAATTGAAGTTGTAAGAAATTGGGAAAGACCGACCAATGCTAGCGAAATCCGAAGTTTCTTAGGTCTTGCTGGCTATTACAGGCGATTCATCAAAGATTTCTCTAAGATCGCCGTACCACTTACGAGGTTAACTCGCAAGGAGATCCGTTACGAATGGAGTGAGGAATGTGAAAGAAGCTTCCAAACTCTCAAGGATCATCTTACTACAGCTCCTGTCTTAGCTTTACCAATGGAAGGAGAGAAAGTCGAGGTATACACTGATGCTTCTGGCATTGGCCTCGGATGTGTTCTAATGCAACAAGGCAAGGTTATCGCTTACTCTTCTCGTCAATTAAAGAAGCATGAAGAGAACTATCCCGTCCATGACTTAGAATTAGCCGCGGTAGTATTTGCACTAAAGATCTGGAGACATTATCTATATGGAGTGTAGTTTACTGTATACTCCGATCACAAGAGTCTCAAGTATCTTTTCTCTCAAAAGGAACTAAATATGAGGCAACGGCGTTGGCTAGAATATCTCAAGGACTTCGACTTCAATATACAATATCATCCCGGAAAGGGTAATCATGTAGCAGATGCCCTTAGTCGAAAGCCGAGAGCACTGTTAGCTAATTGTATGATTCAAGAATGGAAGTTGCTGGAGTAATTCTCTAAGCTCAATATAAGCATGGACACGAACTTCAAATGTGTCACATTGTCTCATGTAAGCATTCATCCAGACTTATTAACTGAAATACAAGCACTTCAGGATGATGACCCAATATTAGTGGAAATCAAGGGCAAACTAGAAGGACAGTCTGAATTCCAATTAGCATCAGATAGAAGGTTGTTATTCCAAAACAGAACTTGTATACCGGATTGTCCCGAGTTAAAGAAGAAGATCTTAAATGAAGCTCATAGATCAAGGTACACGATTCATCCTGGATCTACTAAAATGTATCAAGATGTGAAAAGAAATTTTTGGTGGCCCAACATGAAAAGGGAAATAGCGGACTACGTGTCGCGCTGTCTCACATGCCAACAGGTCAAGGCGGAACACCAAAAGCCTGCTGGAAAACTACATCCTCTAGATATCCCTAAATGGAAGTGGGAGAATATTGGTATGGATTTCATCATGGGTTTATCTGAATCAAAAGGAGGACACGATGGAATATGGGTTATTATTGACCGATTGACTAAATCGGCGCATTTCTTGCCAATCAAGAGCCAATGGTCAGTCGATGTGTTGGCTGCATTATACATCAAGGACATAGTCAGATTACATGGTATTCCTGTTTCAATCTTGTCTGACAGAGATCCCCGTTTTACTTCTCATTTTTGGAAGGGACTACAACATTCGTTGGGAACAAGGCTTAACTTTAGTACAGCTTTTCATCCTCAAACGGATGGTCAGACCGAGAGAACTAATCAGGTGGTTGAAGATATGCTCAGAGCTTGCATCATTGATTTCGATGGAAGCTAGCATGATCACTTGCCGTTGGTGAAATTTGCATACAATAATTGCTACCAAGCAAGTATACAAATGGCACCTTTCGAAGCTTTATACGGAAGGAGTTGCCGATCACCCTTATGCTGGGACGAAGTTGGAGAAAAACAGCTATTAAGTCCAGACATGGTAAGGGATACCACTGAGAAGATACAATTGATTAGAGAAAGACTGCAAGTTGCTCAGTCTAGGCAAAAGGCTTATGCCGATACAAGAAGGAGAGATCTTGAATTCCAAGTTGGAGATCATGTATTTCTCAAGATATCGCCTGGACGTGGCATACGGAGATTTGGTGTTAAGGGCAAGCTTACACCAAGGTTCATAGGACCTTTTGAGATATTGGAAAGAGTTGGCGAGGTTGCTTATCGCATCGCATTGCCTCCTCAACTGTCCGATGTTCATAATGTGTTCCACATATCTATGTTGAAGAAGTATGTACACGATCCATCACATATTATTGAACATGGAGACTTCGTGATCCAGAAAGATCTCACATACGAGCAGAAGCCCATGAAGATACTAGATCGTGAAGTACGTACTCTAAGGAATAAGGTTATTCCCATGCTAAAAATACAATGGAGTAAGAACTCCGAACATGAAGCTACATGGGAGACCGAGGAATCCATGAGGAAGCGATTTTCAGAATTATTTTAAGGTATATACTCTACACTCTCCACTTATATATACTATTGAATTTGGGGGTCAAATTCTTTTAAGTGGGGGAGGGTGTAGCGACCCTGAAAAAAATAAGATTTTTAAATAAATCAAATTAAAATAAAAGATAAGTAAATAGATGACAAAGAGCCTAAATGGGTAAATCATTAATCAAGAGGAAAATAACGCCTTTGGTCAAGGCGCGACTTCGAAAAGAAACGCCCTTACGTAAGGCGTTAATTCTAAAAAGGACGCCAACACCAAAGGGCGTCAATTCTCAAACGGCCGAAAATAAATAAATGGCAAGTATAAGTGACGCCCTCTACATGGGCGCATTTTACATAAGAAATGACGCTTGATAAGGCGTCAATTTAAATTAACGCCCTCACTTAGGACGTTAATTCAGTTCGAGTTGCGTTCGAACCCAGCCCTCATCCAGGGTAAGTTTATGGATAACTACGTCGAAGGTGAAATATAGTAAGAACTCTATCATGGAAATATAACTTCCAACAGAACTCTAACCCTATTAGGATTCCCAAAATCCTATAAGTAACCCTCTCTGTCGAACCCTAACGAGCTGTTGGCCGAAGGAAGCTCTGCTGCTGCTGTGCGTGAAGAACAGGTTTATGTTCTTCTTTCTTCCTTTGCTTTTGCCTCTGGTTGTTTGAGGAAGGAACGTTAATATTCTTTTCTTCTTCTCCCTCATCTTCCTTTGCAGGTAGCATACAAACAACTCGTTGAAGAACGTGGTTCTTCATCAACATCGTTCTTCCTCTTTTTCTTTTACCTTAGGTTATATGATTAATGATCTTCATTATTTCTTCTGTAGGAAGTCTGCAGTAACTCCCTGTCGAAGTGAAGAACGTGAGGTTCTTCATCCTCTTCTTCTTCCTCTTCTGGTGATCAGAAGACTCTGTTACAAACAGAGTGTCGTTTCCATCTCCAAACCTTCATCCGTTCATCAGTTAAATCTTCATAAGGTAGGTTTTCTCAAGATCGTAGCCCAAACTAGCTTAAGATCTTAATAATATCATCAGTCGTGCATGCATATAGTTTTATTGTGGTTTCAGATGTTTTCTATGTAATTTTAAAAAGAAACGCCCTTGGCAAGGGCGCTAATTTAAGGAAGCGACCCACACTAGGGCGCTAATTATTATTTTGACGCCCTACCCAGAAGTCGTCAATTACATGTAATTAATAAATACCCACGTTTAAATTTTAATATCTATGAAGTCATGAACCTAATCTAATGCATGTTCATCCTGATTGAATCCTGCTATTTTTCTGGTCCTGACTATATAAATTGTTCCTGAAATTTTATTATATGAAATTTGAAAAAATTGTTGAATTAACGACCTGCACAAGGTCATCTCTTATTGAACTGACGCCCCAGACCAGGGCGCTAATTGAAAAGTAACGCCCCTGTCCAGGGCGCGTTTTTGTTAAAATTCCAGAATATTGATTTTCTGTAGAATGGAAATATTGAAGGGACGACTAATGTATAAGTCGTCAAATTATGAATAAACGCCCCTGAGTAAGGGGTTAATTGGATAATTAATGACTTAGCTTAAGTCGCTATTTTCTGTATTACTGTTTTACACTGGTTACTGTCAACCGAAGATTTCTGTCAACCGAAGGGTTATATATATATATATATCTATCTATCTATCTATCTATCTATATCGGCACTATATTTCCACTCCGTGAATATAGTCCCATGTTTCATGATATTTTTATCGCACTACCCTCAATTCTCATTGACATACAAGCTCTCCATTGGACATTCTGTTCCTTTGGACTAGCGAGTTAGTCATAGAGACCTCCGTAAGTCTCCTCGCAGCCTTGGATTCCCTCAAGACCGACTGAGCTGGTTGTACCATAAAAACCCATTACACTATTTTGCCATGTCACTCTATAGAAACATGGTATACCGGCCCTCATGTTATGCAAAGTGTGTATCATGAGAATTCTCTTAATGGGATGAGGTTATCATGCCATTTGATGCTGTTCTTGTAAACCCCAATTCTATATTCAACAAGATGTTCTTGTGGACCTCAATTCTATATTAAGAATGAGGACGTCTTGCCATTGATGTGCTGTTCATGTGGACCTCAATTCTATATAAAGAGTGTCCATACTTGTTTGTCATGGTACCCAAGTTAGGGAACCAATTCCACCTAGTTTTATCGATAATCGTGATTGTACCGTTATTATCGTCATTCTATGTCAAGTGTCATATTTTAGACTCTACTCTATCCAAGTTTATCCTACATGTCTACAAGTTTTATTTTTGAAATTCCATATTGGCTATACACAAAAGTGGATGTTAACATACATTATTAATGCCTGCGCATATAGGGCCCGATCTGGTCCTGGGAGGAGCACCCGAAAGTACTTGTGCCCATGGGAGTTGATTGATCACGGTATTGGCATTATACCGAAGTGCATGACTAGCTTGATTGAACATTCCACAAATCTTGTACTTGTACTTGACTTGATATAAAATGACTTGCGTGACCCGAAAAAGGGTAATTTCATACCTGCGTGCTTGAACGTGATAGCCAAATTCCAACATGACATGATGAATACACTTGCTTGAATATCTTGATATCTTTTGATATAAGTTCTTGAAAGTTCATGACTAGTTCTCGTCGCTATCTTATTGTTATACACTCTCTCTATCTTGTCGTTTTATGCGAGCATGTATAGCTATAGTGTATTCATGAAAGATGTAATTACTTAAACCATTGCTAGTTCTTGAGATATAATTTCCTACTGAGCGTTCGCTCACTTAGTGTTTTCCCTACTTTTCAGGTAAGTCCGCCGATGAGGGAACTCAAACGGATGGGGAAAATCAAGAGTGAAAGAGATAGAGCTTCTTCTGTGTTATCTAGTCTTTTTCATATTTTCTTGAGTCAATCTTGTATTTTTCCTTTATTTTAGTTAGTACTTCAAAGGTTTGTAATAGACATATTCTTATGAAGGAATAAAGGATTGGGTTATCTTTACTTTTGCGCATCTCTGATTTTGGTGTCGAATACACTAATACTCTGATTGACATGATTAATATAAACACGTCACGCGTCTCCGGGTATCTTCCGCTCTCGGGGCGTGACAAAGACACTAAGCCCGACACTACGAGCTCCTAGTGGCGAAACGTTGCTAACAGAAGTGGAAGCTCACTCGTCGTCCCAAGCGAGGGAAAGCGCGGACCGTGCCCGGTTAAGGAACCGGCGGAGGTCAAGGGTAGTCCGACTCAACTTCCGGACTCGGATCGAGTCGCGGGACGGTCACTCTCACACTCACAGCGGTGACATGAACACGGGCTAGTACCTATCGCTCTTGGCAGCGGCAACAGACTATATACTAGCTAAGCAAATGAACGCCAAGAGGTTCGGACCATTACCTCCACGCACCCGGCGTGGCGAAGACAACCCCGGCCGAATTACGGACTCCCGGTTAACAATGATTACAACAATACACTACGTCGACCCACTCCACGCAGGGAGGTAAAAGGTCACATGTGGGGTCTGGGAATCACGCAACTCGGGTTGACGGGCAGCGTCTTGATGTCGCCCGGCGGTGCCGAACTCCGCGTTTTGTTGCTTTCCGAACGACGGCTTCTACGGGCCCGCGGGGCCCACGGACAGCGCTGTCCTCCGGATCTGTGGGGGTGGGACCCACTGTGATGGGGACCCCTGGTGGCGCGCCTCCACGGACGGCGGTCGGCCGGGAACACCGATCGGGGGTCGATCGGCCCCGATTCCCATTTATTGAACTAGCTGCCCACGGATTTTGATTTCTGTTTTTCGGCGCGCGCTCCGGCAAAAATGGCCGCTGCGATCAATCCCGACGTAGGATCGGGACGCATGAGCTATCGTTGGAAAGCTCTCTTCAAATGCTTCAATCTAGACCCAGAGAGATCTGCTAGATCTGGTCGGATCAGAACGTTACTGAATTTACAAATCCCGTTGTACAGTAACCAAAATCTCAGATCTGCAGGGCACTTGTCTGAGAACCACCATTGACCGCCTAGTATACCTCCGATTCAGCTTTTGAGCTCTTCTTAGGAGTTGTAGGGAATCAAACCCCGGAATGGGGACTATTTTTAGAATTGGATTTGGAGGTGGCTGCGATTTGTTATGATTTTTGGGGTGACTGGTGGTCGTATCTGGGAACAGGTGGACAGAACTGTAGATGGGTCTGAGAATGATTTTTATAAAATATGAGATGGGAGAATCAAAAATTGAGAAAAATTGTGGATGAAGGGGTGGATGGATGGAACCTTCAGTAAAATTGGGTGAACCAACAGAAATCAAAAAGTGGCTCTAAGACATGAAACACAGGACGGAGGTGAACCTGGACAGAACTCTGGCAGAACTGAAATGGAAGATTGGACGAAAATAAAAAATTAGCAAACGTGATCTGAATGCTGGCCTGATTTTTGTGGGTGGAGAGGAACATCCCAGGAACAACTCCTCCAAATTTGGTAGTCAAATGAGCTCGGGGAAGACCTGTGAATTTCGAACGAGTTGCTGTGGTACTGCGCGGGCAGAACTCCGTTGATGGCGATGGCGGTGCGATGGCGGCTCGTGGCGGCGGCGGCGGCGGCGGCCACCGAAACTGATAGGGTGGAGTCTCACCACCTAAAGGAAGCCTTCACAGCTTCAAGGGGAAGAGGGAGAGGAGAAGGGGGCGGCCTAGGCCATGCTCCAACAAATTTCACAATTCTTATGGCATTAATTCATGAAAATGGGAAAATACAAGCATATATAGGTCACCCATCTAATCCATCCTCCACCGTTGGATCTAGGGGTGTGAGATGGAGGGCTGGGATGACATGTGACCATTCCATAAAAATTAAAATAAAAAATAAGGGGAAGGGGGCGCCCTATTGACTTTGGTGGCAAGGGGGGGACAAGTTGGTAGCCACCTTGGACTTTGAAGTCCACTTGTCTCCCATGTGCCTTTTACCATTCAAACTTCTAGATGCCTCCATTTGACATGTTGATTGACCCCACATGGGGCCCATGGGCTGAGGTGGATCAATGGGAGGGGCCTGGGGGGTCCCGTGGGGCCCAGGGTTCCCATTTTGCAAATAAGCCCCTCGTACACTCATAATTACATACCGAATACAATGAAATAAACACAAATTACACACACATAAAGGCTAACTAAATATGATAAATGGGGAGGCTCAAGGCGGAGTCTCCAGGCTGTCTCCGAGCCAGATGGACGCTGATGTGGCTCGAGTCGTGCTCCGTGTGCGGTACCGGTGGCTCGGCGTGTCGCGCCGCTCAACTGCTCGGGTGTCCGCACCAATTCTCCCCGGGTGGGAGAAACTCGACCCTGTCGAGTAAGGGTCTGCATCGCTCCTGTATCGCTCCAGAAGGTCCGGATCGATCCGCTGCAACTCGCCATGTGTGATCCACGTGTCCTCAATAGCGGGCCGTCCTCTCCACCGCACTAGGTAGCGCGGGTAAGATCCACTCCTGGTAACTGTCACTTGCTCGTCCAGTATACGATCTATATGCTCACGCTGCCGTGAAAAAGGGGCTGGAGGTGGAAGTGGACACTCAGGTGTGGGATCACTCTCAAGGGGAGGAGATGGCTCAAAAGGCTCACTAGGGATCACCGCTGGGTCCCTATATGCAACAAGATCCGATACATTGAAGGTAGAGCTTATACCATATTCCTCGGGCAGGTCCACAACATACGCATTGGATCCAACGTGTTTCAACACTCTAAATGGACCGGCTCCGCGAGCTTGCAACTTCTTAACGGTTCCAGAGGGAAACCGTTCAGGTCTTACCCTGATCATAACGTATTCGCCCTCGTGGAACTCTCGGTGGTGTCGGTGGACATCGGCTAACTCCTTGTACCGTGCATTGCTGGCCTCAATGTGACGACGGATGTCGTCATGCAAACTCCTAACATGCCTAGCAAACGACTCGACCGACTCCGACACTCTAGCATGGATAGGCATGGGGACAAGGTCAACGGGTTTCCTAGGCCTACGACCTGTGACAATCTCAAATGGACTCATGCCGGTAGACCTATTCACCGAATCATTGTATGCAAACTCAGCCATGGGTAAAATGAGATCCCAATCCCCAATGCGGTCCTTAACTAGACACCTCAAAAGATCTCCCAGACTCCTATTGACCACCTCGGTCTGGCTATCTGTCTGGGGATGATATGCAGTAGAAAACTTGAGGTGAGTACCCATTATATGCCATAGTGTCTTCCAAAAATAGGAAGTGAATCTAACATCACGGTCAGACACTATAGTGCGAGGTAACCCGAACTTGCATACCACATGCGTAAGGAAAAGGCGGGCTACCCTAGAAGCATCCGACGTCTTTGAGCAAGGAATAAAGAGGGCCATCTTCGAGAAACGGTCAACCACCACATAGACCGAATCATGCTTCCTGGAGGTACGTGGCAATCCCAAAACAAAGTCCATGCTAACATCCTGCCACGGGGCATCAGGCACGGGGAGAGGCGTATAGAGGCCCGAGCTTTGCTTCTTCATCTTGGCCGTAGCACATGTACGGCACTGAGCCACGATGTTAGCAACATCGCGCATCAAGCTCGACCAATAAAATCGATGCTCCACTGCCTCAATAGTCTTGTCCCGACCAAAGTGGCCGGCTAGACCTCCCGCATGTAGTTCCCACACTAAGAAATCTCGAACCGAAGTTCGGGGAACACATAGCCTGCTACCTCGAAAGAGGTAACCCTCCTGAAGCACATACTCATCAAGGTCTCTCGAGGGTCCGGCCTGGAGAGTGGTAAAAATCTGACCGAAGTCATGACAATCAACATAGGCCTCCTTCATCTTCTCTAACCCTATGACCTCGGCACTCATGGTGGTAAGCAAGCATGCTCGCCGACTCAAGGCATCAGCCACCTTGTTCTCCACTCCAGCCTTATGTTTAAGCACAAAGGTGAACTGCTGGAGATACTCGACCCAACGACTGTGACGCGAGTTAAGCTTCTTTTGGGAATGGAGGCACCTCAATGCTTCATGATCGGAGTATATGACAAACTCTTGATGTAAAAGATAGTGCCTCCAATGCCTAAGAGCCTGAACAACTGCGTAGAATTCTTTATCATATGTGGAATATCGCAGCTTCGCGTCATTCAGCTTCTCGCTGAAATATGCGATCGGGTTGGACTCCTGACTCAAAACTCCTCCAATTCCCACGCCCGACGCATCACAAGATACCTCAAACACCTTCGAGAAATCAGGCAGTCGAAGGATAGGTGTCTGGGTCATGCGCTCCTTGATGTCCTTGAAGGCGGTAGATGTGGCCTTCGTCCATACAAATGTGCCCTTACGGATGCAATCCGTGATCGGGGCGGTGACGGAGCTAAATCCGCGGATAAAGCGACGATAGAACGTCGCAAGACCATGAAAGCTGCGGACATCATGAACGGTACGGGGTTCCGGCCACTCAACAATGGCCCGGACCTTCTCCGGATCGGCGGAGACCCCCGTACTAGACACAATGAAACCCAAGAAGGTAAGCTGAGGTGTCATGAAGGCACACTTCTGTGGGTTCGCAAACTGCTGCTCTCGCCGAAGAAGTAGACAGACCTGCCGAAGGTGGCCTAAGTGGTCCCCTGTGGTGCGGCTATAGATAAGGATATCATCAAAATACACCACTACAAAGACTCCAATGAAAGGTCGAAGGACCTGAGTCATGAGCCGCATGAAAGTGCTAGGGGCATTGGTCAACCCAAAAGGCATGACCAACCACTCATATAGACCGTCCTTGGTCTTAAATGCGGTCTTCCACTCATCACCTGGCCTAATCCTCACCTGATGGTAGCCACTCTTAAGATCGATCTTCGAAAAGATAGTGGCACCTGCCATCATGTCCAGCATGTCATCAAAGCGGGGAATAGGGAACCTGTACTTCACGGTGATCTTGTTGATGGCACGACTATCAATGCACATTCTCCACGTGTCATCCTTCTTCGGGGCGAGTAATGCGGGTACAGCACATGGACTCATGCTGTCCCGAACAGACCCTCTCTGCACTAACTCATCGACCTGCCGTTTAAGCTCGGCATGCTCCGTGGGACTCATGCGATAATGAGGAAGGTTGGGCAACGAAGAGCCCGGAACAAGGTCGATGGCATGCTGAATATCCCGCATAGGTGGGAGTCCCTCGGGAAGCTCATCGGGAAAGACATCAGCATACTCCTGCAGAATGGGAACAACCTCGGGTGGGAGCTCTAGGCCTGTCAACGGAGCGGATACGAAGCGAATATATAACTATCCGTATCCGCTCCGTTTTAAAATTTGAATTATCCGATTTTAATCCGATATCCGACGAATATTTGTATTATCTATCCGTATTCGATTCGAATTAAAATTTTCGAATATCCGAATTATCCGCTCCGATTTCAAAATACTCTATAAATTTAACATATTTTATACACGAGATTACTCTCAACTTTATTAAGTAAGATGGGTAAAAATCTATATGATATTGTGCAAGTCATAATATTTCCAATTGATCTGTAGTCAATTTCGTATGGCCCAAATCTGATGGGGAACCCAAAAACTCGGTCATTATATATAGAATTTCAAATATATTTTGTTAGAGGGCATTACTCTAGATGTCATATGTTAGAATAACACTAAAGTTAAAATCTTATGCTTGTGCTAATAAAAACGACAGGTGAGCAACACTGTAATCATCATTTTTCTTCGTACATAAAATATCTTTTATTTTCGGTAGAGAGTGGGGTATAACACCAATTTTGTTTACTAATAAACAGAAGGTCTATCTTTTCCGTTAAAGACATAAAGCCTTAACCAAGAAGCCACCGTGACAAAATTTCCATGGAAAGACTGCATGAATACCAACATAACACTTAACCCATACAAGATGCTCCTAACCTATGCAGCTATGCTACCTTCAAATTGCAGAATTTATGTTCTAAAACAACCAATCTTCCAGAAGCACTAAAGTTTCATTAAAGGCTTAGATGAGTAGATGCATCGTCAGAAAGTCTCTCTACAATGTGCCAAATGGATTGATGGGATGAACATAGCCCTTGAGCGCCATCAGTGCGGGTGATAACGTCCCAAGCCTCCACAATGTTAAATTTGATTTCAGATTCTGCATTAAGAGAAGACAACCAAGTAAACAAAGGGTGACATCTGGGCATTTATGTTTTGATGAGTAGATGTTAACTTATCAAGACCATTTGACCAATTTCACTCCTGAAATTAATTTTTTTTAACTTAGCAGACTAACATGAGTTGCACTTCCTAGGGACAAAATTAGAAAAACAAACCGCTCAGGATGGTTTCCAGTTGCTTAACATATGTCAGAAATAGCTCCAGTTGATGGGGAAGCAGACTTTAGTAGGAGATGAAAAATTGATATGTACCCATCTGACATGCAGAGTATGTTGTCTAGAGCATAGCTGAAGTCATCAGGCTAAGTAACGTGTTGAGGGTAGAATCTGTTGGAGGCAGAAAAATAGAGGCACACAGGCTAGCGTAGTGTGGAACATGATATTTCGTTTTAAAGGAGGCTTTTGCCAAATTTTTTGCATATGTAGGTACCTTTAGAAAGTTAATATGCAAAACGGCATTCCGTTTATGTAACTAACTTAAGGTGAATAGCATGTGGTTGTTATTCCTTTTGCATAGTCTTTCACCCAGTAGCATGTGAGGTTGTTTTGTTTGCTCAGTGGTGAATACGGGTTGCAACTTGGGATTGACCGGCTGTTATTTTAACATAGTTTGCAGACCAGAAATTATGCTAGATGAAAAAGTTACACAGAGATACAGAATATATGTAAAGGTTGGAATGCATGCTGGAGACATGCAGTAAAAGCCAAAAGAGCAGTGGGATAAAGTTGGCATTTATAGTCACACCATGGTAGCTACAATAATAGCATAAGGTACATATGATCATACTTGCTAACAAATAAATGACATAGATGTTATATATACATCTGTAGATGGGTGTGCATACATGGATACAGACACATGCCTAAATCCGCAGTTGTGATGCATCTATTATATTTGTAGCAATTTGAACACATTTCCTGGGGTTTTAAAGAAAACATATACTCCATGACATTTCTGCATTCTCCCTCATTTTCATTGTCTAAACTCAAGCCCACTTGTGGGCTCCATACTTGGAACATGCAAAATCCCAGTGCAATGAACACCATATGATTCAGATGCAGTAATACAAGCAAAATATGTAATCAATGCCATGAATATGATAACAAATATGTGCAAATGAATTTACCTCTGGAAGGTATATGCGAAGATGATTAAGAAGAGATATATATTTTGGACTCCTGCCTCTATGAGAACAAAATGTCAGTGACACTAACAATCAAAACTGAAGTCAACAACTATGTCTAAATTTCTCAACAAAAACTTTATATGAGAAAAAATTATCTTCCATGTGAGTAACATCCAAAACATCCTGTTAAGAAAAGAATAAGATAGCAGTTAATAAGTATTTTAGTTAATGTTCAAAAATTTTAAAAAATGTTACCTTAGTTGAGAAAGCTTTAGAAGAAATGTAACAATTTTTCACTATGAAGAAATATCACCTGCAAACAAATTTTATTTCATAAATATAAACATGATAATAATTTTAAAATATGAAATATATTGAAAAATGATAGTTACCTTTCTCCTTCAAAGATGGAAGCCAATCTTGCCCACAAATCAATGCTTCTACAATTTCAGGAGCTAATGAAGAACGGATCTCATCAACTACCATTCCACCAGTACTAAACGCAGACTCTGATGCAACAGTGGTAACTGGGATTGCTAGAATATCTCTTGCCATTTTTGAAAGTGTTGGAAATTTTTTCCCATAATTGCTCCACCATGATAATATATTGAATCCAGCAATATCAGGAGAGATAGTTTCCTCTAAATAAATATCTAGCTCACTTCTAGAAAGAGATAGTGTAGTGGAAGAACGCTGACTCATAAACTTCTTAAATCCTCCTATCAATTTTTTGGCATCTTTGCTCTCCACCGTATCATTACCAATAGAATCATCAATTTTATTCAAAACTTGAGAACAAAATGAGTTATCAACAACACTTGCATACTCAGAGTAAAGGTCATAAAGAGTTGAACGAATTCGTTCAACATGCATAAATGCAGCACCTCCATAAATCTGCTGATACACATAGTCAATATACTCCATCTTATATCGAGGATCAAGAATAAGAGCAACTGTCAAAATAAGACTACAATCTTCCCAATACTTCAAAAATTTTGACATCATCCTTTCAGCCATTGCATGCACAAATTCATGGGGAGATTTCAACATTTCAAGTAAACGAATGTGCACATCACACACATCATGAAAGTACAAATTAGCTGTAACATATTTATTTCCTGAAAGAGTCAAAGTTGCATCATAGAATACCTTCAAATTGTCATGTATAACACGTCCTACTCCCCACTCATCATCAGAAGGCAGACTCTTATAGTCAATATCATATTCAGATAAACGTTCAAATGCAACACGTAGTTCTAGTGCAGTCTCAAGCATCAAATATGTAGAGTTCCATCGTGTAGGGACATCAATATAAATCATTTTCTTACCTTTCAATTTCTCTTGAGCAACAACTTGTTCAAATATTTCCTTTTGTTTTGGTGATGACCTCACAAACTTCACGCTTTCACGAATTTTTTTCAACAATCCAGATATTTCATTTAACCCATCTTTCACAATTAAGTTAAGAATGTGTGCACTGCATTGAACATGTAAAAAAATACCATGACATGGCAACACATTTTTACCACAAAGCCAATGTTTCAGATCTCTAATCATTGCAGTATTAGTACTTGCATTATCAACTGTGATAGCAAATATTTTTTTATCAATGTTCCATGTCAGCACTTGATCTTTCATAATCTTAAAGAGTGTCTCAGCATTATGTGGAGTCTTCACAGATATAAAAGCAATAATTTTCTTATGCAACTCCCATTTAGCATCAATAAAATGTGCTGTGACACAACAGTAACCAAGATTCTGATTAGATGTCCACATATCTGTTGTGAGACTAATTCGGGAATCAATATTATCAAAGACTGAGTACAATTTTTCCTTTTCCTCATTGTATATTTTCATCACATCTGCTCTAACAGTGTTTCTCGAGACCACCTTAAACTGTGGTTGAAGATTACCACAAAATATTTGAAAATACTCATGCTCAACCAAGTTAAAAGGTAAATTGTGCTTCATTATCATTCTTGCAAGGTCACACCGACTCCGCTCTTGGTCAAATTTAAAATTTGCTATTTTTACAAGTGTCTCACTTTTTCTTCCAGTCACTGCAATCATTTGTTGTCCTATATCAACAAGTTTTTTTCTAGGACATCTTGCAGCATGATTCTTCAAATGGGTTGTCCCTTTAGCACTAGAACCATCAAATTTTCTCTTGCAATGCTTACATATGGCTATTTCACTACCATCCGGACAGGTTGTTTTTTCAAAATCTTCCCATGCTTTAGATCTTAATTTCTTCTTCTTAGGTGAAGATGGCTCCGGTGATGCATTCACAACTACAGTTGTCTCGTCATTTTGTTGCACATGAGAAATATTTTGAGAAAGATTTATAGTATTGGCAGGTAATGCATCGCTATTAGTGAGATCTTCCATCATAGATGATATGCTATTCTGAAAAAATAAATGAGAAGAGACAATAAAATAGCATTCATGGATCATGATTCATGCATTAAAGTTACATTCATAAAAGGGAGAAAACCATTAAATTTCTAACACATATATCTACCTCAAAGCTCAAACAAGAGACTGGACAACATATGAACTCAGTTCAGACTTTGAATCTTTGATCGTATTGTTGACTCCAAGGTGATTAGATCATTTAACTATGTAAAAGACAAAGTAGACCATCTTATTACTAGTAGTATTTTCATGGAATGTCTCGGAGCTGCATATGAACTTCGACCAACAGCATGCTCATTTTCATGGCAGCTTCCATGACAGAACCAAGAATCACTAAACACCTGGGATTTTAATTCTACTTGAGCCCAAGTACGCTGTACGTGCTTTTCTATTTAGGAGATGAGGGTTTTACCGAGCTGCGGTAGCTGCCTGACCGCCGGTTGGTGGGCTGCGGCGCAAAGGGGGCCAACGGCGTCTGGCACTCTGGCGGAGGGACGACGGAACGGAGGCCGGCTCGCCTGGACTCGCAGAACGGAGAACGCAGACGACGGTTGGTTTGCCGCGTTCTGTCGCCTGGAGTCGCACGCAGACGACGGTGGACCGTGGAGGAGAGAGCCCGCCAGATGGAGAGGGGGTGGATGCTGGACTGCGTCGCCGATGGCCGAGGAAGAAGCACCGGCGTGAAGGGACGATGACCGGACGACGGAGGGGGGCGGGCGACTCAGCCGACCGCGGCGGTGTCAACGGGGAGGAACGGTGGTTGGCCGGCCGCGTTGGCGTGTTCTATCGCCTGGAGTCGCACGCAGACCGGGGATGTGGAGGAGAGGAGAGGACTGCGCGTTCTGTCGCCTGGAGTTGTCTGGAGTCACACGCAGACCATGGATGTGGAGGAGAGGACTGCGCTGTGCCTGCGCATTCTGTTGCCTGGAGTCGCACGCAAAGTCGCCCACCCAGCCAGGAGGGCACAGCCGCACAGGCAGTCAGCCAGTCAGGGCCTCAGGCACACCCCGTGGTCCGCGTCACCTCACCGCCAGAATCAGTACGAGTCGAACGAATTCAAATCGTCAAAGTTAGTCAGTTGGTGCGGACTGCGGGCGGAGAAGACGAGACGACATCGTGAGTCTTTATTATTTTTTTACGTTTGGAATCCAAACTGTCAAACACTCAAAATGAGATAGTTATTACTTATTAATGCAGCTTTAGTAGGAAGTGTAACAATTGTCACGCCATCTTTCGATATTTTAATATTTTATATTTTATAATATATTATTTAAAAATATATATATTATATGATTTATAATATTACGAACGGATATTTTTCGAAGCGAATATTATAATATCCGTATCCGCTCCGATTCGAATTCGGATATTATCCGTATCCGAAAAAATGAATACGGATTCGAATATTATCCGCTAATACGGATTCGAATTCGAAGCGGATTCGAATAATATCCGTATCCGTTGATAGGCCTAGGGAGCTCACCCTCGGAGTCCCGCTCCACCTCTCGGACCGTAATGGCAAACACCGGACAGCCTTGACTAAGCTCCTGCTCCATCTCCCGGGAGCTAATCATCATCAATCTCCTCGTCGAGGGCTCTCCTGGGCCAGAGGTAACGGTCATAGCCCGAGCTGGGGATGGGGTACTAGGCCCGGGGACGGAAGGCTTTGGAGTACTCGGGCCAGTAGGACCCCTGACTGATGGGCTCCTGGGCCGAACGGGTTGGAGGGTGACCTGTTGGCCATCGTGGTCGAAGGTACAGGTGTTTGACCGACCATGGAGTGTGGCATCTCGGTCGAATAACCACGGCCTACCAAGAATCATGCTTCCCACTTCCATGGGGAGAACGTCACACCAGATCTCGTCACGGTAGGAGTGGAGCTGCAGCAGGACCATGCATCGCAACCTTACCGAAATGGAAGTGGTATCCACCCATAATACCTGATAGGGACAAGGATGGTCTACGGGTGTGAGACCAAGACGAGCGACAGCGTTCATGGAGATTGCATTGATACAACTCCCGCTATCGATGACCACCTTACAAATTTGCTTTCCCAGCCTACAGAACACATGAAGGATAGTAGTCCGACGCCAGTCATCACTGACCTGCGGCTGGGTGAGGATACACCTGACGACCCCCACGTGGGTATCGTCCGAATGCTGGACATCCTGGGCCTCACCTCCCATCTCATAGTACTCGTCAGCTAGCTCTTCATCTGCCTCATAGCTGACTAACTCGAGGCCCGTAGGGATGGTATCCTCGGCCTGTGTGTCCCCAATGTGAAGAGATGGGCGGGTGGGACACTGGTTGGCGAAATGGCCAAACCCATTTCAGCGATAACATTGCTGCTGTGATCCACTAGGCTCCCCAATCATAGGTCCTTTACCTTTATCCTCCCGACAGATAGGAGGCGTAGGCAACAAAGGACGTGCAGGAGGTGCGGGTGCCGGTGGACGGGCTGTGGGTGGGGCCGTAAGATGCTGGGGATGAGGAAGGTCCCTCGGGGGTGGAGGATGGGGCCTAGGAGCAAAGGGCTCGGGGCGAGCGGGCTCCAGAGGTCGAGTCATGGGGGCCCTCGGATACGTGCCAGATGAGCCATGGGGCTCGACACTACGAAGGGGAAAGGAGCCCAATCGATGGGGTGACTCGAACTCGGCCTCGAATTGCTCCAATTCGAGAGCGATCTGATATGCCTGCTCCAAAGTGGTTACATTGCGGCGAAAGAGTTCATATTGATAATTGGGCCGCAAACCTCTTCGAAAGCGGGATATAGTCATGGCGCTCTCTTCCGTGACCCCACACCGTAAGTAATACTCATCGAACTCGACGGTGTACTCAGTCACGGATCGGTTCCCTTGGGAGATGCTCTGCCATTTATCTATAAGACGCTGGCGATATGAGGCGGGAAGGTACTTCTCCCTCAATTTGATTTTCATATCATCCCAAGTACCGATTTGGGGTTGACGTCGCTGGTTGAGCAGGCTCTCCACATTGATCCAATAAGTTTGGGCCTGCCCTTGCAGCTTCATCTTTGCGTATCGGACTCTTCGGTGGTCTGTCATCTCAAACCACTCGAAGTACTGGTCCATGCCGGCCTCCCAATCTAAATACACCCTAGGGTCCAAGGACCCGCTAAAAATGGGAGGGTCCGCACGCACACCCCTAAGAATGCGGTCGTCATCCTCGTCATCACGATTCCCTCGTTGATGACGACGACCGTTACCCCCTTGATCATTATCAGATGCATAATCATCCACCACATGCACCTATTGAACCCCAACATTCTCCACTTGAGCCCTTGGCACAGCGGTTTGCTGCACCGGCTCTTGTTGGCCATTCGTCGGCGCGGGTTGCGCCGCTACTGGGCCCCTCTCTAGGACAGCGATCCTCCCAACTAGGCCCTGAATGGACTGATCCGAACTCTCAGCCCGATCCTCGAGGGCTTTCATCCGCCCTTCTAGACGCGTTCCTATGCCATCCATACACGTGTCAAGACGTTCCATAATGGCTCGGAACATCTCGGCCGTTGAGGACTCATCGGAGCTACGGGCCCGGGAGTCCGCCATAGGTGGTGGTGGCGAGTATTGGGTACCTCGACGGGTGGGCATGCAAAGACACTCGACCTAGAAGACACCGACTAATGCAAACACCCACTAGATGATGCACTTAGACCTAACCAATATCCGGTACGAGACGGAGATAAGCGATCCGAAGATCACTCGCGCAAGTACGCTACCCTCCCGATAGGCATAACCTAATGTTCGGGCAACGCCTTTTAATATACCGAGCTATTGGGTGAAATGCATTTTGAAAACACTTTTTTTTTGTTGTTTTGAAATGATGATCCTAGACTCGACTTATACTATGCAAGACATATGTAACGACTACCCTAGACTTGACTCGCTCTGATACCAAACTGATGCGGGATGGACACGGGAGATGACACTATATGGTGCCACCCTCGGACTCTAGATGAAGACACGACTAGAAACATACACCAGGGAGACACTAAGCCCGACACTATGAGCTCCTAGTGGCGAAACATCGCTAACAGAAGTGGAAGCTCACTCGTCGTCCCAAGCGAGGGAAAGCGCGGACCGTGCGCGGTTAAGGAATCGGCGGAGGTCAAGGGTAGTCTGACTCAACTTCCGGACTCGGATCGAGTCGCGGGACGGTCACTCTCACACTCACAGCGGTGACATGAACACACGGGCTAGTACCTATCGCTCTCGGCAGCGGCAACAGACCATATACTAGCTAAGCAAATGAACGCCAAGAGGTTCGAACCATTACCTCCACGCACCCGGCGTGGCGAAGACAACCCCGGCCGAATTACGGACTCCCGGTTAACAATGATTACAGCAATACACTACGTCGACCCACTCCACGCAGGGAGGTAAAAGGTCACATGTGGGGTCCGAGAATCACGCAACTCGGGTTGACGGGCAGCATCTTGATGTCGCCCGGCGGTGCCAAACTCTGCGTTTTCGTGCTTTCCGAACGGCGACTTCTACGGACCCGCGGGGCCCACAGACGGCGCTGTCCTCCGGATCTGTGGGGGTGGGACCCACTGTGATGGGGACCCCTGGTGGCGCGCCTCCACGGACGGCGGTCGGCCGGGAACACCGATCGGGGGTCGATCGGCCCCGATTCCCATTTATTGAACTAGCTGCCCACGGATTTTGATTTCTGTTTTCCGGCGCGCGCTCCGGCAAAAATGGCCGCTGCGATCAATCCCGACGTAGGATCGGGACGCATGAGCTATCGTTGGAAAGCTCTCTTCAAATGCTTCAATCTAGACCCAGAGAGATCTGCTAGATCTGGTCGGATCAGAACGTTACTGAATTTACAAATCCCGTTGTACAGTAACCAAAATCTCAGATCTGCAGGGCACTTGTCTGAGAACCACCATTGACCGCCTAGTATACCTCCGATTCAGCTTTTGAGCTCTTCTTAGGAGTTGTAGGGAATCAAACCCCGGAATGGGGACTATTTTTAGAATTGGATTTGGAGGTGGCTGCGATTTGTTATGATTTTTGGGGTGACTGGTGGTCGTATCTGGGAACAGGTGGACAGAACTATAGATGGGTCTGAGAATGATTTTTATAAAATATGAGATGGGAGAATCAAAAATTGAGAAAAATTGTGGATGAAGGGGTGGATGGATGGAACCTTCAGTAAAATTGGGCGAACCAACAGAAATCAAAAAGTGGCTCTAAGACATGAAACACAAGACGGAGGTGAACCTGGACAGAACTCTGGCAGAACTGAAATGGAAGATTGGACGAAAATAAAAAATTAGCAAACGTGATCTGAATGCTGGCCTGATTTTTGTGGGTGGAGAGGAACATCCCAGGAACAACTCCTCCAAATTTGGTAGTCAAATGAGCTCGGGGAAGACCTGTGAATTTCGAACGAGTTGCTGTGGTACTGCGCGGGCAGAACTCCGTTGATGGCGATGGCGGTGCGATGGCGGCTCGTGGCGGCGGCGGCGGCGGCGGCCACCGAAACTGATAGGGTGGAGTCTCACCACCTAAAGGAAGCCTTCACAGCTTCAAGGGGAAGAGGGAGAGGAGAAGGGGGCGGCCTAGGCCATGCTCCAACAAATTTCACAATTCTTATGGCATTAATTCATGAAAATGGGAAAATACAAGCATATATAGGTCACCCATCTAATCCATCCTCCACCGTTGGATCTAGGGGTGTGAGATGGAGGGCTGGGATGGCATGTGACCATTCCACAAAAATTAAAATAAAAAATAAGGGGAAGGGGGCGCCCTATTGACTTTGGTGGCAAGGGGGGGACAAGTTGGTAGCCACCTTGGACTTTGAAGTCCACTTGTCTCCCATGTGCCTTTTACCATTCAAACTTCTAGATGCCTCCATTTGACATGTTGATTGACCCCACATGGGGCCCATGGGCTGAGGTGGATCAATGGGAGGGGCCTGGGGGGTCCCGTGGGGCCCAGGGGTCCCATTTAGCAAATAAGCCCCTCGTACACTCATAATTACATACCGAATACAATGAAATAAACAAAAATTACACACACATAAAGGCTAACTAAATATGATAAATGGGGAGGCTCAAGGCGGAGTCTCCAGACTGTCTTCGAGCCAGATGGACGCTGAGGTGGCTCGAGTCGTGCTCCGTGTGCGGTACCGGTGGCTCGGCGTGTCGCGCCGCTCAACTGCTCGGGTGTCCGCACCACACCATACCCCCTATGGCACCCCCACCGAGAGAGAGAGAGAGAGAGAGTCGGAGGGCGTCTCCCCCTCCGGTGTTGGCAACCCCACGTCATATCATCTCTAACTTCTTCATGAGGTGGACCCAATGCGTCGTCGTCGAGCTAGAGATCTCAGTGTTGTTTATGACGTCAAGCCCGAAGAAGTCGTTCGACCTTGTGCCCTGTCTGGGTGGGGGGTGAGAGAGAAAGAAAGAAAGAGCGATAGAAGGACAATGAGGGGAGGCCATTGGCGTCAGTGATGGGGGGGAGACGAAGATGCGGAGGCAGGGACAACAGGTCGATGCACAACCTAAACAACACGATCTACACAGCAGGCCCCCTTCGCCTGCTCAAGAAGGCGGTGATGGAGTGCATCTGCCAGTGCAGAGCCCTCATCATAAGCAGCTCCATCCACTGGATCGTCTCACTGTTGTAGATGATCCCCTCCTCGGGTTGATACGATTCCCCCCATCATAAATTTGATCAATTCCTTCTTCATATTAGAGGACAGTTGAAAACAAAGGATTCACTGATTGATCAAAAGAGATTGACACCCCACCAATTATCGTGATTTACCTATAAACTGACAACGAAAAAATAAGAGGAGAGAGAGAGAATGAGAGAGAGAGGGAGAGAGGAGGGGACGACGAAATTCACTTGTTAATCAAGGAGGACACATTGCCAGAGTAGCTGGGCCTCGTCTTCCCTAGCGCTGATAGCAAGAGCTGGAGAGGAGGAATCGAGGGAGGGCGCCGAGGTCGGTGGGGTTGGACGTGGGTGAGAGATGCAGGGGGTAAGGGAGGGGGTGACAGGGAGCCACTGGGCCTCATTTTCCCTGGCGCTAGCAGCAAGAGTGGGACCAGGGGAGAATGAGGGCACTGACATTAGTGGGGTGTGGGGGAGGGGGAGTTGGAGGGGGTCTCCCCCTCCGATGCGAGCAACCCCACCCAGTGAGGTGGGCGGTGTAGTGTGTGTGTGTGTGTGTGTGTGTGTGTGTGTGTGAGAGAGAGAGAGAGAGAGAGAGAGAGAGAGAGAGAGAGAGAGAGAGAGAGAGAGCCCACCCAATGGTTGGAGGGGAGAGAGAATAGAGAGAGACAAAGAGAGAATGAGAGAGGGAGAGAGAGTGTGTGCGAGAGAGAAGAGGCGGTGTCGAAGCCCACATAGTGGCCGGAGGGGTGGGAGGTCAGAGAGAACAGAGAGAGAGGGAGAGAAAGTGTTGTGTGAGAGAGAATGAGCGGGAGGGTAAAGCGGGAAAGGGAAAAATTAATGGGGTAAGGGAACAAATATTCCCCCAAATATTATATTTTTTAGATTATTGTTAACTCGAAGGACTTTTTATCAAGGGTTAGAAGATTTTGGGGGTTAATAAATAAATAGTTGTATTAGAGGGCTGATTCATAATATAGCATAAATTGTAAGGGTCAAAGGTAAATTACTCTCTTGATAGGTGTCATTATCCTTTCACAGGGAAATCCTATCGTTGCATGTAATCTTTCCACCTGAGGACCCCTTATCCTTACACTTGATCCAAGTTTTCTTCTGCTCAAGTCCCAAACTACTGCCATCCTTTTGCCTAAGACATGCATAGAAATGTGTTATGTGATAGAGTTGGGTTGTTATGTGACAAAGGTGGGAACCAGGGAATTTTTTAGATTTTTCTTAAAATTCTCCTATATTTTTTGGGTTTTTGTCTCGAGTTACTTTAGCAACGGTAAAAATGACAATTACAAAAGTCTATTTTAACCATTGAAGAACGTCTTGTTCATGGGAGTTTGTTACACAAGAAGGGAGCGAGCTAACTAGCTCATTGTGATCCGGACGCTCCAAGAATGGAATCTGGTCACATTTCTTGCTTGCTCTCTCCTCTCCTTGATCTCTTCTACTGCTCTCATTCTTCCTACTTCCCTTCTTATTTTCTTGTAACCCTTCTATTATTCTTCCTCTTCAAGATCGAGCAGAACAACCCCTGTTCTGCGAGCAATCTCTCCCGACGGTGAACACTCGCCCTTGAAGCTCATACCCATGGGCTCTCTTGTGAGAGATTGATCAAGAGCCAAGGAAGGGCACTAGTAGAATGGCTTCCACGTTGATCAATAAAAGTATTGTGGAACAAGAACAAAGTAGAGATTTTACATGCAAGGCATGGTGGGTGAGGTTCATGGTGACCTCCCTAAGCCAAGCTCTTTATGTCCTCAGAGAGAGAACATAAAAAGAAGAAGAGAACAAGAGTTTTTCTATTGCTAGAATTTTTGCAGGAAATTTTTAGGCTATTTTCGTATACAACCCCAACAACATTTTGGGACTCTATCCCAAAGACTCCTGTGTAAGGTTTCGCACAGTATCATCGGGCAACGCAACAGATAATAAAAATTCTATTTTGCCCGAACCCTGTGCTATGGAATCCTAGATCTGTGCTCTAATCGATGTTTTAATCATACCAACCCCTAACTACGGGTTGCGTATTTCACCTTACGCGGAACGACGCTGTCCTCTAAGCCCGATGCAGAATACCGAGCCGCACAGATGTGCGGCCTCTAGAGCTGATCCACACGGATCCTTGTGCAGCGACGGTACCACCCCCCGAGACGACCTTCCCCGACCCTTTCACCTTCTGGAGAGAGAGAGAGAACAAGAGGGAGGAAAGGAGGGAGGAGCTAATCCTCTTCTCTTAACCCTTAATGCTTGGTTAAGCCAAGAGAGGGAGGAGAAGCTCGTAACATGCATATATATAGAGTTTTGATATTTCTGAAAAGACTCCAAAGGACCGAAACTGTATATATATCCTTTCTATTATTATACATATGTATTAAGCCCCATTTACACTCATTTCCAAAAGGAACTAAAAGGAATTAATACATACTTTTGTACAATAATAATCCGTCACCCAAGAATCCACTGTGTGCGATCCTCTAGACCCATAGTCACTCTAGTTTAAGGCCCATTAACTTTTAATTCCTAATTAGAAGTAAATTAAACGTATTATTCACTTCTACTAGAGCCGAATGATAGTTTAATTCAGTCTGAACCTTCGATCACGTTGGGTCAAGCAAATCCGCGTGATCCTAGAGGACGCCGGGTTTAAACCAGCCTGTTTGGTACTGTGGACACCGAAAATTGCACATCCAAATGCCACGCTCGGCCCAGCATCAACAACGGCCCCGAGTGAAGAAACCCCGGAGAAATCAAGCACAAGAGGCCCCACGGCCCACGGGCCTCGAAGGAAATCAAATGGGCCACGACTCGTGCTCACAATGGGCTCAAAATTGCCCATTTAGCTCTTCACCGGCACACCCCCAGGGGGGTTCAACGGCACACCCCCAGGGGGTTCAACGGCACGCCCATCCTGGGCTTCAGCGGCACGGCCTTCAGCGGCACGCCCAGCCCCTTCGGCTGCCCAGCGGCACACCCTTGGGGTCTTCACCGGCACACCCCTAGGGGGGTTTCAACGGCACGCCCATCCTGGGCTTCAGCGGCACGGCCTTCAGCGGCACGCCCAGCCCCTTTGGCTGCCCAGCGGCACACCCTTGGGGTCTTCACCGGCACACCCCTTTGGGGTTCAACGGCACGCCCCCTGGGGGGGTTCAACGGCACACCCCTTTGGGGTTCAGCGGCACACCCCCTTTGGGGTTCAACGGCACGCCCCCTGGGGGGTCTTCAGCGACACACCCTGTAGGGTCCCCAGCGGCACGCCCTTCAGGCCGTTCAACGGCACGCCCATCCGGGGCTCCAGCGGTACGCCCTTTTGGCACTACAGCGGCACGCTTGTTCAGCCCTTCAACGGCACAGCGGTGAAGCCCTTTCAACGGGCGACGTGAGGCCCATGCCCTACACATCCTTGGCGCGCAGTGGAGCCATATGAGGTGGCAGCCGATCGTTGGGCCACGTGGCCTAGTCCACTGACAGCCAGGACAGGCAGGTCAAACCTCATGATCACGGGCCACTTCCCGCTTCGGCGGCCGTGCTCGAAGGCTCCCGCCGCCCGGGGTATAAAAGAACCCTTCTCTTCGAAGACAAAAGAGGAGGAGGAAGACAGAGGGAGGGAGATACACAGACGAACATACAGAGGGGGAGAGGCTCCGACAGTAGAAGACACACACACAGGAGAAAGAGGAAAAGGGAGAAGAGAAGAAGGGACCCTTCCGGCCTGAGCTCCGTCCGACGGCCACTGGGAAGAAACAAGAGTAAGAGGGAGAGAGAGCTTGTTGTATTGGGGAGAGGGTTGGGAATGATAGCCTGTCTTAGGCCCCAATGTTTTCTTCCGTCTTGTATTTCATTCCTCCTCTCGTTCTTCGTCTCGGAGTCTTTTCCTTTTGTCCATGGCCTCATTTGGGCATTTTCTCTTGTAATATGCATGTAGGGATACGGTGCTTGGCATCCCACGAATAGAAACAATCGCCCTCCTTGGGGCTTTTCATGTTATTTCCATTGGTTTGATCCTCACTTCATAGTGCATGTAGTGTGTTACCCGTTTCCTCCGTTCCTTCGGTTTCTCTTGAGCCACCACATCAACGTGACGCCTCCCCTTCAAAGTCTGGCTTTGGGGGTCCCTCATTCATTTCCAATAACCCTTCCTCTTTTTTTGGGACAATCTGCAAGCCCACACACACTTGGCCCTTTGAATCCTTCAGCGATGCATCCCTTTGGCCCCCGAGCGGTACACCCCCAAGTGCCCTCAGCGGCACACCCCATCTGCCCTTAGCGGCACACACCCAAGTGCCCTCAGCGGCACACCCCACCTGCCCTCAGCGGCACACCCCGTCTGCCCTCAGCGGCACGCCCTTTGAACCTTCAGCGGCACACCCCTAGCTGGCCCCAGTGGTACACTCTTCTGGCCTTCAGCGGTACACCTGCTGGCCAAGCCCGAGCCCGTTGTTTTCCTTCATGTTTTCCGAGGTTCTTTAAAGGTGTTGCTCCCCCGGGGGCCCACTTCCAGTTGTCGGGTTCCGTCACTCCATGTGGGCGCGTTCCCTTTATCTCCCTTACGCCCTAGGTCAAGGGGAGATGCTGCCGAATTTTCCGTGAGGAATTAATAAACAATTAAAAGAGGCAAAAGGAAGCAATAAACAAGCAAGACAATTGACGAAGCCTTCCAACCTATCAAATCACTGCCGGCATCACGATGAGAACCGGACCGAGCTAACTAACCACCCAGCAGCCCGAGCATCCGACCTACAAGAAAAGAGACCGAACCGAACAAAGAGAACAAACACGGGAGGAACTTTGTATAAACTACACGAAAGTTAAGAAAAGAAGAAAAGAAAAGCCTTAAAATAAATAGTTGAAAACTGATCGAGCCTCCACCCTCATTGACCTTCAGCGGTACGCCCCATTGACCTTCAGCGGTACGCCCCCTTGGCCTTCAGCGGCACACCCTCATTGACCTTCAGCGGTACGTCCCATTGACCTCCAGTGGTACGCCTGTTTCAGCCCCCAGCGGTACGCCCCTTTGGCCTTCAGCGGTACGCCCTTTTCAGCCCTCAGCGGCACACCCCAAGCCTCCAGCGGTACACCTTGTTTCCTTCGCCGGCACACTACACGCATGCATGTATGTACATCACGACAAGGGCATTAACAATAGCAAATAAATCAATAAAAATTACGCTAATTAAAGGCCTCCGAATGCCCAATATTAATCACGATAAAAGAGGTGGGAGGGATAATAATAAATAAATAATAACAATAAGAATAATCATGAATAAAAGAAGAGAAATCATCCCGATCAAAGGCACGAACAAACGGTAAACATCGAATCAGAAATCCCAGAAGATATAACTAAGAAAGCCCCAGATAAAAGACGCTAACATCCACACTGTAGCCCTCTCTCTCTCCGGGACCCGGGGCAAAAGAGAATAACGACGCTGCCCTTTCAGGTCAAGCCTGAGTCTCGGGAATTCCCCCGACATGGCCGGGCTTTGATCTAACCTCGGGCCGACACCCTAATCGGACCGGATTTGTTTTCTCGTTCCGGATACCTTCCGAATCTTCATTCAAAATTGCCGCATGCTCGGCAGACATTTGAAGGGATCTACCTCGGTTTTCTCATTGTGATTCCGCTGCGGACCTGTGTCCGAATGCGAAAAGGTCTACGAGCGGCCGACATGGCCGACAGTTTATGGCCTTAATACAACTTTCAGTGTGACCCATCCCTATCTCTCTCGCATAATTAGTGTTACTCCTTTCGGCCGCGGGGCCTCTAATTTCGGCAATTAATCAAGGGTATTCCCTCATATGAGGGATGTAAATGACGTCGTGACCTTTATGGCGCGACGGGATTCGGTCCCGACACGAACCCCACAATCGTCTGACGAAGTCAGATCGAGCGCACCATGGGCTCTTCGGAGCCCGAATAAATCGTCACCTCGGTGACTGGCACGCCCACGCACTTAATAAACCAACAAACGAATAAAATGATTGTTAAACGAAAAGTGCGTCCACAACTCTGGCACGCCCGGTGGGACCGATCCACCCTTCATCTCTTTGCCGAAATTAGGGGCCCCGCTGCCCCCTTCTTGTAATACTAATTATGCCACTTTCTTAAATGCAGAAAAAAGAGAAAGGCATCGTGGAGCCGACAATGGCTGTTGTCTGCAGCCCTGAGATTGTGAAGAATCATGTGCGAGGCGGCTACCTGGCAGTGCCCCTCACTTTCGGGAGCTTCCCTCCCACCGTGGGCTTCCCCAACTTCTTGGGGGTGGCCTTCGTTGACATCCTCGACGCACGAGCGCCCGAGGAGCCTCAAACCAACGCTCCTGCTCCGAGAGCCGTCGAAGCTGCCGCCGGCCGAGCGGTGGCCGAAGGCAACAATAGCGTCCCCACAACGACGCTCAGCTGCAACGTGCACCACGTGCACCAGACCACCGGCCCGTTCCACCAAGGGTCGGCATCCCACCGAAGGAGGCTTCGGAGAGGCAACATCGGCGCCGGCTCAGGGCGTCGCATGTCCAACTCCGGAAAGTCCATGACGGTTGGGGCCCTCCGAGTCCGCCTAGACGGCCAGAGGTCCCAGGTGACGCCAGACCGCGTCGTCCCGACCGTCCCAGTCCGCAACTCCTTTCAAGGGCTGGAGAAACTAAAAGGGAAGGTGACGCCCGCTGTTGTGGCCACCCCACCAAAGATTGCACCGGCTCGCAAGCTGGCCAAACTGAAGCAAGTCTGGGTACCCAGGGAGGCCCAGCCCACTGCACCCGCCGAGGCGGGGCCCAGCACTTTCCGCCCGAGGAGGGCCCGAAGAGATGACAGGGTCGAGGCAGTGACCCCCACTCTCCGACCGGCACCCGTCATTCCGGTGCCGCCCGAGAATGCTCATCGCCGTCGCCGAGGGCGCCGGCACAACGCCGCCCGCCCGGCGCTCGGGGCCTACGCTCCTCCTGCTGTCGTCATCGACGCGCAACCACAGGCCGCTCTCCCTGACCAGGAGTGGGAAGGGATCGAGCAGGCTATGAGAAACTACCTCCGAGGCCCTGGTAGCACCCCCGCTGGCCGCCAGAGACTACTGGGGGCAATGACCTCCGCCTTCCAGGAAGAAAGGGGGGAACCTGCACCTAGTATGAAGTCGAGGACCCGCCCGGAAGAGCCGCGCCAGTCCCCTGTACGGGAGGAGGCGCCGTCCCGACGGTCGGTCTTCGACAGGCTAACATTCCCAGGAGGACCGTCCCGGAGGGCGTCAAGAAGAAACAAGAATAAGAAATGGCAGACATTCACCTGCAATATGGCAGGGGTCCATGGTCGGTTTGGGGCCCTACCTACCGACCCGGAAGAATTGGCCAGAATAGCCGCCAGGCCGGGACCCCTTACCAGAAGAAGGAGAGCGGCAGGCGGCGCGACACCCACGGGGCCCCTCACGGCCCTCACGGCCAATGTGGTCACCACCGGCGACACGAGTGGCGGACCCTCGACATCATCCGAGAATGCCCCGGCCGAAGAGACAGGGGGCATGCCCAGTCTTCCCACAGCTGATCCAGCAATGCTGCTCATGATGCAACGATTCCAGCAGGAAATCGAATCACTTAAAAAGCAGTTGAATGAGCGAAACACACCACCCCCAATGTCCTGGCAGACCGAGACCATACCCGAGGTACCCAGGGACAGGGGGCAGTCTTCCGAGGCAGCTCTTCCGGCAACCCTCGATCCCCCCGGGGGCACGCCCCCGCAGCAAGCACATTGCATAGCGGTGACCCCGCCACAGGCTCCGCTTTCACAAGGGTCCCCCATGGCCCCCCGAGCGACCGTGGTAGTCACCCCGAGCGCACAGCCCGCTCATTTCTACCCGAACCCGGTCGACCCGGCGGCAGTCAGCCGGTTGATGCTTGAGCAGATGATAGATATGAAGTTGGCCGAAAGGGGCGATGGGGATCAGACGCCTTTCGACGTCTACCGAGTACCCTACCCGGCTCAGTATGCTGCCAGGAAGTTGCCGGCGGGCGTCACCAAGCCGCCGAAATTTGAAAAGTTCAATGGGCAAGGATCTCCCAGAGAGCATATTGCCTATTACGTGAACGTCATGGGAGACCTGGCTGCTGATGAGGCCTACCTCCTGAAGTTCTTCGGTTCAACACTCACCGGGCTTGCCTTTGAATGGTACTCCGGCTTGTCGCCCGGGTCGGTGGCCGATTGGCCCGACATGCAGAAGAAGTTCAAGGAAAGATTCTACGTGGCCGAGAGAGAAGTTACTATGACTGAACTCTACGCCACAAGACAGAAGAATGATGAGTCGGCCCTCGACTACATCAAAAGATGGAGGAACCTTAGTATGAGGTGCAAACGCCCCCCGCATCAGGAGGACGCAGTTCAGATCTGCAAGCAAAACTTAAAGAAAGAAATCCTAGAAAGAATGATCGGCACTGAGGTCAAGACATTTGACCGTCTGAACAATGTGGTAGTGGAGATCGAGGCATTCTTGGCCCGATACTCCTCCACCCCAGCCATGTCAAGCCAGAGGGCCAGGCAGGCGGAGAAGAAGCCGGCTCCCCCGGAGGTGCATGCACTAGACTTCCAGGCTTTTGAAAAGCAGAAGGAGAAGGCCAAGGGAGCGGCTAACCCTCCGCCGCCCAGAACCACAGAACGGCGGGAAGGCCCCTCACTAAGAGAGAAGATGAGAAACAAGTTGTATTCCTTCTCCCGGGACAAGTCCAAGCTCCTGTTTGAGTGGGCAACCAGCTACAATAAGATCACATTGCCAGAGCCGAAAAGGCCTGGCGACTCAAAGAAGAAGGATGACCCGCGCTTCTGCATGTACCACCGGGTGCTCGGGCATACTATTGAAGATTGCTACGTCTTCAAGGATGTTATTGAGTCCTTAATCAGGGACGGGGAGCTGGACATGGGGGAGCATAAAGTAGACCCCCCGCAGCCACACGAGCTGCCCAGCATAGCCTCCTTCGTCAATATGATCTCACTATATCAGGAGCTGCCAGAAGAATGGGCGAAGGCCTGTGCCCGTGCCACTTATGAAACCTTTATCATGGCCCCAGCTCAAGACCAAGAAGGGTGGCAGACTGCACCCAGAAAAACCAGAAAGGCGCGCGCCTCTCAACCTACCCCAGGAATTCACTCGAGGGTAGCAGCGCCCCTGCCTGCACCGCCCCCGGTAAACCCTGTTTGCCACGACACGGCCCCCCGGCTGGTCATGAGGCGGCCCACTCACAACAAGAAGAGCTCTGCCCCGCTACGGATGTACAAGAAGACTAGCCCGGCGGTTGAAAAACTCCAGGCTATTATCGACGGGCTTGAAGATTATAAGCAGCCCAAAATCCAGCCCGTCGAGCTAAAACAATATGTCCCCTGGGAGGAGTTCGAGTCACTCGAGCTGGCTCCAGGAACAGAAGCTGATGCAGACAAAGAGCCTCCCCTGTGGGGTGAACCTATTCGAGAGCAGCCGTCCGCTGCAGCGGGCAAGAAGAAGAAGAAGAGAAGACCCAGGGGCAAGAAGAAGAAGGAGGTCGTCTTCGCCTGCAACACCCTCTCGGCGTTGTTCGACACCTCTCTCTCCCTGGAAGAGAAAGAAGAAGAGCCACCCCATGAGCCGGCGGAAGTGAGTCAAGCTGAAGCATCCACCTCCCAGCACGCCACCAGGTCAAGGAGGAAGTGGGGGCGCTCTCCTCAGGGCAGCCTCAACATCATGCTCAGGGGGGAACAACCATACCAGGTTCCCGAGCCCGAGGTCCGAGGCACCGAGATCCCTCCTCCATCAGGCCTCTACCCCGGAGGCACCAAGAGTCAAGGCGCCCCGTCGTTCGCCGAGTTCCTGTCAGCTCGAGCAGGAAGGCGGGCGCACCCCCAGGGGCCCGCTGCGGCCAGTAAAGCAAGCATTCCTCAAGCTCTGCCAGCTGCAACTCCTGCCCAGCCAGAGGAAGAATTCAGCGGCACCCCAAACCTCGCCGAATTCATGCGAACAGCGGAGGAGGCCCAACAGGCCCCGCCTGCTCAACGGGCTACAACAGATCCCGCAAAGGAGGCGTCCCCTAATCCGGCACCCCAATCCCAGGATGAGGGCAGGCGCAGCAAGCCCGAAGAGATGAAACTGCTCAAGGTGCGGGCGGCCGAGCGAATAGTCAGACACCTCAAGAAAATCCCGACCCAGTTCACGGTGTGGGAGATGCTGTCCCTGAATGAAGAAACACGGCAAGCCATCATCGCCGCACTCCAGACGCCAGCACACCTTGAAGCCTGTTTGGCAGAATTATCACCTGAAGTAGCAGTGGCTTTCACAGAAGATGACATGCTCTTACCGACTTGCAGCCATAACAGGCCCCTCTATATGAAAGGGTAGCTGAACGGCCAGCCTATCAACAGGGTCTTGATCGACCCAGGGGCAGCAGTGAATATACTCCCGTACCGGGTATACCAGAAGCACTACTTTGATGTACACCTGGTCGAAGTTAAAAATGTCAAGATTGCCGGCTTTAACCAGAAATGTGAGGTCCCCATGGGGGTCGCAGAGTTCAACTTGACCTTTGACGACTTCACCTCCAAAGTCCAGTTCCACGTCATCAACTCCAACACGTCCTACAAGGCGTTGCTCGGCCGGCCTTGGCTACACCAAAATAAGGTGGTGCCCTCCACCTTGCATCAGTGTATCAAGTACCCCTGCGAGGGAAAGGAAGTCAGAATCTTCGCCGACCTCCACCCGTTCGAGGTGTTTGAGTGTCACTTGTCAGATGCTAATCTGTACTTGGAAGAGGCGAAGCAAGCTCCTCAAGCTGCCCGAGACAAGGGAAAGAAGAAAATGGAATCGGGAGGCTGGTTTCCTCCGCCGCCCCCAGGCTATGTGGCTCCCACACATGTACCATGCATTGCACAAGAGGAAGGGGTATTTAGGGCAGCCCCTCTCCCCATCTACCCCACACCGGGGGCACCCTGCCTCGAAGACCTGCTAGAAGATGTCAGGGTCCCGCCAGGGATCGTCAAGCCGATAGCGAAAATTGAATGCCAAGCGGCTGAGCAATTGAGAACCTTCGAGGTGCCTAACCCCGAGGGGCCGCCCACTATCTTCTATGTGGCCGGGGAGAAGCCGGTCAGGGAAGACGATGATTGCCGGTTCCCTGACGAGTTGCATGACCCGCACGTCCCCATTAAGGGACTTCCCCACATGACTGACCGGGCAGCCAGAATGGTCAGGAAGCAGAAGATTCCTCCCTACCAGCCCTCCAGCCGGAAGGAAATGTTTGAAAAAATGTGGAACCCACCAAACCTGGATCGACGGTTGCTGAAAGTCACCAAGCACCCCGGTCTGGGCTTTTCACTAGAAAATTACTACGAGACTGATGTCATATCGATCTCAACATGGCCCGGCGACGATCCCGTAGAAGCTACAGATTCGCAGAAAGCTTGTCAAGACGCACATCCTGCGCCCCCAATGCAGGAGACACAAGACGAGGAGATCTTCCTTTGGAAACCTCCCCGCCGCCGTTGCATAGAGAAGACCCCCTCCTTCTCCCAAGTGTCGACCTCGAAAGGGCACACCGGCGAGACACCCTCGCCCCGGCCGGTCGGCGAAGCAAGAAGCAACAGCATGGGCCAGGCTCCGAATTCCCCTCGATACGACCCCGTCATGTACGCCTTGTACCACGGGCAGCAACGGGAGATCGAGATGTTGAAAAGGCGGCTAGCTGAGTTAACCTCGCTAGTCGCCGACCTGATCCAGGGCTCCCTCCCCCCATGGGGTGGCCGGATGCCTCGGCCCCGGGGCACCAGTCCCAACGCCCCCGCTTTGTCAAGGCGGGAGATGAGAGACATGGCGAGCTTGCTGACCGAGCAGCCAACCAGGCAAGGGCTAACACTCCAAGAGAAGCTGCAGAAACCCTACTCTTTCCCGAGAGAGAAGACCCGGGGCATCTTCGACTGGGCCTGCCATTACGGTAAGGTCTCCCTCCCACGGCCCAAGAGGCCACAAGACACCAGAAGGAGTGGGGACCCACTATTTTGCCCTTACCATCAGATGCTGGGTCACGCCATTGAAGACTGCTATGTCTTCAAAGACATTGCTCAAAGCCTCATTGACAGGGACGAGCTCAGAATGGGGGACTACGTGGTAGCCCCACCACGCCCCCATGTGGCGGACAACCCCAGGACAGGAGCCTACACTGTGTCCATCCAACACCAGGCGCCCGAAGATGCGGCTACCCCGGCTCCCGCAGGAGCGGTCTATGATGAATACACGGAGGAGCCCGAGATGGACCTATGCCCCTCTGAGCCAGCGGACCTCACGTACCCGACGGCTACGGCCCGGGAGGAGTGCGAGATGAATGCGGCCTCCATGCCCAGTCGTGATGAACAAGAAGAGGGAGATGGCGTCCTCGAGCCCGAGGACAATGAAGACCAAGACTTCGTCGATTTGTCGCCAGCCCCGCCAGAAATTGAAAATGGCGGCCAGGTCACGGTCGACGAATTGATTGAGGTCAACCTTGGTACAGAAGACGACCCCAGGCCGACTTTCCTCGGTGCTCTTATGCCCCTGCAGGAGCGAGAACAATACACAAAGTTGCTACAAGAATTCCGGGATTGCTTTGCCTGGAATTACAAAGAAATGCCTGGGCTCAGCACCGAAGTGACTCAGCACATCCTGGCCATTGATCCTAAGGTGGAACCAGTGAAGCAACCTCCCCGGCGCATGAGGCCGGAGTTAACCAGCCAGATCTGCAAGGAGGTCGACAAGCTCATAGATGTCGGCTTCGTGGCGGAAAACCAATACACCACATGGTTGGCCAACATTGTACCAGTGAAGAAGAAGAATGGACAGATCAGGATTTGCGTGGATTTCCGCGACCTGAATAAAGCCTGCCCAAAAGATGACTTCCCGGTGCCTATCACCGAAGTGATGATCGATGCAACTACTGGCCACGAGGCCTTGTCCTTTATGGATGGGTCGTCCGGCTATAACCAAATCTGGATAGCCGACCACGACCGGATTCACACCGCCTTTAGGTCACCTAAAGGGATATTTCACTACAAGAGGATGCCCTTCGGCCTCAAGAATGCTGGTGCCACATATCAGCGGGCGATGACCAAGATCTTCGACGAGCTGCTATACAGCAAGGTCGAATGCTACATCGACGACCTGGTCGTCAAGACTAAAAAGAGGGATGAGCATCTGGATGACCTCAGGGTCGTCTTCCAAAGGCTCCGTCTGTATGGGCTGAAAATGAATCCCATGAAGTGCGCCTTTGGCGTGTCCAGTGGAAAGTTCCTCGGCTTCATTGTTCGACACAGAGGGATCGAGATCGACCCCTTTAAGATAAAAGCTATCCAGGAGCTGCCCCCTCCGAAGAATCTGGGAGAGCTGAGATCCCTACAGGGGCGTCTAGCTTACATCCGCAGGTTCATTTCCAACCTGTCGGGGCGCTGCCAGCCATTCCACAGACTAATGATGAAGAATGCACCTTTCAGCTGGGGTCATGAATGCCAGCACGCGTTTGACCAGTTAAAGGAGTATCTGAAGACCCCGCCTGTCCTGGGGGCACCTGTCAAAGGCAGACCGCTGATTCTATACATAGCGGCCACCGAATACTCACTGGGGGCAATGCTCGCCCAAAACAATGATGAGGGAAAAGAGCAGGCTCTCTACTACCTCAGTCGAAGATTGGTGGGTGCAGAAGGTAAGTACAACCCGATTGAGAAGATCTGCCTTGCCCTGGTCTTTGCAGTCAAGAAGATGAGGCACTATATGCTGTCCCATGAAGTCAGCTTGATATCCAGGGCCGACCCCATTAAGCACATCCTTTTTCAGCCCGTCCCAAAGGGGCGCCTTGGCAAGTGGGCCGTGCTACTCATGGAGTTCGATATCACCTACGTGCCGCAAAGGGCCGTTAAGGGACAAGCCGTCGCGGATTTCTTCGCGGCACATCCCGTGCCCGAAGACTCCCCGTTGGCCACCGAGCTACCTGAAGATGAAACACTGGAGGTAGACCAAACACAACAAGCCATCTGGCAGCTTTACTTTGATGGAGCCTCAAGGACAGAAGCGACCCCGTCCGGGCGCACCAAGGTACGAGCCGGAGCAGGCATCGTCCTCAAGTCGCCGGACGGAGAGGTGATGCACACTTCTTGCTGCATCAGCAAACCCTGCACCAATAATGAAGCAGAGTATGAAGCCCTGATCATCGGCCTCCAGGTCGCCCTCCAAATGGAGATCAAAATGCTCCAGGTGTTCGGCGATTCGCTGCTGGTCGTTAAGCAAGTCCAGGGGCAGTTTGATGTCCGAAAACCTGAGCTACTCCCGTATCACACTAAAGCAAAAGGGCTCATGGAGCGGTTCTACCTCCTCGAGATAGGCCATGTCGCCAGAGGGGAGAACGCACAAGCCGACGCATTGGCAAAATTGGCAAGCTCACTGGCGGTGCCCCCAGATGGATATCTCCATATCCAAGTAATAAACCAACGCCAGATGCCCAGCATGATAGAAGAAGAGCCGGAAGAAGAGGACCTACAGGTCGCTACAGCAGAAGCTGTCAGCCTGCCTGACTGGAGGGACCCCCTAATGCAGTGGTTCAGGCACCAGCAACTACCCGACCGAAGAGAAGAAAAGATCAAGCTGGTCAGAACCAAGGACTCCTATGAGTTCCGAAGCGGAATATTATTCCGGATTGTGGCCGATGCCAAACGGAAGCTGCTCCTCCGATTCTTGTCCATTGAAGAAGCTTGGAGGGTTATGAAGGAGGTCCATGCTGGCATAACTGGCGCACACCAGGCGGGGCCGAAAATGAAAATTGAAATCAAGAAACTTGGCTATTATTGGCCTGCAATGTTCAACGACTGTTGCGAGTATGCTAAGTCGTGTCAGAGATGTCAGGAGCATGCCACCATTCCCAGAAGACCTCCTGCACCACTACACCCAACAGTGCCCAGTTGGCCGTTCGCCCAATGGGGAACGGACGTCGTGGGCCCCTTGCCCGCGTCTTCCACAGGTTGCAAATACATTCTGGCAGTGACCGACTACTTCTCCCGCTGGGCCGAGGCCGTTGCCTTACGGGAGGTCACCGGAGAAATCGCGGCCAGGTTTGTCCTCCGCAACATCATAGCCCGGTTCGGCGTGCCCGACCGAATTGTGTCAGACAATGGCAGCCACTTTCGCAACCAGAAAGTCTATCGACTAGCAGAGAAATACAAAATTGATTGGAGGACCTCAACTCCTTACAATCCACAAGCTAATGGGATGGCCGAAGCTTTCAATAAGACACTCTGTACTCTCCTGGCCAAGACTGTTAGCCCTAACAAAAGGGATTGGGAAGGAAGAATGTATGAAGCGCTTTGGGCGTACCGAACCGTATACAAGACCCCAACGGGCTGCTCGCCCTTCTCTCTCGTATATGGCTCGGAAGCAATCATCCCCGTCGAACTGGAGATACCGTCCCTCAGGGTCGCCATTCAGCATGGGCTTGTCCCCGAAGGGCAGACCAACACCGAGCGAAGGCTCGAAGAACTCTCCAGCCTGGAAGGAAAGCGGCTTCAAGCCCAACAGAATATCCAGGTCTACCAGGCCCGGATTGCACGCGCCTTTGACAAGCTCGTCAAGGAACGCGAATTCAAGAAGGGTGACCTTGTCATGGTCAAGAGAAGAGATCTCATGGCGGCCAACCCCAAAGGTAAGCTAAACGAGAACTGGCTCGGACCCTACGTAGTCCAAAAAGTCTACGAAGGCGGAGCCTATGTAATTGTCAACCACCGCGGGGAGGTTCAATTCCCGCCTCTTAATGGAAGGCACTTGAGGCTGTACCACGCCCCAGCGCCCCCATTCAGGTAATAATATTACTCTTCGCCCCATTTTGGGGCGGAATTTGCGTGATTAATGTCCGAATGATTTGGCCACCAGCCGGGCTTCCGAAAAAGGGAAGAAAGGAATAGAAAGAGAAAGAAAGACAAAAAAGAGAAAGACAAAAAAAAAGAAGAAAAAAAAAAGAAAAAAATGGAAAGAGGAAAAAAAAGAAGAAAAAAAAAGGAAAAAAATGGAAAGAGGAAGAGAGAGGAAAAAGAAAAAAAAACGGAAAGAGAAAGAAGAAAGAAGCAAAAAGAAGAAAAAAAAAGAGAAAAAAAGAGAGAGAAAAAAAAGAGAGGCCAGAAAGGGGGAACGCCCCCCATTTCCAGTCACCGCCCCGCATCAGCGGGGGTACTAAAAATTGATTTAAAAAAGGAAAGAAACAAACTCTTCTCTCCGTCCTTTCCGGGCGGTGAGTACCCCTTTGGCTCGGACCTCACGTCCGGGTCATTGACTAGACAAACTCTTCTCTCCGTCCTTCCCGGGCAGTGAGTACCCCTTTGGCTCGGACCTCACGTCCGGGTCACTGACTAGACAAACTCTTCTCTCCATCCTCCCCGGGGGGCGAGCACCCCTTTGGATCAGACCTCCCGTCTAAGTCACTGACTAAACGGACCTTTCTATCCGCCACCTCTGAACGGCAAAAGGGGTCTCTGGCCAAGTACCCCTCACTCGAGACCAGCACGCGCTTCCAATATTGCGGCAAAACCAGGGAGTTGCCCGTTCGGTATGGTGGAGTGGTCCCCTCGTCCTCCCCCTGGGAAGGCGAGCACTCTCCTGTACCCTGACAGGGGTCCCTGCCTGATCCTTCCAAAGTGAATCCCCGCAAAGACTCATACCCTGCCAATGGGTCCCTACACGAAAAGGGGGAAAAGATACAAGAGCGAGGGAAGAGGAAGGAGAAAACAATATGCACGGAAGAGAAAGAGGGATGGGAAAGCTCCCTCCGGGACAAATGCATACACCAGGAACGCGTGAAATCATAAATGCTTTGCTCTATTCAAAAGAGGATCAAACTACATGTGCTGCGGGGCATACCCCTGTGTTACATTCAAAATGAAAGAGAAATTAAGGGATGCAACGCTTAGTCGATGTCCCTGAAGATGTCCTCGAGGGGGAGGATCCCGACGCAAGGGAAGTTCGTCATATCGCGCAGTCGGCCCCTCAATCCCTCAAGACGGGCGAGCTCCGCTTCGACGGACGCCATTTCAACGTCGGCGATGGCAAGGGCTTCCCTCTCCTCTGCCACCGCCCCTTCCGCCTCGGCGAGGCCAAGTTTAGCCGCAGCGAGATAGCCCTCCAGCTTCTCAATCCGATTCTTGAAGGAACGAACGCTGCCTTCGCCTTCCTCTAGGGCCTTTCCGTGGCGTTCTCTACTGTCGCGTCGGGCCTTTGGGGTCTGCAGATATTCGTCTGCCTGAGCATCAAGGGCGGCACGTTCGTCAGGAGCCTGGGTCTCCAGGAACTCGCGGCGCTTGACATACTTCAGCAACAGCAGAACCCGCCGCGACCATTCTCCCAGCGGGCAGCTGAGCACTTGCAACGCCCCGGTCAATTGCACCACTATAGTATGCACCTCCCTATATGACAGAGAAGGGTCGGCGAGGAGCATGGTCCGTAGAGTGATCAGCATTTGGCGTACTGGAGCTTCTGATGACATATGGCTGACTGAGGGCGCTACCGGAGGAGTGAATTCCACGGTGCTGTCCACCTCTGCCCACAGGTCGGTATCTGCCGCCACTGAAGATGAAGGAAGGGCGAGGGTCAAGTCGCCCGGCCGGCCTAGCTCGACGAGAGACTCTTGGCCAACCACTGCCTGGGGAACGGACGAGACCATTGCCGAAGCCTCCGGCGCCCCCGTCGTTTGGATTTCCCCTGCCCCCTTTGCCTCCGTCTGGCCCGACCCTGCCACTGCTCCAAGGGGCAGGGGTGCAGGGGCCGTCACCTCGGCAAGAGGAGGAGCTTCGAGTAAGGCCAGGCCCGAAGTCGCCACCCATGAACTCCTCCCTCGCGGCTGAGATCCCTCCAGATGTGCACGGAGCCCCGCAAATATCTGCTGCAAGAGCGGGTCCCCCATCTTAGCCGGGAGTTTCGGGAAGGGCGGAAGCGGAACCACCAGCTGGGGTAAACGTCCCGCTTCCATGAGCACAGCCAGGCTCTCTCTCTCCAAGCCCAAGACTGGAGCCGGCCCCTCCACCGCTATCGGGCCAATGCTCGGTCTCCGTTTGGCCACGGCCTTCCGGATACGGCCAGGCGCCTTCCCCGGCATCGGCATCACCTGACCATGGGAATGGGAATCAGCTATTCGCCATCTAGAATAAACCATGCAAAAAGGAGACCGCGGAGCCCGCATACTCACCTCAGCCGCTGGGACAATGCTACCTTCAGGCGCGATCTCTCCCTCCTCCAGAGGCTCGCCCGCCGCTCTGGTAGTACCGGAGGGCTCCACGGGCATTTCCTCTCGAAGGGCGTCGAGTAAAAGAGCCAATTTGCCCATGCCGACATCGACCCCTGTTGGGCGGTCGATCAGCGCAGCCGGGGCAGCCTCCTCTGCGACCTCAAGTTCGGCCGGTTCTTGAAAATCCTAAAAAAAGGGGGGGGGGGGATAAAGTCGTCAGTCAATCACAAAAAGGGAAGGGAGAGCCGGCCCAAACAAGCTCACACTCACGGCGGTCTTCCCCACAAGGCTCGGGGAGCCAGCAAGTAAGGGGGCCCCGAAGACCGGCTCGGGCGGCTCCGATGCCCCGGACACGCCCTCGTCAGGAGCTGCTTCGTCGGAAGAGTAATTGTAATCTACCTCTTCCCCAGACGGAGACTCGACCGCCATCGGCTCGGCCTGGGCCGGCAGAGGAGCTTCCTCCTCAGAATCTCTGTCCAGCACGTCCTCCCTCGGGCTAGGCAAGGCTTGTACTCCGATCTTCTTCCTCCTCACATATGTCAGCGTCATCGGGAGGTCGAGATCAGGCCACAATGACTTGGTGGCCGCCGCAGCAACGCCTGTCATGCAAAGGAAGATAAGCCATGCTGAATCTACTGGCCCCCAGGACACAAAAAAAAGGAGCTAACCGTATAGTCGAAAATATTTACCCCCTCCAGTTCCTGCGACACGAGATGACCCACGGGCTTCCTCAACAGGCAAACCCTTCTCGGGAGTCCCAGCCGTACCCTCGCCCGGGAGCAACACGGGCGCCGATTTCTCCGTGCTGCCCGTGAGATAGAAGCGCATCGTCGCCATGCGCGAATCCGAGGCCAACTCGGGAGGCCGGTCGACCACAGACGACACGGGCGGCCGATGAATCTCACTAGCTTCGCGGCTCGGTTCGGTCTGCGTGGCTTCGAATTCCTCGAAGGACAAGACAGGGGCCACCGGCGAGGCTGCCGTCGGAGCCGGGGATGCCTCGGTCCGCTGCCGTTTTGCCGTCTTTTGCCCGGCCACCTTGGCAGCAGCCAGTGCCTTCTTAACGGGCGACTGTGCCCGGGGCCTTCCCGTTGCCTGCGGCAAGGGAGCCGGAGCCGCTGCCGGGGTCGCCTCTGCCGGGACCGCAACTTCACCCATGTCAGGCGTGGGCACGGGCTCTCCCATAGAAGCTGAGACAAAAGAAGTATCCAGGTGTCAAGACTCCACTCCAAAATAAAAGGGGGGGGGGGGAGATTCAAGAGACACGCTAATGATCGGGAACACTGACCGGCAGGTTGACCTGGCTCGGGACGGGCAGCCTCGAATTCCTCGAAAGACGGGACTAGTGGTGCCAGAGGAACAGCCGTCGAAGCCTTAGCCGTTTCTGTCTTCCTCCGCTTTGTATCCCGTTGCTTAGCCGCCTTGGCGGCGTCCACCGCCTTCTTCACAGGCGATTTAGCCCGGGGCCTCTTCGCAGCCTTAGGCAAAGGAGCCGTGGTCGGGGCCAGCGGCGCGGCTTCAAAATACGCAGGCTTCTTCACCAGCCGGAGGAGGTTCCGGTACGTGGCCATCTGCGTGCTGTCGGGATGGTCTGCAAAGAAAGGGGGGGAAAGAACGAACATGCATATACCATTAGTACCTAAGTCACCGCGAGAGCCGCAGTGCTGATGGACAAAATCGAAGAGCAAGAGGGAGCTGAATACCATGAGGGTCAGTGTACAGCCGCAGCGTGATCGGCCAGTAGCTCAGGGACATCTCCTTGTCCCGACGTGCCGCCTCCCGGACTAGCCAACAAACGTCCTCAATAGTTTGACACCGGTCCGTGAGGTTGGCCAGATCCGCATGCTTCTTGGAAGAAAGGTGACAGAAAAGGTTGAAGTGGTCCATGCCCCACCCATCAGCATAATAATAAGGGATGTGCAGGCGCTTGCCCAGGATGGAGGCCGTCACATCTTCAATCTTCATCCCATTCACCCGGAGGAGGACATATAGCCACGTGGTATCCTTGTAATTCTCGGGCTTCCTCTCCTCCCGCCTCACGAACGTGCGATACAGGCATGCCAAGTCCCTCTCTGGGCGCCAGCTCTTGGCAGGAGTCCCCTCTTCCTCTATGGGGAATGGGTAGTTGATGAGCTCCAGACGGTCGCTCCCCACCCGGCACAAGTCCCGCAGCGTCTTCTCGTAGTCATCCTTAGCCGCTGGGGGTAGCTCCACCTTCGGCGTCGGCCTCATGTCCCGGGCTTCCCGGCGAGCCATCAGATACGCTGCCACTTCCTTTTCCTGTCTGTTCTTGAGCCGAAGAAGATGGTCTGGCTCAATATCAAGCACTGGCACTGGCTGCCGGCCAAGGAATCTCCTTTCGGCGCCATCCCAACAATCGGTCTTGTGCAACCGATAGAAAGCCGTCCGGGCATTCCACCACTTTATGTAATCTTGGGTCACTCGGGGGACACGACCCGGGGCCGGTACCCTGAAAGAGGCGGAGTCCGCTCGGTGGAAGAAGTCCCACCAGCTTTTGGCGTGCTCGGCAACCAAACCTCCCCGGACATTCCGCGAGGGCAAGCCGAATTGCGCATGATAAGCAAGGATATGCTGATCATACCCGAAATTGCGACCGAACCGGAAAGGGTAATATGGCTCCAGCAACACATTCTCCCCCTTTCTGAATACCAGCACGCTCGGGCGAATTGACAGCGCCCAGTCTCGCAGTTCTGGCTCCAGTAGTGGGCGCACCACGTTCTCCTGGCTGATAGGATGAACGTACCTCTCCACCTGGTCATCCTTGCATTCCCTCTTATTATTCACGAGGGGGCTTGAGTGTGCGGCCAGCGTCCAGAAATGAATAGTACCGACTGCATCCCGGGGAACCGTGGTCAACCGCCCCCGGATATCATACATCCGCATCGAGGTAGAAGCCGGCTCTGCACTCGCGAACTCCAGCATCCTCGGTATCAGCCCCCAATCCTGGAGAACTCGCGGGGCAAACTCCGGGAATAGCGAACAAACCCACGCGTTGAAGAAGTGCAGTGGGCACACATACCGGGCCTGCCTGGGAAACTGGTGCGTGCTGATATCCCCCAAGGCCTTGTAAATTAAGCAGAGGGTGGCCGGGCACAGAGAAAGCTTGATCCCCCACGCCATTTGGCACGCCGGGTAGATGGCGTCCGGCCGGATAACTGTCTCGTCGCCGTACGGCATGGCAAATGAGCATAGCCAGTACGTGAGATAGGCGGCGCAGTGGGTCTGGGGATCCAAACCCATCGGGTTAGGCCCGCTTCGACGCCCTCTAGACGGGATCTTCACGTCAAGCTTGGGCTTTGCACGCTTCTTGGGAGCCACGGCAGTACCAACGCAGGGGAATTCCTCGTACCGCTTCGGCCCGTCGAAGAAATACTCCAGCCACAGGGGCATGCGCACCCTCTTCCTGTCCCCACGGGCGGGCTGCTTCCCCTTGTGCGACAGCTGGTACAGCTCCCGGTACGCCTTCATCAGGTACCGGTATGAATACCCCAGAGAATAATAGCCGTCCCCGTTGGTCTCGTCTTTGATTAGGTCCGGGAGGCATATTTCTTCATAAGGCTCCCCGTCAATGGGCAAGCCGCTCAGCTGGCTTAGGCTCCATAAATCCAGAGAAGTCTCGCCCTCCGCCGTGTAGAAGGTGTTAGTCGCTGCGCTGAACACCTCTATCATGCCGCAACAGAGGCCCTTGGAAATGGGATAGCCATATCGGGAGGCGTATACGCTGTGATAAACGCCGACCCGGACCAGCAAAGGAGCATAGTTGAACAGCACATGCTCCGTGAACTCCACCGCCCTCTCCCGGAAGGTGTGGGCGTCCTGAAGCTTCAGCTCCCCGAACCAGCCCAGTGATAGATCATACTTGAATCTGATGGCCAAACAGTCCAAGATGAAGGGCTCTTCTCTGTAGCCCCACTTCAGGGGAGCCAAGAACAGGCCGAACCGAGGCGCCTCGTTGTGCACTTTCCCGGCAGACAAGTCCCATCTGGCCGGAGTAAACTGAGGCGCCCGCACCAGCTTGTCTTCAGCCGGCAGTACCCCTTCGATCCCTAGGACCGGCTTCCATTCCCGGGCTTCTCCCACCAGGTACATCGGGATACTCCGGGGAACGCTGTACAACAGGCTATCCCGGGCCTGCAGTATAGCCTGTTCAGCCTTCTTCACGACCCGGAAGTCTCGCCCTTCCCGCGAGCGAAAATGCTTCAGAAATCGAACCAGGTGTCTGTCCTTCGGGAAGTCCTTTCTATACTCCCCGGTGACCCGGTCAAATGTGAAGCCACTGTCAACTCGGGCAAGCCTCTGGAAATCCATGGTCTCCCCGTCAGACTCAGATGACTCTGCCAAAGCGGCTATTTCTGCGTGCTCTCGGTCTAGCTCCTCCACATTGAGCCATGTGACTGCCGGCACTGGACCCCGCGGAATGAGGTCGGCACCGACAGCAGCAGCAGGAGCAGAGGAACCACTTGGGGCAGCCATTTATCTGCAAAGATACATAAACAGGAGATCAGGATAAGCCACATGCAAAAGGAAGTGAAAGACTGTAAAAGAAGGGCTTTGCTACAAGTCAAATGAACAAAATATCGCCAATTTCTGACGAGATTTCGGCAGAGTTTCCCCTAGGCCAGAGGCGTAAGGGAAAACACGGGTGCGCGTCCACAAGGAGTGACGGCCCCAACAAAGCATGGTGGGCCCCGAGAGGCAACACCAGAAGTCCACCAGGCGAAGGAGTCTTCTTCCCTAGCTAAGAATCCCTTTGGCCCCTTGGCCGGCACAGCTCCCCCTGATGCCCTCTTCACCGGCACAGCCTATTAAGGCTTCCCCGGCACACTGCCCACGGGCTCTTCCCCGGCACAGCCTCCTGCTCCTTCGCCGGCACGCCCCCGAGGGCTTCGCCGGTACACCTCTCGGCCAGTTCCCCGGCACGCCCGTTGGCCGCTTCACCGGCACGCCCCGGGCTCTTCCCCGGCACACTCTGCCCCGCGCTCCCCGGCACGCCCCGAGTGCCTTCCCCGGCACGCACCCCAGCTCACGGCCCCACCGGCACAGCTCCCCCTGGTGCCCCCTTCGCCGGCACAGCCCATTAAGGCTTCCCCGGCACACCCGCGCTTACCTTCCCCGGCACGCCCCCAGGCGTCCCTCCCCGGCGCGCTCGACGCATGGCTTCCCCGGCACGCCCCCAGGCATCCTTCCCCGGCACGCTCGGCGCATGGCTTCCCCGGCACGCTCCCCGTGCCCTCGCCGGCACACCCTCCCAGTGCCTTCCCCGGCACACCCTGCTAGTGCCTTGGCCGGCACACCCATGGGAGCCGCTCCCCGGTACACTCCCAGGTTCCCTCGCCGGCACGCCCCCGGGTGCCCTGCCCGGTACACTCCCAGCAGCCACTCACCGGTGCGCCCCCTGGGTTCCCTCACCAACACGCCCCTACGAAGCCGTTCCCCGGCACATGCCCACGGGGGCCTCCCCGGCACACCCCGCGGCGCCTTCTCCGACGCGCCCATGGGGGTCTTCCCCGACGCGCCCCAAACCGTGCTCGCCGGCACACGCCCAAAGGGGCCTTCCCAGCACCATCCCGACCGGCACGCCCGCTCCCAACGTCACCTCCGGCCACCCATGGTGCTGGAGACGGAGGAGAAGGGGGGGAAGAAGAGAACAGGAGGGAGAGGGAGGAGAAAGAGAGACGGAGATGGAAGGGGCGAGGGCCTCCGGCCGTCGTCCCCTGTGGAGAAAAGAGAAAGAAGAAGAGGACGGGAGAAGGAAGAAGAGAAAAGAGGGGGGGGGCTTCCACGGTGGCGCCCTCACCGGAGCAGCAGCGACGACGACGGCCGCGGCGATGGCCGTGCTCGGAGAAGAAGAAGAAGGACGAAGGGAGGAGGGGGCCGTCCGTCTGGTCACCAGAAGAGGAGAGATAGAGAGAGGAGGCGAGGGGGTTCGAACGGAGTAGCCGTTCGAATCGCCCCCGCCCCCCCTATTTATAAAAAAAAGAGAGAGAGAGAGAAAAAAGGGAGAAAAGGGGGAAAAGAAAAAAGGGAGGGGAAACAAAAAGAGAAAAAATATATATAAAAGAAATAAAAGGGGGGGGAGAAAATACAAAAAAAGAAGAAAAAAGAAGAAGAAGAAATAAAAAATAGAAGGAGAGACAAAGGGAATAAAAAGGGGAAGAGAAAGGAGGGAAATAAAAGGAGAAGATAAAAGAAGAAATAAAGGGAGGGGAAGCAAAAAGAGAATAAATCGATGTAATATATTAAATAAATATATATATACATACATATATATATATATACCCATATATGTATACATAGTTACATATCCATCCGCTCGCATACGCGGAGGAGTAAGTCGACAGCACACAATAATAAATGCCCCCGGGGAAGACATTCCATCCCCACGATCCCAGTCAGACGAACGTCTCCACCAGCAAAGACGACTCTACCCCTGTGGCTCTATCCTTGTCATAGTGTCACTACCCTACCACCAAGACAAGCCCGTCTCTGGCACATCGCCTCGGGCCTCAGCTACCACCCACGCCATACAATATTGCCATCACGGGCCCTACGCCCGGATCGGCAGAACCTCTATTCTTGCGTTGGCATTAATGCCTTGCCAACGAATAAGTCTCTTTCCGGCGCAAGGCCCCGTGCCCTAGCCACCCACTCCGCACAACATTGCCATTATGGACCCTACGTCCGAATCGGCATAAATTCTCCCGTTGCGCTGGCATTCTATTCTTGCCAACGAATGAACCCTATCTTCCGGCGCAAGGCTTCGTGCCCTAGCCTACACTCGCATATCACCCAATTTCCAAAAAATAATCATAGAATAAAATGGGGTTAAAAATGGAGATACCCCGCCGGACTTGTCCCTCCACCGGGACAAGGGTAAAAATGGCGACAACCCGGCTGTGGCGAAAACCCGAAAGGGCGCTACGGGCAAAATTGGGTACCCCGCCACGTGAAAACTCGAAAGGGCGCGTGGGCAAAAGCAAGAGGGGGCCGGTACCGGCGAAAACCCGAAAGGGCGCTTGTATCGGTAATGTGGCAAAAAAAAAGAGAAAAAAAAAGTGAGAAAGAAAAAAAAAGAGAAGAAAAGAGACCAAGAGATCAACAAACCAGGTCAGTCCCCGGCATCCTGTCGGCACTGACGAAGAGACTAAGAGACAACAAACCAGGTCAGTTCCCGGCACCCTGTCGGCACTGGCGAAGAGACCAAGAGATCAACAAACCAGGTCAGTCCCCGGCATCCTGTCGGCACTGACGAAGAGACTAAGAGACAACAAACCAGGTCAGTTCCCGGCATCCTGTCGGGACTGGCAAAGAGACCAAGAGACCAACAAAGGCGGTCAGTTCCCGGCATCCTGTCGGCACTGGCGAAGAGACTAAGAGACAACAAAGCATGTCAGTTCCCGGCATCCTGTCGGCACTGACGAAGAGACCAAGAAACAACAAGCCAGGTCAGCTCCCGGCACCCTGTCGGCTCTGACGAAGAGACCAAGAGACTAAGAGACAAAAAGCATGTCAGTTCTCGGCATCCTGTCGGCACTGACGAAGAAACAAAGAGACCAAGAGACCAAGAGACCAGGTCAGTTCCCGACACCCTGTCGGCACTGACGAAGAGACCAGGAGACCAAGAGACTAAAAGACAACAAAGCATGTCAGCTCCCGGCATCCTGTCGGCACTGACGAAGAGACAAAGAGACCAAGAGACCAGGTCGGTTCCCGGCGCCCCGTCGGCACTGACGAAGAGACAACACACTGCTTCAGCTCCCGGCATTCCGTCGGCGCTGTTGAAGTGACAAAGAGACCGACAAGCTACTTCAGTTCCCGGCACCCTATCAGCGCTAATGAAGAGGCTAAGAGACCAACATACTACCTCAGCTCCCGACGTTCCGTCGGCACTAACAACGAGACCAACAAACAACCAACCAGGTCGGTTCTCGACACCCCGTCGGCATCGATAAAGGGAGAAGAGACGAAGACACCCGCGGGCACCGCCCGGCTCATCCTTCGCCTGCGCCACCCGTGGGTGGGGGGCATTTGTGGACACCGAAAATTGCACATCCAAATGCCACGCTCGGCCCAGCATCAACAACGGCCCCGAGTGAAGAAACCCCGGAGAAATCAAGCACAAGAGGCCCCACGGTCCACGGGCCTCGAAGGAAATCAAATGGGCCACGACTCGTGCTCACAATGGGCTCAAAATTGCCCATTTAGCTCTTCACCGGCACACCCCCAGGGGGGTTCAACGGCACACCCCCAGGGGGTTCAACGGCACGCCCATCCTGGGCTTCAGCGGCACGGCCTTCAGCGACACGCCCAGCCCCTTCGGCTGCCCAGCGGCACACCCTTGGGGTCTTCACCGGCACACCCCCAGGGGGGTTTCAACGGCACGCCCATCCTGGGCTTCAGCGGCACGGCCTTCAGCGGCACGCCCAGCCCCTTTGGCTGCCCAGCGGCACACCCTTGGGGTCTTCACCGGCACACCCCTTTGGGGTTCAACGGCACGCCCCCTGGGGGGGTTCAACGGCACACCCCTTTGGGGTTCAGCGGCACACCCCCTTTGGGGTTCAACGGCACGCCCCCTGGGGGGTCTTCAGCGACACACCCTGTAGGGTCCCCAGCGGCACGCCCTTCAGGCCGTTCAACGGCACGCCCATCCGGGGCTCCAGCGGTACGCCCTTTTGGCACTACAGCGGCACGCTTGTTCAGCCCTTCAACGGCACAGCGGTGAAGCCCTTTCAACGGGCGACGTGAGGCCCATGCCCTACACATCCTTGGCGCGCAGTGGAGCCATATGAGGTGGCAGCCGATCGTTGGGCCACGTGGCCTAGTCCACTGACAGCCAGGACAGGCAGGTCAAACCTCATGATCACGGGCCACTTCCCGCTTCGGCGGCCGTGCTCGAAGGCTCCCGCCGCCCGGGGTATAAAAGAACCCTTCTCTTCGAAGACAAAAGAGGAGGAGGAAGACAGAGGGAGGGAGATACACAGACGAACATACAGAGGGGGAGAGGCTCCGACAGTAGAAGACACACACACAGGAGAAAGAGGAAAAGGGAGAAGAGAAGAAGGGACCCTTCCGGCCTGAGCTCCGTCCGACGGCCACTGGGAAGAAACAAGAGTAAGAGGGAGAGAGAGCTTGTTGTATTGGGGAGAGGGTTGGGAATGATAGCCTGTCTTAGGCCCCAATGTTTTCTTCCGTCTTGTATTTCATTCCTCCTCTCGTTCTTCGTCTCGGAGTCTTTTCCTTTTGTCCATGGCCTCATTTGGGCATTTTCTCTTGTAATATGCATGTAGGGATACGGTGCTTGGCATCCCACGAATAGAAACAATCGCCCTCCTTGGGGCTTTTCATGTTATTTCCATTGGTTTGATCCTCACTTCATAGTGCATGTAGTGTGTTACCCGTTTCCTCCGTTCCTTCGGTTTCTCTTGAGCCACCACATCAACGTGACGCCTCCCCTTCAAAGTCTGGCTTTGGGGGTCCCTCATTCATTTCCAATAACCCTTCCTCTTTTTTTGGGACAATCTGCAAGCCCACACACACTTGGCCCTTTGAATCCTTCAGCGATGCATCCCTTTGGCCCCCGAGCGGTACACCCCCAAGTGCCCTCAGCGGCACACCCCATCTGCCCTTAGCGGCACACACCCAAGTGCCCTCAGCGGCACACCCCACCTGCCCTCAGCGGCACACCCCGTCTGCCCTCAGCGGCACGCCCTTTGAACCTTCAGCGGCACACCCCTAGCTGGCCCCAGTGGTACACTCTTCTGGCCTTCAGCGGTACACCTGCTGGCCAAGCCCGAGCCCGTTGTTTTCCTTCATGTTTTCCGAGGTTCTTTAAAGGTGTTGCTCCCCCGGGGGCCCACTTCCAGTTGTCGGGTTCCGTCACTCCATGTGGGCGCGTTCCCTTTATCTCCCTTACGCCCTAGGTCAAGGGGAGATGCTGCCGAATTTTCCGTGAGGAATTAATAAACAATTAAAAGAGGCAAAAGGAAGTAATAAACAAGCAAGACAATTGACGAAGCCTTCCAACCTATCAAATCACTGCCGGCATCACGATGAGAACCGGACCGAGCTAACTAACCACCCGGCAGCCCGAGCATCCGACCTACAAGAAAAGAGACCGAACCGAACAAAGAGAACAAACACGGGAGGAACTTTGTATAAACTACACGAAAGTTAAGAAAAGAAGAAAAGAAAAGCCTTAAAACAAATAGTTGAAAACTGATCGAGCCTCCACCCTCATTGACCTTCAGCGGTACGCCCCATTGACCTTCAGCGGTACGCCCCCTTGGCCTTCAGCGGCACACCCTCATTGACCTTCAGCGGTACGTCCCATTGACCTCCAGCGGTACGCCTGTTTCAGCCCCCAGCGGTACGCCCCTTTGGCCTTCAGCGGTACGCCCTTTTCAGCCCTCAGCGGCACACCCCAAGCCTCCAGCGGTACACCTTGTTTCCTTCGCCGGCACACTACACGCATGCATGTATGTACATCACGACAAGGGCATTAACAATAGCAAATAAATCAATAAAAATTACGCTAATTAAAGGCCTCCGAATGCCCAATATTAATCACGATAAAAGAGGTGGGAGGGATAATAATAAATAAATAATAACAATAAGAATAATCATGAATAAAAGAAGAGAAATCATCCCGATCAAAGGCACGAACAAACGGTAAACATCGAATCAGAAATCCCAGAAGATATAACTAAGAAAGCCCCAGATAAAAGACGCTAACATCCACACTGTAGCCCTCTCTCTCTCCGGGACCCGGGGCAAAAGAGAATAACGACGCTGCCCTTTCAGGTCAAGCCTGAGTCTCGGGAATTCCCCCGACATGGCCGGGCTTTGATCTAACCTCGGGCCGACACCCTAATCGGACCGGATTTGTTTTCTCGTTCCGGATACCTTCCGAATCTTCATTCAAAATTGCCGCATGCTCGGCAGACATTTGAAGGGATCTACCTCGGTTTTCTCATTGTGATTCCGCTGCGGACCTGTGTCCGAATGCGAAAAGGTCTACGAGCGGCCGACATGGCCGACAGTTTATGGCCTTAATACAACTTTCAGTGTGACCCATCCCTATCTCTCTCGCATAATTAGTGTTACTCCTTTCGGCCGCGGGGCCTCTAATTTCGGCAATTAATCAAGGGTATTCCCTCGTATGAGGGATGTAAATGACGTCGTGACCTTTATGGCGCGACGGGATTCGGTCCCGACACGAACCCCACAATCGTCTGACGAAGTCAGATCGAGCGCACCATGGGCTCTTCGGAGCCCGAATAAATCGTCACCTCGGTGACTGGCACGCCCACGCACTTAATAAACCAACAAACGAATAAAATGATTGTTAAACGAAAAGTGCGTCCACAGGTACCTGTAAGTCCACAGTTACCGCATCGATATAATCCATCGCTCCTTCTATAAGTCTGGTACGATCGAGGGTATGGTTTCTGTTAAACCCCATGATCGTGCCATTTGACCATGACCTCCCTAAAGTGTATGACGTCCGTTCCAAACAAACTCACACGACCCTGTCGAGGGATTTAACGGAGCGTCAATGTCATGACCCATTAACTGTCTGATATATACCCGACAGTGAGCAATCCCCTCTTGACCATTGATGATCTTCACACGTATCCTGGAGTGGTTAATGACTCGGCAACTCATGACTTATGGTTAAAGTCACTTAGCCAAGTAATTAAACCATTCCAGTCCTCGTGTAAGATCCGATCAATGTCTCAGGTCAAAGGACCAACGATGCTACTGAGACAGTTGGATCTTCAGTTGACATTAGGTATAATCAACCATCTGAAGATCCAATAGCGGATCAGTTCAGTGTACATCCTCCAAGGACACACACCTACACATATGTGTTGGTGTCCCGCACCAATGACCATGAGACTGGTCACTAACACATCATGTGTACTGGTTTAATAGGTAATCAAAGTCCCCGAGTGATTACCCTCCAAACAGAAACAGTTTAAGGTATGCGTCCATGTAAAGTCAGCCTCATGTTCGAGATTCCATCTCGAACTGACTTTACAACCACATATCCTAGGGATATCGTAAAGTAATACACAATCGCATATTTACGCTCAAATACCACTTTATTAATAATGAACAAGATCGTATAACTATTGGACCTATCCGACCCGAAATTGGCATGTAGCACACCAACACTAACATCCTAAACATGGGCATCACATATGTGGATGTGGGGAGCCCATGCTTTACCTATTTCTGACCTCAAAACTAATCCTTTTTTCTTCCTGTGCAAGACTCCGTGCACAAGCACAATCTAACATGGGATGACCCATGTCCCTCACGGCGATGCACACGTTAACATTCTCTCACTTGGAAACATGTTCATCCATCAATCAAATCACCATCAAGAGAACCCACCATAAGCTACTAAATTAGGCGACTCCAAAATCAAGAGAAGCTTTGCTTGTGTTAAACTTCTCTCTTATCGCCAACTTCGTCAGGATTTTCATTTGTATGAATCTTGTGCTGAAGAATCACACCATCCTCCACCACATCATGAGCAAAGTGATATTGAGTGTTAATGTGTTTGTTGTTAGAATGAAAAGTTGGATTTCTATCTAGATGTAATCCACTCCGATTATCACTAAACCTTCTACACATTAAGTTTCACCTTAAATTCTCCACAAAGTTGCTTCAGCCAGATTGCTTCCTTACATGCATGCATAACTGTCATATACTCTGTTTCAGTAGTAGACAACGCAACAATAGACTACAACTTCAAACTCAGGTGACTGAATCACCTACCATAATGAAGACATAACTTGTGATAGATCTTCATTTGTCTCTATCACCCGCAAAGTTTGCATCAACAAAACCAACATACTTTAAATCCATGTTCCCAAAACACATGATAAGATTAGAAGTGCCCCTCAAATAGCAAATGATCCACTTCATAACATTCCAATGATCACAACTAAGATTTGCCATATATTTGCTGCCTACTCTCACTGTTTGAGCAAAGTCAGGTCTTGTGCATACCATGGCAAACACAAATCTCTCTATTGTCGATAAATATGGCACCTAAGACATGTCTCTCCTCTCCTCTTCTATGTTAGGACATTAATTCAAGGACAACTTTGAATGAATAGGAAATTGAGTACCCATTGGCTTCGCGTTCTACATATTGAAACGTTACAAAACTCTCTCAATATACACTCTTGTGACAGCCAAATCATCCTATCCTTTGTTTTTTTAGTACCTTCATGTCAAACTCCCCAACTAACTAAACCTTTTAGGGTGGCAATCTACTCTTTACTATTACCTGCAACAATCATATCATCAACACATAACAATAAAATACAAAAGCATCCATCTCTATAATCACAAAAATAAGCACAATGGTCAGCTTCATATATGTGAAAACCCAAGCTCAAAATGAAGGAATCAAATCGTTTGTAGCAACACTTAGGCATCTATTTTGAACCATATAACTAATTGTGCAACTTGCAAACATTTTTTTTATTTTTTCAACAAAGCCTTTAGATTGTGTCATATAAATTTCTTTTTTGAGTTCTCCATGCAAAAATACGATCTTCACATCCAGCCATTTTAACTCTAAATCAAGAACATATGTCATCGGAAGAACAACTCTAATAGTGCTCATTCGAACAACTAGAACAAATATATCATCAAAATCAACTCTTGGCTTCTAAGCATTTCCCATTGCCACCGGCATGGCCTTGTATCTTTCATCATTGCCATCAAGGTCTTTTCAACTTGTAACTCTTTCTGCAACCAATTGCCTTCTATCCCTTGGGTAACTCTAGAAGTTCCCATTATTTGAATTTTATGTAAGGATTATATCTTCTCTTCCATTATAGCTCTCTAGCAATTAGCATTAAGAATTTTACAAGTCCCTTTATAGGAAATAGGTTCATACTCCTTTGCCAAACATGCATAAGTAGTAACCATATTTCTCCTAAGACTCATATGTCATAACATAGTCTCTAAATCTAATTAGAAGTTCAATATCCCTCTTAGGTCTACTTGATCTGGCCTGGGTTTTAAGAATTAGAGACCCATCTTACGGATTTGGAACTTCTTTATTATGCTCAATAATAGGTAAATCATTTTTAGTTCTCTCTCCAACACTACCTGATTGGTTCTCATCCTTTTTTTTCCTAGCTTATGTGAAGAACCATACATAGACTCTACATTGAAAATAATATCTCAGTTAATGACAACCTTGTGGGCAGCAAGGTCCCACAATCTATATCTCATTGTGCCCGTCTCAAAGCCAATACAAATACATCTCTCGAAATCCACATTTAGCTTGGTCCTCTTTTCTTTAGGAACCTAAGTATAAGCATTACATCCCAAAACACGAATGTTAGAGTAATCAACATACTAACCTATGTATACCTCATCTTGAGTTTTAAAATCAAGAGAAATAGTAGGCACCCTGTTACTAAATAACATGTAGAATTAACTACTTCAACTTAAAAATATTTCTCCAATTTACCAATGCTCACCATGCTCCCAGCACAGTCCATGAGAGTCATGTTCATTCTCTCATCAACACCATTCTATGGTAGTGTACGTAAAACTGTCAGATGTCTTTTGATGTCTTATTCACTGTAAAATTTTTGAAACTTTGAAGAACAAAATTCTTCTCCATTGTTGATTGTCAAACATTTAATTTTTAGCACCTTCTAATTTTTCATCGGAGTTTTAAAATTTGTAAAATTTTTAGAAGCATTTTATTTTCTTTTGAGCATATTCATCTACACTTTTCATGAAAACTTCTTAATCAAACTGAAAAAATAATGATTGCCTCCTACTGACTCAATAAGAGACTCATAGGTATTCAAATGAATCAAATCAAAGTAATCTTTACTTGTACTAGTACGTAGAAGAAGAGAAAACCAATCCATATAGTTTGCCATATAAATAATCTTCACAAAAATTTACAGAGGTAGACTTTATATTTAGGTCATACTAGGAGAGTGTTTGTAGTCCATTCTCAGTGACATGAGCCAAATGATGGTGGCAAATCATAGTAGACTCAATATTTACACTTATCACAATTGCTTCTCCCACTAAAGTCTCGTCAATCAATATGTAAAGATTTCCTCCCTTTGCCACTATGTGTGTTCCTTCATCACTCTCAACTTTTCTTTTTCACCATTGAACTTCAGACCATGCTCATCAAATTTGCCCAAAGACAGTAGACTTTTTCTTAAACCAGGAACATACCTAACATTAGAATTCGTGCAAACATACCTATCAATCATTCTGATTCTCACATCTCTCACTCCCACTACACTACACTACCTATCATCATCCATGTAGACAACACTACCACTATAAGACTTAAGTGTAGAACCACTCTATGTGAGAAGTCATGTAGAACGGTGCACTGGCATATAGAATTTAGTGTCACAACATACCTATCCTCTCTAATGTAGATAATGCATTAGTAGCATCAAGCTCATCAGAACTTCCTACCAAATTTCCTTGAGAACTATTGGGTTTTGAATTAGATCTAGAACCCTCACCTTCATTCTTTTTTAATTGACATTTCTTTTTGAGATGCCCTCATTGTCTACAACCCCATCACTTAATATTTTTCTTCCTTCCCTTAGATTTTGATTTAGACTCATTTCTGTCTATATCTCTCCAACTTCCTCGTGCAACGATCACATTTCTAGAAGATTTTTTTCCAAATTTTCTCCTCAGTTCCTCTGCCAAAAGCGAAGTTATCACATTGTTCATCTCAAGACGTGTAACATGACTTAAGCTTATGATCAAATTATCCCAAGAGCCATACATAGAACAAAGATACAGAGTGACTATTTCTTCGGTGTCAATCTTAAAATCTAGAGACACTAATGTGCTAATCAAAGAATTAAACTAGTTGAGGTGATCATGCATCGACTCTCTCCATTTATCTTCAACTTGTACAATTACCTCTGTAGAAAGATCGTGTTCACCAGAGACTTCCTCTCGTCCTGGTTGTACATATTTTGTTACAATGCCTTTGGTGTCATTTGGGTATTATGAATATTGAACAAAATTGAATCTTCCATAGCGAGAAGAAGATCTAACATAACCTTCTCATCTTTCTCATTGAATTACGCATCACTTATGAATTGCATTGTGACTTGTTCTCATTTCCCTTGAGAGCAAGAGCACAACCATCCTTCACCAACATTGCATGCATCTTTGATTTCTGCAGTGCAAAGTTCATTCTATCAAAACGTGAAAACTTGAAATTGGTCGCACTCTTCCCCACCATCAAGAATTGCACAAAATACATTTCTACCAATCGAAGCTTTAATACCAATTGATATAAGATTCACGAAATCGTGTAGATAAGTGGAATATGCAATCTCACAAGAAGAACAAAATAAACCAAGAACAAAACAAGTGCACAAGAAAGAGCACACTAGATTTTACGTGGTTTGAAAGCGAACCCCCTACACCCATGGGCGAGGCCTCTTTAGTCTTCTTTAATTTTCAAAAGGCAACAGTATAGGTTCCAGATTTTTTTGACCCTCCCCCCCAAGCCAAGTTATGTTCCCGGGGAAAGAAGAGAAAATTAGTGTTTCTCATCTTTGATCTTTTTGCAAGATATTTTTAGGCTATTTTCGTATGCAACCCCAAATCCCCTAAAAGACTCCCAAGACTTTGCCCCATAGATTTCTAAACATGGGCTTCACATACGTGAGGCCCATGATTTCTTAGCCCAAAAATTCACTCTTTTTCTTTGTTTTCATCCTTTCCAATACTCCATGCGTAATCACGAGCCAAAGTGGGATTGCCCACATCCTACGCAGCACGCACACGACCACATAGCATCTCACTGCCATCGAGTGACATGCTGTGTTACGTATTTGCATGATGGATTTCTTTCTCAATTAAGTTAGATAGAGATATATACGAGGCTTCTTCTCTATGATGATGGCGGGCTTGGGGTTGCATGGACATTTGAATCGGACGAAGATGATGAGAAACAACTATTAGCTGTACTATCCGGTACAATCTGATTTCATTTTTTACGAGTATATTAAATGTTAAACTATTACAAATGTTTGAAGTTAAATCATTAAAACAAAATTGATATATTTTAAAAATTATATCTGGAATATACAATGGTCCACTACTCCCAGATTCTAATGTTAGTGCTACTCAACATTTTTGCAAAAGTTAAGAATCGGATGGTATGGCAAGTGGTGCCATACAAAGGCATGCAAAAAACAGGGGGGGATAAAGCTAAAGCACTGTCGGGAGCTCTAATTAATTATACTTGTAGAGACTTAAGAATGGGGCTCAAAAGATTTCATATTGAAAATTACATAGACGAGTACGTGCTTATAAGTAAGACTCAAGTCTTCTCTTTTGATGGCCCTTTTATAGGTAAAAAAGGATAAAATCCTAGCCGTCTGCAGACGTAGCGGGGACAATACCTTAAAGAGAGACACCCAATAAGCACAAAGCCCACCTTTGCTGAGGGGGGGGGGGTGCTAGTGTAGAGGTCTAAGAAGGGGGCTCAAAAAATCTTATATTGGAAACTACAAAGATGGGTACAAAAGATCCTATATTGAAAACTACAAAAATAGGCATATGCTTATAAGCAAGACCCAAGTCTTCTCTTTTGACGACCCTTTTACCAATAAAAAAAGGTAAAACTCTAGTCGCCCTCGGACGTAGCGGGGACAATACCTCAAAGGAGACACCCCAAATTTGTACGTCTTCGATACCTAACAACAAATATAATTAGTTCACTTAAACATTTTCTTATCTTTGAAATATGCCCATCTTCATAATCATATTTCTCTACTTTTGGGGGGAAATTAGTTAATCTTCGTCCCCCCCCCCACACCCCCGACCCCACCACTAGGTTTTGGGTGGTTGGAAAAATGATAGAGAAGCAATTCACTTAGCGCCAATTTGATAACCTAGACCGATTAGTGCAAGAGACTCTCGAGTTAACGCCCTTGTGTGTGAGGAGAGAGGTGGAGTCCACCCCTCTCTCTCTCATCTGCTCTCCCACTCAAACCCGTTCTCAAACTAACTCTCGGAAAGTGTTTGCAACTAAGTAGTGATTATGTGTTTTTTTATAATTTATTTTTTATCCAAAATTAATGATGGATATCTTTTGAAGATTTTAAAATCACATCTTTTTTCTCTATATATGTCTCTCCTCCTTCCATAATTCACCTTTTCTAAAAATTGGGGTGACAAAGATATCTTTGAAAAGATTTTTTAGGGGTGAGAATTTTAATAAGTGAAATCTCCCTGTAAGTGTTTCCAAACTCACCCTTAAAAACACTTGTTTCCCTGCACTGCATATGTTTTTCACAAAAATTGATAACAAAACCTGAAAATTTAAGCTTGTAGGGGACAGATGTTCGCAATTGGCTTCACGAACGATATCTGTTGGTGTATTATACCCGAAAATGGGGCCGTAAAATAGGTACCCGAAAGCCCGCTGATTTTGCCCGATTTTTATTGACCTGTCATTGAGTTAGATTTGATGTGGGGGAGGTTTGCTAGTCTTTAAAAAAGAGAATACATTGAATTAGGCATCCGTTGAGTTTGAATCCAAGTTTCTTAGTATGCCATTACGTTAAGTTCTCCATCCTTAAACAAAAGAAAAAAATTAAGTGAGATTTTGGTTAGATTTTTGTCCAATCCGTTCTAAGTTTCACATCGGTCAGATAAATCCGACTACCACTAATGTAAGTTCATCATCATAAAAAAAAAGAAGAAGAAAAGAAGTGAGATTCTGATTAAAGCTTTGTTTAATCCGTTCAGAGCCTTACATCTGTCGGGCAAATCTTATTTTTAAGTTAGATTTCGGAAGCAATCCAAAAGTTTGAGCTCGAGTTCAAAAATCCGATCAAATTAAAACTACAAAATGTATGTGTACTGTTCTGTATGTATGTACATAATCTTGGGACCAGTAGGCAGATTAATATACATCAGAAGTGACTACTAGCTCATGTATAAATGAAACACATAGATGAGATCAATGTATACATAATTCACATCAAAGCCTCCTAGAGAATGTGCTTGGGCCGGATGTCAAACCCGGCCCAAGTACAGAACACATCCTTAATCCGAAGTGAAGCCCATAAACATTGTTGATCTCCACTCGAGGGTAGAACGGCGCCACTTTGGCCTGCTGTGGTGCTCGCCATTCCCACGAGGCTACAACAGGCCAACAACCAGCACAAACCACCGATTTCTACCAAGATAAACTGTCCCATGGCAGGCCAAGGGTTATTGCATGTGTTGCCTGCATCCAACGGAGGCCGGTGATCACCAGATGGGAAACACGACAGCAGAAGGCGCCTGCGCTTTTGTTTCACGGCCTGGTCCCCGGTGAGCTCTAGAACAAACCGACATGATGCATGGGGAGAGCCGGCAACGTGGATCTTCTGCTCGAACCCGTCCAAATGTCCCCCTCCATCGCAAACCCTGCATTGAATTCACTTGTCTTCCTGCATTGATGGCTCCCTTACCGTCATCGTCATCATCACCGGTCCTATCATGGCCGGCGTCCCAGAGGCCTGGACAGGCCGGGCATCTGACCAAAATGGCCGCTCCTCCGTGGCTCCATCCCAATCTCAAAGAAGGTACTAGCTACGTCGTTTGCTCCCGCCCATCTCCTTCTCCGTTTTGTCCAGACCAGGTGGGAGGATACCTGAAGCCCTGGAGAGGGTAGAAACTGCTGTAAATAGTTCTTGCGATGGCATGGGGACTAAAAAACCCGGGGCTGGAGTGGTCATCAGCTCGTGAACGTGTACCAGATGGGTCGTGGAGACTTGTTGGAGAGTTTGCTGGGGGAGAGTACTGCACCTGACCCTGCGAGTTTGGAGTGGCATGGAGGAACACTGTTAATTATGAAGTGGCAGGCTAGGTTTCCGGCGGTCCACACAAGAGGAGCCCCCCCCCCCCCCACCCACAGAGCCTTTGCAGGGATTCCGAGGCGCTGGGAAGGAAGCTGGGAGGGAGGGGCCGCGGTCTGTCAGAAGCTTTCAAGGCAGAACATAGGCGCCGGTGTGTATATATGAACATCTTGCGTAAGGCCACCCCAAAGGTTATTGTTGAATGGACCCCCCTCAGCATTGCTTGCACTTGCACAGTAATGATGTGGCCGATTAACTCTCTTTCACTCAAAAAGACGCAAAGGTTTGATCGCACAGCGGCTCCTTTTGACCTTCCTCGTCCGTGTCAAAGAGAGTTAAAAAGAGGTACGGGAGGGGGGGGGGAGTCTCCATCTGCTGCCGCTGCTGCCGCTGCTGCCTTCTTCGCAAGACAGGACAAATGGCCGATGCGGCAGCTGTGGATAGCAGGCCGTGTCCGTGAGCTGGAGGTGGATAAAAGAAACGAGCTTGCAGTAGGTCAACTTGGTACGCCAGCTTCTCTTCATCAGCACCCTGGAAAAGGGACGTAATGGAGAGCAGTGGGAGATGATTCTTCCGGGGGCCGAAGCCACCTTCTATGCTGGGTGATAGTTTGTCTCTGTCAATTCTAAAGTTTACTGCTGGTCGAGTTCGATGGAAGTAGGTTTATACATAGAGACTGGTGCAGGACCCCAACATTTTCTTGGCTTCCCCACCTGAACAGGATGGTTGTTCTCCATCTCACTCGGCAACCAACATCACCGTTACTGAATCGGACCGTCGGCCTAAAATTCCAGTTAACAAGTGTAGAAGCCTAGAATTAATATAAGTATACAGAGTGACTCGTGAACATCAATTTAATTTGAGTTTAAATGACTTTCACCAACACCCCCTATGACAAATTCTGATGGAGTCGTGCAGAAAATGACACGGCTTGAAACAGTAATGACAGTGAACAAAATAGCTCTAATGCCATTCTTCTGAATTGCACCATAAACTCAAAACCCGAATTAGTAGACATAAAAATCTAAACTTGATATGGATGTAAAGTGGCTCATGGATGGATATTCAGTGTAAAACCAAAGGGACTTTGGTCCACAATATCGTCATATGTACAAACCCACGCCAGGAAATGCTATAATAAGTAAGCCATTTGCTGTGAACCCTGTAACAAACTGCCTTTGGCTTTCTTGTGTTTTCATCGATGATCTGAAGCAGCTTTCTGTTGGGTAATTTGTGATTCAAATCTAACTGTGGCACAGCCCGCTGAGGGAAGACGATCGACGACAAGGAGCCAGATCATTACACAAGGGTCATTGCCCAGACATTGTACGTGGTGTAAAGGAAGAACCGGTTTGCTCGTTACTAGTTATGTCGGAATGTGAAGGCTGGCGGGAGGGAGTGAGGGACCCTCCCCCTCAAGCCAATAAATAGAATGAGCAGGCTCTGAAACAGGTTATCATTATGTGCCCCCGACACCACAATAAAGAGGATGGGAAGTAGACGAAACGGTGAGCCCTCCCCCTTACCTCCAACCCCTTTAATTCCCATCGTCCATTTTGAAGGGAACAGTAGAAAACGGTCGTCGGTCGGTTTGATATATATTTGGTGTGGAAGATAATATATACATCTCTCTCCATGCATGCTCTGTACCCCATTGTTTGGATTGGACCCATGTGCGTGGCATGTGTTCATGCCTCCTTCAAACGAGGCGGCCACCTTCTCTCTGGCAAACAAGGGAAGAAGTGGGGAGGTGAGGAAGTGATTCCTAGCTACGTCTCTGTTAAGCCCGAAGTATGAGGAGATAGAACAGCCCTGTAACGTGGCAAACAGTAGCTAGGCAGGCAAACTGCAGGTTGTGACCTCGTAGTCGCGTGCCCGACCGGCAGCTCTTGGATTCGAAGCCAAAGTATGCGGCGGACTATCCATCGCCTTCGTGTTGCAAGAGATGACAGGGAGAAACGTTTGGTCCGTTTCTTGCTTTGGAGTGGGGAGGCTTCTTGTATGAATCGACGTTTTGTTTTTGCATAGGTTTTGGTGGATATGCTTTGCGTGGCATTTGAAATCGAATTTGTCCCCTTAATTGAACAGGGAACCTTTTTATTTTTCGAAAGACATGAGATGGACACTGAAACAAGCAGGTATGATTTTAAAAAAAAATGAAAGTACTCTCCCTGTTTAAAATATTCACTAAGGTATGTTAGACATGAAGCGTTTTTGTCTCCACGCAATGTATATTTTGTCTCATTGTCTATTTCGTATATGTGTTCGTAAGAGAATTCTCTGCTGAAGACACTTTTATAATTTTAGAATTAATAAACTTTGATAGCAGACATTTTCCATGCAGGATTCAGGGCCCTGGTGCATTCAAACAAGTGTCGCACTTCTGCCTTTCACCCTCGAAGGCAGTGAAGAGTGGCTGGTATACGCATGTTGGAGGAGAAATCACGGAAGTGAGTTGCACTTTAACCAACATTCCCTAGACTTCACAATTCGAGTTATAAAAGCAATTTGTGTTCCTGTCCAAATACTAGGGATTAGGCATGCTTTGTATATATAGCCCTTTTTTTTTTCGGCAGGTCTTACAGACCTTAAAACTTAGGTGCTAGGTTGAAGGGGACATGACTATAAACTCAAGGAGCCTGCTCTGATATCTTCTTACAAACTTTAAAACCTAGGTGCTAAAGTTGAAGGGGCCCAGGACTATAAATTCAAAAAACTCACATGTGTTTTCCGATATGGGATTTATCTCCCATTCAGGGCTCCAACATACCATCTTAAAATCTAGGTGCTAAGGTTGAAGAGGCCTAGGACTATAAACATGTGTTTTCCAATATGATATTTATCTCCCATTCGGGGCTCCAACAGTAAGTAATTTTTTTTCTTTTTTTCTTTTTAAACGAGGAGGGGGAGTCAGATAATGAACTCGGGACCTCCTCCTTGTGTCCAAGAGGAGTGCTACCACTCACCAACTCACCTATGGAGCTGTCTCCTGACTTCCTTCTGGCAAAAGCCATCCCCACCTATACTTGTGAGATTTTTGAATGTGAAAGTGGGTCGCTTGCATGAAAGACACCCACTCAGAGAGCCCATTTGTAAGCAACCAATGGCAGGCACTAGAAGATGCACCATCGCTAATATTCTTGTGAAGAATATTGAACAATCAAAATCTTTATAACTAACATGAACACATATGGGTGATAAGAGAGTTTGATGGTGCGAGCATAAAAAGATCCGTAAAGGATGTGTTCCCTGATCCTCCACTGACATAGAGTTCCAAAATTAAGTAATCAAAGCCAAGACAGGATGATTACGTAGGAAAACTTTAGATTATACATAGAAAACTTGCTACTCTTTGTGGGTTTTCATGGGTGCAATTTGTATATATATGGACACTTTAACTTAAATGTAGCTCACCATCATGTGGGTGGCTCGAACATGCGGGGAGCGAGCGAGCTGCTGTGTGATATATCGAGAATTGTTCTATCTGTAGAGTTAGCAAATTTTGGGAGAAGGATCTTCCTCTGGCTTAAATAATTAATTAGCCTTCTCAGGGTAGGAAGCACCCACCCGGTCACTAGGTTTCTAAAGACGCCAAACAACAAGCATGAACGATTAGGGTTTCTTTAATCAAGGAAGACTTCAAATTCCCTCCCATCCAGCCACTGGGCTGAGTGAGATTCCCATCGCACTGCATGTAGCTACGAAAAATAAAAGACCACTTTTACATGAGTTCCATGTTCCATTTCCAGATCAAACCAACACGAACTCTTCCATCGGACCCATGTGATCTAATCAAGCCAAGAGTCTCTCCGGCCGTGCTCCAAACTCAAGTTATAAATTGGTGAGCCTAAAATTGTCCTAAACTTAGTCCATCTTTTTCGTCAAATCTAATAGAACCAAACTTATTTATCAACATGAACGACAGAATGCACTAATGTAGCTTCTTAGCCGAATCGTTAGTTTTGTCAGGTGTATTTTTTTGAAAAATCTCTGCATAGAACAAATGTCAGAATGTCATAAATTATGGAGCTCGAAATCCATCTCGAAACTCTATCATAGGAACTTTTGTAGATTATTTAACACCTCTCTTTTTATGTCTTTCTCTGTCCGTTTTAAAAAATCTATCTAACATAAAAATCGAGACAACTTTAGATCATTTAAATCACGTTTGGAAACCCCGTGGAGAGTGCTTCTAATCATGGGAAGCTCTGACACGGTGCAAATCCTTTTCAAACGAAATAGAGGCATCTCAATTTTGGTGAGAAGACCGCTTCTAAATGAGAGAGAAGGTAAATACATAAAATTCAAAATTTTGAAAGCCATAGAAACTCGAGCGAGTGAGCTTCATGGATGCTGCGACGACTTCCCAAGATCTTTTTTATGAAAATATTCTCGCCCTCTTGCACCCCAAAAGTAATGACAAGTGGGGTAAACTGGTAATTTGACCATCTAAAACTCACCAAATTGAATTTTTTTCTTGAAAAAAAACAGCCAATCTCTCAGCAAACGTCAAATGAAATTTTTGACTGCCAAAAGGTCAGACAGTGTTAACTTTGTACACAAAAGGTGGATTTTTAAAAAAATCTCAAGATAGACAATGTTTTCAAACGAGACTTGAGATGAGATTATGTAGAAGATTTTAATGATTGAAATCCCCTAATAATCTCAACCAAAAAAGTCTTGACTAGTTCATTCAATCGAACAGATTGAATTGAACTTCTATTCGCATTGAGTTGGGACGTCTACAGAAAACCAGATCTCTGCGTACTCCCCGTGAACCCAAATACCATTAGTGTTATCATGTTCTCTGTCATCAAAATAAAAAAAATCACCAACTATTCATAAAACAAGAAAAACATGCACTTGATCACTTACATCTCTAGACATTCTGACCTCACACAAAGGTTGAAGATGGCAATTTTTTTGTGACGTGCGAGGGCGATGTTAACGGCTCATATGCACTGGAAGATGGCGAACGCCCAACGGAAACTTCAAACACACGGGCAACGCTCGTGAACTTGGCTGCTAGCACATAGGACGAGCTAGTGCCGCGTCCCTCCACCCGCGTCAGGTTAAACAGGGCTTTCAACGCTGCCGGGACAAAAAACACAACGTACAAACAACACAACACAGAGATGTCATGCACACAAATACACACAAACCAGACAAAAACATCCCTCTCCCCTCCATCCTCCTCCTCTCTCTCTCTCTCTCTCTCTCTCCATAGACACACACAAACAAGCAACAATGTCAGAAAATTTCTCTTCCTTTCCTTTCACACAGATACTCACACAAGATCTTCCAACATTTACCAACCCATATCGGCCCCTCTCCTACCTTGTTCTCTACAAATTAACCACCCAATGCAGACCAGAAGAAGCCATTGGCAAATGCACCAACTTTATCATCATACCCATCATCATCATCATCTACCCAAAAAAATTACACCCAAGGTCTCATTTCTGTCTGTCTTTTTCTTTCATGGTTAAGAGAAGAGGTAGTAATGCAGGAATTACAGAGGTCAGGAGAAGGGGTTGAGGTTAGACTTTGTAGATGATGAGGAAACATGGCAAGACGGCTCTTGGGTCGAACACCAGGAGCTCCCCCTTCCCCACCAACACCGACTCGAACTCGACCGGTTCCGACCCGTCCCGGACCCGGCCCGCGATGACCCGGCACACCAGCATCGCCATCCGCCGGCCCGAGGCCGAGCCGCCGCCGCCGCCGCTCTCGTGAGCGCCCCCGCTGCCGGCGAAGGTCCGGATGCCGCCACCCGAGGCGGCGGGGGAGCACATGACGCCGGCGTCGTAGATGGGGTCCCCGGCGGGGGTGGTGGTGGGGCCGTCAGGGGCGCAGTGGAAACGCATCATCTCGTTGCCGTCGGCGGCGCAGCGGGCGTCGCCGGGGCCGGCCCGGGCGCGGACGGATTCCCGGTACTCCTCGAAGCGGGCGACGGTGCGCGGGGGGTTGCGGACCTTGAAGAGCATCTGGATCACCCCAGGGAAGGGGGAGCCCGCCCGGCACCAGCTGGAGCTGAAGATAATCTCCACCACTCGCCGAGACGAGTGCCCGGCGGGGAGCTCCGTCAGCGTCGGCAGCGAAGAGGAAGGTTCCCGGGACGCCACCGGCAGAGGCGTGCTGCTCTTGGGCCTGGAGGCCTTATCTTGTCGTCGCTGCTTGGTGGGCTTGCCCTGCTTGGCGGGCTTCTCCTTCAGCGGCGGCGATGCCGGCGGCGTCCCGAAGGGTGCGGGGCTCATCGCCGGGGGCGGCTTCTTCGTGGTGGCCGTTCTGGGGAGTGGGTGCTTGGGGAGGAGCGCGACGACGTCCCGGAGGGCCTGGGAGGTGTTGCCGCCGCAGCCAATGGGGAGGCGCTGGGGCCCGGGTTTCCTGTTCTTCCGGTGCCGGTGGTGCCGCTGCTGCAGGTGGGGGTCGTCAACCGTGCTGGGGGGCGGCGGCTTCGGGTGGTAGACGTCGTCGACGGCGCTGGATCTGCATTGCAGGGACTTCACCCAGGCGGCGGCCATAGAAGACGGGTAGCCGTGGCCGCAGCCGGGGTGGATGGTGGGTAGGTCTCTGCACCGACCCACACCTGGTTCCGCTACCTCTGCCGCACCTGCACAGCGCCAAGAGCACGAGGACTTTAGAGAGAGAGAGGGGGGGAAGGGGAGGTGGGGAGGAATAGGAAAAGTGGAAGGGGGCGAGTGGAATATGCAAGAGTTAAGGAGGCAGTAGATATGAAAGGAAAGGGAGCGAAGAGAGGAAAGGAGGGGGAATCCGGGGGTGGTTTGGGGGGGGGGGCGATTTGATACAAAAAAGAGTGCTGTTTTGCGTTGTGTTGTGACTCGTGAGAGGCAAAGAGAGTAGTGGAGGGGGAAAAGGGAGGAAGGGCGGCCCTTTTTATCTGCCCTCCTCTCCTCTTTCCATACTTGGATGGTGGCGTGATGTCGTGGGCTATAAACCTTTGTGTGCGTGTGTATATGCTCCCCTCCCCCCCCACGCTCTAGCTGTTGTGTGCCTACGTTATTCTCTCTCTCTCTCTTTGGGCTTTCCCCTTCTAATACTTCCTTTTTCTGGCTTTCCGTTCCTTCTTGAACAGAAAGTGGGCCCACAAGTTTTCAGTGGGTTGCGAGGGGATGGCTAGCATGCGCAGCGCCGGTCATGGCCGGTGTCTTCTGGAATCCGGACAGAAACCGAAGTTCATAATCTCACTGGATGGAATGGTGGTGCCATAAGTGACAGGTCGTTACAATTAGCCCTTGTTTAGGGGAGGGGAGGGGAGGAGATCATGGTTCATGGTTCATTGACTCGGTTCGAGTCAAGATGACTCCGGAGGATCTACTTGAATTCATGAAAATATGAGACATAGTTTGGTAGACACAAATCGAGTCGCACCTCCCTCCCTCTAACTTTTTCTACAATCTTCTAGGCATGCTCCGACGAGGATCCGACTGTAGTAGACGAGATCCAACAGTTGCGACGATGATCCAGCCAAAAAGAATGTTGTCAGCCGTGGTGGGAGACTGCCGAGGGTGGGGCGGGAGTACTAGTGTAACGACTCAGGATCCGGATACTAGGAAAGACCTGATACGATTCGGATCCTACACCGTCCCCATAAACTGTAAAACTCTGAAGGGTTATTTTGATGTTGTGGAGATGCATTGAAATTCAAAATAGTCGCAGGAAATAAATTATAGAATGAATTAATTAAATAACAGAAATGAACATTTTACAACTAAATAAATGAACTATAGAGTACAGTCCACAAGTACAGTCAACTAGAAAAGAAACGTACACTGCTACGGAGTATACTATGGTAGTAGCAAGTGGGCTACTAGAAATTGCCGCAGGCGCCACACTCGGCCTTCGACTCTCGAGGAGGAACGTCACACTTGAAAAATAAGGGGTGAACCTCATCTCATTGGTTCAGTAGGGGTCCCGCAGATCCCCACCACAATGACGGCGTATGTAATACCTCGAATTTTTCAGATATTTTTCGGATCATTTTTGTGGGTCTCGGAGTGTATTTTATGTTTTACACGTGTTTTTCCCTGATGCACATTCGGAACTCTGTGCAGGGCGAACCATGACGTTCTCCGACTCCGGGACAGTACCGGCGCGTTGTGCTCTTCCCTATGACCGCGGAGGTAATTTTCAGTATTTTTCTAAATTTTTAAAATTTTCAGATTTTTCTATATATTAACCCTTTTCCTCTTTTTCTCTCCATTCTCTCTTTCTCACTCTCTCTCATCTCTTTCTCTCCCCCTCTCCCCGGGCGGCCGACGGTGGCGGAGGAGGGCGAGGCGGCGATGGCGGGAGGCGAGGATTGAGGAACGGGTCGAGGATCGAGGGACGAGAGTGCGTGGAAGCTCGGTGGCGCGATCGCGAGCCGGCGAGGGTTTAAACGGCGTTTCTTTGTGGATCGGCGTCCACGGTGCGTTGAATTTTTGGTGGAGGTAGGGAGATGGACCCCCAGCTCGTGCACTTCCTTTCCCGTGAGTTTTGTAGGCTGTGGCGAGCCGAGCGGTTTTATTTTCACTTTTTGGGCAAAATGTATGTTTTTGGGGTGTGAGCCCGATCTAGCGTTTTAACGCGTTAATTGGTGGTTTGAGGGCATCATTGAATGCCTAGAGGTATGGGGAAGGGTTTCCCCTTTGTTTCCCTATCACCCGGGGGTGATTGGGGCGTGGAATGGGTTTCTTCGCAGTTTTCGTCGTTTTCGGGCGCGGACTGAGAACGCGCTCGCCCATGTGGGCGCGTTCTTGGAGATCGCGCTGCCCCGATGAAGCGCGTTCATCGGAGAAGATGAACAGTAAGGTGATTTTTATCGCGCTATAGAGGTATAGCGCGTTCTGTTCTTATTGTGCTATAGGTGTATAGCGCGTCTGTTCTTGTCGTGCTACACGTGGGTAGCGTGTCCTGTCTGATCGCGCTATATATGTATAGCGCGTTCTGTTTTATCGCGCTACAAGAGTATAGCGCGTTCTGATCTGAACGCGCTATATGAGGGTAGCACGATCTTGAGGGCGACCAGTCGGGCAGCCCAGGGCGGGTAGTCTACGACTGATCGTGCCTCCCTTGGCCGTGTATGTCTCGGACACCCCGTGGAGTTCCGGGACAGTGTCTTTGGGTGTCTGGAGGTTTTGTTTATCTCGATTAGCGTGCCCCATGTGTTCAGGGGTCCAGTGACCCTGTGTGTGTGTTCCAGGCTTTGTGTTACGCTAGATCGAGTCACTGTGTATCGGTGTGAGTGCGATGGGGTTCCCTGACATGTCGTGGGTTTTCCTATAAGATGATTCCCGAGTGGGCCATGTGTTTGGCCTTGGACTGTGAGTCCAGTCATTCAGCCTGAAGCTGGAGGTTCCCTGCTCTTCCCTAGGATGGGGAATCGGCGTGGCGGCTTGTGAGCTGCCTTGTGAATCATGCTTCTGTGTTTTCCGCATGGGCCATGTGTGTGGCCTTGGACTGTGAGTCCTATCATCCAGCCTGGGGCTAGAGGTCCCTCAAGTTCCCTTTTTAAGGGATGGCCTCGACGGCTTGTGAGCTACCTCGGTATTCGTGCTACCGTGATTTTAGACCTAGAGATTAGGCTAGATTAACGGCCTTGTGCTGTTGTGTGCGACGGTCTTGACCCCGAATCGCGTGACTCAAGGACCGTTAGATTTAGTGGGTCTAGAGGACTGTCCAGAGTCCAGTGGCTCGATGCCACATAGTTCTTCTCGACTTTCGCACAGGGTGCGTGCATATTTCTCGGAGTTTCTCCTTGGAGAGTGGTCACACCAGTGACTCCCCAATAGTCGTAGCCTTCCGACACGCGAGTGGTCCCACCAAGGAGTGGTGGCGAGGCTACCCCGAGAGACGGTTTTTAGACTGATTTTCGTTGGGCCCCACATCTACCAGCCAGAGTCCGGCAAAGGGGAAAATCAGTCAGAGGGCCAGACCAAGGACACACGGTCTGTGTGTGCACACGTGGTTGGGGGCGGTTGGACCCGCGCTGACGAGCGCGATCCCAGCTAGTCACTTGTTCTGCGGTTACTAGTACGATGTCACCGTTCCTCCAGGGGTCGAGGGGGACACCTGAGGCGCGGTCTAAGTCGTCAGTGGACGCATCCGGCCTTGCTTCTGGTGGGTAGGTACTCCTATCACGTGAGACGTGACTCTCCTGTTTCCGGGTTTCGTTTCCTGTCTGCGAGACGTGATTTTTTGGACCGTCCGGTGTTTTCGAGGTAGTGGCCAAGATGCCAGTGGCTTCACCGAGATTGCGTCTTGTTTGTGCAGTGCCCGCGACCAGGTGGTCGGGGTTACACTTTAGACAACGTGTCCAAGTTGGCCTTGTCCTGGGAGACAGGCCTCTACGGCGGAGTTGCCGTAGGTTTTACCTCGGTGAGTGGTGTTAGAGTGGTCCGGTTCCCGATTGTGAGATCGGGGTTTCTCTTTCTGCTTGACCGGTACAGTAGGAGTAGTTGTAGTGCCGAGTTTTGACCGGCCACTGAGTTATTGTTCATGCTGCTATTATTGTTCTTGTAGTTACTGCTTTCCGTGCCGCCGTTGTTCTCAGTTGGGGTTCCACGGGATCCCTACTGAGCCAGTGATAGGAGGCTCACCTCTGTTTTTCAAGTGCGGCAGTTCTATCTCGAGGTTCGAGGATGCTGTTCAGAGGTTCTTAGTTGCCAGCTCGCCGGGCCGAGTGTTCACTTGACATGTGGTACGTTTTACTGCTTTAGACTATACTTTCTGTTGGACTGGACTCTGTTGTAGTAGTTGCTTATTTATTTCTATTAATTGTTGAATTGTCCTGCCTTATCTTCTATTTTTTTGTACCTCCACACTCCTCTTAGCCCTTCCGAGCCCTCTCGGCTCGTGGACGGCGGGCCAGGATTCGAATGGTATCGAGCCTTCCCGGTATCCGGATCTTGGGTCGTCACAGCGTAAATAATAACGACAGTAACAACAATTGTAGTACTAATAATAACAAGAGTAGCAGTAACAATAATAACGACAATAGCAGTGGCAGGAATAGTAATAACAGCAGACGGTGAAACCACGGGTTCTCTACACCATCCCAACTCTCAACGGGGAAAGTCGCGACCTCAAGTCGGAACCGCCAATCTACGACAAAACGACAATCACACTATTGAGGGAACCCATGACATCTTTGTCGTATCGACCCGTCCTCACGGACAGAAACCCTAGCTAGAACCACATCGCCGTAAAAACTACACTATCTCAGGTATCTCAACCGTCGAGAGAACTGCAACAATGCTATCGGGAAAGCATTGGCCTCGTAGTCGAGAAGTTATGCTAGAGTCACCCGGTCAGAACACACTACCTCCACTCCAGGAGAACCACGACTCGTTGTCGGGAAACTAAAACCACGGGTGACCGAAATACCCCCTCACTAGTACCGGCTGGACACATCCACTGACATCTTATACCACATCTACTATCCCTAGTTTGCCCTCCTCTCTCAAAGAGTGATTCAAAGGGACTGGGTCAGTTGTGTCCCACGACGTCTTACACCGCCCTCCAAACTCACACCTGCCCACCTCTCTCAAGGAGTGAGGCGGAGACACAACAACAGTAGAATTAGTTGGAGTCGTACTCCTCAATACGAGTCCTCTGCCCTCAACTACGTATGCACACATAGATTACCTACTCTCCGTCAAGGTCCTACAACCAGTACTTCCCCTCAACCCGGACTCTGAGTGCAGCAGAGAGGGGTCCCACATCTATTAGTCTAACCGTCTCTTAGGAAGAGCTCTCGACCTCAAGTCGGTGTGTGTCTGCACTCAGGAAGCTAACTTTCTCGGCTCCGCAGTCGGTACGTGCAAGACACTCAGAAAGCTACGCTAGCGGGGTACTACTCCGAAGGAGATTTAACTGACGCACCCCTAAACCATAGTGCGACACTGCTAGGTACTGATAAACCACCTAAGGCATGATAACAGAAACCAGTGAGTGCTGGCCCACCAAACTCACGTGAGAACTACCCACTGCGATCACAGAACTCACGTGGGAATAACCCACTGTTAATACTCGGCTATGCGGGAACGACTTCCCACCACATAAGTCATACGGGGATGACCCTTGACAGTTACACAAAAATACCTAAACTCACAGAATCACGTGGGCACATCTTTCACGAAGTCACGTCGACCACGCGGACACCTCGAAGCACGAAACAGGGCGGAACATCGTGTTCGGGACATAAGGGCCTGGGCGGCCAACTCACTGGCTGCCTAGGGCAGGGCGGCAAGATCATTGGCTGCCCTCCCTAGGGCCACCCCAGGACTGGGCGACCATCGTTTTGGTCGCCTAGTAGCAACCACCTCTTTGGTCGCCCTGTCTATCAGGGCATTGGGGGTCAGGGCGGCCACAGATGTGGCCACCTTCCACTCTGGGTGGCCAGACTGCTAGTCGCCCAACAGACTTGGGCGAGGCAGCCAAGGTAATGGCCACCTGGTGCTTAGGTTGGGCGGCCAAGGAGCTGGCCGCCCAGGTCCGTTGGGTCTATCTGAACTGAAACTCGCACGGAAGGCGATTCCATGCTCCATTTGTCTCGGGACGAAGGGGAAAATAAGGGAAATTAATCCTCGGGCATCCATACATCCGAGAAACTATTTTTAGACTACAAATCAGAGTCCAAATCCATCAAAATCGTCACACATCTTGGAACATGTATTTTCCCAAAAATAAGAAGAACTCCCACTCTCGACCTCGCCGTAACATGGAATCGCGAGGGAAAATGCACGAGAGTGCTAGGGATTTGTCCCCCTACCTCTCATGAACATTTGGCGCGCTAGAACCTCGGATCGCCGCGAAATCGTCGAAACCCCACGGTCGGCTCGCGAACTCCACGAAGGCTCGCCGCTCCATTCCACCTCCATTCCTCACTCCTGTCCTCGTCACTCGCCACCCACGTCATCGCCGTCGCCCAGCCACCTCACCTCCTTGCCGATGTCGGTCGCCGGAGGAGAGAAGAGAGGGAGAGTGACGGTAGAGAGTGAGGGAGAGAATGAGAGGCGAGAGAGGGACGAAGGGGAGGGTTTTATAGTTTTCTATTTTGGGGTTTTAAAAATTTAGAAAATAAGAAAGTCAGTTAAAATTACTCCCACGATCTTTGAAAAATGTGTAACTCACCCGTTACGTCTCGGCAACCCGATTTAATTTATTATCTCATATTTGGGGGTCCGAACGTCTAATATTTAGAAGTTCTATTTTATTTAGAAAACACGATTCGAGACCTGCAAAAATGCTCTGAAATTTGTGAAAACCCGATCCGAAGACTCGGGGCATTACAACCATGGTGGGGGGGCATTGGGGTGGGGGAAGAAATCGTCGCCGAGGTGAGAGGGCACCGAGATGAGAGGAGAAAGGTCTATCAGGTGGGATGGGAGGCGATCGAGCCAACCCAAGTCACATGCGACTCAGGTGTACCATACCAGATCAAAGAGATTCTGATCCAGCACTAATCACCGGGTCGACGAACCTTGGATGAGATCACCTCTACACCTTGGTGACTCCCACAACCTACACCGTCACATGAGTGTGGCAAGACCCTGTTAACATCTGATGCCCTCTAAGAAAATTCCCATGTTACCCTTGCAGTGGGAAGTCTTTTTGTCACACTCATATGAAGGTGTAGATTGTGGGTAGGGCTGTCAATGGGCCGGGTCGGCCCAACAGACTCGCGGGCCTGACCCGATTTTGGGTCGGGCTGCAAGGTCTTTTTAGACCCGCGGACTTTTAGTCAGGCTTAAAAGCCCGGCCCGCGGGTCAAAAAAAAAGGCTTAAAAGCTCGGCCCGACTAGACCCGCGGGTCGGGCTCGGGCTTTGAGTTCGGCCCGCGGGTTGGCCCGGCTCGCTCTCTTTTTTTATTTTCACTTCAAATTTTAAAAATTATTTAGTTAAAATTATGTTATTTTACTTAATTAGATATTTTAAACCTCTCTTTTCACATAAATTATGTAATTAATATCAAACTTTTAATTAATTTAGTGAGATTATAAATTTTATATTATTAAATATATTAATTTTTATTATTTTTATTATTTTATTTAAGTTATCGTGTTGGGCCGGACCTTAGTCGGACTTTGTATTTTTTAGATAATGTCGGGCCTGATCCGGCCCGGTCCGACATAGGTCGGGCTCGAGCCAGACTCAGACCTTAATCTTGATAAGTCTGACTCGGACCAGACCGATCTAAACCCGGCCTAGATCCGACCCATTGATAACCCTCGTTGTGGGAGTGCCCATGACGAAGAGATGACCCCATCCCATATGTCTGCGGTCTACAGTTTTGGAAATTTTGGGAGTGCGCGCGAGTGTGTGTGGTTGGGGGTGAGGGTGTTCGGCGTGCCAAGCATTGTTATTCCGGGATGCGGGACGGAAAGCTTCTGTTTTGTCGATAGCTTTGTTTGCTTTCCTCCTGAGTAAGACGAGCTGGTGAGCCATAGCCAAAGGTTAAAACCGGGAAATTTACTGTGGGCTAAGCTGGGTTAGTTGTGGGCTTAATGGTCCATTTAGGTAGTTTATGTGAATGTATAAGGGTTTGTATGCCCAGTAGACGACGTAAGTAGGAGAGGTTATATAATAAACAAGGTTTGATTCAAATCAAGATAGGACGGGTCGACTCGCTCACCCGCCTCATCCCAGTCTGATAGGTCTGTGAGACGCAATCGAGATATTTTATATATTATTTTAATTTTTATAATAATTTAATTTTGTGACACGGTTGATTAAGTGTCCCGTGATTAATCATGAGTTCTCTGGTTCAAATCTCATTTCTAACGTGTTTTTATTCAAATTTTTGAAACGTTACATTAAAAAAAAGTTTGAAACAATGGCGAAACTAGGATTCAAACCTGGGACACCCGGGTAAACCGTAGAACAATTAATCAACTGAGATAGAATTTCATTTGAATTATTTTATTCCATTATATATATATAAATTATGGTTTGCCATCTTAATACGTATTGGTACCGATCTGTACCGTCCCGTCCCGAGCCGTGATCGTGACGGTCGGGACGGTAAATCCTGATTATAAATCTGCAAAGCAAATCACATACACACTTTCTCTCTCTAGCCCTCTTTGAAAATCAAGTAGAAAAACTTAGCGCAATTAATACTCAAGTAGGTTATCTGTTTTTTCACTTTTTTTTTAAAAAATTGTTGGGGTTATCCTAACTGAGGTCAGATGGTTGATTCTAATTTTTTTGTTAGAATGTCCAGAAAAATTGGGATTAGTGCCAAGATACCCTATCTACCTTTCCAAACTATTTTCTTGCTAATCCACCAAGACAAACCACCTTATTCCACCCTTAATTAACCGATTAACAAAGGGGTCTTCATTAGATGGTGAAGGAAGAGAGGTCATACTTGAACAAATATGCAAAGCAAGCCAATCTACTCTCTCTCTCTCTCTCTCTAATACTTATTTTAATACTTATTTACTCAAATTTCAAATGGCAAGTTTGGAGAACCAGGGCATTCCATTTTTTTATTCTCCATATCCTCTTTTACTTCTCCTGGCAACAGATCCCTTATTAGTTTTGTCCTCGTCCTTTAGTGAGAGGTGGGAATTTGAGTTTTCTGCTCGGCAGCTACCGGGATCCAAATGTACGAAGAAATGTTATTATATATAATAACAATATGTTTCAGAATAATATTGTTTCATTTATATAAAACAAGTTATTCAAGGTGTGTCTTCAACAAGAGCCATGTGACAGTTAATTGGACAATTTTTAATAAGTACATTAGAAAAGATAGCTAAGAAAATATAACATAATAACATGCCTAAAAAATATATGCTCAACGTCTCTTCTAAACAAATCACCAAATCACCCACCAACCTCTGAAGTAACTATCAATTGTATGGTCATTGGTCAGTCCATTCACCTGTCCATCTCTACTAACCTTCTCTCCATAGAGAGAGAGAGAGAGAGAGAGAGAGAGAGAGAGAGAGAGAGAGGTGACACCGTTGATAGGAACTCATCAACCAAGAAGGCACAACAGGATTTTTAATTAGGTAGGTTGGGTGGGGGAATTAATACCTCCAAGAGTCATTAGTTAATCCTTGTTAGGATTATTGGATGGCAGTGTTCCCCCGCCCTCCATTTGACATTGAAGACAAAGAATTGGGTCAGACTACTACGCACAACCCACATGTTGCTTGATTAGTAGCCAACATGGAATGATACAAGTCTTGATTATATATAATAAGAAGCCAGGGAATGATTAAGTCTCATATCATAATTAACAAGTCACACTTCAACAATCATATAGGGAGAGAAACTAGAGAGCGTGGACATTCGGCTTCTTCGGCTTCGGCAAATTAAGTAAGACTTTCTAATATTCTGTTGGTCCTGCAGGAACAGCATGGTAAGTAGTTTTACTGTTGAGACACGTTCGTATCTGAACCAAACCTGGTCTTTTATTCATTCTTGCAAGGCAAGGATTGGGAAACCAGCTAGTTTGCAGCCACTCACTATATATTATTTTACTGCCACCACCCTGTGTTTTTTTATAAAAGAAAAACCACACGGGTAATTAGATGCATGGGCAGTCTTGACATTCCCTTTGTTCAACAAATTAAAGAAGAGTTTTGAAACAAATTAGGTGTAGAATTTGTGATGGGTGTGAAGATGATAGAAAATATTGCAGTGCAGCATGCAAGCTAGGTCAATGGAAAGATGCCGCAGTTTATTTTAAGAAAATATGTCTGAAGTTGTGGTTCTTTATTGGTCGGATCGAGAGAAAGACAGAATGATCATGATCTTTAGAAGAGAGAGAGAGAGAGAGAGAGAGAGAGAGAATTTTGTCCAGATAATTGGAGTTTGAATGGCCTCTAGAAGTGTGTGCGAGAGGCCATGTGTGTTATCTCCGAAGATTAGAGACATAGGGAGGCACTCAAACCTGTATCAGCAATGAGCATAGCTACTGTAGTGCACTCCATTCGTTCTTCTCGGCATTTGTGGGGGGGGGGGGGGGGGGAATGGGCTTTGCCCTCTTCTAGAAAGAAAGGAACTGCTGCAAAGAGGCAGTCACAGGCACCCACACAACATGACAGAAATGATGACACTGCAGGGGCGATAAAATCAAAACCCGAAGGGTGGGTGTACGAGTCTTGAGAGGCGTTTTGCCCATCGGAATGTTCAGAAGCCTCATTTTGAGAGGAATATTATAACCACACGCCATTTTTCTGTTCTGTTACTTCTTCCTACACCCATATGATCCGTGTCGGCGCTTGACACCCGTGTCACGCAAATCACATCAGCGTAGCCAAAGGCATAGCTGGTACGTAGTAGTTAGTTGCTGATCATGCCGGTGGTTGGGCTTGGTGTTAGGATTCGAATGGTACGGGCAGTTCAAAACTCCCCATCTTTTAACGACGTGGTGGGGTGGGGGGGGGGGGGGGACAAAAAGAAGGCAGGATGCAGAGACGGGGGAGGGGAGGGTTCAGGTTTTTAGAAGAAGGAGACGCCAGCCTTTGTTCTCTCACGCTTGCCATCGGAGCAAGCCCCCTGGGAACTGATGACACTCTCATGAGGCTCTCTTATCCAAACCGCGTGCTGTTTAGTCTCTCCACAGGGACTTGATGATGGGTTAGAACTCTAAACTACAAGATAAAGCGTATTAAATATATCTTTGTAAGTTCTTTATTTGGTGTGATCTGCTCATTATGTTCGTTTCCCAATGAGTCCATAATGATAGGAGCATATATGTCATATGCATACTGTTTTTGCCGGTCCCACCGATGATGCATGCATGTATTGTCAAAACAAGGATAAAGATATGATGCAACATGGAATAAACGATACATATGCGTCAATGTTTCAATGATGATGGAGGAGAGAGGGGGAAGGGGATCGAGTTGCACCATCTTCATGACTGCGCCATATAGTCCAATCATGTAATGTACGTAAAGACTTGAAGCAACTTGTCACGATTTCGTTAATTCTTTGGCCAAGATCAGATAATCACTCACATTTAATTATCACTCACATCTGTTGATAGCATGGATTGCCGAGGCCTATTACAACAAATAGAGGGACGGGAGAAAGGCACCCATGTGTAGGGACGTCACAGTGAAGTACCAGCTAATTAGTGATTGGTACAAACTCTTAAAACTATATATTTATTCTCCCTAATTAATTAATCATTAATCAAGTTAGCTTATATAATTCCAAAAAAGCTAATCGATCTCTCATAATTTTACTAATTAATAGGGGCACTAATGATGAGACTTATAGCCACCTAATTACTTGGCCATTAATAGATCCTCTCGTTGAGGCGTTCAAATTAACGGACGGCCGGCGCATGCAGTGGTGACAGTTGAAACTCCTACCCGTCAACCAAACTTCTCGTGAACTGCCCCTCCTAGAGGTGGTGGTGCACACCACATCTCTCTCTCTCTCTCTCTCTCTCTCTCTCTCTCTCTCTCTCTCACTCTCTCTCTCTCTCTCGCGGGGGGGTGGGGGGGGGCATGCCCCTTCCTTGTTCTCAGGACAAGGCACATGCACGCACAGGTTGACCACCACAGTTTAAGTTAGCTTGTTCCTGCTCCAACGATCAAGACTCGAGCTCATACGTACAGTTCTAAAGCTTCACTACCTTCTACGTGAGGATTCGAGTTTCCAAATATCAGTTGCATCACTTATGGGGATGCCCATTTTTTAAACAGATCGGTTGAATGTGAAAATAAGACCCTCCTAATTAAAATTGATCATAAGGATTTATGTAGCTAATTAACCCACATGACCTGCGGGATTTGGAGAATTCTATTGCACGTCGATTTCAAATAACTAAGGAGGCGATGGCCAGTGGACATATTCTATGGGTTATTATGAAGGCGAGACACTTTAAGATGAGTTATGGGCAATGGGGGCCGGCCATGGGCATGCCTGATCTGAGTCAGTGAGTCAGATATCATTACACACCTCTCTCTACATGCGTATCCGGACGCATCTCTCTCTCTCTCTCTCTCTCTCTCTCTCTCTCTCTCTCTCTCTCTCTCTCTCTCTCTCTCTCTCTCTCTCTCTCTCTCTCTGGGGTTATATAGACGTGGGCAGAATTAATAACAGTGAAGCTTTGCTAGTGGCCGCGATGATTGTGAGTACCATTGCCGAGGATCCTCAGAGTCAGACTTCTGGGTTCGTGTATGACCAGCGAACGGAGATATCTTGTGGATATGAAAAGTACCGTCAAAGGGGGAAATGGTATCATTCTCACTCATCTTAATTACCCCAAGCAAAAGGTGAGGACTGAGGAGTACTGTGCAGCATGATTTGATAAATAGATACGGTGCATCTATACCGCAGATCGTATCCGTCGATAATTGATGCGATCGATACGTGATACGTAATCGATACGTTATTTATATTTTTTTAAATATATATATATTATTTTATATCAAATATAATTTTATAGATAAATTGATTCATAATATTCTTTTAAAATGTTGCAAGTTGTAACTCTGTCCTCGAAGATATTTAACACACTTATTAACTATAATTTTTTAATTTATTATATGTTAGTATAATATATATTTATTATATAATTTTTTATTTATGATACATACTGATATAATACGGATATAATATCATACAGTATCATATCGTACCGACAAAATGCCTATCTAACCAGTTTGACCGCACTGGCAAACCTTACTATACAATCCTTCATTCCTTCTTTAATGTCCATAAAACTTATGGACCTACTAATTAATTTAAGGTCTACCGGCCAGTTTTGCACACTGTTACCACAGGCCATGGGAGGCATGCCAGACTTGAACTGACAACGTTGGCCCAGTTTTGAGTTTTAAGTTGAGCAATGTACACTTGAGTGTCCAAAGACTCTAAACTAGGCTCGACCTTACAAAACCCTTGGGGTAACTGTAGCTTGGGACACAGATTGTGGCACTCATCTCTTGTCGAAAACAGTCAACCAATATGTATTCTTTAACAGGGTTCTATGATGTTTTTCGGTGTTCTATGTTGATAAATGATGTGACAAATTTGAGGAGAGCCCAATCTCTACCATGACATATATACAGTATGTATGCAAGTATACGTAACACCCCAAAGGAGGGCAAGGTCAATGGCCAATGTCCTATTCACAGTAGGATACAAATTAAGGAAGGAGAAAGAGGAAAAGTCTATATAATGGAGGAAATCTTAGTAGAGGGAGGAGAGAGAAAGAAAGTCTATACAAGCGGGGAAATCTTAGTAGGATCTTGAGAGATCCTAGCAGGATCCGGAGGATGGATTCGAAAAATGGGTAAAGATTGTTTTTACAACTATTTCCTGCAAACTTCCAATTGAGAGATGGATTCAAGTTAGATGCACGTACCATTTCATATAAACCAACAAGTAGTTGCATCAGTATGCACTAATAGCTGTTTCTATGTCGGGTAGCCCAAACCGGCAATTTTAAAACTGAGCGACCTTTGACATTTCGCAACGCATGAAGTGAGTTAAACTGCTTTATATTAGAATTAAGTAAGTGCTGTCAATATACCAATATAGTTTGGCACAACATGAGCGTGTAATTAAGCCCGAAGATGACCAAAAAACCTAATGGACTTGGAACTAAGCCCGTGATCCCAGCAGATGGTGTGGCCCATTTATCACTGTACAGGCTTGACGGGCCCAAAATCCATTGGCCCAGGGGATGGGCTGGCCCAAAGAAAAAGATATGATTCGGACTTGCTTTCGTTCGGACAACTTTCATGGCCAGCTGGTCACCTGAAGTTTCTACTAGAATGTTACTGAGCGCATCTAAAATACAGAAAGCTAGTTTGTGTTTTGGTTTTGTCCTCTAAGCAACTGTTTAGCAAGGGGGTATTTGAGGGTTAGCTCACACTTAATTCAAAGTTAATTCATATTTTATAATGTTGAGGAGTAGATTAATTCGGTTAACTATATATAAGATGACCTCCGTCGATACAAGTGGGAGCCAATCCGAAACCTGTGTTCCGCCGAATTTGTAGCCCTAATTAATGTCATAAGATTAATTAACGCACTAGCTATTAAAACATTTAACCTTCAGCAATTTATTTTACCAATTTCTTTCTCTTCTCGTTATGTTCAGGACACGGGTTGCAGTCGGCAGTCACACGTGAATCACATATTATGAAGACCGTGAATTATTTGGCGCCCACAACCAGACAATTACTTCTTCCACACCCTCAGAAATGAGACAACGAAGTAGGTCACTGTCGTTTGCATGTGGAATATCAAGCACTGGCGAAGAGGATGAGTTCAAGCTGTCATGGGCCTCGGTGCTGGCGATGTGGGTCCTCATGAGCCCGTTAACTCGGTGTACATGTTGAACTAAACTTGAATTTCACATTTGAAGACTTTGAGAAAAAAAAATCTAGATACCTTAACGTGAAGTAATTAAGAAACATGTCGGCTTTAAAAGATTAAAGCAGAGACCAAATTGGACTCACCCTCCGTTCCTAAATGCTCCTCCTTCTTCTTCCTCCTCTTTTTTTTTCTTGTCAGGATAGTTTGGAAATGCGTCAAGCATCAACACTGTTGGGGAGCTGCAAGAAATATACTAAGTACAAATATATGTATAGTCGGAGAAATCAACACGGAAATAGAATTTATCCGCACACCTTCAGCGGTCCTGTGCAACCACAATAATTTCTATGCCATTCACACGTAGGTATCCGAGTCGAAAAACACCAAACCAACAAGAATACAATCACCCAAGATGCACCGAATTTTTAACGTGGAAAATCCTCCCTCGACATGGAGAGCGAAAAATCACGGGGTAAACCGACGGTGATCCACTATATGAAAATAACAATACACAGTCTTTCTTCTCTCAAGATTTACTCAAATCTTGAGGTATACACATAAGAGAATGGAAGGATGTAGGATTGCCTTAACCGGGATAAATCCCCAAAATGAAAGAACGAAAATACCCGAGCTCACCGGGCTAACCTCTTTCTCCCACTTTTCTTTTTCCTCTTCCCTTCCTCTTTCTCTTTCTCTCTCTCCTGCAAGAGCTGCCGCAAGAAGATGAAGCCGTTGTTGCATACGTTTTCTGCTGTTGCCATTTTCTCTTTTTGTTGCTGCTGTATTGTGCCTTGTTTTGTTGGTCTCGAGTGTTTAGGGTATGAGATGGTGGGGGGGATATAATGCACCCCACCCCTTCTCCTTTTAACATGCTCCAAACCCACTAAATGGGTTGGACCGAGCCCCAACAAACACATACCTACTCTCCCAAACAGGTTGCAGCTCAGCCTCCTAATTAACCGGCAGCAATCCCAGTGGGGTGAGTGCACATTGGGTGTTGTCAGCTCCTTCCTCTTGTGCACAGATCCTCTCAAGACCCTAAGGTAGAGCAGTTGTCCATGTGATGTTCATTCTTGCTGATGTTGGCGTTCCCCACTGGTTTTCAAAGCACATTAATTAGCTAGCATGATCAAGAGGTAAGGCCCGTCGTCCAGGCAGCAAACATGCAAGCGCCACACCCTGGCACCGCACATCGCCTGCCAACCATGCCCCTCAATTTGTGCATTGCATGTCGCCCAACGCACACCGCACGTTGACCTGCACCGACCTCCCTGCACACGTCCCATTGATGATGTCGCCATTACTAATGCCCCTCTGTTGGACTACTATAAAGATAGGTCACAACAGTCTCCTCCACGCATGCCTAGCAACTTTATGCCATGCTCATGCAATACAGTGCAAGTGCCACCCCATCACTTACCCCTCTATTCTCCAACCTATGCTTGGCTTATGAGTCATTCCACCTTGCTGACTTAAGTATCGGAGGGTTCTTTTGGGACACCACATCCTCTAGCATGGACTTCTCTCTTTGTGCAAGAAGATGCGGTCTTCAATGCTTCCCTCCTCAAAGTTTCTTCTCCATGGTCATCTCCCTCATTTGTCTCAAGGAGATCTGCCATCCAATGCTAAGCGTCCCACCCCTACCTAAATAGAGGCCTTACAAAACTTGGCTCCAATGGTCGACTCGCCCATCAGAGACTCCGCTCATTACTGTCGCCACTTTCTGGCTCAATCTCATCTTACAAATTTCAAGTGTATACAACACATGCAATTCTTGCCTATCCAGCTAACCAGTCTGTAGCTCTATTTCTTCTTCTTTGTATGTGTGTGACTTTAGACTGTCTGTAACCCTCCAGGGATGTAGTTACTTTCTTTAACATGTATCTGTGCTAGCCCTGGTTCTTTTAACTCTTCAGTCGCCATGCAAGCTATCTCCTATTATGTTCATGTCCATTATCTTGACACTCTTTTAGTATCTCCCTTCTTTTCCAGAAGGCCACTGTCTCAGCTCTAAGTATAGATACTTGTCCCAACGAAGTAGCTCTTGCCATCAACATAGTCCCATACCAATTTCTCAACATAAATCTAGCATCAGCTTCACCAATGTTTGGTTTTGTTGATAAGCCCCGACAATATATATATATATATATATATATATATATATATATATATATATATATATATATGATTATAAAAATCACAAGTACTACAATGTTAAGGACGTACCTTATCCGCACAAAGCGGAAACAAAAGCGGAAGCGGAATGAAAGTAGAAGATGAAGTGAAAGCGAGGACGCACAACAAACTTTGGCAAAGTCGACGCACTCGAGCAGAGTCGAGGATAGGCTATGTGAGTCTATTTGCTTGTCGACCCTCCAAATTTGTAGGACTACGGTGATGGTCCTCCAGAGACGTTGTCAAACCTGTCGCCAGAATACGAAATTCCTCGACCTCTTCGTAGAGCGTCACTACGTAATCGTCACGCTATCCTCGTCGTTGTCGTCCAGCAATCGGAGTGAGATGACCAAGAGAGATAAGGGGTAACTAGAGATAAGGAGAGAAGGCTAGCGCACTATGCTCTCCGCATAATTTCTCGCTCTCACACATGCACACTATGTAAAAGCCGGACCCAAATGCCCTCTCACATTCTCTCCCTTACATTATCTCTCTTCTCACTCCACTAACATAATAATTCCCTTCACACCCTTTTAACTACCCTTACCACCACCTTCGTATGTACATTTTCATGCACACACACATATGCACTCACTCGTGCACACATTTTCAGGCATAAACATTCACGCACACACTCACACCCACACTTCGTGTGCACACTTGTCTTTTTAGTTTTACATACCACAAAATAACCCTCTCACCCCCTATTTATAGTAGATGGAGAGGGAGGAGGAGTTGACGTGTGGAGGAGGGTTTAAGGCAGTGGAGTGGACGAGGATGAGGGGAAGAAGAGCACATGGCTTTTGAAATGAGATAAGGTTGAGAAGTGGGACTTAATAGAAGAAAGAAGAAGATAATAGAAAGGTCAAGAGGGGGGTGGAAGGTGATGGGTGGCCCAATGGGCATCCCATGGGCCCATGCCCAGTAATAGGTCTCATCAAAATTTAATGTTAGCTAACCTTAGACTGCCACTTGATCCTTTTGGAAACCTGTTCTTTTAAGCGCATGTCATATTCCCATCTTTCTCATTGTTCTCGTTCCTTCTTATTTCTGACCTTTTTTTTTCAAATATTACGGCTATCTTAGAATAGTATTATATTGGAAAGGTATAAAATTATAATGTAACCTTCTCCACTCAACACTTTAAAATTTTGAGTTGAATGGTTCAACTCAGTAACTCTAATATGATATCAAAACAGGTGCCACTCCTTGCAATGGGGGCTCACGGCCTCTATATTTTCTCTCCACGTCACAATGACTTGGTAGGCGGCCTACATGTGCGGGGTATATTGGAGAATATAATTTCATACTAGTAAAACAAGTAGCGGTCCGGTGCTTGTATGATGGGTCCCTTGTCTTCAATGTCTTAGTTTTGAGAGTGAGTCGACGCACATGGTATTAAAATTCGTGATTATAATCTAAGTTACACATCATATGTTTGTCAGATTCACGTGATAGAATTTAAATCGACTTGCACGTAAGAAAATATATTAGAATAGTCTCGTATCGAAACATAGATAAAATTATAATACATTTATAATACAAAGAGGCTTTACTTCCACCGTGGTACAAGTCTCGAAGGGAAGGGGAAGCGCCTTGATCCAAATGGCATTAAATCATGTTCTTTACTTTCCATGTTGTCCCGGATTCCTTGCCAACCATGTTAATTTATGGCCCCATCCCACTATGGCACAGCGTGGCTCCTTGGAGATCACATTCCTCGGAGAAAAACACATGGCTCTATCATCTCTCTCTCTCTCTCTCTCTCTCTCTCTCTCTCTCTCTCTCTATATATATATATATATATATATATATATATATATATATATATTAAAACTTTCAGTTCTCTCTTTCTCTCTCTCTAAACCAGATATAGGTTTTTTTCCGTTGTAAACACAGTTTATTTTCCATTGTCTGACAGGCGTGTGGAGTGCGTTTAACTAAACAACATGGGCCAGACTTGTTCCCCTTTCTCACACCATCCAGATCGGGGGAGATTGAGCTTTGTCACTTCCATCACAGACACGACACCGTCCCTGTTTGACGGTGACCAACTGCCTGAAAGCAGAGATAAGAAGGAGGGTGCAAAGTGGGAGGATATATATATATATATATATATATATATATATATATATATATAGGGAAATTAAGGATTGTGACAAATCTTTTCCATCTTAATTTGTAGAATTTCTCTTAATTGGTATGTTCGCATTACGTACGTTACGTTTTCCAAGCTTACACTTCAACCGGCCGTGATTTGTTTAATTTACTTCGAGTTAAAAGGTTACAAGCTCAATTAATTGTAGGCCACCCACAATTATATTTGTCTTACTTTTTTAAAAAAATAAATCATACACCAAATTGCGTCGACGTTATCTAGAAAAATTGTCGGCACTGATCAATCATTAATTAATGTTGGCGGCTAGCTTCAAGAACAGTCATGGGTACAATTATAGATAAAATTATTTGGTGTTTATATATATTTATGGCCAATTGATCTTCTACCACCAACCTCACGTCCAATCCGGTGCATGTCACAGAAGGCTTGGCACATAAAACATATACCAACGTGAGGTCAGAACATGATAAAAGATAAGAGCATGGTGTTAAATATTCACCTGTTCTAATTATACTACGTACGTCAGAATATGCAATTTAAAGCTAATGATGGACTATTGAGTAGGGAGACTCACCTTTTTTTTTCTTTTTAGAAATCTAATAATATAGACTAATTAATTATCTGTACGTACGTGATGTGAAACTTATCACCACAGAAGCTTATACGTATAGTACTGCATGCCCATGCATCATGACTAATTACTACCAGCTGCTCACTTAACGCATATATATAGAGTCTTTTGCAATCCAAAATGTCACCGTGGATCTTGATTTCCCTCCGTGATTTGACATTCAAACATATATGGGACTGACCGAGGAAGAAAACCCTTTCAAGCAGTCCTCGATCCCTTCTCCCATGCACCTGACGATCGAGAAAGGGTGCCAATTAACTGAGCTCTGGCGCTGAAGACTGAACAGACCGACCTGCCAAGGAGGTACTGCATCGATCACTGCATTCCCCCGGCAAATGGACTCCGCGACCCCCGCCCTCTTGCTGTCTATATATCGACAACATCAGCAGGCGGGGGAATCACAAGGTTAGAGCATTGTGGTCTGCATAGTCCTATGAAAAGGACGATGGCGTGTTAAAAGATATTGTATATATTAATGCTTCGTTACACCACCCTCCTCTAATTACACCGTCGAACAATGTAACATTTTTTTTAATTTTCTTGACTTGAGATCTAATTCAAATTATTTTGAGGTGATTCCCATGCTACTGTCGGACATGAAGTCGTGAGTATCAAGTAAGAAAAAAATCTATGTGAATAGTATAAATTAGAAATATGAGAATTTATATTATTCAATGAGTGACATAAGATCCACGCCAAGATAATTTAACTTAGTATCATGGTTCGATGACTCGGTTTTGACTCGCCCGACTCGGACGTACCGTACTAGATCAGGGCTGAGTCGGGTCGAGTCACAAAGAAAACTAATGTATTTTAGGTGTACCGTATCGGATCAGAGAAGAACCGATCCGATACGGATCACCGAGTCGATAAATCATACTTAATATTATCATTTGATAATATCTGAAGTGTATTATTTCTAAAAATTTGAAGTTTATTATTTCTAAATTAAAGTCTAAAATGGGGATGACTTTAAGTTCAAGAGATATGGCATTGATATCTCTATTTATTATCGTTTGCTCTCATAAAGTGAGGCATCTCTCTCTCTCTCTCTCTCTCTCTCTCTCACTCACAGGCATCTGTGTGCGTGTGCGCGCGCCCCTTGGATACTTCAGCTTTTTCCTACTGTCTCTCGTAGTCCTGATCGCTGTTGTAGTAGTAAGGAGGGCATTGATGTTGCTGCCACGAGCATGATAACCCCCCACCTTTATCATGTTGGGCACCTCTCACCATAATTGGTTTGCATGGAAGAAAGTGCAAGCAGCTGTATGGATGGTACGTGTACGGCCGCGTTTGGTTCCGCTCCTTAATATTGGAATCCTCCGCATGAGTTCGTGTGAACCAAATACGCCCATGTCCCGTGGGCTTCCATCCGAATGGTGAGTTTGGGATGAAACAGAGAGTGAGATAAAAAATCTCTCAAGTTGGAATCTTCAAAAGATGGGAGAAAGGAACTTCCCAATCCGACCATGAGATTTTGAAACTCAAATGACGATGTTGCCCCCCTTTTTTTTCTCCGTGCAAGCTTCTTCTTCCCGGCACGACTTCTTCTCAGGTCATTGCACTGCAGTCACCGGTAAGGGGCCCCGTCATCGTCTCGCCGGAGCTCCTCCACCTCGCCTTGCTGCACTGTTCGGCCGCGCTGCCAAATGAGATGTCCCGCCACATTTGCCGCAGGAGGTTACTGCATGCAAAGAAGATGAACAATGTGCGCCTTTTCAATTTCGGATTTGTTCCATATGGGATGAACATTAATGTTTTGACAGAAGTCCCGAACGTTGTTCATCTCACTCAATGAACGTGAAAAGGGGAGTAAATTTGTCATTTTTATGTAAACCTTTACATACGAACCAATGCGACAGCCCCACCCTAGCAAATGAGATTTTTCATTTTTTTTTATTTTTTTTTAAATCGATCTTCTCCTGTGTCTGACCCGGTATGAATTTGAGATTTTTAAAAATCTATCTTCATCACAAGTGGAACCAAACGCGACATAAGGCTCGTTACTTTGCAACTTGTTAACGGTACGGGCTCATTTATTCAATCTTTGCACAGAGCAGAGTTGGTGGGGGAACGGATGAACGGTGGATTGAAGGAGAAGCAACAAACCGATCACAGACACTCGGGTTTTAGAATTTAAGAATAAAGGTTGGGGCCTTGGAAGAACCTAATACAAAGCTAGAATAGCCAGTGAGGAACTAAAGAGAAATTAAAGGAATAAATTTATGTAGTTGAACGTTGATCCGCCCATTCTTAATTTTTTCTTAGTTTGGATTCAAACCAAGTAAGAAAGAATAATATTCGACCCTACATGTGATTCCATGTATCACCATGCACTTCTTCCTCTCATTGGATGTACTAATCTCATGTATAAGTTGTCAAATAATGTTGAAGGGTGTTAAATCTTGCTTAGTCTAACTAGACCTAGGGAAAGTAAGTTGGCCCAACAATGGACAATGGACCCCCCTCCAGTGGCCAAGATGGATGCGACACACTCTACAAAGCTTAGGCATCATTTAGAATTGCATAAGTATTGATATGACTTCTACGGGGGACAAGGGGAAGACATATATAAGTATTGAATGATTTCAAAAGTTGTTTTCAGTTCAAAATCAGATTTTCTGTTGGACAATCCCTCGTGTGTATATATATATATATAATAGATATATAAAAAAATAAATTCAGAGTTGGAGGACGTATCTCGCAGAGGAAGCGGGATGTACACACGATACTAGCGGAAGCGAAAGCAGAAACACACGCGTATCTTCATCATCTGGGTGCAAGGTTGGTTACCAGAGTCGACCTCTATCCGTGAATCATCACGGAATCATGGAGTCGACTTTAAGGGTCCACGCTCCAAATTAAGGGACTATGGTGATGTTCCTCTGGTGACACAGACTGCTACCGTCACAGGACTTAGATAACCTGTGACTACCACAGTAAGTGTAGTCGACTCAACGATACACTATGTAACATAGAGGGAGGAGACGAGGATAGAGAAGGAGTAGAGAGAGATCGAGATATGGAATTGCCGTAGCCGTCACCGACGTTGTGCTCTCGAACTTCTCCCTCTACACACACATGAACTCAATATGCTCGCTCAGTCCCTCTCTTCAACTTACCCCATACGCATGCCATCGAAATCCGTAAACAGGACTTCAAAAGACATACCGACCGAATGCCATGGCGATTCCCATCCGACGGCATGGCGCTCCACGTAGACCACTTGCAGACACCCTAAACAACTCCCTTAGGGGATATTTATAGGGAGAGGAGAGAGAGGGGTCAAATGGAAGAGGAGGTGAGACTTGGAGAGGAAGAAAGAGAGAAGAGAAGGGAGAGGGGGTGAGTGGATCTGAGGTGGTGACCGGATGTAACCAAGGTGTTTTGTTTCCTCACTACCAAAAACAAACCAAGCGTTACTTGTGAAAAAGTAAATAAATTCCAACGATTGAAGCAGAACCCACATGTTTCAAAATCACAGACGTCGAAAATGCTCTCTTTCTCTCCCTTCTTGCCAAGCGATTGCCCTTGATTGATAAGCACGTAGGTGGCGGTGACCCAGGGTATCGACCCCCCATGGGGCCCACTACGGTGTATACTCAAAAAGAGCCCCCGACTCGGAAAAGGATGGACCGGGGACTTGTTTTGGGATTCTAAAGGAGAGAAGGTTACGAGCATAGATTAACTTTTTTTTATAATTTGTCTCGTGCCAAGATCACCCCCAAAGTCTGTAGGTGGTGTGTAGAATCTCTCTCTTCATCCCTGAAGATTAGGAGAATGACATATGGAAGTCCTATTCAATTAATTAGGACAACCTCGGCGCTATAAAAGATCCCCACATTAAATGAGTCAAGCGTGCACGTAATTATGGAGTCTAAAACTCTAGTATTCTCTCTTTTTGGGGGATAAATCGGGATACCTCATTAAAAATTTTCTTATTTGCTTTGGTTGTTCGCATAAGATATTCTCATTGAATTAGGATATATAGACTCTTACCTTGATTTAACTTGGGATAAGTTATTCTACTAAAAAGATAGAATAAAAAGAATTAAATTTTTTCACAAATCTCAATAAGATATTTTAAGCTATCTTATCTTCTAATTAAAATATTTTAATATATTTTATGGAATACCTTATCTATCGTTTAACTTATCTACTTAACTTATTCTGCAATCAAATCGGCCCTCAGTAACAACTCAGGAGGATATATAGAAGCTATACGTGTAATGATTAATAATATAAATCACTGTTTATCCATCCAAATAGATCGGTATAATAAGTAAAAAAAATCTTAAGGGTTAACTTTGATAATCGGTTAGAATAAGTGAGTTAGAATAAGACCGGACAAGATATTCCTAGATTTTTATTTTTTTAAATTTGATAAATACTGCAGACCTTATCTTATTTGACCTAGAATAATTAATTCGATTAGATAGATCAAATGAGTTGCTCGACAAACTTGTCCGAGCATCCAAAGTCGAATAGGCGAGTAAGATCCGAATAACTCATCTTAACCGGTCATATTTTATTAGGGCCGATTTATTTTTCGGTTAGGATAGAGATACGCCATCAGAGAAAAGTGGCTAGGGCCCACCACCTCCCCTCACTCACGTACTCTCTATTCGACCCTTCGAATCACAAAGTGACCCTTATCAAATTAAGTCACCCTAAAATAACACCAATCGGTAACATTTTCCTATAAACTATCAACAACAAACTGCATAACATAACCTAAATATGATGTTTTCTACCTAAATAATTGAATCCCAAAAACCCCTCGTTCCAAACGGGAAAAAAAAGGCATGACTGCCAACTAGTTCCTGCTTCCCAGATTCACGGAAGGAGAGCCATGGGAATCAGGGCGGGGGGGGGCAAGTAGGACGTGGGAATATTATTCAAATGTACGTTACTCCCAAGGTGTGGTCTCAACTCTCTTGGGATGCAAACTGATGGAACCACGTTGCATGCATGTGCAAACCCAGTGCATACGAAAGAAAACGTTAGCCCACAGCAAGCAATATATATTGTACGTAGAGGACGTGGCAGGACCACACAGAAACACAGGCCACAGGTCGTTGAAAGAACAGCCTGAAAAGGGGGTATGGTCAAGGTCACATGGTGACTGGTGGTGGTGCAGATCGAGATGGACAGCATGCGCAAACAGACGGGCAGAGAAGCCACACGCACGGCTTGGGGAAGGGGACTCATAAAAGAGAGAAGAAGCTATCGAAAAGGCTGAGAGTATAAAGCGTAATAAGAGATGAGTTCTTGGGGAGTTAGATTTGGCTTTCTGGGTTAACCGAGGTTGCATGTGCCTTGCTTGTGTCCGGCATGCTGCTTGGAACTTACCCTACTATACCTCCAAGTCGAGGATATATTTAAAGCATGATTTGTCGTATTGATGTAACTGGAATTGAGTTGATAGCATCCTATCATGTTAGGGCTGGATTGAGATGACTCGAAGCTATCCAAAGTTTAGGCTCGAGTCAGTTCAAGTCTAGTCGTATCATACTATAGCAGGATTAGTACTGCCAAGTAGATTAGTGAGGAAATTGGGACGAATTCGACTCAATTCTCAGTTAAAACAAAAAAAAATTATCTCCTCACCTATGATATATATATATATATATATATATATATAAAATAGAGTGTTTGATTGTAACTGTTTACCCTTTTTTCCAGTCAAAATAAAAATTAAGAATAGAAAGTCTACTTAGTCACGTTTGGTAAGGTCTCTCTATTTTTTAAAAATGAAATTTCATTATGTTACAACTTCTTGTAAAATAAAAATAAGTCTTCACGCTTTATTTTGAGAGAAGAGTTCGGGACTCTCAACCCATCCTTCACATCTGAATTCCCCTGGCCTCCCTCCTCTCCCTATGTGAACTTCTCCCCAGAGACAGGCTACGCATTCCTCCTTGGCTCCTTGTCCACCCTAGCTCCATCTTCACACTCAGCGTTGCGAGGAATGGCATGAACACAATGTCTCCCTCTTCCGCTTGCACCACCCTCTCTGCCACAGCCGTGGGGCCCCTGGCAGCCATTGGCATCTCTAGGTCCTCCATCCAGTACTCTATGTTGTACTTCTTGATCAAGGGGATCTCAAGGTGCAGCAGTAGCGAGGGCCATGACCCTCGTCGTTGATAGGGAGGCAGGGGGTGCCGCCTAACGTGTCATGCCCTCCCCTCCCCCGTAGCGGTGTCTAGTGGTGACGCCTATTTTGGTGTGGCTTTCAGGTTTCCTTCTACCCTAGAGACCAGACAGAGAGAGACTTTGGCAACCTCAACCTCGTGCACATCCCCTCTCTCCCTGTGTGCAAGCTTCCCCCTCGACGACAAGATATGCACGCGTTCCTCCCTCTCTCCTCCATCCTCTCCTTATCTCTTCAAGCGATCGTCGTCCTACCTCTACCCCTGTTGCCCTCTCCCGCCCTCCCCTCTCCCTTTTCCTTCTCCTTCCTGCAAAGCTCCTGCTACCTAGACGTCCTGCCCGACCACCCTTGTGCAGGCCATCCCCCACCCCTCCAATGTACCTCCTTCTTCTCCTTCTTGCAAACCCATGGGCCATCGCTACCCAGCCATCTCGTTGCCCCGCTCCTATGCAAGACGTCTCGCCCTCCCTCCCTCACTCCTCCTTCCCGTGAAGCCAACGATATGATCATCCTTAGCTAGCCTACCTAGTTTATACCTAAATCCTCCAATTCAAGTTATATATCTCGTTGATCCATGTGTCAAATAAGTCACATGCTTCCTCATTCATGTTCATGTTCAGAAGTGAAGTTGGATGTTAATTTTGTATATTATATTATTTATCATTCTCTATATGTGATATAATCTCCGTGTGGAGGATTCATTTTAAGTTAATGAGAGAAGAAAAAGGAAAAAATATTTGTCAAACAGCTATATTTAAAATTTTAAAAATATGCTAATCTTGATGGGGAGTTATTAGTTTATCGCACTTTTGAAAATTATGTTAATAACTTATGTGAAGTAAGTTTTGAGAGAGAAATAACTTTGAGGAAAGAAGAATCTAGACACTCAGACCCATTAAGGCTCAATAGAGATTGACCCAAGATCCAGAGTCATGTCTCACACACATAATCACTCTACGAATCACGAGACGCACGATTAAGTAGCTATTATCGCAACAATGGCAGAAGATCGAGCGGTCCACACTCCCACGCCTCCCACAAGATAGAAGATCAAGTGACCCATGATCCCAAGATCTTAGACAATTGTTGCTCCAGTAAGTCCGTAGACGTGGACAATAGGACGTGACGTGGGAGAGAAGGCCTTATAAGAAGCACCCTAGTCAGACGCCAGAGGATAAATTGTCTAAGGTCCACAACACTCTTCTCTCCATTTCTCATTCCGAGCACTAACGTCTCTTTTTGAGCACTCACGACTCATTCCGAACACTCCTCTCAGATTCGTATAACTAAAATATCAGAGAATTATTATCTGAGATCACACTCAAGATTTTTTATGACACCTCTTCTTTTACTCGCAATCTTCCTCCTCGAATAACTTCATATTATTCCTAACAAATAAATATCATAAATATAACACGTGATTTGAAAATTTAACTTTTGACCTCAACAAACTTCGTGAAAAAAAATACTTTCAACATCGTATTAATCAATGATCGTAGTCTGCCTCAACCCATCACTAAGTCCCATCCATCAGGACTTTCGATGACTCACAAGCCCGTCTCGCTTCTGCGATTGGTCACCTAGACAACATCCTACCCAAGTATTCGGCAAAAACGCACCACGGGATGCCTCGTTACTGGTTGCCTACGAGAGCACACCACACCGCCCCCCTCCCAGCTTTAACTTACGAGTCACGACAACGTAAACGGATCCCGCGGGCCGGGCCAAGCTTTCGGCCTTTTCTGCTGTAATTTGTCGATAACAGCGACGCGTCCACCGGGAGGAGGTGGCGCAAATAGCTAGATTCACCATCTATGTTAGCATCGACCTTGGATTAAGTAGACCCTAAAAAGTTAACACATTCTTATAACCGAACTTTTACTTATTAGACATATAACCTTGTAAACGTTCCCGAAGCTCGAAACACAACATGATTGTATTCAATTTCGATAGTTGAGCATATCTACTTCATATACGTCATTTTCCATGCATGCTACGGGGATAAAATCGGAGGGCATCGCTCACCACGTAACAAACTTTGCTACGCTATCACTGCCATCAAATTCTCGTACGCAAATACACCCATATTTACCTACATCTTAACACAAAGAGAGAGGGAGAGAGAGAGAGAGCGCGAGCAATAATCATGTACTACAGATTAGAAGGACGAGCACGCATCAGCCCCACCCTCGCCCGCACGTTGCAGGCCCTCGATCCCGCCCGTCCAATCACACGACGGGGTCGCCCATCCCGTCGGATGCCCAACCCCACCGAGACGCGTCCGCACGCAGGGTTCGCGTGGATCGAACCCTGTTGACGTCGCGGCGCGCAGCACTGTGCTGCCCAGGCTCAGGGCCCACACGGTCCGCACCCCTTCCCCCCGTTTGAGATCGGATTGCGCCGTCAACAGACCGGTGGGGCGCGCAGTGGAAACAGAGGGAGAGCGCGACACGTCACCCGCGAAATAGAGAGAGAGATAGAGAGATTGAGAGTGGGGGGGGGGGGGGACGGCGCCCGAAAAGGAGGAGGAGGAGGAGATGGCGAGGAGTCTCCAGTCCACAGCCTCGGCATCTTCTTCCGCATTTATTAGTTCTCCACCATCGAGTCGCCTATAAAAGGGAGAGAACTCGTCTCCCCATTTATCGACCGCCCTCCCTCCTCCCCCCCCTCCCACCGGTCTCGGCGATCCTCCCGGCCTTCCGCCCCCACGGCGATGGGAGTCCTCTGCAACTGCTGCGAGCTCGTGTGAAGGAGAGAGGAGGGGAAGGTGGAGGGAGCGTATCACTCACTCCTTCTCATGCATTAGCTGCAGCTATATATGGAGGAGTAGTGGCCGCCGGATCGGGATGCGGGCGAGGGAGATGCACCCGCTGTGCTGCATCTCCATAGACTGCCCCGGTATCGGAGGCGGCGGCGACGGCGAGAGGAGCGGGTCGCCGATGCCGTCCGAGGCGGATCTGGCCGGGGAGGAGAGGCGGCGCTGGGAGGGCAATGCCGGATCGGAGGGTGTTGTGGCCGGGTTCCTGTACAAGTGGACCAACTACGGGAAGGGATGGCGGTGCCGGTGGTTCACCTTGCGCGGGGGTGTGTTGTCCTACGCCAAGATCCGGTCGCCGGAGCAGATGGTGCTGGACGGGGAGGGGGTGCGCTTGATCGGGGATCCCTCCCTGTCGCTCCACCGGATCGAGGGTGGCGGTGGCGGCAGGGGAAGGAAGCCGCGGAAGGCTGTCGGCGTCGTCCGCCTCAAGGTGAGTCCGACGCAACGAAGAGGTAGCATGTGGATGGCTGGTGCTGCATTGGCATTGGCATTGTTCTCATTACTGCTAAAAGATTTACATCAACTTGGAACAGCATGTATGCTCGGCGATCTTTTGCCGTTTGTCGATCTGATTCCAGTCGGCGTCCCGCAGCTGTCGTCTCTCCTCCTCCTCCTCCTCCTCCTCCTTATTGGGTGGATCGGAAGAGGCTGCCCTCCCAGCTGGGGATTTTAAATTTTCTTCTTTACATGTCGACCTCCTCTGAGCCGGGTTGGGAGCGGTGACCTTACCCACTGGGTTGCTGATAATGGAGTAATGGGATAGGACAGCTCAGGCGTTCAAAGATGAGACGCCATCCGTCATATCACCGCGTGGGCACCGTCTGAAAGAAAAATCTGATTTGTAAATTGATTGATTTCTTCAGATCCGTCGTCGTCGCCCCTCTTCTCCCGCCTCACGCTGTTTTCGGTTCTTCTCTTCTAAACTTGTCAATTTTGGAATATTTCATGCCTCAATCTGCAAATTAGAAACCGACCAACCACGCCGTGTTGATCTGGCATGGCTCGTGTCAGGGAAAGCTGATATTTTTCCTTCGCTTGGCCGTTGTGGAGAGGCGTAAAGGGAAGAATGCGGGTCAGGTGCGGTGGGGAAATGGGGATGAACGACAAAAGTCCAGCCCGCTTCGGCTCCCACGCAGAAGCCCCTTCGATTTGTTTACCCCACCCTGCCTTCTTGCTCGCTTTCTTGACAGGTGTTGCTTCTTGTGGTCCTGTGAGTCCCGGAAGGTTTCCGAAAATTTTGGACATATCGAGAAAACCCGCAAATCTCCGTATCCTGATGAGGTTCATAAGTTTTCTGGCCCTTAATCAATTAATCAAGTGTCGCTTTGGATGAGAGACAGCTTGATTGGGACCTGGAACGGATAAGATTTTCCCACTATGTCCACTCTTCTTCTACATCATCTTTTCACCCTTCTTTGCCCAACCTTCTGGCTCCCCTCTTCTCGTTCTGGACGTTTCGTCCGTGGGGTTGTGATGAGAATTTCCGTTATTCATCACATTTCACTGGTTATATAAAGTAAATGAGATCTCCTGGACTGCGCCATAATATTAAATTGCGGAATAAGTGATGGCAAGTAGAATAATGCTGTGGAGTACGGTAACAAAATTGCAGAAAAAATATTAAGTTGTGCATATTTAAAAATAGTGACGGAGTTAGCAAGTCCACTGTGAAATGATTAATGGTGATGTTGATAGCATTGGCATTTTTTTGTCTGATTAAATATTATGCTCCATATTGCCGTAATCTAACTTGGGCGTCATTACCTAGATATCGTCATTTCGTGAAAGTAGGTCCGATGACAGGCGGTTTTACATATTCTCTTCTACAAAGACTCTCCATTTGAGAACCGATACAAAAAGTGATCGTGTGGCCTGGATTGAAGCTTTGGTCTCTGCAAGACGAGCATTTTTCTTCAGATCCCTGACTGGGATCATGCCTTGTTTCCAGAATGATGAATCCTTTTCCACTGAAAAGCTCAGGAGTCGTTTGCTTGAGGAGGGGATTAGTGAGGCACTCGTCAAAGACTGTGAGAACATCATGCAGTTGGAATTTTCACGCTTGAGGTCTCTTTATCAAGATAAACTTAGTCTGCTTCCCTTTCGACAGGTTGAGGTATGTGTGAGAGCCCACAGATAATCGTTAAAAAAAACTGAAAGCAATAGCCGCGTCTGGTGCTTTTTGAAATCTTTATATTTGTTCAATATCTGACGTTTGATTCACGTGTTCCTTGACTATCAATTTCTTGTTCTTAGGGAACCACTCCAAAATTTGGCAACAGCTCACATAATTGCTCTTGATTTTCTCTTTCAATAAAATTCTTACCCTGGACGGAATTCTTAGTTTTGGAAGATTAGTCTTCCCTGTTCATATTCATTGACTTTATTTCTAACTTGCGATCACTGTTATTATGAAAGTTTGTATCGTTAGTTTTAAACTAATCAAAGATGGTATGAAAAGGATTGCTACTACTTGCAGAAGCAAGGTTCGCTTTTCATTATTTCTTATACTGAAGAGTTTATATGCTTGCTTTCTGAATAGATGTTGTGTTTTTTCCTTTTCTAGGGTTCATAAAAGAGCCGGAATCATTCTTTTGATGGACAGAGGGTCTTTGTAAAAAGTCTTGGTGATTATGCAGCATTTTAAATGAAATTTACGTGTTTGTCCCACTGGTCTCTCTGCACTGCATATTTTCGTCTGTAGTCATGGGCTCCAGTGTTGTAACATCATTGGGAACAGATTCTGACCTGGCTCAGTCCGGGTCGATTCCAGACACCAATGTGAATTTGCCTTCCATGGCTGCTATCTAAGATAAACATGTAGTATAATCATGTTTTATATTAAGTATGATCAAAGTTAGGAATTGATGATTCATTTGTTCATACTAGAAATGGATATTCCTACTGTTCATATGCATCAACAAATGCAAATATGTATATATGTTTTTTGTGTACATATTAAAAGTCTTGAAATTATCCTGGCTGGGCAAATATGCTTTTCATATGGTGTGTTGATTTTCCTAACGAGTAATTGAAATAACTGTTCCCTCTTCAGGATGTTAATGTGGAAAGGGAAACTACACAAATAGATGAGGATTTACACTTGATGAAGAATGACTTTTCTGACTCCGGGCGTGGAAAATACAGTGGTACTTGATTTGTACTTTCATCATGATATTTTGAATTTCACTGTGTGCTTATTTTATTGATGGAAAATAAAAATCCACTGAATTACAACATTGTTAAGTGGATCTAATGTTGACTCTCCCATTATCTTATTGTTTTATCGATTTTTTTTTTCTTTATCAACATTCAGAAGGATGTGCTGTGTGTTTACATGATCTTCCATTATCCATGTGGTAAATTGAGCATTTCCTATCTGATATTTGATATTCAGGACTTTGTTTAAAATTCATGTTCCTGATATTTGATTGCTAACTGCTACTGGCATGGTCCTTCAGGCTTCAATACTGTAAAATCAACTCTGATAGCATAATCATGCTTACGTACAAATATAAAATGTGTCTTTGTGTCCGTGTAGTAGTTTGCAAATGAAGATTTTGATTGAAATCTTTTTAAATATTAGATGTTTTTGAAAATACCGATAATGATTGTTTTCAGTTTATTAAATCCTTTGGATTAGTAGAGTCTACATCACTTTTGGCCTAAGTGATAAATGGTTTTGACCCTTTACAAAACATCTTTGATTCACAAAGATTAAACATTTCTTTGATCCTTTTGCTGCTAAATACAGTGCTAAGAATATTTGTCCATTTTTTGCAATTGCTAAATAATTTTCCATATTTTGTCTTTTCCTTTGGGTTTGATTTGAGAAGAAAATATGATCTCCTTTTCCTAAGATGCTGGCTTATTTCTTATAGACTTCTCCAAGCTATGAAATAAATTTATATTGTAGTTATTAGGCATAATAAAATAAGTTTTGTCCCTTATCCAATTATATAAATAATAGAGAAGAAGTTGGCTTATTTTTTACATCAAATATATGCATAATAGATTTTGTCTCTTATCCAGTTCGATGATCCTCGTGGACATTTTGGATAGGCTTCTTTGGCTGAATGTGCTTATTTATAGAATTGTATGGTAGAAGCTTCTGTTGGCAATGACAACTTATTCACATTGTCAATAGGGTGATGCTATTCATACTCCCTTAAGGTAGTCTGATCATCACCCTCCATTAAGTGATCTTTAATCATCATGGGGAAAAAGTAACATGCAATAAATACAGGTGAGTGATTGATCACAAGGATTACCTTATGGGAGTACTCTAAAGGAGTACCAGTAGCATTTCCCTTGTCAAAAACTCGGCACTTCCTTTAACTTACTCATTACCCTTTCTGCCCATTTTCCTTTCAGAGTACAGCACAACAGAATCATCTGATGTTATTGAAAAACAAGAGATTGATGAACTGTCAGAAGAAGATGAACTGTCATTTTTTGACTCAAAGGAGTGCTTTAGTGAGTCACCTATTTCTGGTGGCCCTACTTTAGGAGATACAGACTGTAAGGCTTTGGAATTTGAGAACTGGTTGGGCATTGCAGAGATGACTCTTCTAGATGCAGAATTCTCAGATCATAAGTTCCCACTTGTTGTGAGGCGACAGAAACTGCCTGAACCTGTGGAGAGGGAGAAAGGTGTCAGTCTCTGGTCAATGATTAAAGATAATGTGGGAAAGGATCTCACACGCGTTTGTCTTCCTGTATATTTTAATGAACCTCTTTCATCCCTTCAGAAATGCTTTGAGGACTTGGAGTACTCTTATCTTTTGGATCGGGCATATGACTACGGAAAAAAGGTTGGTCATTCTTGCTATATCCTTATCTGTGTGTGAAAGATATATGCATTTAAATGTAACATTTGAATGATGCTCCCAAGTCAATTTGAGATACTACTTGACCTGGGTCTGAGTTGTACAAGAAACATGTTTCTCTTCTTATACTTGAAAATGCATGTGGGATATTACAACAGCTGAAGTGTTGATAAAATTGTTAACATATATGCTTGAAACATTTTGTCTCCATTTGCAATCTTCTATCACTCAAAGTTTTTGAATTCTTTTTAATTATAGGAAAACATGTTTTGCATATAGCATGGGATGCTTTTAATCCCTAGTGAAGCGGTTCAAGTTAGAAAACTGTCAGGCTAAGCAGCAAAATTGTAAAGGTTATCTTCTGCTACTTAGCAGCTCTATCTGACCTCTTGCCTGTTTTCCATTGAACTTAATTCAATACTATAGCAATGTGTTCATAAATATTGGAGTCTTCAGTGGCTTAAATGGTGACAGTTTCTTATTTAGTCTCTTCCTGAAAGTATGTTGGATATTTTGGGTCTGTTTTTGCACTTTTAAATTGTGTCAAGTATTATCTTAATTAAACCATGGAATGTAGAATTGGCCGATTCAACTCATAATTGCCGGGTGGCGATCCAAGTTTGGGCCTGCATGAGCCCCAAAGTATAAAATTAAATATGAATCTGCCAGAATTGACTGGAATCGGCAGATTCATTTGAATTTTCAAAAAGCTAAATTGACCAAGGAAGGCGGAATCGGGGATCGGGATCGGATCGCCCGGTTCCAAACCGATTTGGGTCGGTGGGCCCGGCCGATCCTGGACCGATCCCGGCCGAGTCAGGCCAGCTTACTCGGCTAGGGATACAAATGTCTAAAAAAATTCAAAAAATCTAAAAAAAATCTAAAAAAAAAGAAAAACTATTCTAACATAGTTCTATATCAAATTTAATGTGAAATAATTGACATTTGCTCATCATTTTGTGAAATAGGTGGCATACTCAAATAATACAATGATTTCATGAGATAGCTACCTTTCATTCATTGAAGACGACCATTGAAAGAGTTTTCTACATATTGTACATAGTCATTCCATGACATGTATGTGGCATACATGAGTTGGTAGTCTATGAGATACCGATTATACTCCTCGGTGTTAGTGTACACTGTCATGATAGGGGTCCAACTGGAGATCTCAGGGACTTGGTAGCTACCTTCAGTTGATTGTTGTGATGATGTGTCTGAATAGGATGGATAGGTAGCATACTCATAATATCCTCCTCCTGAGTAAGAAGATACATCAGAGGGGGGGGTAACCATAATAACCTACAGGGAAAGTATAATCCCCTCCTCATGTAAAAAAAGTAACAACTAAGGTCAAAAGATATATAAGTCTTCAAGCATTTTCAAATGTAAGGACAAAGTTAGTCTACAAACCTTGTGCAGGAGATGATATGTTGTACTCTGGCTGGTCAAAATTTTCACTTGTTTCTCTTGCCCTTCGGAGGAACTCTTCCTTCATGGCCTTCTTCTTCCTCAACCAATTTCGCCTATAAGGAATGAAGTTTGGATTGTAGCATGTGTCTCCAATGCTTTGTTCAAGTGTTGTTCTTGATAGATGCACAGACTTGCCTTTTTGTTTCCCTTTTCTAGCTGAGACATTTTTTGTTATCCTGCTACTATGATCCCTATCTTGTGTCGCATGGCTGAATTGATGCTCTTCTATGAATACAATCCCCTTGGAGGCTGGCCTTGAATGTTGGGAATGAATGGATGCACCTGTACCACCTTGGCTAGGATCATCATCATCATCATGACTGCTAGTCGAAGTGGAATCATATGATGTTTGATAAACAATGGTGTCATTTGGAGAAGGTGTTTCATCTCCCTCTTCTATGGTGTCCAAATCAGCAATGTCCATGGGATTTCTGCTTGTACTTTCCGAGATCTTCTTCTTTGATTTGCCTTTGTGCATTTTTTTAGCTGGAAGTTGAAATCTGTTGATAATGGAATATCATCTAACTCACCTTCAGCCCAAGCTCGATCATTTGGATCAAATTCCGGTTCACCCATTGCCATCCTTGCATCGACCCATGAGTGGAGAGGATTCTCTTCATAAAAAATGTCATCTAAGTCTATGGGCACTTCGGTTGTGTGATAGGCTGTCCCATAGCTTCATCTCTTCACCTTGCTTCTTCCTTTTGTCCTTCTAGGATCCGTTGGAGATTCTTTATCTTCAACCGCATATTGTAGTGGCAAAATACAAGCTGCTCCAACCTTGAGGATGTGAGCCTATTTCTTTGTTTTGAATGGATTAAAAAGAAAGTGGACCAATTCCTCCCACCCAGATGCAGATGTTGTTTGGCTTAAGACCCGGATAGCAACATATGCTAGATCCTCATATCCAAGGGCCTTGCCATAATCCATCCACCAATCAACTGCATGTTAAAAGTCTGTCTGTGAATATGATGTGCAAGACTTAGACCAATGAAAAAGAAGTCTAAAGATGGTAATCATAAAATTTACCAGGGCTAAGTAACATCACTGCCCTTTGTGCTCGATGAGTTGCAAAGTGAAGTCAACTTAAGCCTGTAATCATGCATCTTGTTGCATGCTATAATTGCCCAATCTTCATCATCTAGCATGCGTTGAATGATATTGTTTACCCTATTTAAAACCTCATCATCATTCTACACATTTGGGCCCTATTAATACCGTGGGTTGAAAAAGTAATTTGCAGATTGGAAGAGTTATGTCAATAATGACTTAAGATAAGAGAATAGATATATATAGACATTTTGTTTTGCAATTACTTGCGGCATGAAGATCATGGTGGAGAGTTTTGTCCCACCTTTCATCAATTCTGTCCCACCACTTAGATATGTTTTAGGGTTAGATTTTTGAATCTCCTCATTTGCTCTCTCTATTGCCTCATATAGGTACCCCATGTCCGCCTTCTTATCACCATCCACAATTCTCAAGACTTTGACAATTAGTTCCACCACACTAAGAACCATCTTGATGTCTTTCCATAGGTCTCTGTTTTAAATTAACTCTTTCACTTTCTTCCCCTTGGTTCGGACATCTTGTTTTGCATGGACACCAAGCCACTTCTCCCAACCTTTTGGGGAAACCATTTGCAATAAGGGACGCCGCTGAGAATATAGACTCTCTAAAGATATATATGTAAAGGCAAACCGAGTTGCCCCCGGACGTATGAGTTCTCTCCCTCCGGTGTGCTCGCGCATCAACTTAAGGACATAATCATGATTGTACACATAGGTTATGATGAATTGAGCAGAAGCCACAATGCTTTCTATCTTTTCATCCTTGCACATGTCCTCCAACATCAAGTCTATGGAGTGTGCAAAACATGGCACCTAATATAGGTGTTGTCACTTCTCCATCAACATGTGGCCAACCAATTTATATGATGTCGCATTATCTATCATAACCTGCACCACCCGATGCTCTCCAACTTGTTCAACCATTTCATCCTTCAACTTGAACAAGTAGTCGGCATTTTTAATATGCCCGCTAGCATTCACTGACTTCATGAAGATCGTCCCAGCTTGACAGTACACAAGAAAATTGATCATTGTCCTTCTGGTAATGCCTATACAAAATAGAGAATAAGAAAGTCTTAAGATCAATATGATGGATGATAATCTATGAGTTCATATACATGCAAAGATAAGACTATATCTGTCCACCCATCAGTCATTACTGTGCAGCCTCTTTCATCCCATATCCGCTCAAAGGACTTGATGTGTTCCCTCAAGTCACTCACTTCCTAAGGTAGGTAAGTGTTACAGATTTCCTTTGGAGTTGGCCCCGGCACTCCCTTATCAACCTCTGCAATGGTGTCAATCATATTCTCGTAGTAAGGCCCTTTGGCAGTATTTGCCGGAACACTGCTGTAGAAGAACTATCTAGAGGCTACACGACCAATCTTTTCCTTGCAAATCTTCAAATTCTTAAATGCAGCTATGATGTTTTGCTGCCTGTTCCTCTCCCTAGTGAGATAAGGGTCAATAGGGCCCACTCTAGGGTCATCATTCCTAGTCAGATCATGAACCTCTTGATTGATTTCTTGTCCAATTCCACTGCCTTGTCCAGATCCACTGCCTTCGCCCACATAACGGCCTGTTTCCCTATAATACCTGTCTTCAGCAAATGACTTCCTACTGGCCTCCATTCCACGCCGAAGTTCACCTTAAGAGAGACAATTAGGCATGGTCAATAAGGTAAAGTTGACAAATGGAATTGATTAACAATTATCTTATGTAAGTAATTCTTACTTGGATCAAAACCTTCAAATGAAGTTGATCTTCTTCTTGTATCTTTCTCATGTTCATGACCAACCCCATATATATGAATGCCGGGTCCACCAGACGGACGTGCTAACTCCTCCCTGATTGCATCATTTTTCTTGTCGTTCTTTCCTTCTTAGCCCGATGCTTGTCCAAAAGAGCTTTGAATTGTGCTCTAACCTCCATCGGAATATACTCACAACCCTTAACATTTCCTTGTACATGTGCAAGGTGTTGCTTCAAACACAATACACCGTCGGACATTTCTTTTCCACAATAACGGCATTTAACCCTCCTACTTGCCATGTCCACGAGCATGCAATGGTTCCATGTCGGGTCGCCACGTGAGAAGGTGGAAGACTCCTCTTGTTGCCCATTAGGAGTTGCCATACCTTCAGCCAATGCAAAGACAAACCAAGAAAAACAATTAAAACAACAGGGGACCATAAAATAATGAAAACAGAAAAAAATATCACCCCCTAAGCCTAATTCTGAGGAGAGAGAAAATACTTTTAAAGATAGGAAAAGAGTCCTAGAGAGAGGGGGGACCATGGTGGGGTGCTAAATAATGTTAGGGGACCACAAAAGAATGAAAACAGAAAAAATATCACCCCCTAAGACTAATTATGAGGAGAGAGAAAGTACTTCTAGAGAGAGAAAGAGAGTCCTAGAGAGAGTGGACCATGGTGGGGTGCTTAATAATGTTAGGGGACCACAAAATAATGAAAACAGAAAAAAAAATCACCCCTAAGGCTAATTCTTAGGAGAGAGAAAATACTTTTAGAGAGAGAAAGTGAGTCTTAGAGAGGGGGGACCATGGTGAGGTGCTAAACAATGTTAGGGGACCACAAAATAATGAAAACAGAAAAAAAATTCACCCTCTAAGCCTAATTCTGAGGAGAGAGAAAGAGAGTCCTAGAGAGAGGGGGATGATGGTGGGGTGCTAAACAATGTTAGGGGACCACAAATAATGAAAACAGAAAAAATATCACCCCCTAAGCCTTATTCAGAGGAGAGAGAAAGTACTTCTAGAGAGAGAGAACGAGACTTACCTTTGAAAATCTCTTGGAGAAAATAGTCCTAGTTGAGCTTAGAGGCAATCTTCTAACACCAATCACTCTTGATCAATCATCTTCCAACAATGAGCCTAGATTGAGAGAGGAGTGAGAGTGTGTATGCGTGTGTGTGAGAGAGAGAGATGTGAAACAGACTTAGAGAGGAAGAAGCTTAGGAGAGTGAAAGAGAAGAGAAGAAATTGAAAGGGTGTGTGTGAGAGAGTGAAATCCCGGTCAAAAGGTCCCAAGGACCAAAGACCTTTGGTTGGCTTCTCCCCCCCCCCCCCAACCCCTTTTTTTTAAAGTTCAAATGGGACAAGGGCGGGATCACTTGGGAACGCCCAAGATCACCTGGGATCGGCTGAGACAATTATTTTTTATGATAGATATCAGCCAATTCATTTGAATTTTCAAAAAAATAATTTGTTAATTATTTTTATTATTGATGAAACATGTTTGATTTTCACATTGATAGTTGATGATGCATGCTTGAACATGATTACAGGAAACTTGATGAAACCCTAATATTTTTTCATGATGAGGCCCCAGGTTACCCGAATTAGGGTTTAAAATTGGGGTCTCCATAGATTTGTTGAATTAAAGTGCGACTGACAGAGGAAAATGACCTTGGAATAGCAGCTAGACATTGGTATAATTATCTTATTTTATTTTATTTTTCTACATGCCTGCATTGTTTCTCTGTTTTTCCCTTATTTCCTAAAATTGTAAGCATTTTTTGCATTTTTAATTAATTTTTAATTAGGCCGATGTAGGATTGGCTTGACTTCATAAGAATCGCCCTACCCACCGATCTGATCCGATCCAGCAACCCAATCCGGGTTTGCCTTACATGAATTAAACATGTGCATGAAAACCCACAAAATATAAGAATTTTATCTGATGCAGAAGAAAAGATAAAACTGATAATACCAATATCATCATCAGGACCTATAAATGCTGTTTTGCTGAGTTACAATTACATTCAGTGTCCTAAGTTCATACTGAAGGATTAATTTTTTTTTGAAAGTGGGTGGTACCACTATTATATTAGAATAAAAAAAGGGATGCACAAGTATAATCAGTGTCTTCCTCACTTTCAAAAAAAAATAATCAATGTGTTCTCAAAAGTCCCATACTGAAGGATTAATACCATGCACCTGGTTAATGACATTCAAGCTTTGTTGTGTCCGTTATGCATTATTATATGGCACCATAAATTTATTATTTCAGTAGTGATTATGCTTGCTGGGATCCTGGCTATGCCGCCATAGCCAAGTGAATGAGATGGTTCTAGATGATACCGTAGAGCCTCACAGAGTCTGGTGCATATAGAACATGGTACTTGAGTTACAGAAATTATATCATGTTACAGGTGGCTGCCATCTTACGTATCATCTTTACGGCTGAAATCCTGATACAAATTTCATATTCTTCATGATCTTGAAAGCATTGGATAAAATTCAGGATGCAATTTTGGGCAACGTGGGCTGACTGCATATCCAAATAGGTGGTGATTTCATTTCAAGTTGTGGCTAAATCACACTGTTATGCCAATTTAGGTCCCCAAGCTAGTTTCTTCTCACACACTTCTCCTCAGCCTTGTTTCTTTTAACTCCTTTATGTCATCTTAATCCAGATTGCTTTCATGAAAGAGCAATGCTTGCTGCACCGCCCTGCTAACTACACCGCAGGGTGGTGTAACAGGATTTTTTTTGGAAAATTACTCCTATACCCCTAAAATCATTCAAAATTATTCCCATATCCCTACCGTTTATCGTATTTACTGCAATAAAATTCTTAAGAAAAGATCCATTGTGCTCCTATCCGCCCCTATCTTTAAAACAGAAAGTTACCCTACCCCTGCAAAGGGGCACAATGGCTATTTTCTTAAGGATTTCAGGGATATGATAAAGACAGGGATATAGTGATAATTTTGAATGATTTCAGGGGTATAGGGGTAATTTTCTTTTTCCTTTTTGAATTCTTTATGATGTGGGGCCCACGCCCTCTTAACATGTCATACACACCAAGGATGGCACCTGATGGCCCAAAAAAATGCAAAAATAAAAAATAAAAAACCAGACTGTGTGAGCAGTAAAAAGTTACTGTTCACACTTTGTTTTGTGTGTTTTTTGGGCCATTGGATGGGGGAGTGTCGTGTATGGCATATTTGGGGGGTGTGGGCCCCACGTCAAAAAGGTTAAAAACAAACCCTGCTGCACTGCCCTGTGGTGTAGTTAGCAGGCGGTGCAGCAAGCATTACTCTTCATGAAGTGGCAAAAAATATATGAGTTTTCTCTTAGAGTTGACATTTATTGATCCTTTTCCTGTCAACGTGCATTTCTTGGGTGATTGCATATAACCTAATTTGATGGTTAATAAGATAGAAAAGAGAAAGAAGGAACTCATACTCCCTTTGTTTGAGTTTGTCTATGGTGGTGCTATTTCCATTGATGTTATTCCTCAGGTGAGTGTATGTTGTATGTACTCTCATTAGCCCTTGAACAAACCTATGATATAAGGGTCCCCTGTTTTAAATGCACTTTGGTACTTTCTTGATGACAGGGAACTTGACTATCAACTAACTAATCAGTTGTTTATGGTTCCAATTTCATTGAATTAGCTTTCTGTTGGTATGTGCTCAAGTAATGGTAGGTACTAACTGCTTATGGGAGTATGTAGGAGTTGATGTTGAATCATGCTTCAGCTAGAAGTTCCTGTTTACTTGTTTCCTAGGCCTTTGGAATTTGATAGAGACGTATGGTTATTTTAATGATATTACTTGCAAAAAGAAACATATGCATGTTCAAGAACATTAGTTTACTACGATCACTTTCCCTGGCAACCTTCATTCCTTACATGTGGAATTCTTTTGTTTCCAGGGGAACAGTCTTATGAGAATACTGAATGTGGCTGCCTTTGCAGTGTCTGGATATGCTTCTTCTGAGGGCCGGCATTGCAAACCATTTAATCCCTTGTTAGGAGAGACATATGAAGCTGACTACCCCGAAAAAGGTGCCCGCTTCTTCTCTGAGAAGGTCAGTTTCTAGACATTTTCTGTTTTATACTGATGGCTGTATGCCTTCCTCGATGCCATATATGTGTAGAAGTGACCACAAAGGCACTCTCTTCAGTTGTCAATCAACCTATGCTGGAAAGAACTGCCAGAGGATTGCTGTATGCCAATAAGAATCTTTTTTTTTTGTCAATTGAACTATGGTTGCCAACTCATCTGACTCATACGAGTTGACTTGCATCTGGGCTGGACTGAGTCAGCCGAATTCGACCAAGATGAACTGAGTCAGCCCAATCCGACTCATGTGGGCTGGGCTGAGTCGATCCGGCCCGCCGAGCCAGCCAACCTTGAATGAAGTTCAATAAATCTCATCATACGACACAAATTGTTGAATGATGTCCTTGGAATCAAGATTTAAAAGATCAGGAATTGGCCGGGGGTTGACCTGGTGGCCCTAAACTGAGCAGGTCAGCCAACCCTGACCTGATCTCATCTGATCCAGCCTGATGATCTTGACCGACCCCGGTTCTCCATGATCGGCTCTAGTCTTAGCCAAGAAAAAAAATCAAAAAATATGAAGACATACCCTAAAAGTAAAATTGTGCATGTTGAGCACTAAAAATGCAGGTTAAAGTTTTGCAACTTCAGGTAGTTTTTTCTTTCATGTTGTACCTAATAGCAGGTATATAATGTTGCATTTAGTTTTTTGTTATCTTGGACTTGATTCTTATAATTATTTACATGTTATTTTGTTTTCTTTTCTTTCTTCTTATAAAATACTCTCAAAATTTTGACATACACACACTTCTATTTGGTTTCATATGAAATTTAACAATATGGGCTGCTTCCTCATACCTCAATAGGTTAGCCACCATCCCACAGTCATTGCATGCCACTGTGAGGGCCGTGGGTGGAAATTCTGGGGTGATAGCAATCTCAGGACCAAATTCTGGGGGCGCTCTATTCAACTGGACCCCGTTGGGGTCCTCACACTGGAGTTTGATGATGGTGAAATATTCCAATGGAGTAAGGTATGCAGTTTTTATAAATATTGAATGCTGTATATGGCTTTTCAATTATCCCCTTCTCTCACATGGATGACTCACTGCTTTCTTATCACTTGGCTAAATGATTTTAGGCTTTCCTTTTTTTCCCAGGTTACCACAACTATTTACAATCTCATCTTTGGTAAAGTTTATTGTGATCACCATGGAACAATGCATATACACGGCAACCGTCAATATTCCTGTATGCTCAAATTCAAAGGGCAGTCTATTCTTGATCGCAACCCTCACCAGGTAAAGGGAAACCTTGTCTTTTAAACTACTTCTTGGGTCATTTCTAAGAATTGTTTTATTCAAGGCAGGTACTAGGCTTTGTAGAGGATGCAATGGGAACTAAACATGCGACATTGATGGGAAAATGGGATGATAGCATGTACTATGTGGAGGGAGATGCTACTTCAAAAATTAAGGGTTGTAATCCAACGGAAAATGCTTCTTTAATATGGAAAAGGAATAAGCCTCCTGTTAATCCTACTCGGTACAACTTATCTTCATTTGCAATCACATTGAATGAGCTAACATCAGAACTGCAGGTAGAATAATGTATTTTCCCTTTTTACGCTATAATCCTCTGGATTTTTGTATAATTATCTGATCCGAATGTTTGGTCATGGTTACAGGCGAGGCTTCCACCCACTGATTCACGACTACGACCAGATCAGAGGCATTTAGAGAATGGAGAATATGAGAAGGCAAATGCAGAGAAGTTACGATTAGAGAAAAGGCAACGGATGGTATTTGGCTTTGACCTACTTTTTTGCCTAGATGTTTTCTGGTACAAAGGGTGGGAAGAAAAGGAAATCTAGATAGAAAAACTTTCTCTACTTCATTGATGAAAGGGATAGTAGAAATTTTGAACTATTAAGATGATTTGATCAGATCGGACCTCATGACTGCAAGATTTCTAACCCGAAGGTAGCTTCTGATCGTAACTGTCAAAGAGTATCATGAGGGGCACTTCAGTCTTGGGATCCCCCCTGCCCCCTTATTTTGTTTTAACTAGGCACTTGGACATTCTGCAGGACTTTAGTTTAGGACCTCTTGAACATATATTTCATGACACACATGTAGCCATGAATCTCATATCTCACAGTTTCATGTCTACTGTTATGGGTGGAAAGTGATGACATGTCTCATGACATGCAGTCCAAGAAATTGCAAGAGAATGGGTGGAAGCCTAGGTGGTTCAGAAAGGATAGCGAGGACGGGACATTCTGTTACATAGGCGGATACTGGGAAGCAAGGGAGCAGAAGAAATGGGATGGATGCCTTGATGTTTTTGGTGAATTTTCGGATGATGTGGATGCCACTTCCTCCAAGACGCAAAGGAAATGAAGGTAACTTGAATGCAGTGGAAGCATTTTTGCCCTTTGTAGGGAAAAAGCAGATGCTGATACATTTTGTCGATTTTGCAGATCCCTCGTGCATGGAGCTTTAACCGTCTTACTGAGAAAATTGAATTTTTTTAACCAGCTTTTACTTTCGCTGAAAGAAAATCTGAGCCCGAGGTTGCTGAGCTTTTGCAACAGGCGATTTCAGAGTCTCATCCAGCATTACATCGATATGATTAATGTGATCTCACAATTTTTTCGTCTGAGAATATGTTTCAATGAAATGTGCAAATACAGAGGCCTTGCCTACATCTGTAAGTTATTTTGATTGCTTTTTGTTTTCTCCTCCCTTTTTGGGAGTGAAGCTTGAATATTGTATACTCATAGACGTATTGTCTATGTGAAACATCACAAATGAAAAGTAGCTGTTCGATTCCATTTCATATACAAACAAGATTTACATTTTCTTTCACACTGGTAAAACATTTACAGATATGCATAACACGATAAAGCACTTAACTGGCTGCAGGAATTTTTTGTATTAATCTGTCAAACATAGGAAACATTTACCTATAAGGCTGTCCTCCCATCTTCCACAACAAAAAATGTTTGTAGCCTTTGTGAAACATAGAAAACATCTACCTAGTCATTTTTTGTCTTTGCCAAACATAGAAAACATATACCTATAAGTATATTTATATATATAAATTTTGTTGTGGAAGATGGGAGGACAGACTTATAGGTCAATGTTTTCTATGTTTGACAAAGACTAAAAATTCCTGCGGCCAGCATTACAAACAAAAGTAGGAGACGAATAAAAGAATAGTATTAGTGGGAACGAGAATGAGCACATATGGTTAGATGTGGTTGTGGAAGGATCAATGATTTATGGTAATTTTGCACGGGGAGAAAAATAGATCGACTAATAACTGATGTATGGGACATGGACAACAAGACGTTCTTTCAATCCGAGATTATAATTATTGCCAGCATCTAAGGTAGATTGAGCAATAACGGATGCCCACTATATATATACGGGTCATTCACAAAAGAAACGTTTTTTTCAATCTGGGAAATATAGCTACCGCCCTCATTCTATTAATCTAATCTGATATCTTTTGAGATTGGTTGAGGTGGCTGACCATTTGAAGCTGATCTTCTAGCAGGTGACGCCAAGTATTTGCTCAATAGAGCTTTGCAGTGGAGTTTAATCGAATATCATCTTAGTCATGGAATTACTATGGATTCGCAATAGAGACAGATGCTGTAGAACAGAATTAGTAGCTGATCATGCATTTTACGCTAGTTGGAACTTAAATCTCAGTAGGGCATTGTTAAGATCATATGCGAGGACAATATTAGACAAAAATGTGCGGCTTTTACAATGGTCTTGGCTCCGAGTCAAGACGTGGTCTGTTACATTGACTCGATGGTCACTTGGCCCCAACTTATTTGAGAGGGGGCTGTCCTTTTTGTGAAGCTCGTCTTGTGAACTCTGTTTGTACGTGTAAAATATTAGTCTAGCAACTCAGTCTTATAGCTGATGATCAAGATGTGTAAGCTTTAGATGCAGTGCAATATCAAACCTTTCACTAGCCAAGTTCCCAAATCTTAACATGCATGTATTAAGTTTTCCCTGATTGACTCTAATATATAGGTTTCTGTCAAACAATTTTAAACATGGATTCTATCCTTTTAATCCTCTCCAAAAATTGCTGACAGTCATAATGACAATTGTTGGTAGCTAAATTCAACTTTATGAATTATTAAAGTTATTTTATATGCAAATTTTATTTAGATTTCAAACTTTCTCCAATTTCGAAGACTTTAAAAACTAAAATTGAAACTTTTCAAATTAAGTCATGCATAAAAAAATACTCGACGTAGTTAACCATACACTTACAATCTCGCAAAAATCTCCTTTTCCTGACTCGACAAAGTCTAAATCTCTAACCTTACAAAATCGCTTTGAGGTTTATAGTTTTTTTTTGAGATATTTATAGGTTTTCAATTATCGATTAAGATGTTTTTTATCAAATAATTTGAAAGCATTATATTTAACCTCTTCAAATATTTGACTTTCAAATAAGAATTATCAAACAAAAACTTACTCTTCACATTGTTAGCTTTTCTAATACTGAATGTTCAATGTAAATATGCACACATAATATTCACAGTGAACTTCTCAAGAAATAACACGCCATGCATAAACCGACCACTATCTGTGTGGAAAATGCTAAACACGACTGGCACCTTGGACTGCATACTGAGTTGCCAACAGCTAGCTAATAGGTCTATCAAGTACAGGGAGCTGTTGAAGAATGCCAAGTAAAATAAGATATATATATATATATATATGTGAATCAATACTGATGTCCTCTTTTTAAAGTACTTGTTTGGGAACTATAAATTATGCAATATATATAAATAAGTACATATTATTCACAACGACTTTCTGAACAAAAACGACAACCATAAGCAGCCATCATTTCTTGTTATGCATTTTGGATTGGACACTGACTTGCAAACGCTGTTTACTAAAATGTCCACCAAGTAAAAGAAACTCCAGGAGAACCAAGCAAAGAGAAAATTTAGCAGAATCAATAAAAAGTGTCCTTTGAAGTTTATTCTATCTGGGAACCATGGATTGATATGTATATATCACATGTGCACGAAAACATTATCAGCTGAAAATAATGTTGGATAAAACCCTTTTTGGGGTTTTTACATCTGTACCCCTATAACAGTTCGTATTTATATTTATCTCATATTTTTTACATATTTACACGTATATTCCTCGTATACTCCATATTGTTGCGATTATACCCTTGTGATTCTCGGGCCATCAACGTCGGAGAATATTATGAGAATGTACTCACATAAATCATTTGAAAACGTAAAATATTGAAATTACCTTTGTATTTTTGAGGGGATAGAGAGAATGGTGCAACTTGTGACCCCCTCTCTCCCACCTCCAAACACCCCCCACCTCTCTCAGCCATCCCCTCCCCCTCTGGTGAATAGAATCACCCCCTCCCAGGCCCCATCTCTCCCCTCTCGGCGAGTAGACCCCCCCCACCCCTCCCGACCATCCTCTCCCCCTCCCAACGCCCATCTCCCCCTTCTCGACGAGCACCCCCCCTCTTGGCCCCCATCTTCCCCTCCCAATGAGGATATCCCCAGCCCTAACCCCCACTCCTCTCGGCCCCCATCTTCCCCTCTTGGCGAGCAAACCCCCAGCCCTAACCCCCACCCCTCTCGGCCCCCACTTTCCCCTCTCGGCGAGTATACCCCCCCTCCCGGCTATCCTCTTCCCCTCCCAGCTCCCATCTCCCCGTCCGACGAAGGTCACCCCCACCCCTCCCGGCCATCCTCTCCCCCTCCCAACCCCCCTCTCCGTCTCCGACGAACACCACCCTCACCTCTCCTGGCCATCCTCTCCCCCTTCTAGCAAACACCTCCACCTCTCTTCTTCCTCCTTGATCCCTTCGATTCTAGCACTTGTCACAGGTCCGACGACCAACTTGGAGAGGAAGACGAGGTCTCCCTCATCGTACTCAGCCTCGATCCCTTGCGTGTCAACATCGTCCAGGATGTGGAAGGCATGTCGAATCGCTCGACCTCCTCCTCTTGACACAGCCACACCTACTTGGCGAGGACGTTCTCCCTCGTCGACCTGCCACTACCGCCGCCACTACTGTCTCTTTGCTGCAGAACACGGCCCGCGTCATGTTCGAGCCCCAATGAAGGTCTTGTGACGTCTAGGGCTGCAACGCGCTGGGGTCACTCTTCCACGTTGACGACTCCGGCTCTTCCACGATCTGTACATGTTCGTTCTCTCCCGCTCTCTTGATGCCAGAGGAGAGTGTGTGTGTGTGTGTGTGTGTGTGTGTGTGTGTGTGTGTGTGTGTGTGTGTGTGTGTGTGTGAGAGAGAGAGAGAGAGAGAGAGAGAGGAGAAAGAGAGGCACTCTAGACCCTAGAGAGAGACAGAATACTAACCTGAGAGTAGGTTAGTCATTCTCTCTCTTAACTCACACCTCACGCTAGTTAAACTGACGAAAGTTATGGTGAGGGTATAATCGCAACAATATGGTACATTTCAAGAGTATTGCTGATAATACATAAAAAGTATTATGAGGGATAAATATAAATATGAGCTTTTATAGGGGTATAGATGTAAAAATCTCAACTCTTTTTTACTTTCATTTTCCAAGAAAAATAAAAGTTAAACTCGGATTGTGTTGATTGTAATTTACAAAATATATTTTGTGCATACATTAGACATAGATATTTCTCTCCAAAGTAGCATTTACTTTTACAAAAGCAATTATTTAATATACTTTAAACTCTAGGGGCCACTTTGATAAAAGAGTAAGTCCGGTGAGAGTAGATTAATCGGGGTGAGATGAATTATTCTTGTTTGACTCTTTTTTTCTTAACTGAGGCCAGTTAGGGATAAAGTTGAGTTTTGTGAATTCTTGAAAAAGGTTGAATAAGTCACCCAGAGTGAGTCACCAGGGCTGACGTATCGATCCCTAATCCACTCCAAAAATAAACTGTGCCTAGATGACTACAGAGAACAAACAAAGATGGACCCCTTGTAGGCTGCAGCTGCAGTCCTGCAGTTCTGGAAGCATCCATTATGCTTACTAGTAGCTACCCTCCATGCCCCACCAACCGGCCCTGCGCATGATGCACGACAGCGATAGACTCATGCATGGTTCCTGCATAACGCAGCGTAACAATAACTGTACCACAAAGAAGACCCCAAGGAGGATTACATAATGTAAAAGAGACTAGAACAAGGCTGTACGTACATAGCTAGAGAGAAAGGGCAATGAGGAATGTCTAGTCCCCTATGTGGATTGTTCTTCCATGCAAGAAGTAACACAGAGCAGAGGTTCTCAACCAGGGAAGTCCATTGCTTAACGTTATCTCTGACCAAAGTCATGCTTACGAGGAGTGTCTCAAAGCCTCTCATTTACGGGGGATTGTCTATGCTTTCCCCCACCTTTTTGTGCTCAAACAAAGCCATGATTACTGTAACCTTCGTTGTGCTTACATGTTGTTGCAATCAAGCACAAGACAATCACACCCTATCTTGTTTAATTCATTTTTATTGGAAGGTAGCCAATTGCCTTCTCTCAAATCTTTTTTGAGTTTATTGCAAGTAAATATGACCATTTTTTTTACTACGAGAATATTATGGGGGTGATACTCTAAGGAATATTATGGGGGTGATACTCTAAGTTTACGAGGAGTGTGAGAGATATAGATATTTAACTCAAAGTGTTTTTTTACTAAAGGTAACAAGTCTCGGACTCACATCTAGGGTTATTAATGGGTCAGATTCGAGTCAAGTTTAGGTCGACTCGATCCAGATTTGACTCATCAATTTTAAATCCTGATTTAGGTCGGACCCGAGCTATGTCGGGTCAGGTCGGGTCCGATTTCTTCACAAGTCCGACTTCGGTCTAACTCGATTAAACAAATTAAATAATATATACATATATAAGAATATGAAATTTATAATCTCACTAAATTAATTAGAAATTTAGATGTTAATTTATTTAGAAATATTTTTTATCATTTAATTAAATAAAATAAGACATTTTAAATTGTGTAATCAAATAAAATAAAATTTTGAATGGAGGAGAAAAAAGAAGAACAGGTGGAGCTAGTCCGCGAGGTGAATTCAAAATTCGGGTTCGACTCACGGACATAGTCGAGTCGAATTTTTACATTCCACTAAAATTTACAGACTATAAATGACCTGACGATCGGATCCAAAAGTAAGTCAGGTCTATAGGTCTATTAGATCGACCTGACTCATTTACAGCCCTAACGCATCCCTTAAATGGACATTTTCTAATACAGCACGCAAGATAGACACCACATAACAGTTTGACATAGGGTGTGAAGCTATTTACTTGAAGTTCTAACTACTTAACCCTTCTTATAACTATGACATTTAATTAACCCATAAGTTCGGATCATGTCATTTCTTTTTCTCCTCCTGGTCACATCCCCAGCCAAAAGGAAGTGGCAAAGGACAAGGAGTTAGCGAGGATGTACCGAGTACTCCAATTAGCCAATTGACATGACCGATAGCATTCATAAAAGAACAGCATCCAATAATCACGGCTTGAAAAGCTTCAATTAAGTCCAAGGAACTTACGAGGTCGATCTAATGCATTTGCTGGGGTCGAGGCTGATGTGACTACGGGTATTATAATCCACCTTGTCATGCCCTAATAAATGGTAATTTCCTCCTTGCTTGAGAGGGAACCGAACTCGATATCCAAGGGCGCATTTGGAACGAGTTTTAAGAGATAATTTTTGATCTTACAAGTCACATTCTGAAAAATTAAAGTAAATAGATTATTATCATATTAATTTATTTAAATTATTTTTTATTTTAAAAATAAAAATAATTAATTATTTTTTAAAAAATAAAATTATAAAAAATTTCTCTCTCTAAATTTTTTTCAAAAAAATAAAATTTATATTAATTATCGAACGCCGTCTTAAGTTGAAAATTTCGAAGACTTACATATATATGCACCCTAGTCTGTGTCTCTCGACATGATCAGTAGAGACGGTGATAAATCGAGTATATATAAAACAGATGGAACATAGGATGATTGTTGTTTAATACGAAAGAAAGAAAATCATTTAGGAGAGTACTACAGACACATATTCAACGCAATCTCTTAATTTAGTCTCGCACTCATCGAGAAACCATCAACTAAATAATTAGGCAATCTCCAATCAAAAATATTTCGATACTTCTCTTTCGAATTGAGTTGTTAGTTAGAGCATTTCTTTAAAACTATTTCAATCAAATAATTAGACATTTTCTCATCAAAATATCCATGAATAACAAAAATGCCATATCACAATAATAATTAGGCACCTCAAAAAACTAACGAACACTATTACAGTATTACGTACATTACCTCTAACCTCACCTATTTTATCACACTTTGATTATCAGCACCGTCGAAACTACGATGAGTCGGATAATATCTGAATGATTAGATATGAATTCGGATTCAAATATTTTTAAAAATACTCATTTACTATTTGGATCAGGTATGGATTTAATGTACTCAGAGTCATATCCAATTTGAACTCATTTCTATGATGGTTCGAGACTTCTCCGATATCTTTCCGGAGGATTTGTCAGGGTTGCCGTCTATCCTGGAGATCGAATTCTCTATTGATCTTTTAGCCGATACGACACCGATATCTAAAGCACCTTATAAAATGGTACGAGCAGAGATGGCTGAGTTGAGGAAGCAGTTGCAAGTGCTATTGGACAAAGGCTTCATTCGACCAAGTGTCTCGTCATGGGGAGCCCCAGTCCTATCTGTGAAGAAGAAGGATGGGTCACTTCGACTCTGTATTGACTATCGAAAGCTCAATCAGATGACGGTGAAGAACCGCTATCCTCTGTCACGCATTTAAGATCTCTTTGATCAGTTGCAAGGTGTCACGGTATTTTCAAAGATTGATTTGCGCTCCGGATATCACCATCTTCGAATCAAGGAGGAGGATACTTCGAAGATAGCTTTCCGAACCAGATATGGGCACTATGAATTCTTGGTTTTACCTTTTGGTCTAACGAATGCCCCGGCATCATTTATGGACCTAATGAACCGAGTTTTTAAGCCCTATTTGGATAGCTTTGTTGTTGTATTTATCGATGATGTGCTGATTTATTTTCCTGATGAAGCATCTCATCGGGAGCATTTGAAGATTATTTTGGAGACTCTTCGGGCGCACAGGCTATATGCAAAGTTTAGCAAGTGTGATTTCTAGCTCAAGGAGGTTCAATTTCTTGGTCACGTGATATCTGACAGTGACGTAGCTGTTGATCCAATAAAAGTCCAGGCTATGTTGGAATGGGAGACTCCAAGGACTCCCACTAAAATCTGAAGTTTCCTAGGATTGGCTAGTTATTATCAAAAATTCATTAAAGGTTTTACTTTGATTGCCGCACCTTTGATTAGATTAACAAGGAAATGAGTGAAATTCGTATGGTTTAAGGACTGTGAGCGGAGTTTCCAAGAGTTGAAGAGGCGTTTGACCTCTACCCCGCTTTTGGTCCTGCCCAATAGCATCGACATATTCACTCTCTACACTGATGCTTCAAGGATCGAAGTTGGTTGTGTATTAATGCAAAATGGTAGGGTTGTGACATATACTTCCAGGCAATTGAAGGAGCATGAGAAGAACTACCCTACGCATGATCTGGAATTGGCCGTTGTTGTTCATGCATTGAATATTTGGAGGCACTATCTTTATGGAGTCAAATTTAAAGTCTTTACGGACCATAAAAGTCTCAAGTACTTGTTCTCGCAGAAGGAATTGAACTTGCGACAGAGGTGGTGGATAGAATTCCTATGGGACTATGACTTTGAGCTACTATATCACCCTGGGAAGACAAATGTGGTAGCCGATGCTCTTAGCCGAAAGAGAACACTAATGCAACAAGATTGGAAGATGATTGAAGATGTTGTTCATTCCTTAACATTGATAGAGCCACAACTTTGTCAAGCTTTTGTTGCCCATCCCTAAGGTCTATAGTTGTGGATCGCGTAATGGAAGCTCAGCGAGATGATCCTCGATTGCAGGGAATGCTTGGCAAGGTAGGTATTGCTCGTGACGAGGAAGGTTTTATTAGATTTCAGCATCGGATATGTGTGCCAGATGTGGCTGAATTGAAAAATGAAGTTTTGGAAGAAGCCCACATGTCAAGGTTCTCCATTTATCCTGGTAGTAGCAAGATGTATCAAGACTTGAAGTGAACATTTTGGTGGCAGGGTATGAAGAAGGATGTGGCTAAGTTTGTGGCCAAATATTTTATTTGTCAACAAGTGAAGACTGAGAATCAAAGACCGTCTGGCTTAATACAAAGGATTGAGATACCTCAATGGAAATGAGAAGATATCACCTTGGATTTTGTCACAGGTTTGCCCAGGTCCTTCAAGGGCAATTATTCCATTTGGGTGATTGTAGATCGGCTCTCAAAGACCTTACATTTTCTGGCCACGAAGAAGAAGCAATATGTGGAAAGTCTGGCACATTTATATGTGGAAAATATTGTCAAATTGCATGGAGTTCCGAAGTCCATTATTTCGGACCGAGATCCTCGCTTCACATCGAGGCTTTGGCAAGGTCTGCAGAATGCCTTTGGGTCTCAATTGAAGCTTAGCTCGACTTATCATCCCCAGACGGATGACCAGTCTGAGAGGACTATTCGGACATTGGAAGATATGTTGAGAACGTGCATACTTGATTGGAATGGAGATTGAGAGCGACACCTACCTTTAGTAGAGTTTGCCTATAACAATATCTTTCATGCAAGTATAGGCATGGCTCCATTTGAAGTCTTGTATGGAAGAGCGTACAGATCTCCTCTATGTTGGGAAGTGGTTGGTGATAGACAATTGATTGGGCCTGAAGTGGTGCAAGAAACATCTGAGAAAATTCAGCTGATCCAACAAAGACTGAAAGCAGTGCAAGATCGGCAGAAGAGTTACGCGGACAACAGAAGGAAAGACTTGGCTTTTGAGGTTGGTGAGCATGTATTCCTCAAGGTATCACCTACCAAGGGAGTGTCAAGATTTGGCAAGCAAGGGAAGTTGCATACGAGATTTATCGGACCCTTCGAGATTTTGGAGCGAGTGGGAAACGTGGCATATCGGTTGACACTACCTCCATCTATGGTAGCAATCCACCCGGTATTTCACGTGTCTATGCTCCGTAAGTATGTCCATGATCCTGCACACATCATCAGTTATGAAGACTTGGAGTTCCAGTCGGACCTATCATACGAGGAGCAACCGGTTACGATTTTGGACCGTTGTGGGGACTGATTCTTAAATTCTCTCCTATTCCTTTCCGGACTAGGCCGTTCGTTCGTTTATTACAGGCAGGCGTGCCAGTCACGTATGTGACAAGTTTATTATGCGCTCGATCTGACTTGGTCAGTCGATTATGAGGTTCATATCGGGACCCAGAGTCTGTCATACCATAAGGACTATGACGTTAATTATATCCTCTAAGAAAGAGGACAACCCTTGATTAATTTCCAAGAGAGGATGCCTCGAGGGATGATACGAAGGCATAGAGAATACTGACTAAATACACCAATGGATGCTGTGGGATGAGGTCATTTGGTTGACCCTTCATGCAAAAATGCAACAAGTTCATTAATTAGTTGGCTCATGTAATTAAAGGTTCAGTCATGCTCATTTAGATAGTAATGCATGCTAATGCAAATGTATATTCATGATTTCAGATGAATGCTTCAACATGGTTGAAGACATTGAAACCCTTTTTATTCATTTATTTGGCTAGATTTATTAAATCAGTTAGGGCTATAACATTAAGCATCAAAAATCAGCACACAGTCAATGAGATGAACATGAGGCCAATGCATGTATTAGGTTGGGTCGAAGCATATGTAGGGTCAGTGCATGAATGAGGTCGATGCACAGAAGGGTGAGGTTGGTGCACAAATGGGTCGGTGCATGAATGTGCACGGGGTGAGGTTGATGCACAAAGAAGGGTCGGTGCATGAATGTGCACGGGGTGATGAGGTCGGTGCTTGCATTAGATTGATGCAAGTGGGGAGGTCGGTGCATGCATTACGTTGATGCACAAATGAGTGAAGTCGGTGCATGTATTAGGTTGGGTCGATGCAGGGTATGAGTGAGGTCTATGCATGCATGAGGTAGAAACACAAATGAAAGTCGGTGCAGGCGTAGATGAGGTCGGTGCAAGCGGAGAGGGGGTTAGTGCATGTTGGAGGGTCGATGCATATATGAGTTAACCTAAAACGGCGCGGGGCACTGTTGGGGGCTAAAACGGCGCGCCCGGAGCGCGCCGGATAGAGACCAAATGGGTTGAATTAGTTTATGAGAGTAGGGCTAAAGCGGCGCGGGGGGGTCACGCCAGAAATTGGCACGCCGGTTTAGGACCGCGCCGGATTAGGGGAAGTTTGGGTAGTTTGGGCTTTAATGAAATGCCAGACAAGTTTCTTAGAACTTTGGTATTATTTGAGAAGACTAGAGGATTTATTTAGGTCCCAAATGCCCTACAAACAAGACAAGTCTAGACTTATGCGAGGCTCCTACTCGAGCATAGTCTAAAGTAGACTCATCACGGTAAATTTGTCATAAGTTAGACTAAGTATTCAGTCAAAATTCCCATACCCAGAGGGTTGCGGGGGCGAAGTGGAGACAGTCCCACAGTATATAGGGTACGCTCCTTAAAGCCGGGAATGCCAAGCGGTGACCGGCGGACTTCAATAGAGGGAAAACCCCGAGGGCTAGCCTACGAGGGGCATCAACACTCCACGAGTTGAAAACATCATTAAGGGACGGTCGAGATGGGAGAGTACCTCGAGGGCTAGCCTACGAGAGGTGCTCTTCCCACAGCCACCACCATTCCTGAGGGAATGTGGATTTAATATCGGGTTAAGAACCCTGTTGATGTTCACCTGGCAGTTCATAGGGTACATATCATCAAGGGACATGGCCCTGTGGTCCGACGGTGATTGAAAACATCAATGGGGAATGTACCCTCTCCCTGGCCACCAAACTCATCGAAGAAAGCAGGAATGCATGAGATATATGCAGAATGCATTCGGCAGATGAACTGACCACGAAAAATCATATGCATATGAGTATGTAGGGCTAAAGGGGTTAGCTGGTTAGTTGGTTAATTAGTTAGCAGATTAGCAGGTTAGCCTTCGAAAATCATAAAGTAAGATGAATCGACTGGAGAAGGCAACCCTTCATACAGTTGATGTGCAGGGTTTAGGGAATACGGTGATTCGAGAGAACCACGCATCCAGATTGTAGGGACATTCCCATCCTCCTCAGCCCACGACTAGGGACAGAAGGAGTAAGAAAGGGTTGGTCCCAGGGTTCAACCAGAGAGGCATAGACGTATATTCCTCTGGTAATTGAACCCTCCACCAAGACGATGGGAGCATGATATAGGCATATCACTGGAAAGCGAGCACCGGGGAGAGGGGTGATGACATTGATATTGCCCAGAGAAAATACTAGGGCGTATTCGGCATTGGAAAATCGAAAGTTCACACACAGAGTATAAAGGAAGAGATTGCAATCGGATAATAAAGATAATTCAAGTATGCATCTACACATTCATTCAAACCTAGAGGGAAGGCATCGTATAGAAGATCAAATACAACTGTGGCTCGGCGCTGTCGCACGAAACCGATCCCTGGGTTGGGAAAGAAAATAAAAAAAATAGAGAGAGGTAGAGAACAGCGGCTAGAAGAAAACCTAGGGGCTCATATCATCGCCCATCTTATTACATCGCTCCGCGGAGCTATCCTAGTAGAAGGGGAGAAGAAAGATAGAAGAGGAACTCCGAACGCCTTCCGCCAACCCACCTCAGTCTGCTGTCGTAGGGAAACAGAGTATCGGCAACGAAACGGGCTCTTCGCTCACCCTTTCTTCCTCTCCAAGCCTCTCTTTCTGTCTGGCTCTCTATCTTTTTTATTCCTCTTTGATCCGTTCTGATTCGATTGTCTATCTCTCCTCTCTCTTCTTTTTTCATTCGACGCAAGGGACACATATATATAACAAAACCCTCACCATGGCTTCACCCCCGCGTGGGAGTAGGACACCGGGTGAGAGGCTTTACTTTGCATGTCGGGAAGAGGGCGCCGAAAAGAGGGCGTGCCGGTTTAAGGGGCGCGCCGGTTTTAAGCCATTTCGTCGTGTTTGTTTGATACGAGTCCGACAGCAGGCCCCAGACTGGCTCTGGGGGTCACTGTGATCCTTCATCTTGCCCTGGTCCTACAAAACCACGGTGTGAAGCATTGACAATGCTTTCAGGCCACTGAACGGCTGCTTTTGGAACCTCGTGCATCTTCGGCTCGGACATGCGGGTTTTCCGCTGACGTGGCTTTCGGCACGGTGGTTCGTGCTGCTAGCTCGACTTGACTTGCATTGGCAGCTTTCTCGAGGAGTGGGATACTACCCGGAGTGCTTCCGCCTCGACTGGGCGATCAGTCGGTCATTCATGGGCCTAGTTTGTTGAGAAGCCGTAGCCGTGCCGGGCTGTCCGGGACTTCTGCCGACGGAGCCTCCGATTCCTTGGTTCTGAAAGGGCCAAGGGTGCCTTATCACCTCGGGAGAACTTTCTGCCCTTGTCCTTGGTCGGACAACGGATGTTGCTCGTGCGGCATGACCGAGTCGATGCCGGTTAATTGGGCAGGCTTGTTGGCAGTGCCGATTTGTTGTGGATTCTTCTCGATTCTCCTAAGGTGAAGTCCTTGGTGTTCATACCGGGTGACCTGAGGCTCTGACAGCTCGAGGAGGCTTCGGTGCATTGGTGTCCTTCGGCTTCTTCGCTTCAACGGGCCGCATCATTTCTGTCATTTAGGCTTGGTCGTCATCGAGCATATTTTGAGTGCCAACAAATGCCCCCCAGCCACGGGTGCTATAAGCAAGGCACGAGTGAAGCGGGACCAGCGGATGAGTTCTGTTTGGGTAGATTTCCCGCCTGGATGACATAGGCTTGGAATGGCCCTTAAACCCGGCGCGGTGGTTAATCCGGCGCGGTCATGGGGCTTTGGCTAAAACGGCACGGCCCCTATAAATGGAAGAGGAGCTAATACGGCGCGCTATTTAGCGCGCCAGATTAGCCCAAGGATTTGAATTTTCAAAAATTAGGGCGGGAGATGCTAAACCGGCGCGCCTTTTAGCGCACCGGATTAAGCCCATGAGAGGCCCCCCTATAACTTCTTCTTTCTTCTCTTTTGTTCTCACTTCAACCTTATTTACATCTCAACTTTCTCTCTCTTCCCTACCCCTCCAGAGCACGGCGGTGATAGTAGAGTGGTGAGTGAGGATTTCGGGGTCTAACCCCTTGTTTTCCAGGCCCTGGGAGGCTCCTTGTAGGCTTGTCCTCGGAGCCGCACCCCAGGGTGTCCTATTCGGCCCTGGCGTGACACCCACGGCCTTTTTCAGGGATCGTCACTTAGTGGACGAGTTCCCGCTTCGCTCTGGCAAACTCCCGGGATGGGGAGACTCTACTTGTTTTTTGTTAGAAAGACTTTGTCTTCAACAGCTGCCTTCTGACTTTTTTTGCTTTCTTTATATTTGTCTTTGTTGCAGATACCATAGCATCTGACTCTTCTTCCTCCTCCCGTGATGTGGTGACGTGGAGGGACGTTCATTCTCTGGATAGAGGCCATGGCAAGCTGGCCATAGTGGCAGAGTCCTCTGATTCAGAGACCGAGACGGTGGACACAGATCGCCTGCTGATTATCGGGAGTGACCCTTTCAAGTATGAACGCCCTGGCGGCTGTAGAGTAGATAATCCCAAGGACAAGCACCCGATGTCTTTTCTGAAGCGGTTCAATCCTCAAGGAAAGTGGGATCTGTTCCTCGTTCGGAAGGCTGAGCTAGCGCTACTTAAAGGGCGGGACAGCCTTACTGATTGTGCTGTGAGGGGAAGACCCATATATCTGCCTAGTGAACCTAGGAAGTGGGGTGTTGTGCTTGGACTTCAAGAGCTGTCCCCACAAGACGGGCTGTTGACTAGGGCCCCTAAGTTTGTTCCTGCCGGGTGGAACGAGAATGCGGGTCGCGTAGACCGGGAGAAGCCATCCTTTGGTTTGTTCTTGGCCCCGTTAAAGTGGGTGTACCGAGATGAGCCGTTCTTGTTAGACTGTCTAGCAGGTTGGTTCAAGCATCAGATTTCTGTGGGATGGTTCACCGATTTGAAGGCCACCGACGCCCACGCTTTCTGGCCAGGAGCAGTAGAATTCACAGATTTTGTCTTGCAGCACTATGCACCTATCTTGATTAGAGCAGGTGTGTATCACAGCGTGTATGCATCAAGGTACCGCTATCCCATCTCAAAGGGTCTCTGCTGCAGTATGATTGAGCTGTTCGGTCCAGAGTACAACACATTTTACACTTCAGAAGGAGAGACGTCATTGGACCTTTGGAGTCTCTCACAGTTAAGCAGCCTCCTGATTGACGGTGAGCCGTATGAGGAAGTCTGCTGGTCAGATTGGCTGAAAGATCAGATGGAGGGTGAAGGGCGATACTTGACTGGTTTCGCCTACCGCTATCTGATGAAGGCGTATCGTAGCCTCTGTCGTTCCTCGCATGACGCCAAGGGGGTGCGGAAGCCTGGAGAGAAGAGGCGTGTGCAAATGGGCACATGGCTTCAACATTTCTTCAGAGGGGAGCAGAAATACACTAATTTCCCCTCGGTAGTGCCGACTCCTGTTGTAATGCCCCGGATTTTTAAGATATTTTTCGGATCATTTTCGTGGGTCTCGGAGTGTATCTTGTGCTTTACATGTGTTTTTCCCTGATGTGCCTTCGGAACTCTGTGCAGGGTGAATCGTGACGTTCTCTGACTCCAAGATGTTACCACTGCGTTGTGCTCTTCCCGAGGATCGTGGAGGTAATTTTTCGTAATTTTTTGAATTTTTGTAATTTTTAGACTTTTCTATATATTAACCTCTTTTCTCTCTCCCCTCTCATTCTCTCTTTCTCACACTCTCTCATCTCTTTCTCGCCCCCTCTCCCCGGGCGGCCGACCGTGGCGGAGGAGGGCGAGGCAGCGATGGCCGGAGGCGAGGAACGAGGAACGGGTCGAGGATCGAGGGACGGTGGCTCGTGGAAGCTCGGCCGCGGGTTCGTGGAGCGGCAAGGGTTTCGCGGCGATTTCTTCGTGGATCGGCATCCACGGCGCGTCGTTTCTTCGGTGGAGGTAGGGAGATGGACCCCCAGCTCGTGCACTTCCTTTCCGGCAAGTTTTGTAGGCCGCAGTGAGCCGAGCGGGCGTATTTGGGGATTTTGGGGGAAAATCCATATTTTTGGGCTTGTGAGTCGATCCGCCGATCCATCGCATTTTTGGCCGATCCGAGGCCATAGATGCATTCTAGGGGCTATTTGGGGGCTTCCCCCTTGTTTTCCCCCTCTCCCGTGGAGGTATGGGGGCGTGGTGAAGTTTTTGGGTCGTTTCCCGCCGTCCCGCTCTCGGGACGGTGTGACGGTCCTTCCAGTGACCGTCACAGGCTGTGACACCCCAGGGTGGGTGCATTACGTGCCGTGACACCCCAAGGAGGGTGCGTCGTAGAGGTTTGTAGTGTCGTCAGGGCGTCGATCCCCTTGGCGGTCTTACGATAAACTGTTAGAGGGTGTGACGCACATGGGTTTGACAGTTACATCCGTTATCATGGTTTTTGACCGATCCGGGTCACGAGACTCTGACGCACCAGGGGTGGACCGTCAGAGCTCTGTGACGCCCTTACTTAGGTGCGTCAGAGTGGACGTATCCCTTCTTCTAACGCACCGGGGTAGGTCCGTTAGGGGTTGTGACGCCCCGAGGGATGTGCGTCACAACCCATTTCGCTCCGTCTTCTAACGCACCAGGCTTGGTCCGTTAGAGGCTGTGACGCCCCAGGGTGGGTGCGCCATAGCCAGCGTTGCTTTCTCGTGTAACGCTCCTGTGTTGGACCGTTACAGTGCTGTGACGGCCTAGCTTTGGACCGTTACAGATGTGACGGCCCAAAGATGGACCGCCAGGCACCGTGTTGTGCTGAAGTGGTTCTTCATACTTGCCGCGATCGTTTCGCATTGTGTGGATCCCTGGTCGACCCGGTTGTGACCCAATGGTCGACCTGCGGTCACGTGAATGTCCCAGACACCCCGAGGGTTTTGTGTCCGTGTTTGCAGGGTGTCGGGAGGACAGTGCTACCTCGTTTAGCGTGGCAATGGGTTTGAGAGTCCAGGTGACTCCTCGTGTTCCGGACTTTTGTGTTACGCTTGACCGAGTCACCGTGCGTCGGTGTGAGTGCGGCGAGGGTTCCCCGCACGTTGTGAGTTTCTTCGGGAAGAGGTTTCTGAGTGGGCCATGAGTAAGGCATGGAACTGAGAGTCTGGTTGCCCAGCCTAGGGCTGGAGGGTTCCCGCTTTTTCCTGAGAGTGGGATTCGGTTTGGCGGCCTGTGAGCTGCCTTGGGAACCATGCTTCGACGTTTCTGCGTGGCCGGGTGTGTGGCCTATGGACTATGAGTCCCGTTTCTTCTCCGACCGTGGTCACCGTGCGACGGTGCTGGTACGTGGGACGGTCCCCGTAGTTCATCGGATTCGGACGTTATTTTCCGTTGATTTGAGAGTCTACTCCTTCAGTGACCCTCCACTAGTCATAGCATGCTTACGCGTTTAGCGGTCCCACCAGGGAGTGGTGGAGAGACTACCCTGAGGATGATTTTTAGACTAGTTTTCGTCAGGCCCCACATCTTACAGCTAGAGTCCGGCTGAGGGGAAAATCAGTTAGAGGCTAGACCTGGGATGCATGGTCTGTGTGTGCACACGTGGTTGGGGGCAGTTGGACATGCGCTGACGAGCGTGACCCCAGCTAGTCACTTGCTATGTGGTTACTTGTACGATGTCCTTACCTCTGTCGGGGGATATCGTGCCAGGCGGACACCTGAGGCGCGGACTAAGATGTTAGTGAACGCATCCGGCCTTGCTTCTAGTGGCATGTACTCCTGTCGAGTCGGGCGTGACAGACTGTCAGTCTCTGTGACTTCGACCTTCGGGTTTTTGTCGTGTTGACCGTTGAGTCCAGGTTGTTTCACCGTGGCGCGTGTGTCAGTTTTTGTGTCGTGAGACTGGTGCTAGTAGCTTCACCGAGGTTGCGTCTTGTTGGTGCGGTGTCTGCGACCGGGTGGTCGGGGTTGCACCTTGGACAGCGTGTCCAGGTTGGCCGTGTTCTAGGAGACATGCCTCTACGGCGGGGTTGCCGTGGGTTTTACTTCGGTAAGTGGTACCAGTGTGGTTCGGCAGCCCCGACCGTGAGATCGGGGTGTGTGTTTTTTTGGTACAGTAGGAGTAGATGTAGTGCCGAGTTTTGACCGACCACTGGTTCGCTGTTCCTGCTGTAGTTATAGCTTTCCTTTTCGCTACCGCCGTTGTTTCCGGTTGGGGTTCCACGGGACCCCTGTTGAGTCTCTTTTTGGAGACTCATTCCCTGCTTTTCAGGTGCAGCGACTCTTCCTCGAGGTTCGAGGGTGCTGTTCGGGGGTTCTCTGTTGCCAGCTTGTCGGGCCGAGTGTTCACTTGGCATGTGGTACATTTTTACTGATTTAGACTGTACTTTCTGTTAGACTGGACTCTGTTATAGTTGTTTATTTATTTCTGTTAATTGTTGAATTGTCCTACTTTATTTCTTATTTCTTTGTGCCTCCACACTCCTTTTAATTCTTCTGAGCCCCCCCGGATCGTGGGCGGCGGTTCGAGTCTTGGATTATCGGGCCTTCCCGGTAATCGGATTCTCGGGTCGTTACACCTGTTCAATGGAAGAAAAGAGTTCGGTGACAGGCTGCTTTACCCTCAGCTTCGGAGGGAGGACAACCAAGAGGGCCCAACCCTAGGGGCGTTGACGCAGTCACTCATTGTGCTGCGTTTCTGACTTATTGGATTTGCTCCTTCGCTCTCCCGCAAGGTGATGAGAGCGTGATCAGGGCAGAGGCTATTTATCCTGCCTGCTTGATGGCCTGGGGCATGAAGCTCTCGCTTTGTCCCATGGCACTATGTTTGATATACGAACTGTTGGGAGACTTGCACCACTCGCGCCTTCCCTGGAATCTTCGGGGGGTTGGCCCACTGCATTTCTTTAATGCCTGGGTCTGCACTCTTTTTCCGGAGGATGCTCCTTGGTCGCTTCAGTCTGCACAGCTGGTTCCCAGGATGATAGAGTTTGCCAGTGTTGAGCTGACCCGAGTGGCAGACCATGTAATATCTCGGACCTTTCGGATCCTTCTTCGTGGGTCCCGGATCTGGTTTTCAGAGCGTCCGGCTCTGTTATGTCTGAAATTTCGTTTCGGACATCTTTCGTGTTCGGATCGGCACGATCCGGAGTCGTTTCGGAGGCCCTGAGGCGTTCCGCGGCTTTTCCGCGTGTGTTTTCCGATTTCCGGTGTGTGTTTCGGCTTTTTCTTCGGAAGCTCGCTGCGGGCGAACCGGGTGGTTCACCCGGGCACGAGTGGTACCGTTGCGATCGGTGCGATCCGAAGATTCCGAAAATATATTTTTTTTATTTTTCGGAATTTTTTCAAAAATTCGGATTTTCTATATAGCCCTAATTCTTTTTCTTTTTCTTTTCCTCTTTCTCTTTCTTCTTCTTCTTTCTCCTTCCTTCCCCAACCGTGACCGCACCCTCTCTCTCCCTCTCTCCCATTCGGGTGCGGCGGACCCCTCCCCGGCTGTTGACGGCGGCAGGGCGACGGCGCGGACGCGTGGGCGACGGCGAGGCGATCTCGTGGGTGTGGGGCGAGCGTGGGAAGCGTGGGGAGGCGAGGTTTCTAAAAGCGTTCTTCGTGGTTTGTGGGCGATTCGGCGGAGCATTCGCTCCATTGAGGTAGGGTGACGTTCCTTAGCCTCTTGCCGTTCATTCCCGTGATTTGTAGGCCGCGGGGAGGCCGAGAGGGGCTTGTTTGAGCATTTTGGGGTTTTTCCATGATTTGGGGAGAGCTCGCCCGATCTATGGATTTGATGCATGATTTCGTATTTTGATGGCCTAGATTCATGATAGGGGTCCCCAGGGGTCTTCCCCTTTGATTTCCCCCTCTCCTGTGGAGACATGGGGGCGTGGTTGGAATTTTTGTGCGTTTCTACCGTTTTCGGCCGCGGACTGAGAACGCGCTATACTCCAGTAGCGCGTTCTTGAGTGTCGCGCTGCCCCGACGGGGCGCGTTCATCGGAGAAGATGAACAGTAGGGCGGTTCGTGTCGCGCTATGGGGTCCTAGCGCGATTAGCCTTGTCGCGCTAGGAGGACCTAGCGCGATCTTCCCTGTCGCGCTAGGGAGTCCTAGCGCGATCTTCCAAGTCGTGCTAGGGGACCCTAGCGCGTTCTTCCTTGTCGCGCTAGGTGTCCCTAGCGCGATCTTTTCTGTTGTCGGGTGTTCCCCTTGGGCCGTGTGTGTGTCCTGGGCACCCCGTGGAGTTCCGTGACCGTGTCTTCGGGCATCCGGAGATTTCGGTTGCCTTGGTCATGTGTTTGGCCATGGGCAGTGTGTCCGTTTTCTTCCGACTGCGGTCACCGTGCGATGGTGATGGTACGTGGGACGGCCCCCGTACTTCGTCAGGTTCGGACGTCGTTTTCCGTTGGTTTGAGAGTCTACTCCTTCAGTGACCCTCCACTAGTCGTAGCCTACTAGTACTCGTGTGCTAGTCGCACCAGGGAGTGGTGTACGGGCAGACCTTTACAGACGGTTTGTGGACCGGTTATCGTTGGGCCCCACGTCTTGCAGCGAGAGTCCGGCTGAGGGGAAAACCGGTAAGAGGGCCAGACCAGGGACGCGCGGTCTGTGTGTGCACACGTAGTTGGGGGCGGTTGGACCCACATCGATGGGCGTGACCCCAGCTAGTCACTTGTTTGTGGTTACTTGTACGGTGTTTGCGCCTCGGGTAGGAACTACCACGTCAGGCGGCTCACCTGCGGCGCGGTGTCAGACGTCAGGGGACGCTACCGGCTGTGCTTCTAGTGGGTGGTACTCCTGTCGAGTACGGAGTGACAGACTGTCAGTCGTGTGTTTCCGACCTTCGGATTTTGGCGGTTCGACCGTTGAGTTTCGGTCTTCTCGTACCGTGGCACGTGTGTCGGTTTGCGTGCCGTAGGGTCTAGTTCTGTAGAGTACAGGGCTTTCCTTTCCGAGGTACTTTTCTACCGCTAGAGTAGTGGTTTCTCGTTTTACGAGGTAGGGTTCGAGTGATCCCTACTGAGTCTTGTTCCGAGACTCATTCCCTGCGTGTTTTCACCGTGTTTCAGGTGAGGCGCCACCTTCGGGGAGCGCGTCAGGAGCGCAGCGTGGTGCGGGTGCCCAGAGGTAGTGCCAGAGGTCAGAGCCGGGGTATGCCCCGTGTAGCTGTACTTTTCTTTCTTGTCACTGTACTAGTCGTGGACTACTGTTGCTGTTGTTGTTATTTCTATTGTGGACCATGAAAAATGTTAATTTATCTCATGCTTAATATTATAACTGTTTAATTTCTGCAATTACTTGCGATACTTGTGTAGTTTCCACACCATCCTTTTAACCCTTCCGAGTCTTCGGGCTCGTGGGTGGCGGTGCGAGTCTCGGGTTATCGGGCCTTCCCGGTAATCAGATTCTCGGGTCGTTACAGCTGGTATCAGAGCGCGGTTGTGGAATTACATGAGAATCATAGGCAATTGTAGTGGTCCACTAGTCCACAACGATGATGTACAGGTGACGCTGGCATTAGGCACCGCGTGTTTATTTTAACCTTGCCGTTTTCGTGTTTTCTGTCTTTTACTGCAGAGGAGCGGGCATGGCGCCGAGGAGGAGTTCTCGCTCTCAGCAGGGGCAGTCGGCTGGAGGTCAGGAGATCCAGCAGGGGGTCCAGAGGGACCAGGAGGAGCATAGCAGAGTTCCGGGAGCTACCGAGGCCGCGGATGCTGCGAGAGCTCCGGGGGCCGAGGATTTCTTCCGTGGCATGTATCAGCTCATGTCTCAACAGTTCGGCGGAGAGGCTGGTGAGGGCTCGTTTGTCAGGGGTGGGCCAGGCCGAGCAGTGAGGGACTTCATGCAGTTCCATCCACATTACTTTAGCGGCCAGGCAGACCCTGATGCGGCTCGTGATTGGCTCGATGAGATGGAGCGGGTGTTCAGTTCTACGAAGAGTGCTGCCGAGGACAGAGTGGTGTTGGCCTACAACCAGTTGCAGGGTACGGCTCGGAGGTGGTGGTCTTCCGAGTGGAAGACGTCCTTTCAGCTTCGTCCACTTGAGCAGATCGAGTGGGATGACTTTGTCGGTGCTTTCGAGCGTATGTACTGTCCAGACGTTGTTGCTACGCAGCGGATGCGGGAGTTTCTGGAGCTGGTGCAGGGTGACATGTCCGTGTTGCAGTACAGGGCCCGATTTGTCAAGCTGGGTCGGTACGCACCTCACATCATGGAGCATGAGAGGGTGAGGACCGCGCAGTTTGTGCAGGGCTTGAGGCTGCAGCTGAGGCACCATTTGATCGCGAATGGGGCCACTGATCTAGAGACAGCGTCTCGTGTTGCGATTTCCCTGGAGATGGATATGCAGAGGACTCGAGGACCGATCAGCCAGGGGCAGTCCTTGTCAGGTCGCAGCCAGCAGTCGGCTACCCAGCAGCAGGGTTTCTTCCAGCATGCGTCGGGTGGTTCAAGAGTACCGGCATCGGCAGCTTCGGTGACAGGATCTGCGTCCTTCGGCTCGAAGGTCAAGAAGTTCTTCAAGAGAGGGTTCGGCAAGAAGAAGTTCAAGGATCAGGGGCAGGCTTCATCGGGCAGTGTACAGCAGCCGATTCCTTTGCAGCGTCAGGGATCAGGGGGTGGATCGTGAGGATCTTGTCCACGGTGTGGTGGTACCCACCCAGGCAGGTAGTGCACGGCGTCGATCGTCTATTTTCGGTGTGACCAGCCAGGGCATATGGCGCGTGACTGTCCTCAGAGGCCGCCGCAGCAGCAGTTTCCTCTGCAGCAACAGGTTCCCCAGCAGCAGAGGCAGCAGCAGCAGCAGCAGCAACAGGGACAGTATCCACCGCTACCCAGGTCAGCCAGCGTGGGAGGCAGGCAGAGGGCTCGAGGTCAGATCACGCACTTGACCAGGGCAGAGGCAGTGGCATCGCAGCTCGTGGAAGGTACCGTTCAGATTTTGGGTTGTGCGGCTCAGGTTTTGTTCGATTCTGGCGCGTCTCATTCGTTTATTTCGGAGGATTTCGCGTCGAGCGTCGAGGAGCCGGTGACCCAGTTGTCCTGTGATTTGGCAGTGGAGTTGCCTTCGGGTGATTTTATGATCACTCCGTATTGCTTCGATCAGGTTCCGGTTTGGATCGATGGGCGGAGTATGCCAGGCAGGTTGTATGCGTTGCAGCTTCGGGATTACGACGTGATTCTAGGCATGGATTGGCTCGAGACTCATGGAGCGGTGGTGGATTGTGGAATGAAGAGGGTCTACTTCCAGCATCCGAGCAAGCGGACCTTCTATTTCTAAGGTATCCGTTCCACCTCTTCTCCATTCCTTATCTCTGCTATTCGAGCCCGTCGATTGCTTGATTCAGGTTGTCAGGGTTTTCTCGCGTCAGTGGTTGTGTCTGACCGGATGGAGCCGGATGTCAAGGACATTGCGGTGGTGTGCGAGTTTCCTGACATTTTTCTCGAGGAGTTGCCTGGATTACCTCCCCAGCGGGAGATCGATTTCGTGATCGAGGTTGTGCCTGGTACGGGACCTTTGGCGAAGGCTCCCTACCGTATGGCCCCCGCTGAGTTGAGGAAGTTGAGGGCGCAGTTGCAGGAACTGTTGGCCAAGGGGTATATTCGTCCGAGCTTTTCCCCTTGGGGTGCGTCCGTGTTGTTTGTGAAGAAGAAGGACGGTAGTCTGCGGTTGTGCATTGACTATCGGCAGCTGAATGAAGTGACAATTAAGAACAAGTATCCGTTACCGCGGATTGATGATTTGTTCGACCAACTGCAGTCTGCGCGAGTGTTCTCGCGGATTGATTTGCGGTCCGGTTACTATCAGCTGAGAATTCGCGAGTCCGATGTGGAGAAGACTGCGTTCAGTACGAGGTACGGGCATTATGAGTTTTTGGTGATGCCGTTCGGGCTCACCAATGCCCCTGCAGCCTTCATGGACTTGATGCAGAGGGTGTTTCATCCGTATTTGGACCAGTTCGTGGTCATTTTCGTGGATGACATCCTTGTTTATTCGCAGTCTACCGAGGAGCACGCGTACCATTTGGGTGTGGTGCTGCAGACGTTGCGAAATCACCAGTTGTATGCGAAGCTCAGCAAGTGCGAGTTTTGGCTCAGCGAGGTGCACTTTCTGGGACACGTGATTTCTGGTGATGGCATTTCCGTGGACCCCACCAAGGTCGAGGCAGTGATGCAGTGGCCGAGGCCGAGGTCGGTGACGGAGATCCGGAGTTTCGTGGGGCTTGCGGGTTATTATCGCCTGTTTATCCAGGATTTTTCTCGCATTGCATCCCCAATGACTAGGCTCACGCGGAAGGATGTGCCTTTTGTCTGGTCCGAGGAGTGTGAGCAGAGCTTCAGGGAACTGAAGAGATTGCTCACCTCGGCTCCGGTGTTGATTTTGCCTTCTGGATTGGGAGGTTTCGTGGTGTGTACAGATGCTTCCGGGGTCAGATTGGGTGTTGTTCTGATGCAGCATGGTAGAGTGGTGGCTTATGCATCTCGGCAGCTAAAGCCCCATGAGGAGAACTACCCTACCCATGACCTTGAGTTGGCGGCGGTAATCTTCGCGCTGAAGATCTGGAGGCATTATCTGTACGGTGAGAAGTTCGAGGTGTTCACTGACCATCAGAGTTTGAGGTATGTGTTCTTGCAGAGAGATCTGAACCTCAGACAAAGGCGTTGGATGGAGTTCATGAAGGACTATGACTTCACCCTGTCTTATCAGCTGGGCAGGATGAATGTGTTGCCGATGCCTTGAGTCGGAAGGTTGCGGTCAGTGCCTTGATGTTGAGAAGGTGGAGGCTCTGGGAACAAGTGCCCGAAGTATCTTTTAGGCTCAAGATTCCCCAGGAGCCAGGGTTGGCGGTGATTGTGAGTCTGACTGTCACTCCTGCTATCCGTCGGTAGGTGACAGAGGCTCAGCATGCAGACCCTGAGTTGCCCCGGATTCTGGCTATGGCTGACGTGGAGCTCGGCGAGGACGGTGCTGCGAGGTTTCGTGGCAGGTTGTACGTCCCAGCCGAGGAGCAGATTCATCGTGCGGTGCTGCGCGAGGCTCATGGGAGCAGGTACACCGTACACCCGGGTGCGACGAAGATGTATCGGAACTTGCGGAGGCAGTTCTGGTGGCCTGGCATGAAGAGAGATGTTGCCGAATTTGTGGCCAGGTGCCTGATCTGTCAACAGGTGATGGCGGAGCATCAGCGACCAGGCGGTACTCTCCAGCCCTTGGATGTTCCTGCTTGGAAGTGGGACCATGTGACCACGGATTTCGTGGTGGGATTGCCGAGGACCCCGAGTGGGCAGGACAGTATTTGGTTGCTGGTGGATCGGCTGACGAAGGTGACTCGGTTGCTACCGGTCAAGGTCAGCTGGAGCGTGCCTAAGTTGGCTCGTCTTTATGTGGAGCGGATCGTGCCGTTGCATGGGATTCCCATTTCGATCGTGTCAGATCGGGATCTGCGCTTCACTTCTAGATTCTGGAGGAGTTTCCAGCGAGCTCTTGGCACGGAGTTGGCGTTTAGCTCGGCGTATCATCCTCAGTCAGATGGTCAGTCTGAGAGGACCATTCAGACTTTGGAGGACATGCTGAGATCCTGCTGCCTGGAGTGGCAGGGGAGTTGGATTCATCACCTACCATTGGTGGAGTTTGCCTATAACAACAACTATCATTCGAGCATCGGCATGGCTCCATATGAGGCTCTGTATGGGCGTCCGTGTAGGACTCCGCTTGATTGGTTTGAGGTGGGTGAGTGTGTTTTGACGGGACCGGATCTGGTGCAGCAGTGTGTGGATGTTGTGCACCTGGTTCGTCAGAACATGTTGGCGGCCCAGAGTCGGCAGAAGAGTTATGCTGACCGTAGGCGGCAGCCTCTCGAGTTCGTCGTGGGCGATCATGTGTTCTTGAGAGTTTCTCCGATGAAGGGGGTGATGCGTTTTGGACGGCGTGGGAAGCTGAGTCCCCGCTATATTGGTCCTTTCGCGATTGTGGAGCGCATCGGTGAGGTTACTTACCGGTTGCAGTTACCTCCTGAGTTGGCGTCGGTGCATGACGTGTTTCACGTCTCGATGTTGCGGAAGTATATGCTCGATGACTCTCATGTGCTCGAGTTTTCCGTTTGGCCTGAGGTGACTCCAGATCTTTCTCTCCCAGAGTTTCCGATCGGCGTGGAGGATAGGCGAGAGCAGCGCCTGCGGAACAAGGTTATTCCCTTGGTAAAGGTCGTGTGGCAGCGACACTCTGGTGGTGAGGCTTCATGGGAACGTGAGGACGAGATGCGTCAGCAGTTCCCGTATCTGTTTGAGTGAGTCTTCCTCTTCTTTCCCCTTGGGTTGTTCTCAATTTCGAGGACGAAATTCCTTAAGGGGGGAGGGCTGTAATATCCCGGACCTTTGGGATCCTTCTTCGTGGGTCTCGGATCTGGTTTTCGGAGCGTCCGGCTCTGTTGTGTCCGAAATTTCGTTTCGGACATCTTTCATGTTTGGATCGGCGCGATCCGGAGTCGTTTCGGATGCCCGGAGGCGTTCCGCGGCTTTTCCGCATGTGTTTTCCGATTTCCGGTGTGTGTTTCGGCTTTTTCTTCGGAAGCTCGCTGCGGGCGAACCGGGCGGTTCACCCGGGCACGAGTGGTACCGTTGCGATCGGTGCGATCCGAGGATTCTGGAAATGTATTTTTCTATTTTTCGGTATTTTTCCAAAAATTCGGATTTTCTATATAGCCCTAATTCTTTTTCTTTTTCTTTTCCTCTTTCTCTTTCTTCTTCTTCTTTCTCCTTCCTTCCCCAACCGTGACCGCACCCTCTCTCTCCCTCTCTCCCATTCGGGCGCGGCGGACCCCTCCCCGGCTGTTGACGGCGGCAGGGCGACGGCGCGGACGCGTGGGCGACGGCGAGGCGATCTCGTGGGTGTGCGGCGAGCGTGGGAAGCGTGGGGAGGCGAGGTTTCTAAAAGCGTTCTTCGTGGTTTGTGGGCGATTCGGCGGAACATTCGCTCCATTGAGGTAGGGTGACGTTCCTTAGCCTCTTGCCGTTCATTCCCGTGATTTGTAGGCCGCGGGGAGGCCGAGAGGGGCTTGTTTGAGCATTTTGGGGTTTTTCCATGATTTGGGGAGAGCTCGCCCGATCTATGGATTTGATGCATGATTTCATATTTTGATGGCCTAGAATCATGCTAGGGGTCCCCAGGGGTCTTCCCCTTTGATTTCCCCCTCTCCTGTGGAGGCATGGGGGCGTGGTTGGAATTTTTGTGCGTTTCTACCGTTTTCGGTCGCGGACTGAGAACGCGCTATACTCCAGTAGCGCGTTCTTGAGTGTCGCGCTGCCCCGACGGGGCGCGTTCATCGGAGAAGATGAACAGTAGGGCGGTTCGTGTCGCGCTATGGGGTCCTAGCGCGATTAGCCTTGTCGCGCTAGGAGGACCTAGCGCGATGGTCCTTGTCGCGCTAGGGTTCCCTAGCCCGATCTTCCCTGTGGCGCTAGGGAGTCCTAGCGCGATCTTCCAAGCCGCGCTAGGGGACCCTAGCGCGTTCTTCCTTGTCGCGCTAGGTGTCCCTAGCGCGATCTTTTCCGTTGTCGGGTGTTCCCCTTGGGCCATATGTGTGTCCTGGGCACCCCGTGGAGTTCCGTGACCGTGTCTTCGGGTGTCCGGAGATTTCGGTTGCCTTGGTCATGTGTTTGGCCATGGGCAGTGTGTCCGTTTTCTTCCGACTGCGGTCACCGTGCGATGGTGATGGTATGTGGGACGGCCCCCGTACTTCGTCAGGTTCGGACGTCGTTTTCCGTTGGTTTGAGAGTCTACTCCTTCAGTGACCCTCCACTAGTCGTAGCCTACTAGTACGCGTGTGCTAGTCGCACCAGGGAGTGGTGTACGGGCTGACCTTTAGAGATGGTTTGTGGACCGGTTACCGTTGGGCCCCACGTCTTGCAGCCAGAGTCCGGCTGAGGGGAAAACCGGTAAGAGGGCCAGACCAGGGACGCGCGGTCTGTGTGTGCACACGTAGTTGGGGGCGGTTGGACCCACGTCGACGGGCGTGACCCCAGCTAGTCACTTGTTTGTGGTTACTTGTACGGTGTTTGCGCCTCGGGTAGGACCTACCACGTCAGGCGGCTCACCTGTGGCGCGGTGTCAGACGTCAGGGGACGCTACCGGCTGTGCTTCTAGTGGGTGGTACTCCTGTCGAGTACGGAGTGACAGACTGTCAGTCGTGTGTTTCCGACCTTCGGATTTTGGCGGTTCGACCGTTGAGTTTCGGACTTCTCGTACCGTGGCACGTGTGTCGATTTGCGTGCCGTAGGGTCTAGTTTTGTAGAGTACAGGGCTTTCCTTTCCAAGGTACTTTTCTACCGCTAGAGTAGTAGTTTCTCATTTTACGAGGTAGGGTTCGAGTGATCCCTACTGAGTCTTGTTCCGAGACTCATTCCCTGCGTGTTTTCACCGTGTTTCAGGTGAGGCGCCACCTTCGGGGAGCGCGTCAGGAGCGCAGCGTGGTGCGGGTGCCCAGAGGTAGTGCCAGAGGTCAGAGCCGGGGTATGCCCCGTGTAGCTGTACTTTTCTTTCTTGTCATTGTACTAGTCGTGGACTACTGTTGCTGTTGTTGTTATTTCTATTGTGGACCATGAAAAATGTTAATTTATCTCCTGCTTAATATTATAACTGTTTAATTTCTGTAATTACTTGCGATACTTGTGTAGTTTCCACACCATCCTTTTAACCCTTCCGAGTCTTCGGGCTCGTGGGTGGCGGTGCGAGTCTCGGGTTATCGGGCCTTCCCGATAATCGGATTCTCGCGTCGTTACAGCTGGTATCAGAGCGCGGTTGTGGAATTACATGAGAATCATAGGCAATTGTAGTGGTCCACTAGTCCACAACGATGATGTACAGGTGACGCTGGCATTGGGCACCGCGTGTTTATTTTAACCTTGCCGTTTTCGTGTTTTCTGTCTTTTGCTGCAGAGGAGCGGGCATGGCGCCGAGGAGGAGTTCTCGCTCTCAGCAAGGGCAGTCGGCTGGAGGTCAGGAGATCCAGCAGGGGGTCCAGAGGGACCAGGAGGAGCATAGCAGAGTTCCGGGAGCTACCGAGGCCGCGGATGCTGCGAGAGCTCCGGGGGCCGAGGATTTCTTCCGTGGCATGTATCAGCTCATGTCTCAACAGTTCGGCGGAGAGGCTGGTGAGGGCTCGTTTGTCAGGGGTGGGCCAGGCCGAGCAGTGAGGGACTTCATGCAGTTCCATCCACCTTACTTTAGCGGCCAGGCAGACCCTGATGCGGCTCGTGATTGGCTCGATGAGATGGAGCGGGTGTTCAGTTCTGCGAAGAGTGCTGCCGAGGACAGAGTGGTGTTGGCCTACAACCAGTTGCAGGGTACGGCTCGGAGGTGGTGGTCTTCCGAGTGGAAGACGTCCTTTCAGCTTCGTCCACTTGAGCAGATCGAGTGGGATGACTTTGTCGGTGCTTTCGAGCGTACGTACTGTCCAGACGTTGTTGCTACGCAGCGGATGCGGGAGTTTCTGGAGCTGGTGCAGGGTGACATGTCCGTGTTGCAGTACAGGGCCCGATTTGTCGAGCTGGGTCGGTACGCACCTCACATCATGGAGCATGAGAGGGTGAGGACCGCGCAGTTTGTTTAGGGCTTGAGGCTGGAGCTGAGACACCATTTGATCGTGAATGGGGCCACTGATCTAGAGACAGCGTCTCGTGTTGCGATTTCCCTGGAGATGGATATGCAGAGGACTCGAGGACCGATCAGCCAGGGGTAGTCCTTGTCAGGTCGCAGCCAGCAGTCGGCTACCCAGCAGCAGGGTTTCTTCCAGCATGCGTCGGGTGGTTCAGGAGTACCGGCATCGGCAGCTTCGGTGACAGGATCTGCGTCCTTCGGCTCGAAGGTCAAGAAGTTCTTCAAGAGAGTGTTCGGCAAGAAGAAGTCCAAGGATCAGGGGCAGGCTTCATCGGGCAGTGTACAGCAGTCGATTCCTTTGCAGCGTCAGGGATCAGGGGGTGGATCGCGAGGATCTTGTCCAAGGTGTGGCGGTACCCACCCAGGCAGGCAGTGCACGGCGCCGATCGTATGTTTTCGGTGTGACCAGCCAGGGCATATGGCGCGTGACTGTCCTCAGAGGCCGCCGCAGCAGTAGTTTCCTCTACAGCAGCTGGTTCCCCAGCAGCAGAGGCAGCAGCAGCAGGGATAGTATCCGCCGCTACCCAGGTCAGCCAGCGTGGGAGGCAGGCAGAGGGCTCAAGGCCAGATCGCGCACTTGGCCAGGGCAGAGGCAGTGGCATCGCAGCTCGTGGAAGGTACCGTTCTGATTTTGGGTTGTGCGGCTCGGGTTTTGTTCGATTCTGGCGCGTCTCATTCGTTTATTTCGGAGGATTTCGCGTCGAGCGTCGAGGAGCCGGTGACCCAGTTGTCCTGTGATTTGGCAGTGGAGTTGCCTTCGGGTGATTTTATGATCACTCCGTATTGCTTCGATCAGGTTTCGGTTTGGATCGATGGGCGGAGTATGCCAGGTAAGTTGTATGCGTTGCAGCTTCGGGATTACGACGTGATTCTAGGCATGGATTAGCTCGAGACTCATGGAGCGGTGGTGGATTGTGGAATGAAGAGGGTCTACTTCCAGCATCCGAGCAAGCGGACCTTCTATTTCCAAGGCATCTGTTCCACCTCTTCTCGATTCCTTATCTCTGCTATTCGAGCCCGTCGATTGCTTGATTCAGGTTGTCAGGGTTTTCTCACGTCAGTGGTTGTGTCTGACCGGATGGAGCCGGATGTCGAGGACATTGCGGTGGTGTGCGAGTTTCTCGACGTTTTTCCCGAGGAGTTGCCTGGATTACCTCCCCAGCGGGAGATCGATTTCGTGATGGAGGTTGTGCCTGGTACGGGACCTTTGGCGAAGGCTCCCTACCGTATGGCCCCCGCTGAGTTGAGGGAGTTGAGGGCGCAGTTGCAGGAACTGTTGGCCAAGGGGTATATTCGTCTGAGCTTTTCCCCTTGGGGTGCGCCCGTGTTGTTTGTGAAGAAGAAGGACGGTAGTCTGCGGTTGTAAATTGACTATCGACAGCTGAATGAAGTGACAATTAAGAACAAGTATCCGTTACCGCGGATTGATGATTTGTTCGCCCAACTGCAGTCTGCGCGAGTGTTCTCGCGGATTGATTTGCGGTCCGGTTACTATCAGCTGAGAATTCGCGAGTCCGATGTGGAGAAGACTGCGTTCAGTACGAGGTACGGGCATTATGCATTTTTGGTGATGCCGTTCGGGCTCACCAATGCCCCTGCAGCCTTCATGGACTTAATGCAGAGGGTGTTTCATCCGTATTTGGACCAGTTCGTGGTCATTTTCGTGGATGACATCCTTGTTTATTCGCAGTCTGCCGAGGAGCACGCGTACCATTTGGGTGTGGTGCTGCAGACGTTGCGAAATCACCAGTTGTATGCGAAGCTCAGCAAGTGCGAGTTTTGGCTCAGCGAGGTGCACTTTCTGGGACACGTGATTTCTGGTGATGGCATTTCCGTGGACCCCACCAAGGTCGAGGCAGTGATGCAGTGGCCGAGGCCGAGGTCGGTGACGGAGATCCAGAGTTTCTAGGGGCTTGCGGGTTATTATCGCCGGTTTATCCATGATTTTTCTCGCATTGCCTCCCCGATGACTAGGCTCACGTGGAAGGATGTGCCTTTTATCTGGTCCGAGGAGTGTGAGCAGAGCTTCAGAGAACTGAAGAGATTGCTCACCTCGGCTCCGGTGTTGATTTTGCCTTCTGGATCGGGAGGTTTCGTGGTGTGTACAGATGCTTCCGGGGTCGGATTGGGTGTTGTTCTGATGCAGCATGGTAGAGTGGTGGCTTATGCATCTCGGCAGCTAAAGCCCCATGAGGAGAACTACCCTACCCATGACCTTGAGTTGGCGGCGGTAATCTTCGCGCTGAAGATCTGGAGGCATTATCTGTACGGTGAGAAGTTCGAGGTGTTCACTGACCATCAGAGTTTGAGGTATGTGTTCTCGCAGAGAGATCTGAACCTCAGACAAAGGCGTTGGATGGAGTTCATGAAGGACTATGACTTCACCCTGTCTTATCAGCCGAGCAGGATGAATGTCGTTGCCGATGTCTTGAGTCGGAAGGTTGCAGTCAGTGCCTTGATGTTGAGAAGGTGGAGGCTCTGGGAACAAGTGCTCGAAGTATCTTTTAGGCTCAAGATTCCCCAGGAGCCTGGGTTGGCGGTGCTTGCGAGTCTGACTGTCACTCCTACTATCCGTCGTCAGATGACAGAGGCTCAGCATGCGGACCCTGAGTTTCCCCGGATTCTGGCTATGGCTGATGTGGAGCTCGGCGAGGACGGTGCTGCGAGGTTTCGTGGCAGGTTGTACGTCCCAGCCGAGGAGCAGATTCGTCGTGCGGTGCTGCGCGAGGCTCATGGGAGCAGGTACAGCGTACACCCGGGTGTGACGAAGATGTATCGGAACTTGCGGAGGCAGTTCTGGTGGCCTGTCATGAAGAGAGATGTTGCCGAATTTGTGGCCAGGTGCCTGATCTGTCAGCAAGTGAAGGCGGAGCATCAACGACCAGGCGGTACTCTCCAGCCCTTGGATGTTCCTGCTTGGAAGTGGGACCATGTGACCACAGATTTCGTGGTGGGATTGCCGAGGACCCCGAGTGGGCAGGACAATATTTGGTTGCTGGTGGATCGGCTGACGAAGGTGACTCGGTTGCTACCGGTCAAGGTCAGCTGGAGCGTGCCTAAGTTGGCTCGTCTTTATGTGGAGCGGATCGTGCCGTTGCATGGGATTCTCATTTCGATCGTGTCAGATCGGGATCCGCGCTTCACTTCTGGATTCTGGAGGAGTTTCCAGCGAGCTCTTGGCACGGAGTTGGCGTTTAGCTCGGCGTATCAACCTCAGTCAGATGGTCAGTCTGAGAGGACCATTCAGACTTTGGAGGACATGCTGAGATCCTGCTGCCTGGAGTGGCAGGGGAGTTGGATTCATCACCTACCATTGGTGGAGTTTGCCTATAACAACAGCTATCATTCGAGCATCGGCATGGCTCCATATGAGGCTCTGTATGGGCGTCCGTGTAGGACTCCGCTTGATTGGTTTGAGGTGGGTGAGCGTGTTTTGACGGGACCGGATCTGGTGCAGCAGTGTGTGGATGTTGTGTACCTGGTTCGTCAGAACATGTTGGCGGCCCAGAGTCGGCAGAAGAGTTATGCTGACCGTAGGCGGCAGCCTCTCGAGTTCGCCGTGGGCGATCATGTGTTCTTGAGAGTTTCTCCGATGAAGGGGGTGATGCGTTTTGGACGGCGTGAGAAGCTGAGTCCCCGCTATATTGGTCCTTTCGCGATTGTGGAGCGCATCGGTGAGGTTGCTTACCGGTTGTAGTATATGCTCGATGACTCTCCTGAGTTGGCATCGGTGCATGACGTGTTTCACGTCACGATGTTGCGGAAGTATATGCTCGATGACTCTCATGTGCTCGAGTTTTCCATTTGGCCTGAGGTGACTCCAGATCTTTCTCTCCCAGAGTTTCCGATCCGCGTGGAGGATAGGCGAGAGCAGCGCCTGCGGAACAAGGTTATTCCCTTGGTAAAGGTCGTGTGGCAGCGACACTCTGGTGGTGAGGCTTCATGGGAACGTGAGGACGAGATGCGTCAGCAGTTCCCGTATCTGTTTGAGTGAGTCTTCCTCTTCTTTCCCCTTGGGTTGTTCTCAATTTCGAGGACGAAATTCCTTAAGGGGCGAGGGTTGTAATATCCCTGACCTTTCGGATCCTTCTTCGTGGGTCCCGGATCTATTTTTCGGAGCGTCCGACTCTGTTGTGTCCGAAATTTCGTTTCGGACATCTTTCGTGTTCGGATCGGCGCGATCCGGAGTCGTTTCGGAGGCCCGGAGGCGTTCCGCGGCTTTTCTGCGTGTGTTTTCCGATTTTCGGTGTGTGTTTCGGCTTTTTCTTCGGAAGCTCGCTGCGGGCGAACCGGGCGGTTCACCCGGGCATGAGTGGTACCGTTGCTATCGGTGCGATCCAAGGATTCCGAAAATATATTTTTCTATTTTTCAGTATTTTTCTGAAAATTCGGATTTTCTATATAGCCCTAATTCTTTTTCTTTTTCTTTTCCTCTTTCTCTTTCTTCTTCTTCTTTCTCCTTCCTTCCCCAACCGTGACCGCACCCTCTCTCTCCCTCTCTCCCATTCGGGCGCGGCGGACCCCTCCCCGACTGTTGACGGCGGCAGGGCGACGGCGCGGACGCGTGGGCGACGGCGAGGCGATCTCGTGGGTGTGCGGCGAGCGTGGGAAGCATGGGGAGGCGAGGTTTCTAAAAGCGTTCTTCGTGATTTGTGGGCGATTCGGCGGAGCATTCGCTCCATTGAGGTAGGGTGACGTTCCTTAGCCTCTTGCCGTTCATTCCCGTGATTTGTAGGCCGCGGGGAGGCCGAGAGGGGCTTGTTTGAGCATTTTGGGGTTTTTCCATGATTTGGGGAAAGCTCGCCCGATCTATGGATTTGATGCATGATTTTGTGTTTTGATGGCCTAGAATCATGCTAGGGGTCCCCAGGGGTCTTCCCCTTTGATTTCCCCCTCTCCTGTGGAGGCATGGGGGCGTGGTTGGAATTTTTGTGCGTTTCTACCGTTTTCGGCCGCGGACTGAGAACGCGCTATACTCCAGTAGCGCGTTCTTGAGTGTCGCGCTGCCCCGACGGGGCGCGTTCATCGGAGAAGATGAACAGTATGGCGGTTCGAGTCGCGCTATGGGGTCCTAGCGCGATTAGCCTTGTCGCGCTAGGTAGTTTCCACACCATCCTTTTAACCCTTCCGAGTCTTCGGGTCGTGGAAACTAGCGCGACGAATCTGCTACTGGGCTGGGACGTACAACCTTTTAGGCTCAAGATTCCCCAGGAGCCAGGGTTGGCGGTGCTTGCGAGTCTGACTGTCACTCCTGCTATCCGTCGTCAGGTGACAGAGGCTCAGCATGCGGACCCTGAGTTGCCCCGGATTCTGGCTATGGCTGACGTGGAGCTCGGCGAGGACGGTGCTGCGAGGTTTCGTGGCAGGTTGTACGTCCCAGCCGAGGAGCAGATTCGTCGTGCGGTGCTGCGCGAGGCTCATGGGTTAAAAGGATGGTGTGGAAACTACCTAGCGCTAGTTTCCACGACCCGAAGACTCGGAAGGGTTAAAAGGATGGTGTGGAAACTACCTAGCGCGACAAGGCTAATCGTGCTAGGACCCCATAGCGCGACACGAACCGCCCTACTGTTCATCTTCTCCGATGAACGCGCCCCGTCGGGGCAGCGCGACACTCAAGAACGCGCTACTGGAGTATAGCGCGTTCTCAGTCCGCGGCCGAAAACGGTAGAAACGCACAAAAATTCCAACCACGCCCCCATGCCTCCACAGGAGAGGGAGAAATCAAAGGGGAAGACCCCTGGGGACCCCTATCATGATTATAGGCCATCAAAATACGAAATCATGCATCAAATCCATAGATCGGGCGAGCTCTCCCCAAATCATGGAAAAACCCCAAAATGCTCAAACAAGCCCCTCTCGGCCTCCCCGCGGCCTATAAATCACGGGAATGAACGGCAAGAGGCTAAAGAACATCACCCTACCTCAATGGAGTGAATGCTCCGCCGAATCGCCCACAAACCACGAAGAACGCTTTTAGAAACCTCGCCTCCCCACGCTTCCCACGCTCGCCGCACACCCACGAGATCGCCTCGCCGTCGCCCACGCGTCCGCGCCATCGCCCTGCCGCCGTCAACAGCCGGGGAGGGGTCCGCCGCGCCCGAATGGGAGAGAGGGAGAGAGAGGGTGCGGTCACGGTTGGGGAAGGAAGGAGAAAGAAGAAGAAGAAAGAGAAAGAGGAAAAGAAAAAGAAAAAGAATTAGGGCTATATAGAAAATCTGAATTTTTGAAAAAATATCGAAAAATAGAAAAATACATTTCCGGAATCCTCGGATCGCACCGATCGCAACGGTACCACTCGTGCCCGGGTGAACCGCCCGGTTCGCCCGCAGCGAGCTTCCGAAGAAAAAGCCGAAACACACACCGGAAATCGAAAAATACACGCGAAAAAACCGCAGAACGCCTCCGGGCCTCCGAAACGACTCCGGATCGCGCCGATCCGAACACGAAAGATGTCCGAAACAAAATTTTGGACAGAACAGAGCGGACGCTCCGAAAACCAGATCCGGGACCCACAAAGAAGGATCTGAAAGGTCCGGGATATTACAAATATGTTCACCCCATTTCCGATGACAAGTGCACGAGGCTGATTTTGGAGTCATAGCTGATTGATTGGGCGCTATCCATAAGGCCGAGCGTCCTGGTTTTTCGCAAGAGCGGCATCTTGTGGCTGGAGCCTTATTATCCTTTCCGATTCAGTCGGAATTTTGGCTATGATCAGCATATTCCAGCTACTACCACTCAATTTGCGCTGTCGAACAGGGCCCGAGCTGGCCATTTGTCAAACGACGAGGCCCGCATATGGTGGGACTATTTTCACCGCCGAGAGGCAGCGTTATTCAGAGTTCTGGTCCCCGCACATTTTCCCCGTGTAACTTCAGAGTACATCAAATGGTGGAACGCGCGCACGGGCTTCTATAGAAACTCGAGGAGAGAGTGATGGGCCATTACAGAGTGTAAATTTCTGGACTCCCAGCCAGTGCCTGCTTTGGATATCGACCTGGCTTACTTGAAGATGTTGAAATCTCAAACGAACATTGTAGTGGCGAACTATCTGGAACCGCGCAAATCTGCCAAGCGACGTTCATCCAAGATCGAACCAAAACTGTCGGAGATCAACAAGGATGGTTTCTTGAAGACACTTCAAGGCCTATGCCGCGTGAGCAGCGAGCGACTGATCCTCCAACAAATTCCTTTGCTAGTGGAGGAGCCGATGCCTTCTACAGCTTCTTGGCGTCCCGAGAATGATCGGCTTTATCCCTACAGGACTTTCATCAGGGGAGAAGACCGACGGCCGGAGCTTTATGAAGGCACTCCCTGGTTGTTTGCCTTGCTGCGTTCTCACAGACTTTCAGTGGGTGGCCCTAGTGAAAGCATATTGGGCCAACCCGTTCTTCTTTCTTTTAAGTATGCCGATGGATGGGGGCTAGACCACCTCGGCCTGTATTATCATTTATCTTCACGCGGCCATGCGGACCTTGCGTTGCTGGCCGAGCAGTGCGAGGTGATAGGGGACATGCTGGTTGGTTCGCGAAGCCACCTCCAAGGGCAAGGAGCCTTCACTGTTATACTGGCCACTTTCTCCCTTTTATACGAGACCATCAGATATCTTTCTTTCTCTTGTCTTCAGCTTTGGGCTTTCCTATTTGCTGTTATGTATGTCATCTCTCCTCTTTCGCCTTCGCATATGTGCAGTTCGGCTTTCTTCGGAGGAGACCAGACATTTCAGGGAGCTGATGATAAAAGCTCAGAAGCCGACATATTTTGAAGTTCCGGAAGCTGTCCCGACCACGACGCCACTTCCTCCAGGTGATTCACGGAAGTGGACGAGGTCCCAAGTCCGGGAAGCAGTCACTCGAGCGAAGCGGGCCCGTCGGAAGAAGACTGTAGACCCAGCACTAGCAGTCGTCCTTCCGAGAGTGGTCTCATTTGAAGAATTCGAGACCTCCCGTCCCTCAGCTCTCGTGACCCGAGGTAAACCTCTCACTCTGTGCTCTGTCATCACCTTGGTAGCATAGGTCAATTCTTATTCTTGCAAACGCAGCTGCTTCGTCTGCAATGGCCGCGCAAGCAACTCTCACCCCTGCGGGAGCCGGAGAGAGGGAGGATGTAGTGCAGGCAGACATGCCCTCCCCCACGCCCAGTCACGAGATAGAAGGTAATTGATGGCCTATCCGGTTGCAGATTTCTAGGGTTTATTGTCCCGTGGGCTTACATGGGTGCTCCCCTTTTCTCAGCTTCAGTCGAGAGTCGACCATCTTCTCCCCCTATCGTAGAGTCAACCGAGGGAGTTTCTGCGGGGCAGGAGGCAATTCCAGGGAGTCAATTTACTCCTGAAGCTCGTTCGCTTGTTATCCCTGTCACGGAGTTGGCCGAGTAGGCTCTCATTGAGCAAGAGGCTCCGGGGGGAGACCTCTCAAGTGAAGGACCATTGGTTCTGAGAGAGAAGGAACCGATGTTAGTTCAAAGCTCATCCTTGTCGGAGCAGGTGGACTATGGTAGTGGCTCGAGTGACGAGGATTTCCCCTTGACGGGAATAGAGACCGAGGACGCGGCGGTGTCTTCCGCCTATGAGAGCGACTTTACCACTTTTAGTCCTCCACGGCTAATGCTAAGTGGCTTTGGACCACCATGTCCTTCACTGGGAGAATGGCTAGAGGCGACGGAGATGGTAGCTCCCGTTGCCGTAGACTTGAGCTTAATGCCGACTGAGGTAAGAGTTGCATTTTTTTAGTCTCGTGCTTATTCTCGTCTGGCCATCCTGCTAGCCTTCTGAGGTTTTTATGCTCCCTTTCTCTTGCAGGCTTCTACTGGTCAGGCTGAGGTCACCTTGCCGATGATCACCGTTAAGGTACCTCTGCCGCCTCTATGTGTGGATCCGCCATTGTTCCAGCCGGTCTTGAGTGTGAGCGACGTCACGCGGTTCGGGGAGCGAAGAAGACGCGGAGCGCGCGGGCTCCTCTTTGTTTGCTGCAACACAGAAATAAAAGAAAAGAGAAGGGGCCACCACGGGAGATTGCTCCGGCGGGGCGAGCGGGACAAATGTAATATGGCAAGATATGGGGGTTAAACGGCCATAGCGGGAAGTGACTCGCCGCGGCCTCGGGGGGACGGGAATGGTGCAGAAATTAAATAGCAAGAATTGAAACGGCCATTGGGGAAGTGACTCGCCGCGGCCTTGAGAATATGAGCAGATAAAAATATAACAGAATATAAGGAGAATATAAAGAGCGGGAATTTAAACGGCCATGGGGGAAGTGACTCGCCGCGGCCTCGAGAATATGAATAGATAAGAATATAACATATAAGAACGGAAATTTAAACGGCCATTGGGGAAGTGACTCGCCGCAGCCTCGAGAATATGAATAGATAAGAATATAACATATAAGAACGGGAATTTAAACGGCCATTGGGGAAGTGACTCGCCGCGGCCTCGAGAATATGAGCAGAATATGACAGAATATAAAGAGAATATAAGAACGAAAATTTAAACGGCCATTGGGGAAGTGACTCGCCGCGGCCTCGAGAACAAGATGTGATCGCCAGGGGCCAAAAGACCCCAAAATAAAGAAAGTGATCGCGCCTACCTCAAGAGCGGGAGATGGCAGGTTGCTTCTTCCTCCCCCTTCGGCCGGCCGATGGAGAGGGCTTTCCTTGGGTACCCTTGCAAAACAACGACAAACAAGTAACGAGTGGATTAGAAAGATGAAGGTGTAGTATTCAAATCCTTACGATAAAAAAAAATAACGAAATGATGGCGAGACACACACCTGGTTGGTGTTATCTTTTAAACCCCTCTCGGACTCGAGTAGGAGGAAAATGAGATGATGGATGCAAGAAGTATATAAGAAGAGGCGCCCTTATGAAGGGAGATAGAGGATGCGAGATGATAAATACAAAAGAACTACGAAGAAAAGGAAAGGATTGGCTTATTGGATGTGCCGATGGTGAAATCCGGTGGAGCTACGGCAACGTAGGGACGACGTGGAAGCGCGGTGGATGACTCTCGCGAGCGTGGGCACCCGAGAAGCCGGCAGAACCTCCACCTACAAAAGACCTCACGGGTTAGAAATGACTCCGATAGCCTCTGGGCTCCGGCAGCCTATCGGATCTCTTAGGAGCTCCCCCAGAACTGAGGGGGTGGGCCTCTATTTATAGGGCTCCGGAGGGTGGAGGCGTCCAGGACCCTGGACACCTCCATCAGGGCAAAAAATATATTTTATTCTATTTTTATTCATTTTTTCTAAATATTTTCATGGAGGCGTCTAGGGTCCCGGACGCCTCCAAGAAATTATAATATTATTATTTTTTGTTTTGTTTTTTATGCCAACTGGCATTTTATATTTTTTATATTTGTTTTTATGGAGGCGTCCAGGGGCCTGGATGCCTCCATTAATATATTATTTTTTATTTGGTTTTGGGCTTTGAAAAATAAATTAAAAGAATGGGGGCGTCCAGGGGCCTGGACGCCCCCATAAAGACCCACCCGGGTCCTCAGTTCAGGCATTGGCGGCCGCCCGGCAGACACCCTTCCTGGTTTTGGAACCTCTGATGCGTCTGACTGGTGTTGATGCCGTCCGAATGCCGTGACGAGACGATTCCGGATGCTGAGAAGGGCGGAAGAAGACTCAAGAAAAGGAAGCACTCGAGTGATTCAAAATGCGCAAGCCGTCGCGGGGCGTCGTATAGTAATATGAGACTTTCTCAGGAGACGTCAAGAATGGCGTGTCTACAGCTGCCCCGCCTTGGCGTCTGCTTTGCAAGGGAGCGACACGTAGTGGAATGGTATCGAAGTGGAGTGAAATGAAGTGGGAGCGGACTGATAAGTTGATGTCAAGGTGTGATGAGACACGCTTTTGACATTACTATTTAGAATCTTTCCTGAAGTTTCAATGAGGCGACCTTGAAGGAGGTCTTTCAAATTTTGACGATTTGCTTGGACGGAGATCAAATAAGGGAGGGTGAGATGTGCGCTCAGGCACGAAACAAAAGAGACCAACTTCTCAGTGTGGAAGTACCTGGGTCATAAACCTGCAGGTTTCACCTTTGGGGAGCGGTTACCAGCCAACGTGGAAGTGCTGCGGCCAAGGTGGGTCAAGCAAGGTAAAAAGCAAAGGAATATCTGAGGATCTGTCCAAACAAGGGTCTCCTTTGGAAGAGCAGTGTAGGGCCGTTTCAAGGAAACTCAGTATTTCATTCGGAGTGAAATATCTCATATAAGAATTGAAGCACATCGGCTTTCACAATCGAATCACTTGAATGATCTTCCGCAATAAATCAAAGTCCTATATGAATGCATGCTGGGCTTAAAGAAAAATTTAAAACAAACTAAAATAGAAAATAGCCAAGGATAATATTGTCAACTTGTTAAGAACGGGTCAGGATATCGATCCGGTGAGCCGACACTGGGCTGTGGCCCGTTTATCCGCGCACCAACTCACTGAATGGAACCGTCGTCCCTATGCTACCACAAGTTAACGGCCTATCCGTACAACCCAAATTCTTCCGAGATCATCACTATTTTTGTTGAAGGGGAACTCAAATCCCAGATTCGTTCGGGCCGCAAGGTCCTTGACATGTTCTAGTAGCGTAGGTATCATATACTACGATGCATGACATGGTGGGACCAACCATTGAAAGGTGGGACAGGAGATAGGATAAAGACGTCCGTTAGTAAAACCTGCACAGGCCAGCATGGATTAATAACATCAGAAAGTAACAGAATCGTAACAGAATCGCACCACAATGGAAAGGAGATCTAGCCAAAATCCTGACATTGACCGCTGATGTGACATGTTGCGTCCTGTAGCGCCCTTCCCTTCCTATAAGAACTCCCCTTAGGCTAGTTCATTCAAATGCACCAAGGTGGGTTTTGGAAGCTTAGGAGAGGAAGGAGAGGAGAATCTAGAGATTTCAGGATGGAAGGAGAGTCTTCCCGCGTTATGAAGAGGAGCAGGCCTAGCAGCGAGATCAGGCGACTCTCTGACCTCGAGGGTCATCTGAGTGGGACGATCATGTCGCATATGGTAAGCTGATTCATTTCAAATTTCTCCACGTGAACCTTCTTCTTACTTCCTTCCTTTCTTCTTCTTTCTTTTTTCTTCCAGCCATATCCACTCTTCCCGGGCCTGAGGAAGTTTTCCACATTGCCATGGCTTTCAAAGTTAACTTCCAACATATCCATCGGTATGAGGGCCATACTCTCGAAGTGGCATCTGCAGGGGCTCCTTATTCACGCCAAACATTACGAGAAGATTCGTATGGACTGGGCGGCTATGGGCGCACTAGTGGAGATCTGGCATCCCCAGACCCACACTTTTGTCTTCCCGACCTTCGAGATGACCATCCTCCTCGAGGAGGTGGAACTTCTGCTCGGATTGAAGAAATTCAAGAGTGACGGGAAAGTGAAGGCTATGCGGATGCTGACACGGGAGACTTCTGAAAGCGTCCTTGGAAGCTTCATGCCGCCCGACGCAGCCCGAAAGGTCCGTACTCTTTTTTTTTATAAACCCCTGCCTAGGGTTGAATGGGGGACTGGACCATAGTGGCCACTCCACCATCTACACCTAAGAGGTAAATTTTATTGAGATAATAGAATGAAAAAATTACATGAGTCGGATGCTAGGAATTCCTAGCTTGTCCAAACGAGCTGCACCTTTAACAGTAGCAGGAAGTTCGTGATAATCATAGAAAGAATTACATTTGGTGCTACATGCTAAGGATGCTAGTGAGTCGGCCACTGTGTTGGCTTCTCTGAAGATATGCGCGAAACAGTCAACTGCATAGGGCATGCGCCATATATCTCTAATGTAAGGGAGAATGATCCATGGGCAAGGAGTTTTCTGCTGGATTGCCTGAATCAGGATCTTAGAGTCACACTCAATGATGGTGGGCTGAGCATCAAGAGTGTGGAGGTATTGAAGACCATCATGAAGTGCCCTTGCTTCTGCTATAAGGCTATTGGAGTTGCCATAATGGTGAGAGAAAGCAAGAAGAATCTGTCCATCAGAATTTCTGATAACACCACCACCGCCCGAAGAGCCATCTGATTTGCAAGCACCATCAGTATTTAGTTTGATGAAAGGCCAAGGAGGATGCAACCACTTAATAATTTTTGGGCGTGGGCAATCTCTAGCAGCAACCTTAATGTCAAGGTCTGCCAAAATAATTCTGCTTTTGTGTGAATTTTCCTTGAGGCCTGAAAGGGCTATGACCTCCTTTGCTTGGGCAATGATTCTGTTCAAGACAGCATGTTTCGATGCTCTCTTCCCATCCTGTTTAGCAGTGTTCCTGGATGTCCATAATTCCCACAGACCATAACCAATAGCAGCAATAGTGAAACAATCAAGCTTGGACTGTCGTCTAAGAGATTGAGTGGTGTTGAGAATTAAATCTTTGGCAGTTCGGCCATGAATCTGCAGGCCTTTGGATTGAAGGGCCGACCAGATAAAGGAAGCAATGTCACTGGAAATGAATAAGTGATTGATAGTTTCCTCAGCTGGAATATTGCAGCAATGACATTTAGAGCAAAAAGGAATACCAATGGACTTTATTCTATCATCAGTTGGAATACATTGATAAATAATTTTCCATAAGTGGATTGAAATCTTGGAAGGCAACCAGCTGAACCAGAGATTATTCCATTTCAGAATGCCTTGCTGATTTTGGGTAGAGAATACATTCTTGTGAACAGAAGAAACAGTACAATCACCAGTGGAGGATAAACTCCAGATTTCTAAATCACTGTCCTGTGAGAGAGTGGTATTCTGAACAGCAGCAAAGGTGTCAAATGGGAGCAATCTGTTGAGAAGCGTACCAAGGTCATTGTTGGACTGATGATAGAAGTCTTTGACTGAGAGGTTGTTGTTGTGAATAAGTTCAGCAGGAACAAAAGAAGCCATATTTTTAGTACCAATCCAAATGTCATGCCAAAAGTTAGTGTTACTGCCATCACCCACAATAACTAACTTGTGTTTGGTAATAAGATCTTTAGCATGTAGCCAAGATTTCCGAGAGATACCCTTCATGTTCTTGAACTGAACAGCAGAAATATGTTTACCTTGGATATATTTTGCTCTGAAATAACCTGCCCACAAAGATTCCTTGTGAATGGCTCTCCATAGCATCTTGACCCTCAGGGCAGTCTCCATCTGCCGGAGGGACATAACACCCAGCCCACCCTGGGAGATAGGCTTGCAGATAGAGGTCCAAGATTTCCAATGCCTCTTGTTTCCAAACTGGGATGACCCCCAGAAAAAATTTGCAAAGCTTCTTTCCAATGCATTGTGTGTGCCCACATGAAGGGAAGAAGACATCATGGAATAAATGGGGATAGTGGTTAGGACATGCTTGATCAAGCACAGCTTAGCTCCCTGAGATAAAAATTTGGCCGACCATCCATGGATTCTCTTCTGAATGGATGATAAAAGACCTGCAAAGTGGACTTTTTTCTTCCTGCCAATAGTCAGAGGAAACCCCAAATATTTATGAGGGAAGGTGTGCTTGTCAAAACCTGTTAGGTCATGAAGCTTCTTGACAGTGGGCTCCTTCACTTTAGGGTGTAGAAAAAAACCACTTTTATCAATGCTGACTAGCTGGCCAGACGCATGTTCATATAATTGTAGTATGTGCAGGAGATTCCTGACTGAGGCAGTGGTGGCTTTAGTAAATATAAGAGTGTCATACTCGCGGAGTGGGTCATGGACGCCCTGAGAGGGTCACCAGATGATGACTATTTGGAGGGAATCATGAAAGGGTTCACCATTTGTCTGGCGGGTGCTCTCTTGTTTTCTTATACCGACAACATGGTGGGGGAAGACCAACTGAGTACTATCTGCGGGATCTGGCGTGGAAAGAGGGTAGGACCCGCCGTCCTTGCCTATCTTTACAGCGGTCTTACTGCCTCGAGCATGGGTAAGCCTCCATTTGGTTGCGCACTTGTCTTGAATTGCTGGCTTGATTTGCATTTCAAATTCGACCACCGCGAGGGAATGCCAACGGCTTCGAAGCTTTTCCAACAAAGCCCGCTTCACCACATAGCCAACGTGTTAGGCTTTGGTGGCACTGTAGCGAATCGTGTTCCGTGGCTAAAGAAACGTGAAGACTGGCGATCTCACTTTCGCACCGTGACACAAAGCTTCTTTACTTGCGCACCGGCATGTCTACTTTCGCTCGAGCTCCTCATGAGACCTTCCTCTGAAGTTGATCTCCAACTGATCGGCGCAACCGAGTTCGTCCTTTATAACGCGCATCGATGCTGCCTCCAGGTCGGTATTCCACGCCATTCATTCCCAATATCGACTGGCATCGTTCCTTTGAAGAAGAGGGACTTGGGCACTGAAGCGGACGCGAAGGAAGCGAAGGTCGTCAAAGCACCCTGGAAGACAAGTGTTGCGGGAAAGGCCTTAGCGCACGTGGGGGAAGAGTGCGAGCTGTGGAGGGCTTATGTAACCAAACTGGGGAAGTTAAGGCCTAAGGCGCCTAAACCCCTGATGTAGCTCATTCTGCTTTTCTGATGGAATAAAATCTGGCATTTGGATGTTTTGGACCCTCGTCCCCTTAATTATTATTTTTTTGGTGATTTTTCTTTTTATTTGTGTTTTTATTTTGTGCTTTTGTTTGGATTATATACATACTCTTGTCTTATTTCTCTTTTATTTTTTTTTTAAAATTTTTATTATGGGGGCGTCCAGGGGCCTGGACGCCCCTAATTTTTATTTTTCGTTTTGAAATTATTATTATTTTTTTGGGGGCGTCCGGGGTCCTGGACGCCCCTAATTTTTTTATTTTTTTAGTTTTTCTTTTGGGGGCGTCCAGCCGCCTGGACGCCCCAAATAAGGTGGATTCTCTATATATATGGGGGGCCTCCCCCCTAGCTCATTTACTGTTCATTCAGACGACCCAGTCAAACCAGACGACCCATTCTTAGTCCAAATGGAGCAAGGAGGCCCGAGCCAGGGTGGAGAGAAGCGGAAACGATGGGCTCGTCGTCCGAGGAGGCTGAGGGATGATGCCGAGGAGGCTGTTGCGGCGGAGGAGATTACCGTGGAGGAGGAGGCTCCTCCTTTGGCCGTAGAGGCTGCAGTAGATGCTGGCGACGCGGGAGAGGACGATCACGACCCGGTAAGCCCTTCGGAACTTCGATCTGTTGGTTTAATAGGCTGGATAGGCGGACGAGAGGCCGTGTGGTGAGGGGCGGTGAGTGAGGGAAGGAGGCGTCCAGGGGCCTGGACGCCTCCATTTTTCTTTTTTTCTTTTTATTTATTTATTTATTCACGTAAATAATAAAATAGGATTAAAAATAAGGATGCGTCCAGGGCTTAGGACGCCTCCATGATAAAATATATATTTTTTATTTGTTTTTGTTTTTGTTTTTGGGTTTTTCTAAAAATAAAATAAAGAAAATAAAGAGGAGGCGTCCAAGGTGTTGGACGCCACTAAAAAAACATAAATATATTAATAAAATAAAATAAAATAAAATAAATAAGTAGCATATACAGTGTTATTGTTTATTACTATCTATGATGCTGATGTGTTGCCATGTTGGTTTTGTGGTGTGCAGGGCGTGATGAAGGGCCGGATCAGCTGGTCTCTAGTGGTGGCAGCGTACCGTGGGCTGCCAGACTTCCAGAGGGCGCGTGTGGACGCCATGGGCTTTGGAGCCTTCCTCAGGATCGAGCCCTTCCGGCTCGACCTTCCTCTTATCCAAGCATTGAGGGAGCGGTGGCATGTGCCGAGTCGGGCGTTTCTGATGCTCTGGGGGCACATGGTGCCGACGCTTGAAGACGTAGCTCGGATCACCGGGCTACGAGTTGACGGAGAGGCGGTGAGCGGGGTCACCTACCTCGACTACCGAGAGAGTGCCCTGGACCTGCTGTGGTTAGAGACGAGCGTGACTGATAGAGACAGCAGGGTAGTCGGCCGAGTGGAGATCATGGAGGCGCTCGGATTCGTCGACCCGCGCCAGCGGGTTAGCGAGACTGGAGCGGAGTTTCTGGCACGACTGGAGGGAGATGCCCGTGCAGCTTTCACCCAGGACCCGAGCGAGCGGGAGCTGGTGGATTTAGACCTCCGGAGGTTTCTTTTCTTCTTCCTGGGCCGCCTTCTGCTGGGGACGAAGGGGGATGGCATCCACTGCCGCTTCCTCGGGATCCTAGCGGACCTTGACAGAGTGGGGCACTACGCGTGGGGAGCGGCTCTGCTTGCCCATTTGATTGCTGATCTCTCCCAGGCTTAAGAGAGGGAAACGACAGTCAGCGGCTTCGCACCTTTTCTCCAGGTACACAATTTATTTATGCATTTTACCGTAGTTAAATATGTAATTACTCGTGCTAATGATGTATGATGGATGCAGGTGTGGAGTTATTACTACTTCCCGATGGGGAGGGCCAGGCAGGGGAACAGGAGAGCCGTTCCTCTAGCGCGACAGTGGAGGCCGGTCGTGGTGGTATGGACGGTACCTGCCATGTACAGGACAATACTGATTACCTGAGACGGTACCGGGCTACGTACGGGGACAGCCTCTTCCTTGGTGGTATGGCAGGGGTAAGTGAAATGAAAATGCTTCACCCTTCTATATGTATATGCTTGTGGCACTAACTTATGTGTAATGCAGGATGCTCGTGACAACATGATCGCCGAGCTGAGGGCCCAGTTGGCGGACGCCAGGCGGCAGTTGGTGGCCATCCGACAGGAGTTGGAGATCCTGGTGAGTCTATGCAATGCATTTTGTGACCTTGATTTTTGATACTTAGCCTCTGACTGTCGTTTGCCCCGTGTTTCAGCGGGCCCACCAGGCGGCAGCAGCCGGGACGGCTGGTGGAGCAGGTTCCAGTTCGTGGGGCCCTCCCCCGAAGATCTCTGCCCTTCAGGAGCAGCTGGCGTATGCGTTGGCTCGGGCTGAGGAGGCCGAGCGTGACCGCGCGGCTCGAGTGAGTGTCTGCCTGACCCCGACTCTCCTTCTAGCTGCTTTCCTTTTATCACTGCTCTTTTACGATGTATGCGTGTTTGGATAGGTGGCCGAGATTTGGGAGGCCCTGGCCCGTGCTGTTCGTGCTGAGCAGGAGCGCGATGCTCGGGTGGCGGAGCGTGACGCCCGGATTGTGGAGCTGGACGAGGAGCGGCGACGGGAGGCTGAGGAGCTCCCTCGTGACGTGTTGGATCTGCGGAGTGCCCTCGAGCTGTGGAGGAGAGAGGCGATGAGAGAGAGAGAGGAGAGGGAGAGGGATAGGGAGATCCTAGAGAGAGAGAGGGAGAGAGATAGGGAGATCCTAGAGAGAGAGAGGGAGAGGGATAGGGAGATCATGGAGAAAGAGAGGGAGTACAGGAGGGCATAGCGACATGGAGATTGGGACGAGAGGAGGGCCTTGGAGGCTCAGGTGAGGGAGCTCCGACTGAGTCTTGGCACGGCGGAGGGGAGACTTCGGGAGAGTGAGGAGCGGTATCAGAGGGCGAAGGAGCGCGGGGCGCGACTTCGTCAGTCTGGTTCCATTTCCGTGGGCAGCTTTCTAGTTTCTTCGGCCGAGGAGCGTCGCCGCACCTTGGAGGCCGGCATGGTGCCCCCTGGGGAGGCGAGCACGGCTTCTCAGGGTTCACAGAGGTCGCAGAGGCCCCCTAGGGATCCCCGTCAGAGGAGGGAGGAGAGAGATGACCAGGAGGGTGATGGTGAGAGTTAGAGAGTTGCTTGTACGCTCCACCCTCCTTACTGCATGATGTACTTTCGACTATTATATGAAATGAAAATGGCTTTCTTGTGTTGTGTGTACCTTTCCTCTCTCACTTTTCTACTGCACCGAGTTGTTTCGAGGCATGCCTTACGAGACTTTGCCCTGAACAGCGGGGAACTGCGCTTTGCATGGGGGATTCTGTTTCCTTTCTCCCTTTTTGGGCGCGTTCAGGCGCGAGGACGCGTCTTAATTCTTGAATTCAAATTTAAAGCGCCGGGTGGCCTTTCTTCTCCCGTGCCTTACCCGCAAACGAGCCCACCTTTGTCCTCTTCCCCTCGATGGATGGAGTTCGGCGGTCTGGACCACGGCGAAGGTGGAGAGGGACGCGGTACCCCTCGCCTGAGGAGGGACGCGCCAGAGCACGGAACGGCGTCCATGGAGGAGGAAGGGCCGCTTCGGGCCCCCGAGGGACCCGAAGGGCCCAATGGCGCGGAAGGAAGTGAACACGGCTTGGTGAGTGCTTCGGTTTTCCCTTCTTTGTTCTATTTTGAGTTTTAAAGCGGGCCGCGCGAGGGGGGAAAGGGTTCGGCGAGTGTTGCACTCAAATAATGGACGCGTCCTGGACAGGGGGCGCATTCTTTGTTATGATGCGAGGCCCTTCTTTCTTGGTGCAGGACATGGCGAGGACTCTGGGCCTGGCCGATGAGTGGGCGAGTGCAGACGAGCCGAGCCGCGTCAGGAAGGAGAGTCGCGGCAAGGCGAAGCTTGAAGATTGGCGCATACGTCTCCCTGGGCAGCAAGGGAGCGTATTGGTGTAGGATAGTGTCGACTTCCTGTGTCGGCAGAGAGAGAGTTATGCGGGGCTTCCCCAAGCTGGGGATATGCGCGACGTCGACGGGTCGCGTGCCCAATTAGCCGAGGTCAGGCGGCAGCTGGCCGCCACTCAACAGGAACTGTCGCTCCTGGTAAGCTAAGAGCTGCATTTCCTATTTTTAAATGTGGAGCTTAGCTGACGGCTGTTGTTTGTTTGTTCCAGCGTGCCCAGCAGACAGCGATGGTGGGAGTGACTGGCGGCGCATCTTCCAGTTCCTCGGCCCCTTTTCTCGAGATTGTCTCCCTCCGGGAGCAACTTGCTGGTGCGGTGGCTCGGGCTGCCCGGGCGAAAGAGGAGCGTGATGCCTGGGTGGCGACTGTAGCAGAGCTGCGACATCGCGGTGAGGAAAGACCTTCTCCAGACATCCTGGAGTTAAGGGTTCTTCTGCAGATGATGAGGAGAGAGGCAGAGAGAGAGAAAGTCGAGAGAAGGTCCGAACGACAGCGGGATCAGACCGAGAGGAGGGCCTTGGAGGCTCAAGTGAGGGAGCTCCAGCTGGGCCTTCAGGCCGTCGTACAGAGGCTAGGAGGGATGGAGACGCGCTACGAGAGAGCGCGAGAGTTCGGGGAGCGACTGCGCCAGTCTGGTCGCTTTGCCGCTAGTGGCTTCTTTGCCACGCCAGGGGAGGAGCAGCGAGTCATTGCTGTGGAGTCGGCGTCACGAGGCGAGGCGGGTGCTACTGCACGGGGATCCCGGAGACTTCTGAGGGACCCTCACCTCAGGGGAGAGGAGAGGGACGCCTAGAGGGACGAGCATGAAGATAATGGCACGAGTTGGCGAGCCAGTGGACCCGCCTCATCTCTATGATTGTAGTGTTTATGACAGCTTATGTAGAATTATGAATGGAGTGATTTGATTTTCTGCTGCTTGTTTGTTCTCTTGTGCGTTCCTTCTTCCCTACACTTCCTCTCCTTTGCACTCTTCCCCTGTGATGGGTCTGTCGAGACTCCACCCCGAGCGGAGAATCGCGTCTTGTTGTGACCATTTTCCACGGGAATCTGCCGTCGAAGTCAATAATGACGGCCCTAGTCCCTTTTCCCGGATGTTGTGTCAAGTTTTGCGGGCGTCCTCCAAAACATGATAGGGTATCCCTAGACAACATAGGGGGCTAGTCGTCATATTCTTCGTCCAATCAATCACCATGTGCGGGCGGTGAAGCATGGCAGGTGCCTCATCGCGAGGGCTATCATTAAAGGTGATAGAGGCGATCTTGGCCTGCACTCCTTCCATTTCTATAAATTCTTGTCCCTTTTATCCTCCCAGGTATATCGAGAGCTAACTCGAGGAGCACAAGTTCTCACGGGAGAGGAGGAGTTCAAAATTCCGAGAGTTGGATGGAGGGCGAATCTTCCCACTCCTCGAAGAGAAGCAGGTCCAGTGGTAGTAGTTCCAGGAGGCTTTCGGATCTCGAAGGGCCCTTTAGCGAAAGGGCCCAATCACAACTCGTAAGCTGAGCTTTCCTGCCCTTTTCTCATTCTTTCTTCCTTCCTCTTGACAACACCCTTCTCCATTTCTTATGCACGCGCAGAGTGTGATGAAATCACACATTTCATGGGAGTTAGTAGTGGCCGCATACAGGGGTCTCCCGGATTTTCAGAAGGCCAGGCTAGACGTGATGGGATTTGGTACCTTTCTTCTGATCGAGCCGATCCAGCTCGACCTGGTCCTGATCCAAGCCTTGTGTGAGAGATGGGACCCAGTGAGTCGGGCATTCCTGATGCCCTGGGGACACATGGTGCCCAGCTTGGAGGATGTGGTCCGGATCACAAGCCTGAAGGTGGAGGGCGAGGCAGTGACCGGGGTCACTTATGCGGATTACCGAGAAGGTGCTCGGAAGCTCCTGGGTTTGGACCTAGATGGTCGGAAAAACAGGTCGGTAGGTAGGGCGTCCCTCATGGATGCATTAGGGCTCACCGACACTCATCGGCGAGACGATGAATCCTCAGAAGAGTTCATGGAAAGGATGGAAATAGGATGCCGTGCCGTGTACTGCACAGATTTCGGCAACTGGGAAAGATGCAACATAGATTTGAGGAGATTTCTCCTCTTCCTTTTGGGGAGATTGGTACTGAGCTCGAAAGGGGATGGTATCCAATGTCGCTTCCTGGAGCTGCTATCAGACCTTGAAAGAGTAGGGTACTATGCCTGGGGAGCTGCCATGCTGGCACACTTGTTTACAGGCATGTTCCAAGAAGCGGATCGTGAGATGGCTGTGAGTGGTTTTACACCATTTATCCAGGTATTTTTGGTTTTGCTTGTTTTGTATTTTTTTTTGTGTTTTTGCAAGGTACTGATGTCCTGCGCCGAGCAGCTGTGGAGCTATTATTACCTCCCCATGGGGAGAGCTCGACATTGGCGACCCACGATGGTGCCGCTAGCCAGGCGGTGGGAACCCATCATGAGTGCGGCACCCCTGACCTACCAACTGATGGTGCTAAGGCGGGAGCTACAGGAGTTCCCTGCAGCGATGGTAAACTGGAGACCCTACTCAGACATGGTTGATGCCGACCAGCCGTGGGTTCTAGCAAGTCGTGCCCGGTTCGGACGGGAACTGTGGATGCACTACCTGAATGAAATTGAGCCGCTTCGGCTACGATTGGTTATGAGGTCCTTGGGACTGGCTCAAGAATGGGTGGATTCAGCTGCGCCACCTCGCGTTGGGAGAGAGACGCGAGGACCGGCGACCTGCATTGACTGGCGCGTGCGGTTCCCTGAACAGTATGAAGACTGACAATGGGGTGGCACGATTGTAGAATCATATGCGCGGGACAGCAAGGACTACTTGCGTCTATATAGGACAAAGTACGTAGAGAGGCTCCAACCCCGGGGACTTGTGAAGGTAGGTTTCCCCTTTTTCTCTTTTCTTCTTTCTCCCTTTTTTGATTTTCTGGTGGAAATGCTGACTCGTATGGCTGCAGGATATCCGTGATACGATGATAGCGACTTTACGAACTCGCTTGGCAGAGATGGAGCAACGGTGGGGCGATGCCCGCGGAGCTACGAGTGCCTTGGTAGGTGTACATTGCGTTCCTAATTAAACCCCAGATTCCAGATGTTGGCTGCTAATTCACGCGGTCATAGCATGCCCAGATTGGCGCGGCTTCCCCAGCGATGGGAGTAGGTGGTGCCTCTTCCAGTTTGTGGATTCCCACCTCAGAACTTGACTTGCTTCATGAGCAACTTGCTCACGCCACGCAGCGTGCTGCAGAGGCAGAAGGGATGCTCTGTATACAGGTAAATGTTTCAGTGTTGAGTTCTTTTTGTTTACGCCTTATCGCGTATCTGAGATGGTACACTCGGCAGGAAAAGGAGACGGAAGAAGTGCTTGCGCAGAGGGAGGCTAGGATAGCAGAACTGGAGAGGGAACTGTGACGTCATCCTGATGACGACTCCTCTAGGGATGCCGTGGAACTGAGGATCACTCTCCAGTTGGAGAGGGAAGACCGTGAGAGAGAACGGGCAGAGAGAGAAAGAGACGCAGAGAGAGAAAGAGCCAACAGATTGACTGAAAGGGAGGAACGAAGGGCCATGGAGGCCCAGTTGTTCGAACTCCGAACCAGCCTTGTTCTTGCTGAACAGTGGTTGAGAGATGGTGAGGAGCGCTACTAAAGAGCACGAGAGCGTGGTTTTCGTGTTGGTAGCTTCTCTGCTGCTTCCGTGGATCAACGCCGGGGTGTAGGAATAGGAAGGGGAGTACAGAGCGGTAGGAGTACCGCTTTTCGTAGTTGGGTAGCACCTTTGAGAGCGTTTTGCTCGGAGAGTAGTGGGACGAGTAATGCAGAGAGAGAGGGCGGAACTTGATGTAAATTTTTTTTTGGTTTTTTGGAATAAAATACAAGGTTCGGTTTGTTTGGTTTTCACCTTTGCTTCTGTTGCCTGAATCCCTGCACACATCACTGAAACAAACAAATCAGAATTTTGGTTCTGACTTGGCCCCTTGCTCAATAAGCAAATGGTCACTGTGACTGTCCTTGATAACTGGTCAAGGGGTCAAGTCTTTATTAACGAAGGTAAGGAAAAGATGTGGTGATGATAAATGCGCTAGGCAAGCACACGAATGCAAGCGGTATTAAAAGTGAGATGCTGCATGCAAATGTAATCATGCAAAATTGATTTATTTTTCTTTTTTCTTTTTTGTATTTGGCATTTTTTTTAAATAAAAAAATTTTTTTATTTGTAAATATGTACATTTTCTCTTTTTCCCCTTTTTTGTTATTTTTATCATTTCAATTTTTTGTTGCTAACGCCTGGCAAGCACCCAAATGGCACCTAACCTACGTGAGAACATGGGTTTCTTACTAACCTCCCAGGTATCCTAAGTTCACATCTAGGTTGATTGGGGCCTCTAGACCCCTCGAATGATGATCCCGCCGGCTAAGACTTACCCTGATGACAATACCGTCATGCCATGCTTAGGCTCCCAGTCGCTTCCGACCACAGGGATTCACCCAAAATATGTTTGAGGTAAATGATTTGCCCGACCCGGGTCTGTTTCCTCACAACTCTAGATGGTATATGATGGAACACCCTGGAACCCTAACGACCAACCGCGCGACGCTGACCCGGAATCAGACGCCGTCGCACCCATAGATGACGCGCTTGCATTGGCCTAAGCCCGAGGTTAAACAAGAAGACATAAAGGTGGTAAACAGGGGTCTTGACCAGCCAGAAACACGGAGACTCCTTCGCATCGATAGCTTTTGCTTTTCAAAGTAGGCAACCATATGTGTATATTAAAATAAGGTCGCAGACCCTGGGTAGTTTTCACCCTTCAGAAACTCCATTGAACCTTCATCTTTAGAGGAAGAAGGAAGAGCGTGGGGGATAAACCTCCTGAGAGGATCGGCAAAACCGTTAACCCGGCGAGCGAATAAGGGCCCATTAACTCTTTCCTTTCGGACAACTTCGGACCAAATCTCGAGCATTTATATTCCACGGCCCCTTTTGTGGGTTCAGACTTTTGTTTTGAGGGGTTCCGTTTATCGCAACAGGCACGGTCACGACCAGGCTTTTCTCTTGATTTTGATTTTGTATTTCTTTTTGTGAGGGAGATATAGTCGTTTGACGTTTGTGGGCTCCCTTTTCGTATGCCTGCGGGGACACTGCCCTCTTCTCGTGCTCTGATCGATGCTCGAGGAAATTGATCCTACTCTTACCTTTGGGGTTTGAGTTTCGGTTTCTCATGCTCAGCGTTTTAAGGGCGCTGACTGTCTCATTTGGTCGAAGAGAAAAGAATAAAGATTACAGCTTCCGGAGATCTTCTGGGTGGGGCCCCACCGTAGGTGATGCTACCGACTTTTTTGAATAAAATACATAAGTGAGCACACGTTAGCTTCCTTCGAGTGAGCATAGGCCGACGTGGCCGGACAGGGATCTCCACGGTTCTGGCAAACCAAGACCCGGTGCCTACCAAGCCTTAATGGGCCCTATCCTAACATGAAGGTTAGATGCAGGGACTTAACTACATGGTGACTGCCAGGCATCGGCATTTTGAATTTTCCATATTTTTAGTGATTTTTGGTATTTCTTTCTTTTTGATGTTTTTTTATCTTTTCATCATTTTTTTTGTTTTGTGCTAAGGGTAGTATTTCTTAAGATAAAGCCCATTCCAAGGGTGGGATAACTCGGTTCCTTCGGCGTTGACTAGCTTGTAGGCATTGCCAGGGTACACGGCTTGAATTACAAATGGTCCTTCCCAATTGGGTTGGAGCTTAGAACGCGGACCTCCAGGTTTCACAAAAATTCTTTTTACGACCATCTCACCGACTTTGAATTTTCTCTCAATGACTTTCTTTTGGTAAAAGCGAGCGAGTCTATTTTGATACACACGCGCGTGTTCGGCAGCGGCCAGCCGCTTCTCATCCAAGAGTTCCAACTGGGCGAGGAGTGAATTACGACGATCATCGAGGGGAAATTCCTCGTCCAATTGTATCCTGAGAGAAGGGATCAGAGTCTCGTACGGGACTACCGCTTCCATACCATAAGTGAGGGCAAATGGAGTCTGCCCGGTGGGGGTACGGATTGAAGTGCGATAGGCCCATAGGGCTTCGATAAGTTTTTCTGGCCAGTCTGAAAACTTACTAGACTCGCAGGTTTTTTTGATGATTTTAAGTAATATTTTATTGGTGGCCTCCGCTTGGCCATTACATTGTGGGTAATAAGGCGATGAATGATGCAATGCAATTGCGTACCTTTTGCAGAGGTCGTATAAGTCCTGAGAAATGAACTGTGGCCCATTGTCGGTGACGATTGTGCTTGGGACGCCGAATCTGGCGAGGATGTTCTTCATGATGAACTTGCAGACTGTTGACACCTTGATTTCCGCGTAAGCTTCAGCTTCGGCCCATTTGGTGAAGTATTCCGTCGCAGTAAGGATGAAAAATTTCTGCTTGGTGAGGGAATTGGGATCACCTAGGGGACCAATGATGTCGAATGCCCACATGGAGAAAGGCCACGGGGAGGATATTGGATGAAGTGAGGAAGATGGTGAATGGATTTTATCGGCGTGAAGTTGACACTTGACACACCTAGGGACATAGACAGCACAATCTTCTTCCATAGTGGGCCAATAAAAGCCTTGGCGAATGATCTTCTTGGCGAGCATCTGACTATTCACGTGGCCACCGCACACACCCGAATGCGTCTCCTCTACACATTTCTAAACCTCATCGTCACCAAGACATCTTAACAGAATACCAGTAAGGCTCCTCCTATAGAGTAGACCTCCAACCAATGTGTATTTCTGAGCCACCCTTCTTATGGCTTTCTTGTCCTCTGTGGTGGCCCCTTCAGGATAAGACTGATCTTGGCAGTATTTGACGATTTCATAGAATCATGGTTTCTCTTCATCAACCAGTTCTTCTTCAGCCTCTGCCAACATGATTTCCCTCTTCTCAAGGATATCTTCCTGCAGGATCTTCCTTGCTATCCTGTCTTTGATATTTACGTAGGAAGCATTATCGATTGCAGGGGCGTGAAGTTTGTAGATGGAAATGGACTCAAACCATCTTCCTAGAGGGAACCTTATGGATGATGCCAACGAGGCGAGGGCATCGGCGAGAATATTCTGATGACGAGGGACATGAACAAAGATCAGTTTGGTGAATAGTTTGGCAAAGGCAGCAGTGAGTTCTTGGTATGGCTTGAGTTTGGGATCGCGAGTGCGATATTTAGTGAGCACCTGGCGAAGGATGAGTTGACTATCACCTACGACTCGCAACTCAGTGATACGAAAAGAATGAGCGAGTTCTAGGCCAGCTAGAAGAGCTTCATATTCGGCTATATTGTTGGTAACTGGAAATTTGAGCTGGTATGCCAATGGAAATGTGAGGCCTTCAGGCGACAGGAGGGCGACGCCGATTCCTCTCCCTTGAGAATTCAGAGCTCCATCAAAATATAACGTCCACATTGGCTCATCTGATTGGTTGACGGACATTAGTTCCTCATCTGGAAACTCTGATTGGACGGGATCGAACTTGGGAAGAGGATGGTGAGCGAGATGCTCGGTTATGGCATAGCCTTTAATCACCTTTTGCTGGATGTAGGTGATGTCGAACTGAGAGAGAAAACTTTGCCAGCGTGCTAGCCTATCCGTAAGGACGGATTTCTCCAGAAGGAATTTGATAGGATTCATTCGAGCAATCAAGTGGACCTCATGAGCCAAGAAGTAGTGCTTCAATTTTTGCACTACCCAAACGAGGGCAGCACAGGTTTTCTCCATGACGGTGTACTTCTGCTCACAGGGATTGAGAAGTTTGGACAAGTAATAGGTTGCCCATTCCTTGCCTTCTTCATCAGCTTGTACGAGGACGGCTCCCACGGAGTCATCCAAGACTGAGACGTAAAGGATCAGAGGTTTTTCTGGTTTGGGTGGAATGAGAACGGGTGGACTAGTCAGATATTATTTCAATCCTTCAAAAGCTTTCTGACATTTAGAATTCCAGTGGAATTCTACTCCTTGCTTGGTCAACTCGTAGAGAGGTCTACACCTTTGTGAATGTTGGGACACAAACCGACGAATAAACTGCAGCCTCCCGATTAAACCTCGGACTTCCCTCAAATTCTTGGGAGGCGGCATATCCCTGATAGCCTTGGCTTTGTCGGGATCTATCTCGATCCCTCTTTTACTCACAATGAAACCCAGCAATTTACCTGACGACACCCCAAACACACACTTTTTCAGGTTCATTTTCAATTGGAACTCCCTTGACCTCTGCAAGACCTTAGCCAAAACTTCTGGATGTTCCATCCTGGTCCTTGATTTCAGCAATAAGTCATCCACATACACTTCCAGATATATGTGCATCATGTCATGAAATATGGCCATCATAGCTCTTTGTTAAGTAGCTCTAGCATTCTTTAACCCAAACGGCATGACCACGTAACAATATGTTCCTCAAGGGGTCGTGAATGACGTCTTCTCCAGATCCTCTTCTGCCAAACGAATTTGATTATATCCTGAAAATCCATCCATGAATGAGAGGGTCTCATAACCTGCCGTGTTATCAATCAACACATCAATGTGAGGTAAGGGAAAATCGTCTTTTGGACACGCGCGGTTAAGGTCCCGGAAGTCGATACAAATCCTGACTTTCCCATCTTTTTTCATGACCGGGACAATGTTCGCCACCCATTGAGGATAAAGAACGACTCTAATGAACCTGGCTTTATGGAGCTTATCGACCTCTTCTTTCATTTTCAAAGCCATCTGAGGGTGGAAACGCCTTAACCTTTGTTTTACCGAGACGGACCCTGGTTTTAAGGTTAAACGGTGTTCGACCAAGGTTGAATCTAGACCCGGCATATCCTCGTAGCTCCATGCAAACGTGTCCTTATATTCCTTGAGAACCACAATTAATGCCTCTTCTTCAGAGGGTGGTAGGTTGTCACTTATGAGGATGATCCTAGGATCTTCCTCAGTTCCCAAGTTGACTTCTTTGGTGGATTCTTCTACGGCGGTTGACGGTTCGTCGAATCTCCTCATTCCACTAGCGTATGCGCCCGCCGCATCCTCATATTCTTCACCCTCATCTTCAGTGGGGCATTCTTCATCCGTGATCTCGTAGACTCCATACCTTCATCAAATGCACAGTCACCCTCACATTCTATTTCCGATAGTCGGATGGAATTTTCTAACAACTGGGGGATGGCAAGAAGGGCCTGACACCTGGCGGCTAAATCCAGAAGGAATCGACGAGGGATCTGCCTACCCTTGGATTTCTTCCTAGGTACTACCCTTGGCCTATCATTCCTAGATTGACTGACAATATTTACAGAAGAAGAGGAAGACGAAGAGGATGGTGTAGAATGTACAGGAGAAGACCCCTCAGAGGAGGGGTAGAAAAGGTCGCTCATCGGACCTTGGACGGGTGGTCCGCAGGGCGACACGCACCCGTGGGAGATGTAGGAGGTTTCCTCAACGAAGATGTGTTGTTGGAGAGTTTGAAAATTGACGTTTTTTTTTCGTTTTCATTTTTAATGACAAAGCAGTGAAAAGAGATTGGAGGAGAGAGAAAAGTGGTTATGGCTAGAGAATTGTGAGGCTCATAGAGCAGATCATGGTTGAAGACCTGGCACGGGTTGAGAAGCCCGCGTAGGTATGTAAGCAGAGAAGGGGATCTGGGAAGATCATCAGACAATTGTCTGGCCCAGGAAGACGATATCAGCAAAGGCTGAGACGAGTGGATGGAGAAGATGGCGGCTAATGAGCCGTCGACGGTAATGTTGAGGACGGATGAAGATCCGTCGATGACAGGGTCCTTCTGGCGAGGACGAGGATAGTTTGGAACCTTGGCAAGAGTGGTAATATTCTCTGGTATTCCGGAGATCAATGGTGGTCCTTCAAGCTGCGGAGACGAGAACATCCTTTCCAGTGCAACGGAAATGTCCCGTATGTCGAACCATTTGTTCCACTCGCATTCCGGATCTTTGATCTTGCCTCTTTTGGTGATCCTCGAACATTTTTCAGCCAAATATACAGCATGTGTTCTCCCATATGCTTCTCGTGGGTAATCTCCCATCTGAACAACGTGCCCTCTGTTGAAGTGGTTTGATAGAGTCCATGTGAGGGGCTTCCAATCCGCCTTGAACGGTCCTTTGAAGCCTAGGCCAAACCTGCGGTTCGGCCTAATTTCCTTTGGTGGTTTGAGCCTACCCTATAACTGTGCGCCCAGACCTTTACCCTGTTGGTAGCCGATGTTCCTCATAATCTCCCACCCTTTGGAGTGAAAAGGGAGATATGATGTTGCGGTTGTCCTGACCGGCTCCTTTGGTGCTAGTGGAACGTGAGATGAATCACGTACGTCCAGTAGTGACAATATGGGCCGATGAGACGGCCAAACGGAGGGCAGAGATGTGTTGATAGCATCCACTGTGTGAAGGACATGAGTGCTGACCACTTTAATAATCCTCCCATTGTAAGGAAACTTCAGGCACTGATGGTTGGTGGAAGGCACAGCATCCATGGCTTCGATGTAAGGGCGACCCAGTATAGCCTTGAATGTGGGGTCCATGTTGAGGACATGGAATTCTGTGGGAATTGACATGGGGCCTAGTTCTGCCTTCAGAATAATCATCCCCTGCGGCGGCCTTTTGCTATTGTCATAAGCCGTAACCGTGATCGAGGAAGGTCTTATTTGTTCCTCGTCGATCCCACACAACTGAAGAGTGCTCATGGAGATCACATTTATGGACGCACCCGTGTCCACAAGACACGGGTTTATGGATACCCCATTAATTTTATTGAAATGCACAGTGCATATTTTCGAGCTTCCTTGGGAGCGAGCTCGTAGTTGTGGAACATGATGGCCGGTTGTGTGTCCGTTGGGGTCAGACGGTAGAGATCTTTTCTACATGGAGGTCCTCATTCACCATGACCCTTTGAAGGTACTCCATTAAGGCTGCCTGGTGGGATGTGGATCTTTGAAGTAGCTCCAGGATGGAGATCCGAGCAGGCGTCTTGTCCAAGTGTTTCAATAGATCATACTGTGTTCCAGGGATAGCTCTTTCTGGTTGTTCTCCATCATCCTTCTCTGGCTGAGATTGCTCAGGATTCTGACTGTTGTGGGGGAAAACCCTGTGGAAAATCCTTCCACTCCGGAGCACCATTGCCTGCGGCTTTTGTACCTTTGTGGGGGTAGCAGTGGGTTTTAACAGGGATTTGAGGGGTAGTGGTGGAGGAATGGTTGATGAAGTAGGGGTGATGATGGGAGCAGGGATTCTGATGAGGGGTTTGTTAGGTGGAGGCATGGTGGAGGTAGAGGGGATATCGCGCGGATTATGAAGGATAAGGGGTCTGGAAGGTGGAGGTGGAGACGACGTAGAAGTGGGTAGGGCTTGAAGCGGGCAATGATTTTGAGGTGGGTGATGGGTAATGAGTGATTTTGAAGGCATTAGTGGTGATATGGTAGAGAAAGACGAGGTTATGTATGGTTGACGGATGATAAGGGGTTTAGAAGGCGTAGGGGTAAATGTGGTAGAGGTGGATGGTAAAGTGGGGGAGTGGGAGAAGATGAGAGGGTGTGAAGGCGTAGTGGAGAGTGTCGGTTGATAGGGGATAGGGGTACGGATGAGAGGGCGTAATGGTTGTGGAAATGGTGAAGGCGATACTGACGCGGGTTGATGAGAGAGAGGTGCTACCCGGGCAAGGCAAGGGTGTTGCGTGATGATAGGATTGGCGGTAGAAAGAATGGAGGTACTTTCCTGGTGCCACACTTGCTCTCTCCCGACTTCCGGGAAGGTGGAGATGGGGTTAACCTGATGATTGGGCTGTTGGTGCTCCGGTAATAGATTCTGGATTATGCCCATGTTGGGCTGTTGTTGTGGGGCCTGCTGAGGCTGTTGTTGTTGTTGTGGTTGCTGCTGCTGCTGCTGTTGTAACTGCTGCTGTGGTCTATGAGGAGGTCTCCTAGCCTTGAGAGCGACGACGTATCGTCTCATTTCATCCCAATCTATTTGATGTTCATCATTCATATCGTGGATGTAATCTTTGAAATGGAAGCAGTAATCTACTGTGTGTCCTGGCTGCCTGTGGTAGACGCAGTATTTGGAGGTATCAACATTCGGGGGCCACACGGGCCTTTCTCTGGGTTGGGCGAGTTGGTTTGATGCCATGAGGGCATTAAAAATGTCTGCTAAGGTTTCTGGCAATGGTGGATAGTAGGCTCTCTTAGGACCGACCGGCCTCCTTTGTTGCTGTTGGGGACCATAGTTCCCCGGGGGTGGAACTTGGTTGTACTGAGGCGGTGGTTGTTGTTGCTGAGGTTGTGGTTGTTATTGCTGGGGTTGACGTAATGGAGGCATATTATCCTGGGGTGGATTATTTTGGGGTGGAGGACGAAGAAGGAAAGGACCTGGTTGGAGGGGAAGTCGGGGCATTTGTGGAGGCCTTGGGTTGACTGCATAGTTGGCATTGTTGACCGCACCCACTTGCTCATTTGTCACGACCCCTTCTGTGGCTCCGCCCGGGACACCAGCGCCTGTCTTTCTGACCACTTTGGGCTTCGGTGACTCAAACATGTTCATAATGGGGGAGTCTTTTAACTGGGTTTGGATGTATCGGGCCCTTTCATAGAGTTCCTCCATTGTAGTAAGTTTATTCATGGCCAGGACGTGTCTGAACTGTGGGGTTGCATTAGACACAATCATCTTCACTTGTTCGGGCTCGGAGAGGGTATCCCTTATTCTTTCCGCCAGAGACCTCCATCTATCAACATAGCAGACAAAATCTTCGTCGGGCTTCATCTTTTCGGCCACTAGGTCGGTAATGGAGAGTGAGGAACCGACCCTATCCCTATATTTCTGCAAGAACCTTGTCTGGACTATTTCAAAATTCTCGGCCTCGCGGGGCTCCAAGGAATAGAACCACTCAAGCGCGGGACCATCCAATGATCTCCGAAAGAGGTATGCTAGGGACCTCTGATCGTTTTGCGAATAGGAGGATTCATACATGAAATCCTTGAGGTGAATGAAGGGGTTGCCGGTACCATTGTATCTGCGGTATGTGGGCATTTCGGAGGAAGGAAGATGAATGACGGGAAGGATTGGCAAAGTAACCTCCGGGGTGGCTTTCACGTCCACCATTCTTCTCAGATTTTGAAACTGCTCGTCCATGCGATTGAACCTATTGAGGAGCGATTGGGCGAGCTCCTCTGGAGGTGAAGGTGGCACTTGCCACTGGGGGAGAAACTGTCTCCCGGAGACTTGAGGGGGGAACCCCGAATGAGAGGGAGCTGTCGGACCGCCGACAGTTGGCCCCGGCTGAAGCGGTATGTGGGGAACAACGGGAGTTTGAGATTGTGACGGGAACTGGAACGAGGGTGGTTGTTGGCTCGCTTGTCCTTGAAGCGAGGGAGACTGGATGGCTTGCGCCAATGAAGGAGATGGAATGGCCTGCACAGACTCTTGGAGAGGTGCGATGGCCGGAGTTGATTCCTGGGGCGTGGGGGAAACAGATTTCCCCTTCAGAATGGCCTGGAAGGCCCGGAGCTGTTCAGAGGTAAGCTCCGTGTTGGCGAGGACGCCCAGTAAGGAAGAGATATCCTGTGGTCGGGATGTGTCCCTGGCAATAACCTGCACCTCATTCGAGGGCTCATGAGAGGGACCCGAATCCATAGCATAGACTCGCGGGTCGGCTGACAAACCACGACTAGGGTGGTTCTCCTCAAAAGACTCATCAGCCATGCTCACAGTTTTCCCAGAACGCAAAAATATACACTAGCAAGTAGGTAGCAGAGATTATCAAACAAGTGGATGCCTTTACGCCTTTTTTGTGTTTTGATTTTGATGATTTTTTTGTTTTTAGCGAGATCCGAAGTTCACAAAAAATAGGGACCCTAGTTTATTTTTGTTTCACCGCCGTGTCAGCTAGGGTCTCTCGTCTCACCACGAATGGGATGACTAACTCCGGGGAACTTCAGTGGTACAACCAGCCCAGTGAACGAAGAGGAGATTCTTCGATGTCGGGGACTTACGGAGGTCCCAATGGAGGAGATTCTAGTCCGTTGAGAGAAATTCTCAAACGGAGAGTCCTTCCTTCACCGGGAAAGGGTGATCCTTAGAAAAAATGAAAAAGGATATAAAAGAGGGATGGATGTATGCAATGGAATGCCGACAAAGATATAAAGTAAGAAAACAACAGAAATAACAAACATATAATAAACACCCAACCAATCAAATTGACAGTGCTGCCGTGAGCACAACGGGGGCGCGCAAGGGCGCCAAGGTGGAGAGGCACGAACGGTGCCGAACTTGCAAGGGTAGCCAAAAGGAAGCAGTAGATGTCACACCGTGATCGCCAATCTGTGAGCGACGTCACGCGGTTCGGGGAGCGAAGAAGACGCGGAGCGCGCGGGCTCCTCTTTGTTTGCTGCAACACAGAAATAAAAGAAAAGAGAAGGGGCCACCATGGGAGATTGCTCCGGCGGGACGAGCGGGACAAATGTAATATGGCAAGATATGGGGGTTAAACGGCCATAGCGGGAAGTGACTCGCCGCGGCCTCGGGGGGACGGGAATGGTGCAGAAATTAAATAGCAAGAATTGAAACGGCCATTGGGGAAGTGACTCGCCGCGGCCTCGAGAATATGAGCAGATAAGAATATAACAGAATATAAGGAGAATATAAAGAGCGGGAATTTAAACGGCCATGGGGGAAGTGACTCACCGCGGCCTCGAGAATATGAATAGATAAGAATATAACATATAAGAACGGGAATTTAAACGGTCATTGGGGAAGTGACTCGCCGCGGCCTCGAGAATATGAATATATAAGAATATAACATATAAGAATGGAAATTTAAACGGCCATTGGGGAAGTGACTTGCCGCGGCCTCGAGAATATGAGCAAAATATGACAGAATATAAAGAGAATATAAGAACGGGAATTTAAACGGCCATTGGGGAAGTGACTCGCCGTGGCCTCGAGAACAAGATGTGATCGCCAGGGGCCAAAAGACCCCAAAATAAAGAAAGTGATCGCGCCTACCTCAAGAGCGGGAGATGACGGGTTGCTTCTTCCTCCCCCTTCGGCCGGCCGATGGAGAGGGCTTTCCTTGGGTACCCTTGCAAAACAACGACAAACAAGTAACGAGTGGATTAGAAAAATGAAGGTGTAGTATTCAAATCCTTGCGATAAAAAAAAAATAACGAAATGATGGCAAGATACACACCTGGTTGGTGTTATCTTTTAAACCCCTCTCGGACTCGAGTAGGAGGAAAATGAGATGATGGATGCAAGAAGTATATAAGAAGAGGCGCCCTTATGAAGGGGGATAGAGGATGCGAGATGATAAATGCAGAAGAACTACGAAGAAAAGGAAAGGATTGGCTTATTGGATGTGCCGATGGTGAAATCCGGCGGAGCTCCGGCGGCGTAGGGACGACGTGGAAGCGCGGTGGATGACTCTCGCGAGCGTGGGCACCCGAGAAGCCGGTAGAACCTCCACCTACAAAAGACCCCACGGGTTAGAAATGACTCCGGTAGCCTCTGAGCTCTGGCAGCCTATCGGATCTCTTAGGAGCTCCCCCAGAACTGAGGGGGTGAGCCTCTATTTATAGGGCTCCGGAGGGTGGAGGCGTCCAAGACCCTGGACACCTCCATCAGGGCAAAAAAGATATTTTATTTTATTTTTATTCATTTTTTCTGAATATTTTCATGGAGGCGTCCAGGGTCCCGGACGCCTCCAAGAAATTATAATATTATTATTTTTTGTTTTGTTTTTTATGCCAACTGGCATTTTATATTTTTTATATTTGTTTTTATGGAGGCGTCCAGGGGCCTAGACGCCTCCATTAATATATTATTTTTTATTTGGTTTTGGGCTTTGAAAAATAAATTAAAAGAATGGGGGCATCCAGGGGCCTGGACGCCCCCATAAAGACCCACCCGGGTCCTCAGTTCAGGCATTGGCGACCGCCCGGCAGACACCCTTCCTGGTTTCGGAACCTCTGATGCGTCCGACTGGTGTTGATGCCGTCCGAATGCCGTGACGAGACGATTCCGGATGCTGAGAAGGGCGGAAGAAGACTCAAGAAAAGGAAGCACTCGAGCGATTCAAAATGCGCAAGCCGTCGCGGGGCGTCGTATAGTAATATGAGACTTTCCCAGGAGACGTCAGGAATGGCGTGTCTACCTTGAGGCCCATAGCCATGCGGTATCCGAAGGATTATATCATGGTAGCGGGCTCGGATGCGCTGGGGATGGTTGTCGGGTCTGAACCGTCAGCTGTGATTTTGGATCAGCAACAACTTGTCATCGCTGATAAGCCGCTTCAGAGTGAAGAGGGCCTCCCTAGGGCAGAGGAAGGTGAGATTGTGGAAGAGATGACCGGGGGCTCGACGACCCCAACCCTTGCCATCGAATCATCATTGGTGGCAGTTGGAGGGGCCGGAAATGGTGACCAACTGCTCCCTGCTATCGAGGGTCGAGACGTGGCGCTCTCGCCAGAGGTTGGGAGAGAAGTAGCTATCATTGACAGTCCCGCTGTTGCATTGTCTGCTGGGGCCAGTCTTGGTGTGGGCGCCTTGCAAGACATGCCATCCTCGTCTTATGCGCCGAGCGATGACATTTGGGCTGCGGTTGACGGCCGTGTAAAATTTCATCTCCCGGATACGCCGTCACTTGGTTTGTAATCATCGAGTGACCTAGTGTGACAGTATCTGGAGACATTGCGGGAGACCGTGATAGCTCGCCCAGGCTTAACTTATGTGTAGTTGAGGGGTCTTGCAGAACACCTCTCCCGCTCCTTGTTGGCTTTTGGCTGCCCCATGGAGGATTGGGTGCAGTGAGTAGTTCTTCTCTTGAAGCACATGAACAGGTGGGAGTTCATCGGCCACAGCTTGATAGATCAAATGGCGGCCACAAGACTTGAGAGGGCAGAGTGTTAGACTGCCCTTCAGTCATCGAGAGGAACTGCCCAGCAGATGCGGGATGCCACCGACGATTTTGGCCAACGCTGGGCTTCTTTGAAGACTAGGATAATTGAGCTCCGTGCCGAACTTGATCGGGCCGAAGCAGAACTAGCATTGTCCGACCAACTGTGGGTTCAACATACAGAGGCGGCTGAGCTGGCAGGAGGGCAGGACGCATCACTTGAAGAGAAATTGGTGCGACTGCAGGACGAGAAAACCCGTCTACAGGAGCTGGCCCGTTACCCGTCCCTAGGGCTGTTGGAGTTCGAGGACATCTGCCACCACTCGCTGTAATAACTTTATCATTTTCTCTTCTTTTTGTGAACTTTCACGTATTCCGGGGGGGGTGTGCCCCGGGTAACGTGTATCTTTCCCTTTATGTTTGAATGGAAAACTTTCGTTCCCTTATTTTTCACATCTACTTGCTGAGCGAAGTTATTTAGTCCGGGGTATGTCAGTTGCTAAGGCAGGAGAGCGCTCACACCTTCAGGGAAGGGGCGAGGGGTTCGCTCCACCACGGCCCAACTTCCCCTTGGGACCAATGCTCTGCCAAGGCCGAGCACCAGGGGATAAGGGAAGAGGTTTACAGGCCACCAAGGGCCGGAGGGTAGAACTAGAGGTTTATTTGTAGACCTTACCGAAGGTGACAAAGGTTGATGGCAGGTTTGTCCATCGGCACGGGTTGAAGGCCGAGGCAAAGGGAGGCTTGTTCATTAACACGGACGTAAGGGCCAGGTTAAGGGAAACACTGATCGGTCTTGTCGATGATGACAAGGGTCAATGATAGCTTGTTCATTGGTATTGGATAAATACCGAAGCAAAGAAGGTTTATTCATTAATGAGGACATAAGGTCCGGGTTAAGGGGGTATTGACCAGCCTTGCCGATGGTGACAAGGGTCAATAGTGGTCAGTTCATCGACACTGGATAAATGCCAAAGCAAGGATAGGTGTATTCATTAATACGAACGGATGGTCCGGGTTAAGGGAATATTGACCGGTCTTGCCAATAGTGACAAGGGTCAATAGTAGCTAGCTCATCGGCATGGGACAAATGCCGAAGCGAAGGTAGGTTCATAGGCGCAAAGCTCATACGGGAACCTTTGTAGGAATGACGCGGCGGCGCCGTGGGAATAGATCGACGGCACTCCGGGACGCGAACAGGACGGGAACGGATAACTGCTATCTCACACAGCTCGGCCTCACGCCGGACGGTCTCACACCGGGCGACGCTCAATCCTCACAAAAGAGAAAAGAGAGAAGGGAGAAAACATAAAGACAAAGCACCTTCACAACTCTTTCATTCATATATGATTCATGCCATCTCGTAACACACCTTAGCCTCCTTATATAGGAAAGGCCCTATTATATGAATACCATATAACTTCCACTAATTTGATTTATACCCTAGCCTAACAAGACAAACCCACCAACCCACTAATGACTTTGTGGGTTTAACAAAATTAAAATACAAATAACTTTGACCAGCTTTGCCTAATAAAACAAAAGTGAATACATGTAGTAAAACATGTATTTTACACACGTACAAATACTCAATACTCAAAGATATAAATACACACATGTATATCTACTCAGTATGCCAGGTCTTCAATCGAGTCTCCAAGCCATAAGCTCGGTGCAGTCGGGGCGGTGCGGCGTCGGCTCCGAGTAGTGGGCCCGGTAGTGGACCCGGTGTCCCCACCAACCCTCCAGGGGCGGCTGGAACTCGACTCCGTCGAGTAAGGGGGGACACTGCTGTGGTAGTGCTCCAGCAGATCTGGATCGAGGCCCTAGAGATCTTCCCAGTTGATCCAGAAATCATCAGAAGGTGGACGGTCCCGCCAGCGGACAAGGTAGCGCTGGTACACCCTGCTCCGTGTAGTGGTCACCTGCTCATCCAGTACCCTCTCAATGTGCTCGCGCGGAACTCTCAAGGCTGTGGGATGCACAGGGGTGAGCTCACTCTCAATGGGAGGAGAAGGCTCGAAAGGGTCACTAGGAATCGCTGTGGGTTCCTTGTAGGCCACTAGGTCTGCCACATTAAAGGTCGAGCTAATCCCATATTCTGGAGGTAAGTCCACAACATAAGCATTGGAGCCAATCTTCCGTAGAATTGGGAAGGGTCCATCACTACGGGCTTGCAACTTTTTAACGGATCCCGAGGGGAGTCGTTCGGGTCGGACCCGTACCATAACCAAGTCACCTTCTTGAAATTCATGGTGACGCCTATGCGAATCAGCCAATTTTTTATAAGTCTCATTACTGAGGTTTATTTGCTTGCTAATTGACTCATGCAGACTTTTGATATGTTGTGCAAATTCCTCAGCTGTCTTGGATGTTCTAGACTCGACGGGAAGGGGAATGAGATCCACAGGTTTCCTAGGTTTGTAGCCATGCACGACCTCAAATGGACTCATGCCTATGGACCTATTGATGGAGCTGTTGTATGCAAATTCAGCTCTGGGCAAAAGAAGATCCCAAGTGCTAGAATGTTCCCCTATAAGACATCTCAACAGATTGCCTAAGCTCCTATTGACGACCTCGGTTTGCCCATCAATTTGGGGATGATAGGCAGTGGAAAATTTCAGTTTGGTGCCAACTAGGTGCCAAAGTGTCTTCCAAAAATAGCTAGTGAACCGGACATCCCGGTCAGACACGATGGTTTGGGGGAGACCATGCAGACGCACGACTTCATCAAAGAACAAATGAGCTACTCTAGATGCATCAGATATTTTGGAACATGCAATGAAGTGGGCCATCTTAGAGAACCTATCAACGACAACAAAGATGGAATCATGCTTGTGAGCAGTGCGTGGTAACCCAAGGATAAAATCCATGCTCACATCAACCCATGGTCGATCAGGGACGGGGAGAGGAGTGTAGAGACCAGTGTTCTGTTTGACCTGTTTGGCCATTGTGCATGTCCTACACTGGGCTATAATCTTGGCCACATCTCTCTTCAGGCCAGGCCAATAGAAGTGCTCCTCCATAGAATGGATGGTCTTGTTGCGGCCAAAGTGACCAGCAAGACCTCCACCATGTATTTCTCAAATCAGGAAGTCCCGAACAGAAGTCCTCGGGACACAGAGTTGCTGCCCTCGAAATAGAAAATCATCCTGGAGTAGATAGTCAGAAAAGACTGTCGAGGGTCCAACGGACAGAGCAGAGTAGGCAGGGCCAAAATCAAGACACTCTCCATAGAGTTCCTTCATGCGGTCAAATCCGGTGACCTCTACCCGAACAGTAGAGAGAAGGGAGACCCTTCGACTCAAGGCGTCGGCCACCTTATTGTCCTTTCCAGCCTTATGTTTTAGGACAAAGGTGAAGGACTGGAGGAATTCTACCCACCGACCATGCCTTGGGTTTAAGCCCTTCTGAGAACTTAGGAATTTCAAAGCCTCGTGGTCCGAGTATAAGATGAACTCTTATGGTAAGCGATAGTGTCTCCAGTGTTTGAGGGCTTGGACCACGGCATAAAACTCTTTATCATAGGTGGAGTAACGAAGCTTTGCATCAGAAAGCTTCTCACTGAAATAAGCCACAGGGTGGCTCTCCTGACTAAGCACCCCACCTATTCCTACGCCAGATGCATCACAGGAAACCTCAAAGACTTTGGAAAAGTCTGGTAGGTGGAGGACAGGGGCTATGGTCATAAGCTCCTTTATGGCCAGAAAAGTCTGGGAGGCGGCTTTGGTCCACTCAAAATTCCCCTTACAGATGCAATCCGTAATGTGTGCCATAATGGTGCTAAATCCTTGGATGAAGCGTCTGTAGAAGGTGGCTAGCCCGTGGAAACTACAAACGTCATGGACATTCTGGGGCTCCGGCCAGTTTACTATAGCTCGGACCTTTGATGGGTCCACAGACACTCCTTGACTAGAAACCACAGGTCTGTCATGAATTCACATTTCTTGAGATTGGCAAACAGGGTTTCTCTCCTCAAAGTCTCGCAGACTTCCCTCAAATGATGGATGTGGTCCTGAGGGTTGTGGCTATATATGAGAATGTCGTCAAAGTAGACGACAACAAAGCGACCAATGAGGGGTCGAAGGATTTCTGTCATAAGCCGCATGAATGTGCTGGAGGCATTGGATAGCCCAAACGGCATGACGAGCCACTCATACAGACCTTCTTTGGTTTTGAAGGCTGTCTTCCACTCGTCCCCTGGTCGAATCCGGACCTGGTTGTAACGACCCGAGAATCCGATTACCGGGAAGGCCCGATAACCCGAGACTCGCACCGCCACCCACGAGCCCGAAGACTCGGAAGGGTTAAAAGGATGGTGTGGAAACTACACAAGTATCACAAATAATTGCAGAAATTAAACAGTTATAATAATAAGTAGGAAATAAATTAACAATTTACATGGTCCACAATAAGAAAACAACAACAGCAACAGTAGTCCACGACTAGTACAGTGACAAGAAAGAAAAGTACAGCTACACGGGGCATACCCCGGCTCTGACCTCTGGCACTACCTCTGGGCACCCGCACCACGCTGCGCTCCTGACGCGCTCCCCGAGGGTGGCGTCTCACCTGAAACACGGTGAAAACACGCAGGGAATGAGTCTCGGAACAAGACTCAGTAGGGATCACTCGAACCCTACCTCGAAAGATGAGAAACCACTACTCTAGCGGTAGGAAAGTACCTCGGAAAGGAAAGCCCTGTACTCTACAGAACTAGACCCTACGACACGCAAACCGACACACGTGTCACGGTACGAGAAGACCGAAACTCAACGGTCGAACCGCCAAACTCGAAGGTCGGAAACACACGACTGACAGTCTGCCACTCCGTACTCGACAGGAGTACCACCCACTAGAAGCACAGCCGGTAGCGTCCCCTGACGTCTTACACCGCACCGCAGGTGAACCGCCTGACGTGGTAGGTCCTACCCGAGGCGCAAACACCGTACAAGTAACCACAAACAAGTGACTAGCTGGGGTCACGCCCGTCGACGTGGGTCCAACCACCCCCAACCACGTGTGCACACACAGACCACGCGTCCCAGGTCTGGCCCTCTGACCGGTTTTCCCCTCAGCCGGACTCTGGCTGCAAGACGTGGGGCCCAACGGTAACCGGTCCACAAACCGTCTCGAAAGGTCGGCCCGTACACCACTCCCTGGTGCGACTAGCACCCGCGTACTAGTAGGCTACGACTAGTGGAGGGTCACTGAAGGAGTAGACTCTCAAGTCAACGGAAAACGACGTCCGAGTCCGACAACGTGTGGGAATCACCCCACGCACTAGCTCCGTCAACGGGGCCACGGTCGGAGAAAAACGGACGCACCGCCCACGGCCTAACTCATGACCAAGGCAAACGGAACCTCCGGACACTAAAGACACGGTCACGGAACTCCACGGGGTGCTCGGGACGCACACACGGCCCAAGGGAAACACCCAACAACAGGCAAGATCGCGCTAGGGATACCTAGCGCGACACGGAAGAACGCGCTAGGGAACCCTAGCGCAACAGGGAAGATCGCGCTAGGTCTCCCTAGCGCGACAGGGACCATCGCGCTAGGGAACCCTAGCGCGACAACGACCATCGCGCTAGGTCCTCCTAGCACGACAAGGATGATCGCGCTATGACCCCATAGCGCGACAGGAACCGCCTCCTGTTCATCTTCTCCGATGAACGCGCTCGGTCGGGGCAGCGCGACCTCCAAGAACGCGCTACTGGAGTATAGCGCGTTCTCAGTCCGCGGCCGAAAACGGTAAGAACACCCAAAAATTCTAACCACGCCCCCATACCTCCATAGGAGAGGGGGAAAACAAAGGGGAAGACCCCTGGGGACCCCTAGCATGATTCTAGGCCCTCAAAACACGAATCCATGCATTGAATCCATAGATCGGGCGAGCTCTCCCCAAACCATGGAAAAACCCAAAAATGCTCAAACGATCCCCTCTCGGCCTCCCCGCGGCCTATAAATCACGAAAAAGATCGGCATGAGGCTAAGGAACGTCACCCTACCTCAATGGAGCGAATGCTCCGCCGGGTCGATCACGAATCACGAAGAATGCTCGAAGCTTCACGAACTCCCCACGCTCCCCACGCTTGCCGCACGCCCACGAGATCGTCTCACCGCCGCCCACACGCCCGCGCCGTCGCCCCGCCGCCGTCCGTAGCCGGAGAGGGGCTCGCCGCGTCCGAATGGGAGAGAGGGAGAGAGAGGAGGGCTCACGGTCGCGAGAGAGAGGAAGAGGAAGAAGAAAGAGAAAAGGGAAAAAGAAAAGAAAAAGGATTAGGCTTTATAGAAAATCTGAATTTTCGGAAAAATACCGAAAAATAGAAAAATACGTTTCCGGAATCCTCGGAACGCACCGATCGCAACGGTACCACTCGTGCCCGGGTGAACGGCCCAGTTAACCCGCAGCGAGCGTCCGAAGGAAAAGCCGAAACACACACCAGGAATCGGAAAACACACGCGGAAAAGCCGTGGAACGCCTCCGGGCCTCCGAAACGACTCCGGATCGCGCCGATCCGAACACGAAAGATGTCCGAAACGAAATTTCGGACACAACAGAGCCGGACGCTCCGAAAATCAGATCCGGGACCCACGAAGAAGGATCCGAAAGGTCCGGGATATTACATGGTGGTAGCCACTTTTCAAGTCAATCTTGGAAAAGATAGTGGATCCACTCATCATGTCAAGCATGTCATCAAGACGGGGAATGGGAAACCTATACTTGACAGTGATCTTATTGATGGCGCGGCTGTCAACATACATCCGCCAGGTGCCATCCTTCTTGGGTGTGAGCAAGGCAGGGACAGCACATGGGCTCTTGCTCACCCTGAGGAAACCTTTTTGGATAAGGTCCTCGACAATCTTTTGGAGCTCAGTATGCTCCTTTGGGTTCAATCGGTAATGGGGAAGGTTGGGTAGGGTGGACCCAGGGACAAGATCAATAGCGTGTTGAATATCATGCATGGGAGGGAGTCGAGAGGACAAATCCTCTGGAAAAATGTCTGGGAAGTCCTGCAGAATTGCCTGGACCTCGGGTGGGACTGAGACTCGAGACTCCTCGTGGGTGTTGGTGACAATAACAGCCCAGACAGGGGCACCTTCGGCAACCTCCCTATTCAACTCACGAACACCTATGAAGTTAAGGCGCCTAATCGGGTCATGGTCAACCTTAGGGGCCTTAGGGATGAGAGTGACAGGTGTAGGAGAAGAGGGAATAGAAGGTTTCCCTGTAGCAGGGGTTGGGGAGTTTTCCTGACTCTTGGGGGATGTAGTGGGTGTGGAGGTAGGACTCTTTCCCGTGGCCACCTTTGGAGGTGTTGGGAGCAACTCAATCCCTTTCCCATTGTGGGAGAAGGAACACTGGTTGGACCGATCGAATGTAGTAAGGTCTACATCGTAGATCCATGGCCGTCCTAGGATGATGCTCCCGACCTTCATAGGCACTACATCGCATAGGATTTGTCCTTGGTAGGACTGGAACTGGATGGGAATGACACATGTAGTGGTGACTTGGATAGACGTGTCGTCAACCCAAGTCACGTTGTATGGTCTCGGATGAGGGTGTGTAGGTAGACCTAGACGGGAGACAAAGTCTGAAGAGACTGCATTAATACAGCTCACGTTGTCAAAGATCACCTTGCAGGGTTGAGACTTGACCATGATGTAGGTTTGAAATATGGAGGTTCGGCGCCAGTCGTCCTCCTGGGGGTGAGCTAGGATGCAACGAACTACACCCAATCGTCCATGACTAGAACTCTCAATGATATCTCCCACTTGCACGTACTCGACATGCGTGCTATCAAACCCCGCATCTAATTCCTCAAACTGGGCAATGAGATTAGGGTCAGGCTCATATCTCTCAAGGGGTTCTTCTTCCCGAGGTGGAAGCTCCACAGGCTGGGGGTCGGTGATGACCAAGGCTCGGGTGGGGCAATTGGTGGCAATATGTCCTAGGTTGTGACACCTAAAGCAGCGGACTCCCGAGACAGGGGCTGGTTGGGAGGTGCTAGGGATGACTCCCTTTCCCTTGTCATCTCTCCTCTCAACTGGTGAAGTATACTCCAGCCTAGGCACAGCAGTGGGTGCAGGTAAGGGGTTCCGTGGGAAAGGAGCAGTGGGGGCAACGGCCCTAAGTGGGGTAGCAGTAGGGACGTAGGAGGTGGAGGGGCCAGCTCTCTCAGTATAGCAGACTATGGGGTTTCGGGGTTCGGGTTGGCGGTAGATGAGAACCCGAGGTGGGACCACCCTTTGAAACCGCTCAACATCTCGTGCAACCTGGTAGGCGTGCTCGAGGGTGTTAACCTCCCGCAAGAATAATTCCCGCTGAATACTCTCGTGTAGGCCAGCCCTAAACCGTGAGAGGGTGACGGAGGCATCCTCCATGACTCGGCTCCGAAGGAAGAAGTCATCAAATTTGGTGATGTACTCGTCCACGGACTTTCCATCTTGGGTGAGTTTCTGCCATTGGTCTAAAAGATGCTGATGGTAGGAAGGTGGCAGATACTTCTCCCTCAATTTCTCCTTCATTTCTTCCCACGTGCCTATAGGCTCCTCTCCTCTCCTTGCTAGGAGATTCTCGATGTTGCACCAGTAGGTCTTGGCTTGACCCAGGAGTTTCATTTTGGCAAACCTCACCCCTGTAGCAGGGGTCATGCGGCGATGCTAATCAAAATATTGGTCCATCCCGGTCTCCCAATCAAGATATGTAGCGGGGTTGAGGGACCCATCAAAACTCGGAGCGTCAATCTTGACGTTCCGTAGGATAATATCATCATCATCGTGGTCCCTCTCTCGAGGCGTACGGGCCTCTTGCTCTCTACCTTGGGGAGCCTGATTCGGGCGGGCTTGCTCTCTCTCCTCCCTAGGATTGGCTACGGGATCGCCATGGACATTCACCCGTCCTTCCTCTCCCTTCAGTCGATCCTCTAAGGCTCGGATCATCTCATCTAGCTCGGCTCGAAGTTGGCCTATGGATTCTTTAAAATGGGTTAGAAGATTATGCTCGAGCTGAGCGTCCATGTGGGATTGTAGAGTTGAAGGGCGCTCTAGACGGCCGGATGAATTCCTAGACCAACGTGGCATGCACGACTTCGGACCTAAATGATGCAGTCCTGGGACTGATAATTAGCAAGCTATAGACCCGAATTTTGTTGGCTAAATAGGCAAATGGTCAATTTGAAGAGACCGGTCAGGGAGAGTTGCTCGCCCGTAGGTGAAGTAGTTGTGGAACTACCTCCTGACAATTAGGGTGCCCTAATGTGACAGCCTAGGGCCTTAAGGATGGGTACATACAAGCTCTCGCTTTCCGTCCACAGCGATGCACTCAGGGGACTGGCTGCATGGATCGGGCTCTCGCTCACTTCGTCGCGCGGCAAATGATAAGGATACTAAATGAGTAAGTGATGGGAGCACGTACCTAGCTAAAATGAAAAGTATAACTCCGACCGGAGACGAAGGCGAGCGGGGACGTGCGGGCCCGCACGGCGTCGACGAAGCTTGAGTGGTTACAAAGCATTCACTCCACGCCGGGAGGATTGAATTATTACAAATCGCTTAAATTTCCCGCGCAGGGGAACAAATCAGTCCAAATTCTCCGCGTAGGGAGACTCAGAGGTACGTCCGTTCCGTGATCTTCGGATCTTCTGTCGGTATCCGGACGACTCAGACACGGGCCGAGCCGTAATAGCGGACTCGGGTGCCACAAGAAATAAGTTTTATATATATATATATATATATATATATATATATATATATATATATTATATATATCTCAAATATATATATATTATATCCAACTTTTTTAAACCACTTTTTTATCAAATAATATCTATAGATATATATAATATTATATATATTCCACATATATATTATATATATTTAACATGTATATTTTTTTTTCAAATCTCCTTTTTTGACTTTTTTTCAAACTTCTCTTCTTTTTTTTTCAACCTCCACCTACGCTTTTGACTTTTCACACTTTCACACGTTTTTTTTTCAACCCCTTTTCTAATTTTTCAAACCTCCTGCGTGTCTCTCACGCGGCCGATGGTCAGCCAGGGCGGCGGCCCACGCGGGAGGGTGACCAGGCCGGCAGGCACGGGGGCCTGCTGGTGGGCGCTGTGGGCAGGCGACGGCGGGTGCAGCCGTGGCCTCGGGCAGGTGGGCTCACGGGTCTGGCGCTTGCAGGCGGGCAGGCGGGGGCGCACGGGCGCGGCAAGGGGCGCACGGGTGGGCGCTGCGGGCGCTCTGCCGGGCGCGGAGGTCGAGCTCGAGCGCACTGGGCCGGGCGTCGCAGCGGGCGGAGGGCGCGCGCCCGGCGCGCTCGGGCGTGGCGTGGGGCTGGCCTGGACCAGCGGTGCGGGGCGCGGGCGGCCCGGGCGCGGGCGCATGCGCGCCTGGGCGCGGGGCGGCAGGGTCGCGGCGGCAGGTGGCTCTCGCTCTCTACGCGTCAGATTGAGAATTGTGGCATTACAAGTCAACAACAACGGCTCGGCCCGTGCCAGGGTCGCCCGGATACCGACAGAAGATCCGTAGATTACGGAACGTGCATACCCGAGAGTCTCCCTGCGTGGAGAAATTTGACTAATTTGTTCCCCTGCGTGGAAAATTTTAAGTCACGCTGTTTTGTAATAATTGCAACCTCCCTGCGAGGAGTGAATTCTTTGTAACCGGTCAAGCTTCTTCGACCCCGTGCGGGCACGCACGTCCCCGCTCGCCCTCGTCTCCGATCGGAGCTTGACTTCTCAGTCAGCTAGGTACGTGCTCCGAATAACTTGGTTATTTAGTATCCTTATCATTTGCCGCGCGTCGAAGTGAGCGAGAGCCCGATCTATGCAATCAGTCTCCTGAGTGCATCGCTGTGGACGGCAAGAGAGAGCTTGCTTGAGCCTATCCTTTAGGCCCTAGACTGCCGCATTAGGGCACTCTAATTGTCAGGAGGTAATTCCATGACTACTTCGCCTACGGGTGAGCAACTTTTCCCTGACCGATCCCTTCATATTGACCCTTTGCATATCATCTGGGTCCACACCTTGCTAATTGTCGGTCCCAGGACTGCATCATTTAGGTCCAAGCTCGTGCATGCCACGTCGGTTTAGGAATTCATCAGGCCACCTAGAATATATGGAACATGATAGATATATGGCCGATCCTGACCTCATCGCCCAGTTTGAGGAAATGTATGTAATATTTGATGGCACGCGTGTCGAGTACACGCAGGTTGGAGACATTGCCAAGAGTTCTAGCCAGAAAAGATTGGGTGTAGTTCGATGTATCTCAACACCCCAGGAGGACGATTGGCGTCGGACCTCCATCTTCCAAACCTACATCATGGTGAACTCTCATCCATGCAAGGTAATCATTGACAACAGGAGCTGTATCAATGCAGTCTCTTCAGCCTTTGTCTCCCGTTTAGGTCTATCTACGCACCCTCATCCAAGGCCATACAATGTGGCTTGGGTCGATGACACTTCTATCCCAGTCACCACCACATGTGTCATTCCCATCCAATTCTAGTCCTACCAAGGATAAATCGTGTGTGACGTAATGCCTATGAAGGCCGGGAGCGTCATCTTAGGACGACCATAGATATATGATGTCGACCTCGCTACCTTTGGTCGGTCCAATCAGTGTTCCTTCTCCTACAACGGGAAGAAGATTCAGTTATACCCGGTACCCCCAAAAGTGACCCCGGGAAAGAGTTCCACCTCCACCCCCACCGGAACTCCCAAAATTCAGGAGAATCCCCAAACTCCCACAGAAGGGAAATCTCCCCTTCCCTCTTCTCCTGCATCTATCACACCCGTTTCAGAGGCCCCCAAGGTTAGCCATGACCTGATTAGGTGCCTTGACTCCATAAATGTCGGTGAGTTAAACAGAGGGGTTGCTGAGGGTGCTCATGTTTTGGCTGTTGACGTCACCCTCACACCCAAGGAGTCTCGAGTCTCAGTTCCAACTGAAGACCCGGCCATACTGCCAGACTTCCAAGGCATCATCCCCGAGGACTTGCCTTCTCAACTCCCTCCCATGCGTGATGTACAACATGCTATTGAGCTTGCCCCTGGGTCCACCCTACCCAACCTTCCCCTCGAGTCTAGACTGTCCAAGTCAGCCGAGGAGTTTGCACATCACGTCATTAGTCTGCATGAGTCAACTGATTCGCATAGGTGTCACCATGAATCTCAAGAAGGTGACTTGGTTATGGTACGGGCCCGGCCCGAACGACTCCCCTCGGGAGCCGTTAAAAGGTTACAAGCCTGTAGTGATGGTCCCTTCCCAATCCTGCGGAAGATTGGCGCCAATGCCTATGTTGTGGACTTACCTCCCGAAGAGGGGATTAGCTCGACCTTTAATATGGCAGACCTAGTGACCTACAAGGAACCCACAGCGATTCCCAGTGATCCTTTCGAGCCTTCTCCTTCCCTTGAGAGTGAGCCCACCCCTGTGCGTCCCACATCCTTGAGAGCACCGCGCGAGCATATTGAGAGGATACTGGATGAGCAGGTGACCACTACACGGAGCAGGGAGTACCAGCGCTACCTTGACCGCTGGCGGGACCGTCCACCTTCTGATGATTCCTGGATCAGCCGGGAAGATCTCCAGCGCCTCAATCCAGACCTGCTGGAGCACTACCACAGCAGTGTTCCCCCTTACTCGACGGAGTCGAGTTCCAACCGCCCGGGAGGGTTGGTGGGGACACCGGGCCCACTGCCGGGCCCAATGCTCAGAGCCGACGCCGCACCGCCACTGCACCGAGCTTATGGCTCGGTGACTCGTTTGAAGACTCAGCGTCCTGAGCATAATATTTATTTGTGTGTATTTGTATTGTACGTATTTGTGTAACATACATGTACTAGTATATGTATTTTTATTTTTGTCTTATTAGGCTAAGTCATAGTCAATAAACATGTGTGTTTTGTGTATTTTATTTGGTTAAAACCCCCAAGTCAAAAGTTAGGTAGGTAAGCTTGTTTTATTAGGCTAAGGACATATGTGCTATTTGTGAAGTTTGAAGGTGTGGTTGCTATAGCCTCCTCCTATATAAAGGAAGGCCAAGGGTGTTACGAAGGAATCATATGAATGAGAAAAAACTTGAGCCTAAGGTGTTTGCCTTATTCCTCCCTTCCCTCTTCTCTCCATTTGTGAGATTTGAGTGTGTCGCCCGGTGTGAGACCGTCCGGCGTGAGGTCGAGCTGTGTGAGATAGCAGTTATCCGTTCTCGTCCTGTTCGTGATATCGGAGTGCCGTCGATCCTGCTCCCCGACGTCGTCCCGCGTCAGATTGTGAGTTGATGGCTCAAATGCATTTGAAATCAAAGAAAATTGTTGGAGCAGCCTTGGGCGCCCCCCTCCTCTCTCCTCCCTCTCACCCTTGCAGCTGAGACGGTTGCTCTTCTGAGGTGTGACGCCTCCCTTATCGTTCCGGTGATCGCCGCCGCCGCCATCGTGCCGCCATCGCACCGCCACGGTCTTCATCGGTATTCTGTCCGCGCAGTGCAGCAGCAGCTTGTCCGAATTTTGCAGCCCTCCTTCGTGATCTTATGGGCACCAAATTTGGAGGGGATGTTCTAGGGATGTCAGCCACACCACACAAAAATCGGTTGGCCTTCTAGTTCACGTTTTCCAATTTTCCATTTTCGTCCACTTTAAATTTCAGTTCTGCCAGTTTTCAGATCTGATTTCCACCTTTCCTGAGTTTCCCATTTTCGACCACCCTTTTGATTTTTTCTGGATCTCCCAATTTTACTGGGAGTTCTGCCCATCAATCCCTCCACCCACGATTTTTCTTGATTTTTGATCAGCCTTCCATCCATTTTTCTAAAATCATTTTCAGAGTCATCTACAGTGCTGTCAACCGGTTCCCAGATCCGACCACCCTCCAGTGTTAAACTCATAACAATTCTTAGCCTCATCCAATCCTTCCACAAAAAATATTTCCATTTTCCTTGTTCAAGTTCCTACAACTTTTATGAAGAGCCCAGGAGCTGAATCGGACGTCTTCCAAGCGGTCAACGACAGTTCTCAGACAACTCACTTGCAGATCTGAGAGTTTGGGTACTATTCAGCAGAAGTTTCAAAATTCAAAAAGGTCTAGATCCACGCAGATTCAGGTCCTCTCTTTGGGCCTAGAATGAAGGATTTCAAGAGAGATTTCCAACGATAGCTCATGTGCCCCGATCCGACATCGGGATTGATCGCAGCGGCCGTTCTCGCCGGAGCGCGCGCCGGAAAACAGAACCTGAAATCCGTGGGCAGCTAGTTCAAGAATTGGAGATCGGGGCCGATTGACCACCAATCGGCGTTTCCGGCTGACCGCCGTCCGAGGAGGCGCGCCACCAGGGGTCTCCATCACATTGGGCCCCACCCCAGCAGGCCGGGATGACAGCATCATCCGTGGGCCCTACGGAACCGTAGAATCCGCCGTCCGGACAGCACGAAAACGAGGAGTTCGGCACCGTCGGGCGACATCAAGATGCTGCCAGTCAACCCCATTCGCGTGATTCCCGGGCCCCGCATGTGACTTTTTACCTCCCTGCGTGGAGTGGGTCAAATTATTGTACACTGCTATGATAATTGTTAACCGGGAGTCCACAATTGGCCGGAGTCGTCTTGATCACCACCATCAATTTCCTGTTCATGACATTAGTAAAGCGGCCCTAAGAGGTGGTAAGCTTCAAAATATATGCACGAACGATTCTCGAGCGGATGGTGGTGATTTTGAAGCAAAATGACTATATTGTCCCTAATAATTGGGATGATGGCGGAGCTACAATGATATATGTACAAGGTAATTTGCCAATGGGAGAGAGAGAAAGAGAAAAAAATAAAATAAATTTATTAAAATTTTTATTTTAAAAAAATTTCATGCGATCCAATAGACCCAACTAATTAGCAATCACTAAAGAACACATACTCCGTCACTATTAATTTTGTCTATTTTTAATTTTTAATTTTTTTAAATAAATTTTATAAAATAAATTTGTTATCAAAATAATAAATCAAACGTCAGACAGACCTAGATTGATGGATAAGGCCTTCTGTGTATGGTTAAGCATTGATGTGCAGTCATGGCAGTTCCCATTGATTGAATACTCATGGATACAGTTTACGTGTTAACTTTGTTGATGCCTAATATGTCACTGATCTAGAGAAAGTTCTTGATACATGGGTTCTTTGATATTTGAGGTGTATGGCATATTGATTAACCAACTTGACGGTGAAATGGCATTCTCATTTCATGTCATGTCATGAGCAGTGCTATATACTTTAGATGTGAATAGGGTCTGTTTATTAAACACTTACCTAAAGACTCGGGCTAAGACGTACGACCGACTCGTTGTGCGGCCAGCACTAGCACACTAAGGTAAGTCGGGCGGCTGACCACCGTGGTATTCTACGAGTGGAGACGTCTCTCAACAGCGACTCTCTTGAGCCCGACGATCGTCCCTTGCGAGGGAAACGTGGGGATCACGGCGATTAAGAAACCACCGTCGCCTAGGGTGCTAATTCGCGCTCAGTGCTCGATTGGAGCCACGGAACGGGCGCTCACAACTCACAATCGCGGTGAATTTGAAACTAACTATCAGCCCTATTCTCACAAACGCAGCAATATAGAAAGCATACTAAACAGCAATGTGAGTGGGGAACAAATCGCGTACCTCCACGACAAGGCGTGGGGAAGACACCCCGGCCGATTTTCGAACAACCCCAATACACAATTGAATTAAATTTTACAAATTCAGAAGCTTGGCACACTCCACACAGGGAGGTATTGGGCTACAATCGATAACTTTAGGGTTGCTAGAACCCGGGTTGACGGGCAGCACTCTTCGGAGCCGAGGGAGGCGAGTCGGGGCCGATCGGGTATGCCGAGGGTGAACCGACCCGATTCTGTCTACGCTGGTCTCCCTGCGCGGCGAACTTGCGAAGGGGCTGACCACCGTGGTATTCTCCGGGTGGAGACGTCTCTCAACAGCGACTCTCTTGAGCCCGATGATCGTCCCTTGCGAGGGAAACGTGGGGATCGCGGCGATTAAGAAACCACCGTCGCCTAGGGTACCGATTCGAGTTCGGTGCTCGACTGGAGCTATGGAACGGGCGCTCACAACTCACACTCACGGTGATTTTGCAGCTAGCTAACGGCCCTATTCTCACAAACACATCAATATAGAAAGCACACTAAATCAGCAAATGTAGATGTCGGAACGAGCACGTACCACCACGACTAGGCGTGGGGAAGAACTCCCGGCCGATTTCCGAACAACCCCAATACACAAATGATTAACTTTACAATCTCAGAACTGAACACCCACTCCACACAGGGAGGTATCGAGATACAATTGATAATTTTGGGGTTGCTGGAACCCAGGTTGACTGTAACGACCCGAGAATCCGATTACCGGGAAGGCCCGATAACCCGAGACTCGCACCGCCACCCACGAGCCCGAAGACTCGGAAGGGTTAAAAGGATGGTGTGGAAACTACACAAGCATCACAAATAATTGCAGAAATTAAACAGTTATGATATTAAGCAGGAAATGAATTAACATTTTACATGGTCCACAATAAAATAACAACAACAGCAACAGTAGTCCACGACTAGTACAGTGACAAGAAAGAAAAGTACAGCTACACGGGGCATCCCCCGGCTCTGACCTCTGGCACTACCTCTGGGCACCCGCACCACGCTTCCGCTGCGCTCCTGACACGCTCCCCGAAGGTGGCGCCTCACCTGAAACACGGTGAAAACACGCAGGGAATGAGTCTCGGAACAAGACTCAGTAGGGATCACTCGAACCCTACCTCGTAAAACGAGAAACCACTACCCTAGCGGTAGGAAGGTACCTCGGAAAGGAAAGCCCTGTACTCTACAGAACTAGACCCTAACGGCACGCAAACCGACACACGTGCCACGGTACGAGAAGACCGAAACTCAACGGTCGAACCGTTAAAACCCGAAGGTCAGAAACACACGACTGACAGTCTGACACTCCGTACTCGACAGGAGTACCACCCACTAGAAGCACAGCCGGTAGCGTCCCCTGACGTCTTACACCGCACCGCAGGTGAACCGCCTGACATGGTAGGTCCTACCCGAGGCGCAAACACCGTACAAGTAACTACAACAAGTGACTAGCTGGGGTCACGCCCGTCGACGTGGGTCCAACCGTCCCCAACCACGTGTGCACACACAGACCGCGCGTCCCTGGTCTGGCCCTCTGACCGGTTTTCCCCTCAGCCGGACTCTGGCTGCAAGACGTGGGGCCCAACGGTAACCGGTCCACAAACCGTCTCTAAAGGTCAGCCCGTACACCACTCCCTGGTGCGACTAGCACACGCGTACTAGTAGGCTACGACTAGTGGAGGGTCACTGAAGGAGTAGACTCTCAAGTCACGGAAAACAACGCCCAAGCCCGACAACGTGTGGGAATCACCCCACGCACTAGTCCCGTCGCACGGAGACCACGGTCGGAGAAAAGCGAGGTTGCCACCCTCATGGGGCAACACAGGAAGTGGCGGTCCGACCCTGGACCGTCACAGCCAAATGGCGGTCCACTCTAGGGCCGTCACTTACAAATGGCGGTCTGAGGCAGACCGTCACACGGCCAGAGGGGTAGGGGAAGTGACGCGCCTGCTCCAGTGCGTCGCTTGAAAGTAACGCGCCTGAGACAGGCCGTCACACGGCGCCCCACACCCTCCAAAACCACAGGGAAAGTAACGCGCTTACCCTGGCGCGTCGCTTGCAAGCAACGCGTCGGGCTCAGTGCGTTACTCGCATGTGACGCGCCTAGACCAGCGCGTCGCATGGCCCTCACGCTCGGGATGGAAAGGGAAGTGACGCGCCTGCCCCAGCGCGTCGCTTGTAAGTAACGCGCTGGGCCCAGTGCGTCGCTTGGCCCATCCACATGGGGGACAACAGGAAGTAACGCTCCTGCCCCAGTGCGTTACACGCAAGTAACGCGCCTATCTCGGTGCGTTACATGGCCTGACCCCCAACGGTCAAAACCCAACGGTCGAAACGCATGTGACGGCCCAGCCCAGGGGCGTCACTAGCAAACGGCGGCCAGTCGCAGGACCGTTACAGCCCTCGACCCCAAAGGCCAACACCCAGGGAAGTAACGCACCCCTCTAGGGGCGTTACAAGCATGTGACGGTCACTGGAGTGACCGTCGCTTGCCCCAGAGCACGCTACGGCGGGAAAACCCCAAAAACACCAACCACGCCCCCGTACCTCCACCGGAGAGGGGGAAAACAAGGGGGAGACCCCTGGGGACCCCTAGCATGCATCTAAGCCACCAAAACATAGAATCATGGGCTAAAACCATAGATCGGGCGGCTCACCCCAAAACATGGAAAAACCCCAAAAACGCCCAAACATGCCTCTCTCGGCCTCCCCGCGGCCTACAAACCACGGAAAAGAACGGCGAAGAGCTAGGGAACGTCACCCTACCTCAATGGAGCGAATGCTCCGCCGGATCGTCCACGAATCGCGAAGAACGCTTGAAAACCCTCGTTCTTCCTTAAGCTTCCCACGCTCGCCGCACGCCCCCACGACCGCCTCGCCGCCGCCCACGTCACCGCGCCGTCGCCCCGCCGCCGTCTGCAGCCGGAGGGGAGCTCGCCGTGGCCAGCCGGGAGGAAGAGAGGGAGAGGGAGGGAGACACGGTGGAGGAGGAAGGAGGAAGAAGAAGAGAGGAAGAAGAAGATGGTGGGGGAGAGAGAAAAGAAAAAGGGTTTTATAGAAAACCCGGAAAATCCGTAAAATTCCAAAAATTAGGAAATCACACCCCCGCGATCCTCGGAACGCACCGATCGCAACGGTACCACTCGTGTCCGTGTGAACAGCCCGGTTCACCCGCAACGAGCGTCCGAAGAGAAAAGCCGAAACACACACCGGGAATCGGAAAACACACGCGGAAAAAGCCGCGGAACGCCTCCGGGCCTCCGAAACGACTCCGGATCGCGCCGATCCGAACACGAAAGATGTCCGAAACGAAATTTCGGACACAACGGAGCCGGACACTCCGAAAACTAGATCCGGGACCCATGAAGAAGGATCCGAAAGGTCCGGGATATTACAGCCCTCCCCCCTTAAGGAATTTCGTCCTCGAAATTGAGAACAACCCAAGGGGAAAGAAGAGGAAGACTCACTCAAACAGATACGGGAACTGCTGACGCATCTCGTCCTCACGTTCCCACGAAGCCTCACCACCAGAGTGTCGTTGCCACACGACCTTTACCAAGGGAATGACCTTGTTCCGCAGGCGCTGCTCTCGCCTATCCTCCACGCGGATCGGAAACTCTGGGAGAGAAAGATCTGGAGTCACCTCAGGCCAAACGGAAAACTCAAGCACATGAGAGTCATCGGGCATATACTTCCGCAACATAGAGACGTGGAACACGTCATGCACCGACGCCAACTCAGAGGGTAACTGCAACCGGTAAGCAACCTCACCGATGCGCTCCACAATCGCGAAAGGACCAATATAGCGGGGACTCAGCTTCCCACGCCGTCCAAACCGCATCACCCCCTTCATCGGAGAAACTCTCAAGAACACATGATCGCCCACGGCGAACTCGAGGGGCTGCCGCCTACGGTCAGCATAGCTCTTCTGCCGACTCTGGGCCGCCAACATGTTCTGACGAACCAGGTGCACAACATCCACACATTGCTGCACCAATTCCGGTCCCGTCAAAACACGCTCACCCACCTCAAACCAATCAAGTGGAGTCCGACAAGGACGCCCATACAATGCCTCATAAGGAGCCATGCCGATGCTCGAATGAAAGCTGTTGTTATAGGCAAACTCCACTAACGGTAGGTGATGAATCCAACTCCCCTGCCACTCCAGGCAGCAGGATCTCAGCATGTCCTCCAAAGTCTGAATGGTCCTCTCAGACTGACCATCTGACTGTGGATGATACGCCGAGCTAAATGCCAACTCCGTGCCAAGAGCTCGCTGGAAACTCCTCCAGAATCCAGAAGTGAAGCGCGGATCTCGATCCGACACGATCGAAATGGGAACCCCATGCAACGGCACGATCCGCTCCACATAAAGACGAGCCAACTTAGGCACGCTCCAGCTGACCTTGACCGGTAACAATCGAGTCACCTTCGTCAGCCGATCCACCAGCAACCAAATACTGTCCTGCCCAGTCGGGGTTCTGGGCAACCCCACCACAAAATCCGTGGTCACATGGTCCCACTTCCAAGCAGGAACATCCAAGGGCTGGAGAGTACCGCCTGGTCGCTGATGCTCTGCCTTCACCTGCTGACAGATCAGGCACCTGGCCACAAACTCGGCCACATCTCTCTTCATGCCAGGCCACCAGAACTGCCTCCGCAAGTTCCGATACATCTTCGTCGCACCCGGGTGCACAGTGTACCTGCTCCCATGAGCCTCGCGTAACACCGCACGACGAACCTGCTCCTCCGCTGGGACGTACAGCCTGCCACGAAACCTCGCAGCACCGTCCTCGCCGAGCTCCACATCAGCCATCGCAAGAATCCGGGGCAACTCAGGGTCCGCATGCTGAGCCTCTGTCACCTGACGACGAATAGCAGGAGTGACAGTCAGACTCGCAAGCACTGCCAACCCTGGCTCCTGGGGAATCTTGAGCCTGAAAGATACTTCGGGCACCTGTTCCCAGAGCCTCCACTTCCTCAGCATCAAGGTACTGACCGCAACCTTCCTACTCAAGGCATCGGCGACGACATTCATCCTGCCCGGCTGATAAGACAGGGTGAAGTCATAGTCCTTCATGAACTCCATCCAACGCCTTTGTCTGAGGTTCAGATCTCTCTGCGAGAACACATACCTCAAACTCTGATGGTCAGTGAACACCTCGAACTTCTCACCGTACAGATAATGCCTCCAGATCTTCAGCGCGAAGATCACTGCCGCCAACTCAAGGTCATGGGTAGGGTAGTTCTCCTCATGGGGCTTTAGCTGCCGAGATGCATAAGCCACCACTCTACCATGCTGCATCAGAACAGCACCCAATCCGACGCCGGAAGCATCTGTACACACCACAAAACCTCCCGATCCAGAAGGCAAAACCAACACCGGAGCCGAGGTGAGCAATCTCTTCAGTTCCCTAAAGCTCTGCTCACACTCCTCGGACCAGACGAAAGGCACATCCTTCCGCGTGAGCCTCGTCATCGGGGTCGCAATGCGGGAAAAATCCTGGATAAACCGGCGATAATAACCCGCAAGCCCCAAGAAACTCCGGATCTCCGTCACCGACCTCGGCCTCGGCCATTGCATCACAGCCTCGACCTTGGCGGGATCCACGGAAATGCCATCACCAGAAATCACGTGCCCCAGAAAGTGCACCTCACTGAGCCAAAACTCGCACTTGCTGAGCTTCGCATACAACTGGTGATCTCGCAACGTCTGCAGCACCACACCCAAATGGTACGCATGCTCCTCAGCAGACCGCGAATAAACAAGGATGTCATCCACGAAATGACCACGAACTGGTCCAAATACGGGTGGAACACCCTCTGCATCAAGTCCATGAAGGCTGCTGGGGCATTGGTGAGCCCAAACGGCATCACCAGAAACTCATAATGCCCGTACCTCGTACTGAACGCAGTCTTCTCCACATCGGACTCGCGAATTCTCAGCTGATAGTAACCGGACCGCAAATCAATCCGCGAGAACACTCGCGCAGACTGCAGCTGGTCGAACAAATCATCAATCCGCGGCAACGGATACTTGTTCTTAACGGTCACTTCATTCAGCTGCCGATAGTCAATGCACAGCCGCAGACTACCGTCCTTCTTCTTCACAAACAGCACGGGCGCACCCCAAGGGGAAAAGCTCGGACGAATGTACCCCTTGGCCAACAGCTCCTGCAACTGCGCCCTCAACTCCCTCAACTCCGCGGGGGCCATACGGTAGGGAGCCTTCGCCAAAGGTCCCGTACCAGGTACAACCTCGATCACGAAATCGATCTCCCGCTGGGGAGGTAATCCAGGCAACTCCTCAGGAAAAACATCGGGAAACTCGCACACCACCGCAATGTCCTCGACATTCGGCTCCATCCGGTCAGACACAACCACAGACGCGAGAAAACCCTGACAACCTGAATCAAGCAATCGACGGGCTCGAATAGCAGAGATAAGAAATCGAGAAGAGGCGGAACGGATACCTTGGAAATAGAAGGTCCTCTTGCTCGGATGTTGGAAGTAGACCCTCTTCATCCCACAATCCACCACCGCTCCATGAGTCTCGAGCCAATCCATGCCTAGAATCACGTCGTAATCCCGAAGCTGCAACGCATACAACCTGCCTGGCATACTCCGCCCATCGATCCACACCGGAACCTGGTCGAAGCAATACGGAGTGACCATAAAGTCACCCGAAGGCAACTCCACAGCCAAATCACAGGACAACTGGGTCACCGGCTCCTCGACGCTCGACGCGAAATCCTCCGAAATGAACGAATGAGACGCGCCAGAATCAAATAAAACCCGAGCCGCACAACCCAAAATCTGAACGGTACCTTCCACGAGCTGCGACGCTACTGCCTCTGCCCTGGTCAAGTGCGTGATCTGGCCACGAGCTCTCTGCCTGCCTCCCACACTAGCTGACCTGGGTAGCGGCGGATACTGTCCCTGCTGCTGCTGCTGCTGGGAAACCTGCTGCTGCGGCGGCCTCTGAGGACAGTCGCGCGCCATGTGCCCTGGCTGGTCACACCGAAAACAGATGATCGGCGCCGTGCACTGCCTGCCTGGGTGGGTCCCACTACACCGTGGACAAGGTCCTCGCGATCCACCCACCGATCCCTGTCGCTGCAAAGGAAACGGCTGCTGCACACTGCCCGATGAAGCCTGCCCCTGATCCCTGGACTTCTTCTTGCCGAACCCTCTCTTGAAGAACTTTTTGACCTTCGTGCCAAAGGACGCAGATCCTGTCACCGAAGCTGCCGATGCCGGTACTCCTGAACCACCCGACGCAGACTGAAAGAAACCCTGCTGCTGAGTCGCCGACTGCTGGCTGCGACCTGACACAGACTGCCCCTGGCTGATCGGTCCTCGAGTCCTCTGCATATCCATCTCCAAGGAAATCGCAACGCGAGACGCCGTCTCGAGATCAGTGGCCCCATTCGCGATCAGATGGTGCCTCAGCTCCAGCCTCAAGCCCTGCACAAACTGCGTCGTCCTCACCCTCTCATGCTCCATGATATGAGGTGCGTACCGACCCAGCTCGACAAATCGGGCCCTGTACTGCAACACGGACATGTCACCCTGCACCAGCTCCAGAAACTCCCGCATCCGCTGCGTAGCAACAACATCTGGACAGTACGTACGCTCGAAAGCACTGACAAAGTCATCCCACTCGATCTGCTCAAGCGGACGAAGCTGAAAGGACGTCTTCCACTCGGAAGACCACCACCTCCGAGCCGTACCCTGCAACTGGTTGTAGGCCAACACCACTCTGTCCTCGACAGCACTCTTCGCAGAACTGAACACCCGCTCCATCTCATCAAGCCAATCACGAGCCGCATCAGGGTCTGCCTGGCCGCTAAAGTAAGGTGGATGGAACTGCATGAAATCCCTCACTGCTCGGCCTGGCCCACCCCTGACTGACGAGCCCTCACCGGCCTCTCCGCCGAACTGCTGAGCCATGAGATGGTACATGCCACGGAGAAAACCCTCGGCCCCCGGAGCCCTCGCAGCATCCGCGGCCTCGGTAGCTCCCGGAACTCTGCTATGCTCCTCCTGGTCCCTCTGGACCCCCTGCTGGATCTCCTGACCTCCAGCCGACTGCCCCTGCTGAGAGCGAGAACTCCTCCTCGGCGCCATCCTCGCTCCTGAAGCACAAGACAGAAACTCAGAAACGGAAGGTCAGAATAAAACACGCGGTGCCCCATGCCAGCGTCACATGTACATCATCGTTGTGGACTAGTGGACCAATACAATTACCTATGATTCCCATGTAATTCCACAACCGCGCTCTGATACCAGCTGTAACGACCCGAGAATCCGATTACCGGGAAGGCCCGATAACCCGAGACTCGCACCGCCACCCACGAGCCCGAAGACTCGGAAGGGTTAAAAGGATGGTGTGGAAACTACACAAGCATCACAAATAATTGCAGAAATTAAACAGTTATGATATTAAGCAGGAAATGAATTAACATTTTACATGGTCCACAATAAAATAACAACAACAGCAACAGTAGTCCACGACTAGTACAGTGACAAGAAAGAAAAGTACAGCTACACGGGGCATCCCCCGGCTCTGACCTCTGGCACTACCTCTGGGCACCCGCACCACGCTTCCGCTGCGCTCCTGACACGCTCCCCGAAGGTGGCGCCTCACCTGAAACACGGTGAAAACACGCAGGGAATGAGTCTCGGAACAAGACTCAGTAGGGATCACTCGAACCCTACCTCGTAAAACGAGAAACCACTACCCTAGCGGTAGGAAGGTACCTCGGAAAGGAAAGCCCTGTACTCTACAGAACTAGACCCTAACGGCACGCAAACCGACACACGTGCCACGGTACGAGAAGACCGAAACTCAACGGTCGAACCGTCAAAACCCGAAGGTCGGAAACACACGACTGACAGTCTGACACTCCGTACTCGACAGGAGTACCACCCACTAGAAGCACAGCCGGTAGCGTCCCCTGACGTCTTACACCGCACCGCAGGTGAACCGCCTGACATGGTAGGTCCTACCCGAGGCGCAAACACCGTACAAGTAACTACAACAAGTGACTAGCTGGGGTCACGCCCGTCGACGTGGGTCCAACCGCCCCCAACCACGTGTGCACACACAGACCGCGCGTCCCTGGTCTGGCCCTCTGACCGGTTTTCCCCTCAGCCGGACTCTGGCTGCAAGACGTGGGGCCCAACGGTAACCGGTCCACAAACCGTCTCTAAAGGTCAGCCCGTACACCACTCCCTGGTGCGACTAGCACACGCGTACTAGTAGGCTACGACTAGTGGAGGGTCACTGAAGGAGTAGACTCTCAAGTCACGGAAAACAACGCCCAAGCCCGACAACGTGTGGGAATCACCCCACGCACTAGTCCCGTCGCACGGAGACCACGGTCGGAGAAAAGCGAGGTTGCCACCCTCATGGGGCAACACAGGAAGTGGCGGTCCGACCCTGGACCGTCACAGCCAAATGGCGGTCCACTCTAGGGCCGTCACTTACAAATGGCGGTCTAAGGCAGACCGTCACACGGCCAGAGGGGTAGGGGAAGTGACGCGCCTGCTCCAGTGCGTCGCTTGAAAGTAACGCGCCTGAGACAGGCCGTCACACGGCGCCCCACACCCTCCAAAACCACAGGGAAAGTAACGCGCTTACCCTGGCGCGTCGCTTGCAAGCAACGCGTCGGGCTCAGTGCGTTACTCGCATGTGACGCGCCTAGACCAGCGCGTCGCATGGCCCTCACGCTCGGGATGGAAAGGGAAGTGACGCGCCTGCCCCAGCGCGTCGCTTGTAAGTAACGCGCTGGGCCCAGTGCGTCGCTTGGCCCATCCACATGGGGGACAACAGGAAGTAACGCTCCTGCCCCAGTGCGTTACACGCAAGTAACGCGCCTATCTCGGTGCGTTACATGGCCTGACCCCCAACGGTCAAAACCCAACGGTCGAAACGCATGTGACGGCCCAGCCCAGGGGCGTCACTAGCAAACGGCGGCCAGTCGCAGGACCGTTACAGCCCTCGACCCCAAAGGCCAACACCCAGGGAAGTAACGCACCCCTCTAGGCGCGTTACAAGCATGTGACGGTCACTGGAGTGACCGTCGCTTGCCCCAGAGCACGCTACGGCGGGAAAACCCCAAAAACACCAACCACGCCCCCGTACCTCCACCGGAGAGGGGGAAAACAAGGGGGAGACCCCTGGGGACCCCTAGCATGCATCTAAGCCACCAAAACATAGAATCATGGGCTAAAACCATAGATCGGGCGGCTCACCCCAAAACATGGAAAAACCCCAAAAACGCCCAAACATGCCTCTCTCGGCCTCCCCGCGGCCTACAAACCACGGAAAAGAACGGCGAAGAGCTAGGGAACGTCACCCTACCTCAATGGAGCGAATGCTCCGCCGGATCGTCCACGAATCGCGAAGAACGCTTGAAAACCCTCGTTCTTCCTTAAGCTTCCCACGCTCGCCGCACGCCCCCACGACCGCCTCGCCGCCGCCCACGTCACCGCGCCGTCGCCCCGCCGCCGTCTGCAGCCGGAGGGGAGCTCGCCGTGGCCAGCCGGGAGGAAGAGAGGGAGAGGGAGGGAGACACGGTGGAGGAGGAAGGAGGAAGAAGAAGAGAGGAAGAAGAAGATGGTGGGGGAGAGAGAAAAGAAAAAGGGTTTTATAGAAAACCCGGAAAATCCGTAAAATTCCAAAAATTAGGAAATCACACCCCCGCGATCCTCGGAACGCACCGATCGCAACGGTACCACTCGTGTCCGTGTGAACAGCCCGGTTCACCCGCAACGAGCGTCCGAAGAGAAAAACCGAAACACACACCGGGAATCGGAAAACACACGCGGAAAAAGCCGCGGAACGCCTCCGGGCCTCCAAAACGACTCCGGATCGCGCCGATCCGAACACGAAAGATGTCCGAAACGAAATTTCGGACACAACGGAGCCGGACACTCCGAAAACTAGATCCGGGACCCATGAAGAAGGATCCGAAAGGTCCGGGATATTACATTGACGGGCCACACTCGCAGGAGGCGAGGGACGCGTGCCGGAGCCGCTCGGGTACGCCGACGGAAAGCTGACCCGGTTCTGTCCACGCTGGTCACCCTGCGCAGTGAACTTGCAGAGGCCGGTACGGCCAGATCCGATACCCGATCGGAGCGCCGTTTGTTGGAGAATGTCGGCAACAGGATGTAGTTTCTTCACTCCGAAGGGCACGATCAGATCTTTTCAGATCTGGGCGCAGTAACGTTTCTTCTTAGCTTCTGATTTTGAGCTCCCAGAACGACGCAGCGACACGATAAAATGATGGAAAAATAGCTACCGGTGTCGGATTGAGACGTTCTTTGTGGGAGATTGTTGGCGACGTCAAGAGAAAGACGTACTCCAAAGATCCCTCACAGATCTCGACCGGATGAGCCGGGGAGGACTCTGGAAGTCGGCTCTGGTTTGGGGCCGGATCTGCTCAGATCTCTTGCGCGATCTCACGAGAATCGCCGCCACGAACAGCACGGTGATCAGATCGAGGTGAGATCAGAGGCAACGCGAAGACGACTCGAAATCCTACGATCTCTCTTCAGGAACCAGCTTCAGATGGCATCGGGGTTGGGCTGGAGAAAATAAAACACAGTCACCTCCAGATCTGGGCAGCAATCAGGGACCAATCTGCGCACCTCCACGAAACGAATTACTGCCGTCGCTCACGAACTCCGATTGACGCGAAACCAGCGCTGAAAATTTCCTAACTTGCAGAGGTATCACTGAGATTTTTTTCTGGAAGAAGAAGGTAAGGGGAAGAGGGGGATATAAGGTCGAGTCACACGACCCAATTCTGTCCCGTCACAGGACAGAACCAAGGGAGTCACACCCAAGGAAGCATAAGAGAATCACTCTCTTAAACACAAAGAGAACAATCTGACGCGGCGGCGATGTGGGAATGGATCGACGGCACTCCGGGACGCAAGCAAGACGGGAACGGATAACTGTTATCTCACACAGCTCGGCCTCACGTCGGACGGTCTCACACCGGGCGACGCTCAATCCTTACAAAAGAGAAAAGAGAGAAGGGAGAAAACATAAAAACAAAGCACCTTCACAACTCTTTCATTCATATATGATTCATGCCATCTCGTAACACACCTTATCCTCCTTATATAGGAAAGGCCATATTACATGAATACCATATAACTTTCACTAATTTGATTTATACCCTAGCCTAACAAGACAAACCCACCAACCCACTAATGACTTTGTGGGTTTAACAAAATTAAAATACAAATAACTTTGACCAGCTTTGCCTAATAAAACAAAAGTGAATACATGTAGTAAAACATGTATTTTACACACGTACAAATACTCAATACTCAAAGATATAAATACACACAAGTATATCTACTCAGTATACCGGGTCTTCATTCGAGTCTCCGAGCCATAAGCTCGGTGCAGTCGGGGCGGTGCGGCGCCGGCTCCGAGTAGTGGGCCCGGTAGTGGACCCAGTGTCCCCACCAACCCTCCCGGGGCGGCTGGAACTCGACTCCGTCGAGTAAGGGGGGACACTGCTGTGGTAGTGCTCCAGCAGATCTGGATCGAGGCGCTGGAGATCTTCCCAGCTGATTCAGGAATCATCAGAAGGTGGACGGTCCCGCCAGCGGACAAGGTAGCGCTGGTACATCCTGCTCCGTGTAGTGGTCACCTGCTCATCCAGTATCCTCTCAATGTGCTCGCGCGGAACTCTCAAGGCTGTGGGACGCACATGGGTGGGCTCACTCTCAATGGGAGGAGAAGGCTCGAAAGGGTCACTAGGAATCGCTATGGGTTCCTTGTAGGCCACTAGGTCTGCCACATTAAAGGTCGAGCTAATCCCATATTAGGGAGGTAAGTCCACAACATAAGCATTGGAGCCAATCTTCCGCAGAATTGGGAAGGGTCCATCACTACGGGCTTATAACTTTTTAACGGCTCCCGAGGGGAGTCGTTCGGGTCGGACCCGTACCATAACCAAGTCACCTTCTTGAAATTCATGGTGACGCCTATGCGAATCAGCCAATTTTTTATAAGTCTCATTACTGAGGTTTATTTGCTTGCTAATTGACTCATGCAGACTTTTGATATGTTGTGCAAATTTCTCAGCTCTCTTGGATGTTCTAGACTCGAGGGGAAGGGGAATGAGATCCACAGGTTTCCTAGGTTTGTAGCCATGCACGATCTCAAATGGACTGATGGGGCATCAGAGGTGATTTCCTTACACGGGTGGAGTGTATTTGTGTGTTATGGCTTGTATGAGATTGTAATTGTGTCATTTCTTTCATTTGGGCTCCTTGTAAGGCTTATATCAAGTCAATGGGCCATTTGTAATGTAGAGTCCATGGCTAGGTTGCCATTAGTAGAGTCCATTATGAGCTTATTCCATATTGGGTCTTAAGGCCATCATTATGGACCTTAATAGCCACTTAGGCCCAAATAGGCTTCTCTCTCTCATGGGCCACCAAGGGTGGAAGAGTCTAGCATGGTTAGTGGGCTTGTAACATGGCATTTGACCACACTTGGCCCAAGGGAGGCCCATGAAGGGGGCGCCCCCTTCTTTGGCTCTATTAGGCTAGTTAGGTGTGTATTAGGTGGAGTTTGAATGTAATTAGTCTAAGGTTGAATGGAGATGGTCAAGGTGGATTAAAAAATTATATTTGGTGTGTTATTCACACCTCATCTCAGCCATTCAATCCCCAACCCTTGATCCAAGGGTCCATATTAGATTTGATTGGAGTCATATATACTGTTGTATTTTCATGAGAAATTCAATGAAAAATCAGAAAATTTGTGAGTGTTCTTGAAACTTGGTGCGCCCCTCTCTCCTCCCTTGGTGTTCTTCCTTCCCCAACCCCAGATCTAGAGTGGATTCTATCTCCTTCCTCCCCTCTCAACCTCCGGTGATCGTTTGTGCCGCCGCCGCCGCCGTTCGTGCCGCCTTCGAGCCGCCGTGGAATCGTCATCAAGTTTCTGTCCTGCTAGATAGACGTGTGGTTCGAGAATTCCTGAAGCTAGCCACGAGTTCTGATCGATTTGAAATTTTTAGGGTTGGTTCCTATCTTCTAGCCCCTTCTCCACAAAAAAATCCAGGTTCAAAAGCCACCGTTTCATATTGTTTCCTCTTCGTTCAACTCTCAATTTCAGATCTGTTCTGTCACTATCTACAGTGATAGTAGCCCTGAGCTCTCCACCTTCGACCACACTTTTGATTTTCTTTAGACCTCCCAATTTAACTGTGTGTTCTTTCTATCGTCCCCTACCACCACACTTTTTCGTAAATTTTTATCATCCTTCTACCTATTTTTCAAAATTCATGTTCGACCGGAGCTACAGTACTTTTAGCCAGATCCCAGATCCGACCTTTGTCCACTGAACAAATCACAGAAAATCATAGACACATCCAAACATGTCCAAACCAATTTTTGTCATCTTCCCATCTTAATTTCTAACAACTTCGATGAAGAACACATCTTCGAATTCGGACATCCACATCACGGTCAAAGGCAATCAACAGTCAAGTCCTCTGCAGGCCTGAGTCTTCGGTTACTGTACAACAGAAGATTGAAAATTCCATAAGTCAAGATCCGAGCAGATCCGAGCCAGATCTTTGGGCTTAGGTTGAATAACTTCAAGGTAGCTTTCCAACGGCGCCAGTCTCGTGTCGATCCGACATCGGGGCTGATCGCAGCGCCCATTCTCGCCGGAGCGCGCGCTGTAAAACAGCAGCAACCAGCCCGTGGACAGCAAACCCGACGGGTGCCGATCGGAGCCGCCCGACCTTCGGGCGACGTTCCAGCGTGCCGCCAGCCCGGGGATCACCTCCACCAGTGTCCCCACCACAGTGGTGACACCGGGTCCCACACGGCCCCTCCGGACAGCACGTGGGCCCCACCGTCACTAGTTCGGGTGCTGCCGAAGCTACGCGGAAAGCCGCCCGTCAACCCGTATTCGGTCCTCCCGGGCCCCGTTGTGTCGCCCTTTACCTCCCTGCATGGAGTGGGCATATTTCCATTGCTGTACTATTCATGTATTAACCGTCCCGGGAGCACGAGTTCGGCCGGGCCCGTCGTCCCCACGCCGAGTGCGTGGAGATATCGTCTTCGCTCCTACACTTGGCATTTCGCTTATTTCATATATGCTTGTTTATGCCACTGCTAGAGAGCATGTTTTAGGACCTAGCTTGCTATAATTTCATATCACCGCTGCTGCGAGAGAGTGAGCGAGACCGTCCCGTGACCCGATCCGGGAACGAAAGTGCGAGCCGACCACCCTAGCTCTTGCCGGTTTCTCAACCGTGCACGTCCGACGCTTCCCTCGTTAAGGGACGATCGCGAGCTTGTCGTGTCCGTGGTCCCGTCCCGCATCAATTTGGTATCAGAGCGAGTTTGAGTCTAGGGTGTCCAAAAAAAAAGTGTCATTCATTAGTCATTTACGTCGAAGTCATGTTTAGGGTCATCATTGTTTTAAAACAAACAAAAAAAAGTGTCTTTTGCATTGCATCCCTTTACTCGGTATCTCAAAAGGTGTTGTCCGAACGTTAGGCTACGCCTATCGGGAAGGCCGCACACTTGCGCGAGTGACCTTCGGGTCGATTACCTCCGCCGCGTACCGCGTTTTGGTTAAGTCTAGGCGCATCATTTTGCATTAGTGTATTTTGCTTTAGTCGGCGTCTTCTAGTCGGTGTGTTTGCATGCCCACTCGTCGGGGTACTCAGTACTCACCCCCACCACCACCTATGGCCAACCCACGGGATACCTCGGGAGACTTCCACTCCCTACAAGAGGCGATGATGGCCATTATGACTAGGTTGGACCAATCCGATCCTAACTTTCGGACTTTCTCCGATAATATGGATGGTCGCCTTAGAGCCATGGAGGGGCGCTTGGAGACCTCTGACAGGTCGGTCCAAAACCTCGTTGGGCGGTTAGATAGAATGTCACACGGGGACCCTCCAGGGGCAGCCCAAGGCCCACCCGCACCTCCTCCCGCGGTGGCCCAAGTCCAACCCGCTCCCATGGCCCAAGTCCAGGCCGCTCCCGCGGCCCAAAACCAGCCACCACAGGCTCCTCCACCCGCCCTTCCTCGGGTTCCCCAACTACCGCACCGTGACCTTGGTCTCGAGGACTATGGTTCCGACAATGCCTATGAGGGATATGGTCAACACCGTCGTGATTTTCATCCACAACGAGATGAGGATGATGATCGGGTCCTTAAGACCGTGCGAGCGGACCCTCCTGCTTTTTACGGGTCTTTGGATCCGAAAGTCTACCTAGATTGGGAGTTCGGCATGGACCGTTACTTTGAGTGGTATGATATGTCGGAGCGTCGAAGGGTCCGATTCGCCACCATGAAACTCATGGGGGCAGGCACAAACCTATTGGAAGAATGTGGAGAGCCTGCTACTTCAACAGCTAGAACCCCCGATCGACACATGGGCCGAGATGAAGAATAAACTTCGGCAAAAGTACCTTCCTCCCACATACCGCCAGCGACTCATCGATAGATGGCAAAGTCTTAGCCAGGGAGACCGGTCCGTCTCCGAATACATCGCGGAGTTTGATGAGTACTTTCTACGATGTGGTGTCACGGAGGAGAGTACCATGCCCGTGTCCCGCTTTCGACGTGGTTTGCGGCCACACTACCAGTATGAGCTTTTCCGCCGCAATGCCAAGACGTTGGAAGAGGCATACCAGGTTGCTCTCGAGATGGAGCAATTTGAGGGAGAGTTCGAGTCTAGCCATCGGTTGGGCCCCACCCCTCTCCGTAGTGCCGAGCCCCGTCACTCCATAGGCCCGCATCAGCGGCCTCCCATGGCTCGACCTCAGGAGTCCACCCGTCAGGAGCACTTCGCTCCACGGCCTCGTCCTCCTCCACCCCGGGATCTATTTCCACCCCAACCACCGGCACCCATTGCCCGTTCTCCGGCTCCTATAGCCCGTCCTCTGGCACCGGCACCCCCTCCACTACTGTCCAAAGCACCTACATCTCCCCCATTACTGCCTACACCCCCTACCCGACGGGATGATAAGGGTAAGGCCCCTTTTATAGGAGAGAGTAGTCGGTCGAGAGTGCAGTGTTTCCACTGTCATGGGTTTGGCCACATTGCCAGCGAGTGTCCCGCTCGCACCACCCTAGACTTAGGTGTTGGAGGATCCGTACCTCCCGAGCCTGAGTGTGTTGATTACGAGGCCGATGAGGCACTAACCGAGGAGTACTATGCCTTGGGAGGGGAAGAGCAGGACGGCTCTCCTGCCGCCCTGGATGCAGCCACCTAGTGGGCTTGATGCTACCACCTTCGTCTAGAGTCATGCATAAGTCGGTGTGTTTTCCTTGTGTGGTTTGTTTTGAGTGGTGTGTTTTGAGTCGATTGTTTGTGTGGTTTGCATACGTGTGTGTATTGCATGGTAAGTCTGCATGAGTCTTGTGCAAGCTCGTTGTCGGTCTCTTATGAGTAAGAGGCGAGTGGACTCACTTGATGAGTATGGGATCGGTTCCACATCTATACCCGGATCAGTCACCTATAGGGACTCAGCGGTGATTCCTAGTGAGTCTTCGAGCTGTTTTCTTCCCTTTTGAGAGTGCCCCTTCGGAGTGACCACCTTTAGCCCATAGCAGTTCGCATATCGAGTATATATGGAATGAGCAGGTGACGATCTTGGAGCAGAGTATACCCGCGCTACTTGGCACGGTGACGGATCCGCCGGAATACTCGAGCATCCCTACCCCTACTCGACGGGGTTGAGTTCCTCCCACCCGGGGAGAATTGATGGGGCATCAGAGGTGATTTCCTTACACGGGTGGAGTGTATTTGTGTGTTATGGCTTGTATGAGATTGTAATTGTGTCATTTCTTTCATTTGGGCTCATTGTACGGCTTATATCAAGCCAATGGGCCATTTGTAATGTAGAGTCCATGGCTATGTTGCCATTAGTAGAGTCCATTAGGAGCTTATTCCATATTGGGTCTTAAGGCCATCATTATGGACCTTAATAGCCACTTAGGCCCAAATAGGCTTCTCTCTCTCATGGGCCACCAAGGGTGGAAGAGTCTAGCATGGTTAGTGGGCTTGTAACATGGCATTTGACCACACTTGGCCCAAGGGAGGCCCATGAAGGGGGCGCCCCCTTCTTTGGCTCTATTAGGCTAGTTAGGTGTGTATTAGGTGGAGTTTGAATGTAATTAGTCTAAGGTTGAATGGAGATGGTCAGGGTGGATTAAAAAATTGTATTTGGTGTGTTATTCACACCTCATCTCAGCCATTCAATCCCCAACCCTTGATCCAAGGGTCCATATTATATTTGATTGGAGTCATATATAATGTTGTATTTTCATGAGAAATTCAATGAAAAATTAGAAAATTTGTGAGTGTTCTTGAAGCTTGGTGCGCCCCTCTCTCCTCCCTTGGTGTTCTTCCTTCCCCAACCCCAGATCTAGAGTGGATTCTATCTCCTTCCTCCCCTCTCAACCTCCGGTGATCGTTTGTGCCGCCGCCGCCGCCGTTCGTGCCGCCTTCGAGCCGCCGTGGAATCGTCATCAAGTTTCTGTCCTGCTAGACAGAGGTGTGGTTCGAGAATTCCTGAAGCCAGGCACGAGTTCTGATCGATTTGAAATTTTGAGGGTTGGTTCCTATCTTCTAGCCCCTTCTCCACAAAAAAATCCAGGTTCAAAAGCCACCGTTTCATATTGTTTCCTCTTCATTCAACTCTCAATTTCAGATCTGTTCTGTCACTGTCTACAGTGATAGTAGCCTTGAGCTCTCCACCTTCGACCACCTTTTTGATTTTCTTTAGACCTCCCAATTTAACTGTGTGTTCTGTCCATCGTCCCCTACCACCACAATTTTTCTTAAATTTTTATCATCCTTCTACCTATTTTTCAAAATTCATGTTCTACTGGAACTACAGTACTTTCAGCCAGATCCCAGATCCGACCTTTATCCACTGAAAAAATCACAGAAAATCATAGATACATCCAAACATGTCCAAACTAATTTTGTCCTCTTCCCATCTCAATTTATAACAACTTTTATGAAGAACATATCTTCGAATTCGGACATCCACATCACGGTCAAAGGCCATCAACAGTCAAGTCCTCTGCAGGCCTGAGTCTTCGGTTACTGTACAACAGAAGATTGAAAATTCCATAAGTCAAGATCCGAGCAGATCCAGGCCAGATCTTTGGGCCTAGGTTGAAGAACTTCAAGGTAGCTTTCCAACGGCGCCAGTCTTGTGTCGATCCGACATCGGGGCTGATCGCAGCGCCCATTATCGCCGGAGCGCGCGCTGCAAAACAGCAGCAACCAGCCCGTGGACAGCAAACCCGACGGGTGCCGATCGGAGCCGCCCGACCTCCGGGCGACGTTCCAGCATGCCGCCAGCCCGGGGATCACCTCCACCAGTGTCCCCACCACAGTGGTGACACCGGGTCCCACACGGCCCCTCCGAACAGCACGTGGGCCCCACCGTCACTAGTTCGGGTGCTGCCGAAGCTACGCGGAAAGCCGCCCGTCAACCCGTATTCGGTCCTCCCGGGCCCCGTTGTGTCGCCCTTTACCTCCCTGCGTGGAGTGGGCATATTTCCATTGCTGTACTATTCATGTATTAACCGTCCCGGGAGCACGAGTTCGGCCGGGCCCGTCGTCCCCACGCCGAGTGCGTGGAGGTATCGTCTTCGCTCCTACACTTGGCATTTCGCTTATTTCATATATGCTTGTTTATGCCACTGCTAGAGAGCATATTTTAGGACCTAGCTTGCTATAATTTCATATCACCGCTGCTGCGAGAGAGTGAGCGAGACCGTCCCGTGACCCGATCCGGGCACGAAAGTGCGAGCCGACCACCCTAGCTCTTGCCGGTTTCTCAACCGTGCACGTCCGACGCTTCCCTCGTTAAGGGACGATCGCGAGCTTGTCGTGTCCGTGGTCCCGTCCCGCATCATGGACTCATGCCTATGGACCTATTGATGGAGCTGTTATATGCAAATTCAGCTCTGGGCAAAAGAAGATCCCAAGTGCCAGAATGTTCCCCTATAAGACATCTCAACAGATTGCCTAAGCTCCTATTGACGACCTCGATTTGCCCATCAGTTTGGGAATGATAGGTAGTGGAAAATTTCAGTTTGGTGCCAACTAGGTGCCAAAGTGTCTTCCAAAAATAGCTAGTGAACCGGACATCCCGGTCAGACATGATGGTTTGGGGGAGACCATGCAGACGCACGACTTCATCAAAGAACAAATGAGCTACTCTAGATGCATGAGATGTTTTGGAACATGCAATGAAGTGGGCCATCTTAGAGAACCTATCAACGACAACAAAGATGGAATCATGCTTGTGAGCAGTGCGTGGTAACCCAAGGATAAAATCCATGCTCACATCAACCCATGGTCGATCAGAGACGGGGAGAGGAGTGTAGAGACCAGTGTTCCAAACTGACGAACCTGGCTCTGATACCAAATCTGACGCGGCGACGACGTGGGAATGGATCGACGGCACTCCGGGACGCGAATAGGACGGGAACGGATAACTGCTATCTCACACAGCTCGGCCTCACGCCGGACGGTCTCACACCGGGCGACGCTCAATCCTCACAAAAGAGAAAAGAGAGAAGGGAGAAAACATAAAGACAAAGCACCTTCACAACTCTTTCATTCATATATGATTCATGCCATCTCGTAACACACCTTAGCCTCCTTATATAGGAAAGGCCTTATTACATGAATACCATATAACTTCCACTAATTTGATTTATACCCTAGCCTAACAAGACAAACCCACCAACCCACTAATGACTTTGTGGGTTTAACAAAATTAAAATACAAATAACTTTGACCAGCTTTGCCTAATAAAACAAAAGTGAATACATGTAGTAAAACATATATTTTACACACGTACAAATACTCAATACTCAAAGATATAAATACACACAAGTATATCTACTCAGTATGCCGGGTCTTCAATCGAGTCTCTGAGCCATAAGCTCGGTGCAGTCGGGGCGGTGCGGCGTCGGCTCCGAGTAGTGGGCCCGGTAGTGGACCCGGTGTCCCCACCAAAGAATCAAGTGGGAAATGAGAATATGACCTCATTATTTCATTATCATCATTTGCTTCTTTCTTTTCCCCTTCTTTTTTATTCATTCATCATTTTTATCACATTATTGACCTAAGCGCCCTGGCAGGTTTTCGTCGAAGCCAGCCCCCTCTTGCTTTTGCCCACGCGCCCTTGCGCGTTTTCACGTGGCGGGGTATCCGATTTTATCTGCGACGCCCTTTCGGGTTTTCACCGTAGCTGGGCTAGAGCCATTTTTGCCCTTACTCAGAATATTCGAGTAAGTCCGGCGAGGCACATCTATGTTAAGCCTCATTTTTTCTTCTTCTTTTTTTGTTGATCCATGGAATGAATCCAGAATGGATGAGGGTTGATGAGATTGTAGATAGTTTAATAGAATATCCCGCCCCCTTCAACTAAGCATGTGTATATGCACATGAACAAGCATGAACCGGCATGAAAGTATACACAAAAGGGGGTTAAATAGACATAGAAACATACCGTGATCGCCACCAAAGTCACAACAACGCCAAAGGAATGAAGAGATGGAGGAAATGACGTCGAGTACCTTGGAAAAAGATGAAGACTTGATCGCGCTTGACAAAGGGGTGCGGGGAATGATGTGGATTCAAACCTCCTCATCTTCTAGCCAGATAGAAGAAGAGGGCCTCACGTTCATATCATGCTCTCCTGCAAAACAAAGACAAAACACAAAGGCAAAACCCCATTAGATCATGAAGTGTAGTATCAATCCCGCAGTGATAAAATAGGTGTAGAAATTGAGGGCAAACTCACCGGGGGAGATTTTTAACCCTTGTGGAAGGGTGCAAAAGATAGGTGTATATGTTATGCATGCATGGGATTTGAAATCACGTAATTTGATTAAGAGAATAGAGAGAAATCGTTGATGTAAAATGGGGAAAAATGCATATGTAGCAGAAAATGCAGTGTTTTATGATGATTTATGATTTTGAGAGGGGGAGAACTAAGAATATAGACCACGAAATTAAGCCCAAAATGATGCAATGGAAAGCCAATACTTCCCTCTTCAAGCCAGGGTCGAAGCATTGAGTCGGCGGTGTAGCATGGCTTCGCCCCGAGTTGAAGAAGAGCCCCCCGTCGTGACTGCGAACTGGGCAGTTTATATAGAAAACAACATAAATCCCCAACTTTCCTCCACGAGTTTAAGAGATAGAGTCTACCAAATCCTGAGGTTTATAGATCAATCTCGAGATAATACAAAGGATAAGAGGTAGGAACAAGTGGAACTCAATTTGGATGAAGGATCTGGAAGATATGGCTTCTAGAAGGAGGCCCCGTCGCCCAAAAAGTAGAGTTAGCTGGCTCCGAGGTGGCCGAGCTGCGGGCCAAGGGTCCCACACAGTGATCGTTGTGTCTGCCGCCTGTTTGTGCCGGTCTGAAGGTCGTAACGCTGCACCGGGTGCGGAGGTAGTAGCGTTGCACCGGGTGGAGGACTTGGTAGGGTGTGCCGCTGAGAGGGCACAATGGCTGTGCCGTTGAAAGGGCCTTGGTGGCGTGCCGCTGGAGGACACGATGGGTGTGCCATTGGTGAGGCACGAGATAGTGTGCCGCTGGGGGCACTTTAGGAGTGTGCCGTTGAAGGCTTTTGAGAGTGTGCCGTTGGAAGGGGCACAGATAGTGTGTCGTTGAGGTGGTTATCATGGTGTGCCGCTGGAAGTGCACCTGGTAGTGTGCCGTTGAAGGCTTTGAGGGGTGTGCCGCTGGGGCACTTGCAGGGTGGTGTGCCGCTGAAGGGCACAGGGTGTGCCGTTGGAGGGCACAATGAATGTGCCGTTGGAGGGCATAATGAATGTGCCGTTGAAAAGGGCTTTGAGCTTTGCTTCAGGAACTGAGAACTGTGAATTTATTTGGGACATTCTTCACCGCCAAGGACCCGAAGTTGGATCCATAGCAGTATATAACTTCAGGAGGCTATCCTGTGTTTTCTTTATTATTTAATGCGCCCGTGCAAATGTAAGGGTTTGCCGGACGGTATTATTCTCCGGAGCCTTGGGTAGCCAGTTTCTCCGAGTCTTCTCTCTTTAGCTCTAACGCCAATGCAGGACCTAGGTAGGACGTATGGACGTATAATTTTAGATGTCCACATCGACCGTCGGAGAAGAGAGGGGAGAAAGAGAGAACGTGAGAGGGGAGGGGGAGAGAATGAGAGTGAGGAAGAGAGAGAGGGGGGGTTTATATATAGAAAATCTGAAAATTTTGAAAAATATAAAAAATATGAAAAAATACTCCCCACGATCCTCGAAAACGCACAACGCGCCAGTAACGTCCCGGAGTCGGAGAACGCAACGGTTCACCCTACAGGGGGTTTCGAAGGTCCGATAGATGAAAACATGCGTAAGCCACTAAAACTCACTCTGAGACCCACCAAAGCGATCTAAAACCCACGGATCCAAATTCGAACAATATCCGAAAAATTCGAGACGTTACATCAGGGGTGTACAAATCTCACCTTCACCTGGCCTCTACCTAGAAAAAGAGAGCAACAAGGGCATCACTTCGTTTGTGGAGTTTTTGTTAGCTTGCAAAGGCAAATAGCCGTACCAAGAGACTAAGCCCGAGAGCAGAGACACCTAAGTCTTGCCTCCGCCTGATCTTTCCCCGAAAGATGAAGACAATAAAGGCATCCCTTCATTCACCGAATTTTTACAAGTAAAAGAGCCAATTGGACAAACACAACAACCTTACGCAGCATAGAGAATGAGACAATATTGCCTAGTGAATCCGCTCCGACGGCACAAGATAGTGTCAGACACCATAAGGTAGGGACAAGAATCATGAAGCTGTTGAAAAGGCTCCTTGCAAGATTCAGTATATGAAAGATTTTTTCTCTAAGTGAAGAGACCTGACAAGTTATAATTGTTACTTTACAGTCCCCAGCATATTATGAAAGTTGCTTCATAGAGATGCAGTCAGTGACGGCAATTACTTCTATGAAGAAGATATGCTTCTGTCTTTCGCTAATCACAACAGGCAGTTGTATATGAGGGGGCAACTAAATGATCAGTCGTTGGGTAGGATTTTGGTTGATCCAGGGACATCGGTCAATATACTCTTTTACCTGATTTATTAGAAATACTATTTCAATCAAAATCTGATTATTAGATTTAAGTTTGATCAAGATTCGACCGTTAGATTTACTCTCGATCTAAAACTGATTATGATTCGATTGTTGGTTTTATTTTTGTTCTATAGGTTCGATCGCTAGATTTGCTCCCGATCTAAAGCTGATCAAGATCTTACTATTGGATTTGCTTCCGATCTAAAGCTCATCAAGCTTCGACCGTTGGATTTATTCCGAATCAAATTTGATCGTTGGATTTAAATTTGATCAAGATCCGAACGTTAGATTTACTTCTGATCTAAAGTCGATCAAGATACAATCGTTAGATTTGCTCTCGATCTAAATCTGACAGTTGATCTAAGTTTGATAAAGATCACACTGTTTAGATTTGATTCTGATTTAAATTTGATCAAGATCCGACTGTTTAATTTCCTCTTGATTAAAATCTGGATGGTGGGTTGATATTTTTATTATTTGTGATGGATAATATTTCATCACTAATCCGTCTCTATGTTTTGCGACGGATATCCCTACGTCCCTACGTCTCTAAAGTATAAAAATATTTGTGATATAATTTTATGTCATTAATTCATCTCCACTTTTTCGACGAGTATATTTTCTTGTCAATCTACTGTAAAATTCTATTCACTTTTTACAATTAAAAAATCCGTCTCTATGTATGATGGAAATATTTTGTCATAAATCAGTGACAAAATATGTCATAAATTTATGATAAAAATATTACGTCATTAATACATTTAAAAAAACACATATGTTATAATGTTACGAGGGATTTTTCTTCCATAGTTAATCTGTAGCTATTTTATGTTAAATTACATTACGTACAAAAAGAATCGACGGGAAGATTTTTTTATATGGACCGGACAAGATTTGGAGAGTTTATGATTAAATAATTGTATCGGGGTTTATTCCGAATTTTAATTTTTTATAAAAATTTATTCCTAAAAAACCCAAAAAGAAAATGCGACGTGGACAGGCGAACGAGTGGCGCATCCCTGGGCAGCCGCGCGGTGTCTTTCCCCCCTCCAGGCACCGGCGTGATTAGTCCACGTGGCTTCCCGTCTCTACCCTTTCTTTCGCAGCACAAAACCCAGACGCGGGTGGGGGCATTTCCGACATTTCCAATGCCAGCGAGATCTAAACTGGCTATTCTCGTTCGACTTCGTACGGCAAACTTCAAACCGAAGACGAAGAACACGGAAAGTGCAGCGTCGAGAGAGAAACCCAGAGCTCTCTCTCTCTCTCTCTCGATCCATCGCGTACCTGTTGATTGATGGTATCGATCCGTTGAAGCCTCTGGGTGTTCCCTATCTCCAACGGAATTGGCGAGTTCTTAGATTGGGAGAGGTGCCCGTGATCAGTAGAGGTGCCCGTGATCAGTAAGGATGAATAGCGGAGATCTTCTGAGTGTCCAGCCTTCAGAGCTTAAATTCCCCTGTAAGCTGCGGCCTTTTGCTCGTTTCTGGTGGCTTTGATCCGGTTTGACATCTGGGTATTTTCTCATTTTGTGTTCCGTGGGGTTCCCTGGATCTGATCGGGGGTGGGGGGGGGGGGGAGTGGGGACTTGGTGAATGGCGGGGGTTTCTTCTCCGTTTTCTGCTTGATTGTTCCCTCTGCAGCAATATCTGTGCCTTTTGTCTTTGATCTCCAAGCCCTTTCTCTCCTTCATGGGGGTGCTGTTTATCTAACGTGGTTAGTTGCTTATTTCGACTTGATCCCGTTATTTTGATTTATTTCATTGACATGTATTCTATTTTTTGCATGTGTTCTGAAAGTTGAGTTGAAGAGGCAGAGTTCGTGTTCTATGCAACTGACCAACAAGACAGACCAGTATGTTGCCTTCAAGGTGTTGCCTTTACCTCTAACCTGATTTCTTTTCCTTTTTTTCCCGGGGGGGGAGGGGAATTGGATGATAAGTACTGTTGTCATCCATGGACAACCAGTTAAGCTCGTAATATTCTCAGACATGATTCCTTATTTGGGTGTTTTACGCTGTTCCTAATAGAGCGTTTCTTTCTCAGGTCAAGACAACCAACCCCAAAAAATACTGTGTTCGTCCCAATACAGGAATAGTGTTGCCTGGGACGACATGTGACATCACAGGTGATTCGAACATGAGTCCCATTAGTAAAATTTTATGCAGATTGTTTCTTGGATTTTAGGTATTCTTTATTCATTTTGGCCTTCCATTCCTCTGAGATCTTAGTTACAATGCAAGCTCAAAAGGAAGCTCCACCTGATTTCCAATGCAAAGACAAGTTCCTCATCCAGAGTTGCGTTGCAGAAAGCGGTGCAACATCAAAGGACATAACATCCGAAATGGTTAGCAGTTTTGAATCGAATTGTCTTTCTTTCATTATGCCTAGTCTGACATGATATGGACTTTCAGTTTAATAAAGCCCCTGGAAAAGTTGTTGAGGAGTTCAAGATGCGGGTTGTCTATCTTCCTGCTAATCCACCCTCACCAGTTCCGGAGGAACCTGAAGAAGGATCATCTCCAAGGTCTTCTATGTTAGAAAATGGGACCCAAAGTTCATCTGTGTTTGATGCTGTAAGTACTGTTAATTGTTTGGTACATGTAGCTGAACTGTCTTCTGCACTTTGCCCTCTCCAATTGATATCAATTCTTATCTTTAATTTGCAGCTGTCAAGATCCACTGAGGACCCATTCAAAGAGAGAGATTCAGAGGTAAACCCCAAAAATTTAATACTTCTATGTCTTTTCAGCACTGCAGGCTTCATGAAATATGTTTGGTCAATAAGTTCGTTTAAATTACATGATGTGATAATACTAGAGAACTTGCGTTATTGAAAATTTTATTTTGTTCCCTCCATCCCACGAAGATAATGTTATTTTCATATGTTACCTTATTCAATGAAATGTAATATTTTTATCAAAACAATCGTAAGTATATCAAAGGCAACAATTCATATCTATGAGTGTATCTTCCTTATACACGAAAAGGGCTGTAGATAGGAAGGCAATCAATTTGAGGTGTTCCTAATTTTATCATGACTGTCATTCCCTGTTCCCATTATGATTTGTTTTACATGCTTCGATTTGGTTCGCTTGTCCTTTTTTGCCTTTTCATTGGTAATTATCCTTTGTTATAGCATCTTCCTTATGCACATTAAAACTGTAGAAAAGAACACGACAAACTACATATTTTCGTATTTTATCATGACTGCTGTTGTCCCTGTTTCCATTCTAATTTATCTCACATTTTTTTATTCATGTCCAACTAAATGCAAAAGGGATTGCAATCAGGCTGGACTTCCATCAACAGAACTTTGACAGACCATGGTGGAGGAGCATCCCACTTAATCTTTAGGGTGAATGATGCTGTATAGCATCGAATACTAGCCATCGTTCCTAAATGAATGGCCATGTTTAATAAACTAAGTGGCAATGAGATTGGTTAATCTACTTTTGATGATGATGACGACGTGTTACAATCACTTTGAACAAACTTTGTTATTCTTCTGTCACCAATTGCTTTAGCTTGTCTATGTGGTCCTAAATCTAAGGGTGCGTTTGGGAACTTCTTATGAAGTACTTCACATAGAACTACCTTCTAAGAGAAGTGGTTTCAAGTAGGAGTGCTTCTTAGCTTAGACGTGAAAGAGTTTGGACATGCAAAATATAAACATTAGTCGGAAGTGCTTCTCCCAAAATTTGACCAAAATACCCCATCCTAATTGATTGACAAAAATATATAATTATAAAGTATAATGTTTCTGACATATATGTAGAACTTCATGAGAATAAACTAAAGCACACTATAAAATAGAAAAGAGAATAATTATTCATAAAATTTGACATTACAGCTATAATAAATTAGATGATCTTTTGAATGGATTTTACATTGAAGATGCTGTAGATGATGTAGATTAATGGAGAAGGGAGTAAAAATAGAAATTTTGTTTGAGAGGAAGGTCTTGTTCGCTGCATTAGTTGCACAGCAGAATGGGCAAGGTTGATCTTCCATAAATTTTCTCCTTCTAGCTGGAGGAGAAAATCATTTCATATGGAAGGAGAAAATTTCTCCTTCTCTGAGGAGTGGGTTTTCTCCTCCTAGGAGGAGAAGTTAAAATAAGAAAGCTGCCAAACAAGTCTTATTTTTAAAGAAGTACTCATTTGTGAAGTAAAAGTCATTTAAAAGGACATCTCATTGAGATTCCCAAACACACCCTTAGTCAATTCTGTATTTAGTAACCACTCGTGATATTGATGATTAAGTTCAATATATGGAGTGTGGTCTTAGAGCCCTTAATGCTTCTTCCATTTGAGGACTATTATTCCTCATCACCTTCTTGATCTCTTCTATTTCTTGTTCAGAAGGTGGAGATTTAGTATGATTCAGGGTGAGGGCTTCGAGTAGGTTTCCCTGTTGATCAGTGAATGTGATGCAGTGCTGCCTTAGGAGATGGACATGCTCAGGTGATCAAAGTCCAACACTCACTGATGTTGCAGGAGATACGTAAAAATAGTTGGACACACATGTGGATCATGCTTTCTAGCTGGGTTGAAAGATTATCACTTATGATCTAAAGTTAAAGTTTCATGAGAGCATGCCAAGAATTTTCATAAAGATGAGGATCACCATCCTATCTGGGAGTCGTATTTTCGGGTCCATCAAAATAGAAAAACCAGCATAACTTAGAGCTGCTGTATGGGAACTAAAAGATCTGAGGGGACCATAGAGCAGTAAATCCTGTATACCAATCCAGTGAGCAGCACACTATCTTCTAGGCTTCTACATAGAAAAACCAGGGGTTTCGTAACCTTTCTCCTTTATCTGCACAGAGGTCACAAAAACTTCTATGACTGTTGAATAGCACATAAGGTGTGTGATCTATGTGAAGGACACATCCCTATAAGTTTGCTTTATTCAGGGGTTTAGAGGTATTGGTGAACTGTAATTTTCTTTCTTTTGGGAAAATTACCCCTATACCCCTAAAATCTTACTAAATTACTGCTATACCCCTACCTTTATCATATTTACCGTAATACCCCTGAAGTCCTTAATAGAAGATCCATTGTGCTCCTATCCTCCCCTATCCTTAAAACAGAAAATTACCCCTATACCCCTACGAAGGGGCACAATGGCTATTTTCTTAAGGATTTCAGGGGTATTACGGTAAATATGACAAAGGTAGGGATATAGGGGTAATTTTGAATGATTTCAGGGGTATAGGGGTAATTTTTCCTTTTCTCTATGTGAAGGACAATTCCCTACATATACTAGTGGATTTACGATGAGGATCAATGCAGCCAGTAGCAAAGTTTCACCTGATAAGAAAGCATGCCAGGCATTGGCTTTGACATCTTGAATTGAGAATGATCTTGCAAGCACTTAATAAGAGAATAATGGAAGGTAACGGCTGCCGATGTCATGATGGCAGATTTACCATGAAGATCGTCTGTTTAACAGGGATGGAAAGCATTAAAAGACACTAGCAGAAATAATGCCTGTGAAATGTCTAAATGAGAAACAGGAGGGTCAGGAAGCTGATGCATGTTGCCATTTTCCCTATTTTTGGGTAGGAGGAGGTGGAGGATTGGAAGGAACAACACAACTGTAGGTAGAGGCACAAGAGAGACACAGAAGGTCATATTTTTAACTTATTACTCACCATGATGTGATTTTTTTCACATGCCCTTAGTTCAATGAGAAAACCTTCTTAACCATCTTCTAAATGTCACTTATGTCTCAAACAAAGTAACATGACTGAGACCAACTGAGGTCAAGTCCAATGCAATCATATTCTTGGTTAACACCTGATGATTTGGATCTTTCAAGATGTGACAACTGGCTTCAAAAAAGAAAAAAGAAAGGAAAAGGAAACAAAAAGAAGATGTGACAATGGAGCATGATTATGGTCCCATCACTATCACTAATGACACCCACCCACTCAAAGAAAATGCTGCAACATACTTGGTCAAAATGATGGGAACTGTTACCCCCTTTTTAAGTGGAAATTTCTAAATTATACAACTTTCTGTTTCCAAAGCTAAATTGGTATGGCATTGCTGCAATTCTGATTTGGTAATCTTCAGGGATGAATTCAGACATCCGTCCACCATTATCAGGAGCTGCATTAAAAACATCCAGGATTGGCGTTTCTCTGTTTTCAAGTCCACTGTACAACAGTCTTTCCTACCGTACAAATTGGGAGGGTGGAAAAGATTGATCCTGTAGTCTGTTCCTAAACTATTGGAGGCCTTCGCCTATGCAGGAGAGGGGACTGTTTCTTTTCCATGTCAAGATTCTACCATCTTGGTAGAGTCTAGGGATGTTTTTAGCTTCTCTGCATCCTTCCTTTGCTTGTTTATCTTTGCTTGTTTATTCTTAATGAATTGTGGCCTCTTTTGGTCACCTTCCAAAAAAACGGAATACATTGTGCAAGTCATTCCCTTCTTGAGCAATCCATTTGATTCATATTGTTGTCTGCTCTTTAGAAGCTCAAAAAGTGTTTTTCAGAAGCTTATTGCAGATGATGTTCCATTTATCCTGATCTTGTGATATTTTTGTTTTTTCTATAGTTTTATAGTTTTATCTGGTATGGCTAATGTGAAACATCTCTCAGGCATCATCCATAATTTCAAAGTTGACAGAGGAGAAAACTTATGCAATTCAGCAAAATAAAAAACTTCGGCAAGAGATGGTATGAATACTATCTTCCTTTGGTTCTAAATCCACACAATTATAATGTACTTCTTCTACACTCTTTTTTGGAAAGTGCTTGTTCTACACTCAAAGTCAACTATTTTGAAAACTTCTGCTTTCTTTGCATAATCTTGGAGTTGGATTTTAGCTGTAGCAACATGTTTGATAGGTAGTTGTCGGTGCCAGCTAATGTTTTTTTTTGGAAAGTGGATGGTTCCATGAATATATAACTGAAAATAAGAAGAGAATGTACATGTATAGAAGTGAAGCACACAGACCCCCCCCCCCCCCCCCATACAAAAGCACACCTACCTTGTGTGTCCAGGCCCATTCCCCGACAGAGCAAAAAAGGGAGAGGAGGAAGCTCCATTACGAAGCAGTCTAGCCCATTCTCTAACTCTGTCTGCCGCTAAAAGAGCCACCCTTTCTGGGATGAGAGCTTCTTTTCTGAAGATTTTTCTATTCCTTTCCCTCCCAAATTGCCCAGATAGTGGCATGAAGAACAAGTCACCACACCTGTCGGTCCTCCTTATGCACCTGGGCATTGCCTCACATGGAAATGAGACTTTCCACTGAGTGAACACTAGGAGGGGTTCGCTCGAACTTGCAAAGCAGTAGCTGCCACACCTCTTGCATAAAAACACACCCTATGAAGAGGTGCTGTGTTACTGCTGAACCTAATTTTGATGATGCGTGTCTTTCATCCAGGAATTAGTAGTTCACTGTGTCTTTCATCATCTATGAATGTTATTCATATTTTGCATTTACAAATTTTATATTACTTGGGCACTGAATAATCCTATGGAAACACAGTGATTTTCAAGTCACCTTGTCTACTGCCCTTAACTGATAAAATGTTAAAGGTCACCATGAGAGAATAGAGAGGGAAAGAAAGGTTCACAAACTAATCAATTTACAGGCTCATATAATCAATGATTAATCCCAACTGTTCCCCACCCATTCAATGCATTGATCCTTTTCAAGGATCCAGTGAACCAGTGTTCATGATGCCCATAGGTAAAATCTTTGATGCTCCATGAAAGAGAAAGAATCCACAATAATGCCTTGATCCTATTCAATGATCCAGTGAACCACTGTTTATCATGCCCGTGGGTAGAATTTTTGATGCTCCATGAAAGAGAAAGAATCCACAATAATGCCTTTATCCTATTCAATGATCCAGTGAATGACTGTTTATCATGCCCGTGGGTAGAATTTTTGATGCTCCATGAAATAGAAAGAATCCACAATAGGGCCTTGATGAGGCAACTGTTAGAACTGCAACTGAGGACCCCGAGTGGGTCGAATGGCAAAAGACCTTGCCTCATGGTGCGAAGGTCCTGAGTTCGACTCTCAAGAGGGGTGGGGGGCTTACCTGGCTCACATTTAATCCTCAGGGATGTGACCCCAGGGTTTGCTAGGCTTTCTAGCTTCCCCGTCACCATTTATACCTACCGGAAAAAAAAACTGTCGGAACTGCAACTTGATCTAGTGACTTCCTCCTAGTTGAATTTGGGAGGTCAGCAGGTGAGCACCATCATTTAGTGATCAATCATGGATTCATGGGTTTTCCTTTGTTGAGAGGATGTCTTCTAACATCACCTTGTAGAATGAAAGGCAGATCAACACTTGACAGATAATAGCAAAAGTATCGAAACAACAATCCAACCTAATTTACCTTGTCATAAAAATAGCTCCAAACATGGATTGGCAAATTAAGGAGATCGTATAATAAGACTTACACAACAAGAGGCTGAAAAATGTATACTGTGTTTGGATACTTAAGGATCCTATACTTCCAGCTCCATCCACGAAAAATAAAGTTCATGGATCAGAGACGAAGTCTATAAAAGGTGCAAAATGTCCAAATGTAACTACTAAATCCTTTGTTTTTAGAAAGCCTCAAACTTTCTTTATAGCAAGGTTGGCCGGCTTGGCGGACTGGTTCGACTTGATCTGGCCCAGATATGGGTTGGACTGGGCTGACTCGGTCTGTTCCAGCCCGACTCTGTCTGTCCCGGCCCAACTCGGTCTGACTTGTGCTGATTTGACGGACTCAGTCCAGCCCAGATAGGGTATGTCTCATACGAGTCAGCCCAAGTTGGGCTGATGCGGCAAACCATGCTTTACAATAGACTTGTAAGTGTTTGTTTCCAGCCTGCTATGTAGGAATAGGATTATTAACTTTGGGAAATGATCAAATAGGGACATCCGTACTGTAATTACAGTGAGAACGCCTCCCTTTAGCCCCATTTCGTAGAGTTTTTTTTTCTTATTTTTTTTTGGATTAGTAACCACTATTCACCTCCGTTTTTACTTTTTTTTTTCTTGCCGTGCACCCTAAGTAAAGGAGGTGACTTGGCCTCCACTCCAAGTTAGGGGACCTTGGGCCCCACCCCAAAAATAATAATAATAAATAAATAAACAACACACCTAAATTTGATCAAAGGGGAGCGTTCGCAATGTAATTAGAGTGCGTACGTCCCTACTTGATCATTTCCCATTATCTTTTTGGGTATATAAATTCACCTAATGTTACTAAATGTTCTCTGACCAGTTATGGTTTGTTGAATGCTCCCAACCAAAGATGGTTCAGGAGCACCTTCAGTTGGGTTAATTGCACTTTAACAAATCCAAAGATAAAGGTGACTGCATTTGTCTAAAAAAATGTTATGCATGTAAATGAGCACCAGAGGTTGAAATTTTAGATCATAAAATAGTACTTATTGGAGGACAGAGGGTCCCCTTTATTGCTTCAAGAAAGGGGGATTAGGATGAAAAGGAATGATCTGGAAGTAGTCAACACATGCAGTTGCCATAAACTGATAATTGACATTCCCTAGAGAACTAGATAATCTTTAGGCCCCGCTTTGTTTTGGGATTAAAGATATCCCGATTAAATTTAAGTAGATTTACTTTATCCACTTTTATGCTTTTTTGCTTTGGCATGGCACTGGATTAAATTATCTCACCTGTGGAGGTGGGATAGGTTAATCCGACTTAAGTAAGATAAAGTTATTTTTAAGCAGGTTATCTAAATCTTCTCCCGCCAAAGCAAAATGACTTAAGTTTGGGTTAAAATGGGGATACTCTTGGGATAAGTCCCAAACAAAGCGGAGCTAGAAGATAAAGAGAAGGTGATACTTCTACAAGAGCTAGAGGCAAGAGATAGATGTTTTTTCTCCTTTATTCTCAAGGGGATCCCCAAAATTCTAAAAAATGGGTGTCAGACATTGTGTATAGTTGGGAAATAAATCATCTGTTGAACAAACTTGATATGCCTTAATGGAGACAGCTGTTAGGTTTTTCATCTCTTGCTAGTTGCTTATAATTGCATTCTGTATCATCACCACTTGTTAATACCACTGTTAAAGTGGGCAATGACACTTGGAGATTGACAGTTAGAATTTTTGCAGTGTATGTCTTATGAGAGACTGGTTGAGTGCCTTGTGACTGCCTGATAAGTGTACCCTAACCCAATCTTAGTGAACCATAAAATTGTTTGGATATATGAATGGAACTCATCAGATGTATCTGTAGTTGAATATTTATCATCATCACCATCGTAAGTCTTATTCCATGTTTGTTGTTTCTGATAGATTCAGTGAAACATCAAATGCATAACAAAGTCTCTGACCAGCTGCACTGCATGATCTAGGCATTCTAAAAGTCTAAAGTGTAGCTAAGTACCTATGAAATGCAATATAGAATTGAAGAGGGTTCGCCAAAAGTTATACGAGACCCTTGAATGAGTCAAAATTACCTTTTTTTTCGTTTAGAGGTTTAGGCTTATGCAACCAGGGAGCTATCTTCTAGAATTTCCCCTGGCTTTCAAAGATCCGATAAAAAGGGTAGAGGCAAGTTTGGTATGGGGATAAATGACTCCTTCAACCCCTTGCTTGACGGCAACCAACCAGTCAGCAAATGGAAATCAAGGTCCTACTTTATGTTTGGAAAGAGTCTATGTGGCTGCTTCTCATTACTGCATTCATAAAGTAATGAAGCATCAATGGTGAGTATGAACAGAATCAGTTGTGAAATAATTCACTTGAATGCAACGTAGTATGTATGTTTACTGTCCCTCATGGCCAGCTAGTTTGGTGTCACTTGATGTGAATGTGAGTTTGCATTTATCATGCACTTGCCTGCCTCTAAATCAACAGTCCACCATGTGCGGGCAGGAACTTTGCCACCTCTATTGTCCCCTCCCTTGCCGAAATTATATCTTCGTTGGACCCACCACATCATCTTGTTATAGTGGACAGTGCAGACTAGACACCTGCGTTATTGGTGCCCACTCAATTGTACTAACAAAGCTTAATTGACTTTCTTTTTAGTAATTCTATGACTTCAGATGGGATAACAAAAATCATGACTGTGAAGCCATAAGTTTACACATGAATACTGGGCTAACAGAACTCTTGATGGCTTCACAAGATTGTGCCATTAGCAAGTCTATGACACTCAAAAAGAAAAAGGAAAATAGGCTGGCTTAATTGTTGACCTGTTAATGCCTATACATGCTGGATCTCAAATAGTTGAGTTCATGACGATTTTTCTTCTTTACAGAACAAGGTTCCCCTTCAGTTTCATTTTCTCTTCCCGATATAAAAAGTTGAAACACAGCGGGAAAAATAAACTTGAGACGGATGGTTCGGTGATGCATGGTTTTTGGTTTTCTGAGGGATAACCTCCATGACAAATTTACATAAGAAAGGTGTCAAAATATGTAATGTCTCTCAAAGACATGATATGATGGTTGAGAGTGTTTAACTTAGGAAATGTGAAGTGGAAGGCATCCAAATCCCCCTTGTATGACGGTGTGCTGGCCCACATCCCAATATCAAATGATCCAATGGACCTGGGGAGAAAGTGGCAGCATATAACAGAGTACTTGTAACTAAAGAGGAAAAATAGTGTGTTGGAAAGTTATATGGCGTCGGAATAAGGTCCGCCACCTGCATCCTGACACAGTTAGTTAACATGAGGAATATGTCAGTACTAAAAGAAGCGTGAACACACTCTCTCTGAGATCTTAAACTTTCGAAGAGCTTATTGTCATTGCATCTTGATTCTGTGTGATGAAGTGTAAGACAACATCGAACTTCACCAAGAGTTCTTCCATGTCCAACATGGCACGGGCCCAACACGTGCCTCAACTGCCCCCTTTCCCCTATTTTAATCATGCTTTTGACATCAAACTCTTGTTTCTTCTTTGGGTTGTTTGTGTTAAACAGGAGTTGCTAAGAAAAGAGAGCAGCAGAAGTGGAGGTGGTGGCTTCTCTGTCATGGTTGTGGTGCTGATGGGTCTTCTGGGCATCCTGGTTGGGTATCTTATTAAGAAGACGTGAGAATGTGGCTGGCCCATACATTACAAAAAAAAAAAAAACAAAAACTGATCAAGTCCCCATGCCCGAGTATGCCTTGCATGGTTTCTGGTTTTCTTTTCCCTCTTTCTTTTCACCTGGTTCGTATAACTTGTCTTTATTCTTCTCTCTCCCCAGGACCGTCGGTCTTTGGTTTGTGTAATAGTAATGAACTATGTATTGTTCCTGCCTGTGTCTGCATTCCCTCCCTCCCTCCCTCTATTCTTTCTTTTATTTTCAATTTTTTGTTCTCTTCTTACTGTTCTCCCAGTCTCTTCCTTTTGTATTCTTCTACTCTGATGAAATAAAAAATTTGTCTGTCTTGTGCAAATTTAAACAAGAGGGAAAGAGAACAAAGAAGTGGATCCTCCAGATATAGCAAACTGCATCACCACTAAAAAAAGAGTTTCACGACTAAGCAGATGGATATGTTTGGGGTTCCCAAGTGATCATGTGTTCGTGTTTTGCAAACTGCACCTTTCAAGCCTTGTGTCACGCTGCTTCTCCCCCATCACTGCCACTGTTCAAGTGGGTACCAGGAGGAACTGCTGCTCGTCCTCCACCACCCACACGCTGGTGAGAACCAGGCCTGCCGCTACCGCCGCAAGCAGCGCCGTGGCCCCGACGGTCCAAACCTTCTTTCTCCCTTGGGCGGGGTGGCTTTCTTCGTTTCCTCTGATGTCTCCCTCCACGACATTGGGGGCGATGGCCTCTGTGGGTTGTCCCTCTGCTGGTGAGGGTTTCACGTAGGGAAGCTCCATCCATTCCTCGTCATCTCCTGCGTCGAAGCAGGAGGAAGTGCACGAGCACAGGGAAACACTGTCGAGGGTCTGCTCGAAGGGAGATGTCCCGAACAAGGCCCACTTGTGGTAGGCGTCCTCGAGGAAGGACAGATGGTCGGCCATGTGGTGGAGATGCTCCGGCTTACTGTCCCCGGGGTGGGACTCCATCTCCAACGAGAACAGGTTCTTGAGGAACTCGAATCTGCGGACTACGTTACTGTGGAGCGACGCGGCCGTGGTGGTGGCCGCAGCTCCCTCTGCCTGCCCCGCTGCCTCGCCATCTGTAATTGGAGGAGGCGACGAGTGGAACATCTGGGTGAGATCAAACTCAAGTTCCTTGAGTTTCCTGGGCATGATGGCATCGTATGGGGCCGCCATTGCCGTCTCCCTCCTGCTTTACTTCAGCGACTGGAAGATACGTTAATTAGAAGCGAGAGGGACGGTTGTGTAGCGTTGTTTGGGAGGGTGGGGGGGGGGGGGGGGGAGAGGTTAATGGAGGAGGCGCCGGTTCCTCCACTTACTTCCCTTCACCCCCCTTCCTTTTCGCCATCGCTCCGGAGAGGCGATAACTACCCGGCCGGCAAGTGACGTTTCGACTCGTTTCGCACGTCGTGAGCTCGTTGAACATGCCTCACTGGGTACGTACTACCCATGCAGCTGCTCCTGGAGCTGACGGCAACCGCTGCTAAACAGCAGTAGATTTGCACCGGGGCTCTTCCCTGGCCTGGTTGAAGTCGTCCGCCAACCACGCGCCATTCCCACGCGACCCCCTCGACGACGGCAGGGGACATCATATATTGCACACCCGGCGACAGGGTGCTCAAAAAAGAAGCTGCCATCGCTGTTCCATAATAATGTTGTACGCGAACCCTCCCACGGCCCTCCCTCCCCTACCTGCAGCAGGAGCTGCGCGTGGCATTTCAGAGGACGACCTTTAGTGGAGGTCCTCGTACGTAGCGGTGGATGGCGGGCCCAGAAATTAATCATGGTGCCTGCGGCGCAGAGACGACGGGGGCCGATGCTGATGGAGCCTGGTGAGGTAGACCCGTGGGAGTAGCCGGTGTTCGTGGAGGGGCACACTGCATGTGACGGAGACGGCGGCGAGGTGGAACACTGCATGTTCGCGGGGCTTCACTCCGGTCACCATCACTTCTTCAGGATTCGAGTTGTCTTGGAGGACAACTCACGTGGCCGCGCGTGCACTTGCATGGATATTATAGAGTGCCGAAGGGTTGTATCTCTGCCCCTCAAGATCCCCGGGGAATGGTGAGATTATGGGGGTACACATGTTTTGGATTTTTTTTTCTTGAGCAACGAAATGATAATAATGAAAGTGAAATATATTTTCTGAAATAAAAATATTGACACTATCTATTGGAAAGAAGAACAAACACATATAAATGGCTAGATCTTTCAAATAGAAGCATGCATTTACATTCTAACACAGTGACACACTCGGGAAGAGAGAGAGAGAGAGAGAGAGAGAGAGATGAAAAATCTTCGTCACGTCTTCACACTCTTTTTTTTCCATGGAGCGGTAAGAAAATAGACTGTGAAGAAAGGAGAATATTTTGAGAATACTTTCGAACTAATATCTTCAGTTGAGAAAATAAAACTAGGGGTAAAGCCTTCAGGGTTGCAAATCGCCTCATATATATATATATCTTATGTTGCATAAAAACATTAATTTATAGTTTTAATTGTCGGATTTCTTGAAAGATTAGTTGGCTAGTGAAAAGTTAGGCCCGAGAGAGAAGGCTGTAGGGAGGAAGTAAATTGTGGCAAGAACATGGAACATCTGGACTGATTAGTTAATTAAATAGTCACAGTTAGATTAGTCAAAGATCCAGAAGCGTGGGAGCATCACTTCTAACCTCATTTTGGTAGCAGGTTATCACGGGTTTAACTCGGGTTAACTCGATTTTAACTCTTATTGTTATTTAATCAGATTAAAAGTGGAGTAAATCAAGGGTTAACTTTAGATCACCTGTCCCACCTCAAGAGGTGAGTTAGTTATTTTTGTTATGAAAACAAAAGTGGGTTTAATGGGATATATATATGGATATTGACCCACTTAACTTAATCCAGATTATCATAACTACTTACTACCAAAGTGGAGCCTAGAGGACATGGCCGGCTAACCCTAACTTGTATTGCTGCCATATCCATCTTGATATCAGATATGAAAGAGTAATACTTAGTGCACACCCAGGCTATTGTCACCCAAAGTGTGCACCAAACAAACTCGAAAATTTTTAATCTTTTTGTGCCATGGGACCCAAGTCACCATAATTTGTGGTGTAAGACACACCCCCATCTGATGGCCCAAAAAAAATCTAAAAAAATAAAATTTAATAAATAGTGTTGGGCTCAATTTACCTTGAATCGGCCCCTTTTGCTTTAGATTTTTTTGGACCGTTAGATAGGGTTGTGTCTTACACCACAAGTTAGGGTGACTTCGGCCACATGTCATAAAAAAATTAAAAAAATTAAGTTTACTTGGTACACACCAGGGGTGTGAAATTAGGCTCGGGTGTGTACTGAGCATTACTCGATAATAAAATAATGATAAGTGGCTATAGGAAGACCCTAAGTGCATATACTTCCTTACTGGCCTAGTTGTGTGTGAGGATATTGAGGAGGGAAAAAATCGCCAGGCCCAGCATGGCCTAGTAACGCCAGGTCCAAAGTGACCCATTATTGCTAGGCCCAGTATGACCATTACCAACTACCCCAGTCTTGGAAAGTTGTCCAATTGAGGTCCACTGGGGACTGGCCGGCCCGCAAGCTCAATCTCCCTGGACCTGCATCTCGGACGTCATGAAATCCGCCAACAGGTGAACGTTGAGACCTGAGTTACACGAGGTATCCCCGACGAGCGTCGAATCTCACTCACGCTGTCGAGATGTCAGTCACGATGTCCTTTCTCAGAGAACCGACAAATGAGCAGCAGATGATTCCCACGATCGAGCAGATCATTCCTCCACTAATCACGCTCTCGCTAAATTAAGAAAGAGACGACGCCAAGGCAAATGATATAAATAGGGTCCTAGACGGACCTACACAGGGACATGATGATACACACACGCATTGCGACACCCTACCACTCATTTATAGACGTCCACATAGTCATACTCTTGCCTCTGGAGAGATATAGAGAGAATTTCATTATCTCCAAGCTCCCAGACTCGTGTTCGAGCACTCGGTGTTCTTCCGAGCACTCTCTCTACCTCTAGAACTCTTGTCTTCTTCTCTCTCTACTCTTTAATTTTCTTTCACGTATATTTTTGACTTAAGCATCGGAGAGTTCTCTCTTGGGATCACACCTAGGACTCCTTATGACATGCTGCTTAGTGCTTGCAAGTTTTCTCAGGGTGGCTGGACACTTTTCCCCTCCATATAAATCTCAAAGGTGCAGTGCGAGGCCTAAGGTAATACTTTTCTACCTCTATAGGTACTATAAAGCTCGGTAGACAGTCTATACAATGATTGGACTTCATCGAATAAACTAACACCATATGGTAGGCAGGCAAGATTCATTACCTACTTCTACGTAGGAATGAAATTTAAAAATCAGTAATCAAATGATATCATGGACTAAGAGACTATGAAATTTTAAACTTCTACAGGTGGAATCAAATTTAAATACTATTATGCTAAAAGCATGATTAGATGTCATGTAAGAAAGTTGGAAATATGATATCTGAGGAGGGAAAAATCGTTAGGTCCAAGAAGGCCCAACAAGGATCGGCCTACTACTTACCGTGTCAAGACCCAACACAGTCTGGCCCAAGATCCAAGTTCATACTTTGCGCACGTCCTTCTCCCACATCCCATGTGGTGCGCATTCAGGTAGTCATTATCGCAATAATGGCGGGATTAATCCCGGTGGTTAGTGGGCGACAGATTATTACCCACATCCCTACATTACCCACATGACAAGAATCTAGGGAGATTTCGCCCCTCATCCCCTGCGAGACTAGCGGGTGAGTAATTGATGACTCCACGATCGAACAACCATAACTCCATTACGTACCACAACCCCATTAAGTCAAGAAACGAAACTGTTACGACCCAAGATCCGGATACCGGGAAGGACCCGATACCATTCGAATCCTGACCCGCCGCCCACGAACCAGAGGGCTCAGAAGGGCTAAAAGGAGTGTGGAGGTACAAGGAAATAGAAAATAAAGTAGGATAATTCAACAAATAACATAAATAAATAAGTAACTACAACAGAGTCTAGTCTAACAAAAGTACAGTCTAGGACAGAGAAACGTATCCAACACTGAGTGAACACTCGGCCCGATGAGCTGGCGCTAAAAATCTCAGCACAGCACCCTCGAACCTCAAGGAAGAACCGCCGCACCTGAAAAGCAGGGGTGAGCCTCCTATCACTGGCTCAGTAGGGGTCCCGCGGAACCCCAACTGAAAACAACGGTGGTAACGGAAAGTAGCAACAACAGCAGGAACAGTAAATCTGTGGCCAGTAAAAACTCGACACTATAACTACTCCTACTATACCGGTAAACACGCCCCGATCGCACAGTCGGGGGACTACTGAACTAACGGAAAAACCTCTGGCTACGCTACCAGAGAACACACCACGAGTCGTGGAGGCCCGTCTCACAGGCACAGGCCCAACCCAAGACCACGCAGTTTGGGTAGACATGATCACGACCTCGCTGCCGTGAACCCTACACCGTCTAGGAAAAACCCTCGGTGACGCTCACCGAAAACCCTAGACCTCTACCTCGGGAAGCCACTCGGAACAATGAGTAAAACCACGTCTCGCAGACGTGAAACGGAACTCAAGTCATAAAACCTCATGTCACGTGACGGGAGTACCTGCCCACTAGAAGTAAGGGCACCGGATGCGTCCATTGACGACTTAGTCCGAAGCCTCAGGTGTCTCCCTGCGACGCCCAGGCGGAGATAGAGACACTGTACAATAACCAGGAACACAAAACAAGGACTAACATGCAGGGGTCGCGCTCGTCATCGTGAGTCCGACGCTCCCAGCCACGTGTACACACATAGACCATGCGCCCTAGGTCTGACCCTCTAGCTGATTCTTCCCCCAAAGCCCGGACTCAGGCTGCCCGTGCGGGCCCTACGGTAACCAGCCTAAAAACCGTCTCTTCGGGTCACGCTCTCCACCACTCCCAGGTGGGTTTGCACACGCGTGCGCAGGAAAGTTACGACTAGTGGGGGCTCACAAAATGTGGATACTGAAAATCACACACGCACCCATCGCGAGTAACACGGAGTAACAGGTAGCTCGAGGCCACCAGACTAGGGCTGTCAATGGGCCTGGCCGGCCCGACAGGCCCGCGGGTTTGGCCCGATTTCGGGCCGGACCGCAAGGTCTTTTTCGGCCCGCGGGTTTTTAGTCGGGCCTAAAAGCCCGGCCCGACTAGACTCGCGGGCCGGGCTCGGGCTTTGAGTTCGGCCCGCGGGTCGGCCCGGCCCGATCCCTTTTTTTATTCTCACTTCAAATTTTTAAAACTATTTAGTCAAACTTATGTTATTTTACTTAATTAGAAATTTTAAAATTCTCTTTTCACACAAATTATGTAATTAATATTAAAATTTTAATTTATTTAGTGAGATTATAAGTTTTATAGTATTAAATCTATTATTTTTCATTATTTTTATTATTTTATTTAAGTAGTCGGGCCGGGCCGGGCCTTAATCGGGCTTTGAATTTTTTACATAATGTCGGGCCCGACCCGGCCCGGCCCGACATAGGTCGGGCTCGGGCCTTACTCTTGATAAGTCGGGCCCGGGCCGGGCCGACCATAGCCCGGCCCGGGCCCGGCCCATTGACAGCCCTACACCAGACTATGGACAGCCCACTAGACCTACTAAACCCAACGGTCCTTGAGTCACGAGACTCGGGTCAAGACCGTCACATGTGACGGCACAATGTCGTCAATCAGGCCTAATCCCTAGGTCTGAAACCACGGTAACATGATTCCCAAGACAACTCACAAGCCGTCGAGACCATTCACTCACAAAGGGAACTCAAAGGACCTCCAGCCCCAGACTGGGTGATTGGACTCATAGTCCAAGCCAAACACACGGCCCACACGGAAACCACTTTCCGGAGAAATACGTGGAGTGCAGGAGCAGCCCTCCGCACTCATAACGATACACGGCGACTCGATCTAGCGAGAACACAGAAGCCCAAGAACACACGGGGTCGCCCAGACCCTCAAAACTCACGGAGCCACTAATCAAGGTAACACGATACCTCCCGGATCACGAAGAATCATGCGGACACCCTTTCCACGAATCCGTATCGCATACGGACACCTCGGGGCAAGAAAACGCGGAACACGACGGCCCGGGGGCAGACTGGGCTAGGCGGCCAACCTCCTGGCCACCAAGAGGCCTAGTGGCCGCCTAGCACCTGGGCACCCCAAAGCCTGGGCGGCCACACCTTGGGCCGCCCAGAGGGTAGGGCGGCCATCGGCTAGGCCGCCCAGACAAGGGCCTTGCTGGGTGAGGGCGGCTAGAGTCCTAGTCACCCAGCACCCCTGGGCGGCCAGACCTGTGGCCGCCCAGTTACCTGGGCGGCCAGGGTCTTGGCCGCCCATACAAGGGCACAGACGGCCACAAGAGTGGCTGCCTCTTGCCACTTACGGTAGACGGACCGAGCTCCGCCGTGAGCTCGGTTCCACGCCCCATTCGCCTCCCAGCGAAGGGGAAAACAAGGGGAATTTATCCCCGGACATTCCTGCTACCAAAACATCAATTCAAAACCACAATCGGGCCTCGAATCGGCCAAAAATTGCCGCTCATCCCAAACATGTGATTTTGACCCCAGCGTGAAATAAACTCACTCTCGGCTTCGCCTCGGCCTATAAAACGCGGGGAAAGGAAGTACAAGGGCTAAAGATCTATCCCCCTACCTCCACCGAAGATTCCGCGCGCCGAGGACGCCGATCCACCAAGAAAACGCTGCGAAACCTCCGCCGATTCACGAACGGGCACCCGAGCTTCCTCGCCCCACCATGTCTCGATCCTCGCCCCGTCCATGCCGCCCCTCGCCCCACAAACGTCGCCACCTCACCCTCGTCCGTCTCCGTCGGCCGCCCGGAGAGAAGAGAGGGGGAGAGGAGAGAACGTGTGGACACTAAAAAATTCTCATCCCATGTTTACGTGCATTGGAATAAAGAAGAAGAGAAAAGAGAAGAGAAGATGAAAAGAAGAAAAGAAGAGAAGGAAACACCCCTCAACGTGCCCTTCAATGGCACACCTTCAAGTGCCCTTCAACAGCACACCCCTGGTGCCTCTCTAACGGCACACTAACTTGTGCCCCAGCGACACACCCTGAAGTGCCTCTAACGGCACACACGTTAAAGCCTTCAACGGCACACTCTCCAGTGCTCCCAGCGGCACACTTCTTAAAAGCCCCAACGGCACATTCCTGAAGTGACCCAGCGGCACACCCATCAGAAGCCCCCAGCGGCACACTGCTAGGTGCCCCAACAACACACCCTTCAAGCCCTCCAGCGGCACACTCCATGGGATGCCTCCAACGGCACACCCTTTGGTGCCTCCCAACGGCACACCCTTCAAGCCCTCCAACGGTACACTCCGTGGGATGCCTCCAACGGCACACCCTTTGGTGCCTCCCAACGGCACGCCCTTCAAGCCCTCCAACGGTACGACATCCAACAACCCTGCCCTTCACACAACCCCAACATGCTCAGACTTGGCTAGAACTGCACGGACCTTGGCCCTGCGTGTGCACCGACCTGCCTTCGGCTTTGAGCCTAGGTGCACCGACCTTACTCCACTTGACTGGCGTATGCACCGACCTTCATTCAACCCAGCTGAAACCTGCACCGACCTTGCCCCTTGCATGCATATACCCTGCACCGATCTTACTCCGCGCATGAACAGACCCAGCACTGACCTTGCTCCGCGGATGAACATACCCTGCACCGACCTTACTTTGCGCATGAACAGGCCCTGCACCGACCTTACTCCGCGCATGAATAGGACCTGCACCGACCTCCACCAGCGTGCACAGACCTAAGCCCAAACATGCACCGACCTCACCCAACATGCACGGACCTCAGCCCTTGCTGCACCGACCTCCAATATAAACATGCACTGACCAGCCCCATTTGTATAGACCCTTCCTTTGATCCAGCCCCACCTGCATTGACCCTTGGCCAGCTGGCCCCTCACACGGCCCAAACGTGCATAGACTTTGGCAGGCCTTGCCCTCCGCACATCCCCAATGTGCACAGACCTTCCCTTCACACATTCCTAAATGTGCATCGACCTTCCCCCCGCCCCATGTGCATCAAACTTTGTCCTTCATAACATATACGTGCACTGATCTACCTTCAGTCGTACACCTAGGTGCTCAGATACTCGTCCGGCACACTCTTGGGCTACCTGGCTCGGCACACACTAATAAGCCTAGCCCGGCATGCCCCTGTGCCTTGTTCGGCACACCAGCCCGCTCCTGCCCGGCACACCTGCGCCTCACCCGGTGCACCTTGCTCGGGTCTTGCCCGGCACACCTGCCAGTCCGTTACCCGGTACGCTCCTAGCTCATCTTTCCCCGGCACACTCTGCGTCTGAAGGGCAATGTTATAATACAATAAAAAAGGGGATAAATAATAACAGTAATAATAAATAATAAATAATAATTATGACAAATTCAAAAAAGAGATAAATAATAATAATAATAATAAAGAAACAAGTAATAATAGTAATAAACTCAGAAAATAGTAAATAAACAAATAATAACAAAATAAATAAATAATAATAATAACAAACTCAACAAAAAATAGTAAATAAGCAAATAATAATAAAATAAATAAATAATGATAACAAACTCATCAAAAATGATGAAAGTAATAAACAAGAATAATAGTAATTCCCAAACAATAATCAAATGATGAGATCCGCTCCGCAACCTCGTTTCTCCTCGAGACCCGGTGTAAAGGAAATATTAATGCCGCCCCTCCAGGTCGGACTCGGACCTTGGGAACCATCCCAATATGGCCGTGATCCGACACTACTCTGGGCCGATAGTCCGTCAAACCGGACTCGTTCCCATTGGGATTCGTTTCCGCTCTTTCATTGGAATTACTGTAAACTCGGCATACATTTGTACGGGTTTGCTTCCGTCTACGTCGTACCTTCAATACGGATCTTTGTCTGAATATGAAGTGGTCTATGAATGACCGACAAAATCTGAATGGAGCGGGGCGACTTTCGTCCTCCCCAAACCCTATGCATAGGAATATCGATAAGACCTTCGTGAGTCACGCTTGGACCTCGGGTTCATCCCAACCATGGTCATTGCCTGACCCACATCCTAGGCCTATAGCTAGCCATCCATGTACACGTCTTTGTTTTGGGATCTAATCCCAGGACACTTTCCCGCTGCCCCTTTGGCACCGGAAATATTGACGATGCCCACGCGAGCCTGATTCCGACCGCGGGGGGCCCACCGCAGTATGGTCGCAGTCTGACCTTGCACCGGGCCGACAAATTCACTGGTTCCCGACCCCTCCAACTGGGATTTAACTGAATATTCCTCGTCCTTCCGAATAATAAATTTGTCACATCCCGACATACATACGCTCCGGTTTTCCCGTGACGATTTCGCTTTTCTCGAGCTGGACATTCGTCCAAACATTAAATGGTCAACATATGACCGACATGATCTCAAACACTTTCTTTACGCCCTCGTGCGAGGACTTTAATGTTCCTTAATAGATTTTTATGCAATTAATTTTCTGGCCATGAGGCCCTTTTTCCCGGTGATTAATCAAGGGTGTTCCTGATGGGAATCGACGCCGAGCATGTACATTTTCTTTTACATTTATGTCCTTTTAGTTTGTGTTCATATCCTTGGGAAAGTATGTACGCAAATGTATGCCTTTGTAAGCCAATACGTCATTCCCTTGGATTGTGTGGGTTTTTGTGCAATTGTGTAGTAGGTCCAGCTAGGGGGCCCTCAGCCCTTTCCCATTGGTCCATGTCACCTATGTGGGGCTGGTCAACCATCCTAGGTGGCCATCTAGAAGGGTTGAATGCCAATTGACCACATGAGAGACAAGGGGTTAAAATTTTCAAAGGTAGGCTACCTACCCATTCAACCCCTTTACCCTAGTCAAGGGGGCGCCCCATTCCACTTGTATTATTTTATTTTTTGTGTGTGTTGATCACACTTAATCTAGGCCATCCACTCCCCATCCCTAGATCTAATGGTGGAGAATGGATTAGATTCATAGCATATAAAAGGGTGTATTTTCCAATTGAAAATTAGTGAAAAGAAGAAAATTCATTGTGTTCCTTGGAGCTCCTTGCGCCCCCAGCTCTCTCCCTCTGGTTTTCCTCTTCCCCAACCCCCATTTCTAGAGTGGATCACCTCTATCTCCTCCCCCTCAATCTCTGAGTTCATCGGTGCCGCCGCCGCCACCGTTCGTGCCGCCATCGAGTCGCCGCGAAGCCGTCTTCGATCTACAACTTTGCTGAAGGACCCAACTTCAGATTCGGACGTCTACCTCGCGGTCAAAGGCGATCCATAGGAAAGTTCTCTGCTGATCTGAGAATTCTAGTACTGTACAACATCAGCTTCAAAATTAGTTAAGGCCCAGATCCGTGAAGATCCAGCTACTCTCTCCAGTCCTATCTTGAAGGATTTCGAGAGAGCTTTCCATCGGTACCTCCTGATCGTCGATCCGACATCGGGGTTGGTCGCAGCGAGCGATCTCGTCGGGTCGCGCGCTGAAAAACAGAACCGGCAGATCCGTGGCCGGTTATTCCGACCGGTGCCGATCGGAGCCGTCCGGCCTCCGGTCGGCGAATCAGCGTGCCGCCATCCCGGGGAGCACTTCCCCAAGTGTCCCCACTACAGCGGTGCCACCGGGTTCCACACGGCCCCTCCTGCCAGCACGCGGGTCCCACAGTCACGAGTTCGGGTGCTGCCGAAGCTACGCGAGAAGCCGCCCGTCAACCCGAAATCGGTCCTCCCGGGCCCCATTGTGTCGCCCTTTAACTCCCTGCGTGGAGTGGGCCGTAAATTCTCCCGGGAGTACGAGTTTCGGCCGGGTCCGTCTTCCCCACGCCGGGAGCGTGGAGGTATCGTATTCACTCCCTGACTCGACATTTGCTTTACTCATATATACTTGTTTATGCCGCTGCTAGAGAGCATGTGTAGGGATATCTAGCTCGCTATATATTATTTATTACCGCTGCTGCGAGAGAGTGCGTGACCGTCCCGTGACCCGATCCGGGCACGAAAGAGAGCTGACCACCCTAGCTCATTGCCGGTTTCTCAACCGCGCACGTCCGACGCTTCCCTCGCTAAGGGACAATCGCGAGCTTGTCGTGTCCGTGGTCCATCCCGCATCAATTTGGTATCAGAGCGCCAGTTGAGTCTAGGGTGTCCAAAACAAAAAAAAAGAGTGTCATTTAAGTCTAAGTGTCTAAGTCGGTCTTAGGAGTTGCATTTGCATACCATTAGTCGGTATATCAAAAGGTGTTGTCCGAACGTTAGGCTACGCCTATCGGGAAGGCCGCACACTTGCGCGAGTGATCTTCGGATCGATTAGCTCCGCCACGTACATAGTCTTGGTCGTCATGTCTAGGGTTGTAGTCCATTGTCTAGTTGGTTTATCTACTAGTGTCGGCATGGCCATCCACTAGCTTCTCCGTGTCCCATGGATTATCGAACACCCGGATCTTATCCATGGTGGCGATACTATCTCAAATGGAAGGACCACCCGAATCACCCCACTAGGCCCGAAACCTGGGACTTCTACGGGTCCGATGACCCAGGTGACTACCTAGAGTAGGAAGCCATTATGGACGACTACTTCGAGGTGTACAATATGTACGGGCCCATGCAAGTCGATGTTGCCAAAAGGTGACTTTTTGGTGAAGCCGCCGAAACATGGAGGGACATCAAATATTGGAGGGAGGATAGGAATCTAAGGCCCATCGAGTCATGGTGGGAAATGAAGAGAGCGCTTAGGAGGGCCTACTTTCCCCGCCCACCTACCTCCAACCACGGAGGTCATACCACTCACCAACCCCACTAACTCACCCACAATCAAGTGGGCCACCCCTCTACCCAATCCCACCCCTTCACCACCGTCCAAGCCCACCAAGGCGACCCCAATCTAGTGGCCCGCCCAATCACCTCCAACCAACCTCCCCTTGGCACCCCCATCCCAACCCACTCAAGTACCTCCAAACGAGTGGAAGCCCCGCTTATAGCCAAGCCTAGGACCCCAACTAGGCCGAGGGACGAGGAGCGAGTCCACCCCAAGGTCCCTACTCCAACCCGCACCCTTGCCGAGATCTTGAAACAATTTACGGACGGGCTGGATAGGATTGAGAGGGCACTACTCCAACCCGAGCCCAAGGAGGTCATAGTCGGTAGTCTTCACCCGGCCCCACCTCTAGCATCCCCAAGCCCTCTTCCCACCATGGATACCACGCCTCCATCACCCTCGAGAGCTCTAATGCCACCACCCTCTATGTCCGAACGTGATTCGGAACCATCTCATTTGGAGCCACCAAGGCCCGAACCACCCGTATTTCTAACGGGTACACTATAAATCGCCGAGCCGCTTTTTAGTTGGCTCAAGGATGGCTTGGTCCCACCTCCCTTTCCATCCATGGACCCCATCCTCCCTTTAGTGCCGGTCAACTCCTTCCATACCACATTTCGATCTAGTCACCATGTTGACACATTGGACGATCTTGTCATGGGATTAGATTCACAATGGAAGTTGACGCATCTTTTGGCGCGAGGCTTTGACCAACCCGCTAGTCTTAACTTCACCCATCCGGCCTTCGGGTCCATTACCTCCGAGTGCACCGTGGGTTGTGTCACCACGGAGGTTCTTCTACTTCTCCCGCTACCGGACGAGCCCGAATTCATACCCTTTTGTCCGAGGGAGGAATCATACTTCTTGCCTACGATCCCCGTCCCACCCGTCACAATTCAAGAAGGTGATTATTCACACCTTCAAAACTTCTACACGTGGGACCGTGACTTGTGGGAACCCACCACAAGGGGTCATACCTTCTTTGATCCCTTTGACCCATTCCCTAGTGGATCCTTAGACCCTCCATATATACTTCACTTCTTAGAGGGAGTCCACTATCACACTCCTACCCCACGGGCCGAGTCATCTACGCCCACCAAGCCCGTACACCTACAAGATACACCATCATCTAGGGGAAATACTCTTGGTCCTCCCACATCTACATCCCATATGCATGCATGGCCCACCTTAGGAGGTCTAGGATTTCGGCATGATGTCAACCACCGGTTACGTCAGATGCATGCATGGCATACGTTCGGGTGTCCTGGTCCGCCGTCATCCATGTACGGGTCGGACTAACCATAGATTTGTCTCGAGTCATGAGTCGGTTTCTTATTTGTGTGATTTGCATATGTGTGTTAGTGCATGGTGAGTCTGCATGTGTCATGTGCAAGCTCGTCGATGTCAGTCCCTTATGAGTGTGAAAGCGAGTAGACTCACTCGAGGAGTTTGGGAACAGTTCTACCTCTATACCCGGATCAGTCACCTACAGGGACCCAGCGGTGATTCCTAGTGAGTCTTCGAGCCGCCTCCTCCCATTTTGAGAGTGCCCCACCCGGAGTGTCCACCTTTAGCCCATAGCAGTTCGTGCAATATGGAATGAGCAGGTGACGATCACTTGGAGTGGAGCATACCCGCGCTACTTGGCATGGTGACGTATCCGCCGGAGTACCCGAGCATCCATACCCCTACTCGACGGGGTCGAGTTCCTCCCACCCGGGGAGAGTTGATGGGAATCGACGCCGAGCATGTACATTTTATTTTACATTTATGTCCTTTTAGTTTGTGTTTATATCCTTGGGAAAGTATGTACGCAAATGTACGGCTTTGTAAGACAATGCGTCATTCCCTTGGATTGTGTGGGTTTTTGTGCAATTGTGTAGTAGGTCCAGCTAGGGGGCCCTCAGCCCTTTCCCATTGGTCCATGTCACCTATGTGGGGCTGGTCAACCATCCTAGGTGGCCATCTAGAAGGGTTGAATGCCAATTAACCACATGAGAGACAAGGGGTTAAAATTTTCAAAGGTAGGCTACCTACCCATTCAACCCCTTTACCCTAGTCAAGGGGGCGCCCCATTCCACTTGTATTATTTTATTTTTTTTGTGTGTTGATCACACTTAATCTAGGCCATCCACTCCCCATCCCTAGATCTAATGGTGGAGAATGGATTAGATTCATAGCATATAAAAGGGTGTATTTTCCAATTGAAAATTAGTGAAAAGAAGAAAATTCATTGTGTTCCTTGGAGCTCCTTGCGCCCCCAGCTCTCTCCCTCTGGTTTTCCTCTTCCCCAACCCCCATTTCTAGAGTGGATCACCTCTATCTCCTCCCCCTCAATCTCTGAGTTCATCGGTGCCGCCGTTCGTGCCGCCATCGAGCCGCCGCGAAGCCGTCTTCGATCTACAACTTTGCTGAAGGACCCAACTTCAGATTCGGACGTCTACCTCGCGGTCAAAGGCGATCCACAGAACGTTCTCTGCTGATCTGAGAATTCAGGTACTGTACAGCAGCAGCTTCAAAATTAGTTAAGGCCCAGATCCATGAAAATCCAGCTACTCTCTCTAGTCCTATCTTGAAGGATTTCGAGAGAGCTTTCCATCGGTACCTCCTGATCGTCGATCCGACATCGGGGTTGGTCGCAGCGAGCGATCTCATCGGGTCGCGCGCTGAAAAATAGAATCGGCAGATCTGTGGCCGGTTATTCCGACCGGTGCCGATCGGAGCCGTCCGGCCTCCGGTCGGCGAATCAGCGTGCCGCCATCCCGGGGAGCGCTTCCCCAAGTGTCCCCACTACAGCGGTGCCACCGGGTCCCACACGGCCCCTCCGGCCAGCACGCGGGTCCCACATTCACGAGTTTGGGTGCTGCCGAAGCTACGCGAGAAGCCGCCCGTCAACCCGAAATCGGTCTTCCCGGGCGCCATTGTGTCGCCCTTTAACTCCCTGCGTGGAGTGGGCCGTAAATTCATTGCTGTAATATTTGTGTACTAATTATCCCGGGAGTACGAGTTTCGGCCGGGTCCGTCTTCCCCACGCCGGGAGCGTGGAGGTATCGTATTCACTCCCTGACTCGACATTTGCTTTACTCATATATACTTGTTTATGCCGCTGCTAGAGAGCATGTGTAGGGATATCTAGCTCGCTATATATTGTTTATTACCGCTGCTGCGAGAGAGTGGGTGACCGTCCCGTGACCCGATCCGGGCACGAAAGAGAGCCGACCACCCTAGCTCATTGCCGGTTTCTCAACCGCGCACGTCCGACGCTTCCCTCGCTAAGGGACAATCACGAGCTTGTCGTGTCCGTGGTCCGTCCCGCATCAGTTCCCCTCTTTGAGGGGATGTAAATAACCCCGTGACCTTTATGGCGCGGCGGGTTTTGGTCTCGACACGAACTACACAATCGTCTGATTAGTCAGATCGAGCGCACACTAAATTGTCACTCTGTGATTGGCACGCCCACGCACTTAATAAACCCAATAAACGAATCGCCAACGATTTAAATAAAAAGTGCGTCCACAAGTCTGGCACGCCCGGTGGGACTGAAACCACCCTTCATCTCTTCGCCGGGATTCAGGGCCTCATGGCCTCCTAATAAACAATGTTCACCTGTTTCGATGAATTGCAGGTGCTGTCTCTGCCAGCCCTATGCGGAGGAAAGCGGGACTAGGCGAGATTGTCTTTGTGGCCTCGAGGACGCTATTCCGAGGCACATGTAACTTTCAGGAAAGAAGAGAGGAAGAGGGAGGGGAAATCAAACCCCCTTTCCCTAAGAAGAAAGGGAAGAAAAAAAAAGAAAAGAAGAAAAGAAAGAAAAGAAGGGAAAAGAGAAGAAAGAAACAAAAAAGAAGCAAAAAAGAGAAGAGAAAGAATTGGCGAGAGAGGGTTATCCTGCCATATCCGTCGACACCCGTGCTGAATAAAGATTACCACTGTGAGACTGATGCAGTGGAGCGAACCACTCATCCCCTCCCTGAGTGGGTAAGCGCTCTCCTGCGCACCCACCTTGGTTTATTCTACAAAAAGAAGAGAAGAAAAGAATGACAAAAGGAAAGTTGGCAAGCATTGCCGACCAAAAGGACAAGAGGAAGGCCGGCATCCCGCCCGACTCTAGGAGGGTCCAAGTCCGTGGTGCAATGCCCCGGTCCATTCCATCTTCCTGTTGCTTCTATCCGGCATAAGACGCCCCCTCGAGTGGCTGTTAGAAGATCCAGCAAACCACAACTGTAGCTTGATGAATTCCTGCCCGCTGTGGGGTATGCTTTATAGCAATAAGGCCAAGCACAGCCACCACCCCCGAAGAGAGCATGCATATACCCCGCCAGGGGGGATAAGAAGAAGAAATATATCCCGCCATGGGGGCATAAGAGGCGAGAAAGAATACACCCCAACCTGGGGACACATGAAGGGAATACACCCCGACTCGGGGGCACGTGAGAAGAATCTACCCCGACCTGGGGGTACAGAAGCAAAGAGACATACATCCCGACCTGGGAGCATATGAAGAAAGGTATACCCCGCCTAAGGGGACATCTGAAGATGCAACATACCCCGCCACGGGGGCATGGAAGCCATGAAGAATTCACCCCGACTTAGGGGTATTCAAAAAAGCTACCTTGGTTTAGGGGCACTTGAAGAAGAACTACACCCCGATCTGGGGGCATGAGAAGCAGAGACTATACCCTGCTTGGGGGCACACAAAGAAAGAAGCACACCCCGACTTAGGGGCATTTGAAGAAGAAACATACCCCACCATGAGGGCATATGGAGAAAAAAATACACCCCGCCTTGGGGGCACAAGAAGCAGAAGAACTCATCCCGGCCTAGGGGGCACACGAAGAAAGAAACACACGTCCTGCCTTGGGTGCACAAAAAGTGAAACACACCCCGGCCTGGGGGCATACAAAGAGAAAAAAAACACACACCTCCCGGGATGTACAAGAAGCAAATACACCTCGCCTGGAGGCACGGAAGCAAAGAAGCAGAATCCACCTCGACCTGGGGGCATAAGAAGCATGAAGTTACACCTCGACTCGGGGGTACGTAAAGAAGAAACACATCCTACCTTGGGTGAACAGGAAGCCAGAAACACACCCCGTATGGGGGCATACGAAACAAAAAAGAAGCACACCCTGCCATGGGGGCACACGAAGAAAGAAACACCCTCTGCCCTGGGCGCATAAGAAGCAGAAAAGTCTGCCCCGATATAGGGGCATAAGAAGTAAGAGTACACCCCGAGCTAGGGGGAATATAAAGAAAGAAACTACACCCCGCTCCGGGGGGGCATATGAAGAGAAATACGTCCTATCTTGAGGGGTAGAAGAAGTATAATCCACCCCGGTCTGGAGGCACGAGAAGCAAAAGATACACCCCGTGCCGGGGGCATATGAAGGAAAATATACCCCGCCCTAAGAGGGCGCAAGAACTAGAGGAATTCATCCCGATATGGGGGCATAAGAAGCAAGAATCCACCCCGGCTTAGGGACATGAGAAGCAAGAAGTTATACCCCGAGCTAGGGGGACAAAAAAAAACCAACAACAACACATCCTGTCTTGGGTGCACCAGAAGCCAAACACGCCCCGCATGGGGGCATGTGAGACAAAGCTTCACCTCGGCTTAGGGGCATTAGAAGCAAAATGCACCCCGCTTTAGGGGCATAATAAATGAAGAACACACCCCCGCTCTGGGGTATTTGAAGAGGAAACATACACCCCGCCTGGGGGCATAGAAGCCATAAAAGAATACACCCCCGCTCTAGGGGTATTTGAAGAAGAAACATACACCCCGTCTGGGGGCATAGAAGCCATAAAATAAGACACCCCGGCTTAGGGGTATTTGAGGAAGAAATATACCCCGATATGGGGGCATGGAAGCCATGAAGAGTTCACTCCGACTTAGGGACATTTGAGGAAGAACTACACCCCGCGATGGGGGCATGAGAAACAAAGACTATACCCTGCTTAGGGGCATTCGAAGAGAAACATACCATGCTCTGGGGCATAAGAAGCAGAAGTTACACCCCGTCTGGGGGCCTGGAAGCCATGAAAGATACACCCCACTTGGGGGCACAGAAGAAAAGTTACACCCCAACCTGGGGGCGCATTAAGAGAAATACACCACAGTCCGGGGGCATTAATGAGAAAGGAAGAGCAGAACAAATGAACAGTCATGAGGTGGACGTGGTCTTTGAACTCGCCTCTTCACAATAAAAAGAAGAGCATAAAAGAAAAGAACAGCCATCAGGCAGACGTGGTCTTTCTACTCGCCCCTCCACATAAAAGAAGAAGAGAAGAAGAGAAGAAGAGAAAGTGAGCCTTGAGGTAGACATGGTCTTTCACCCTCTACCTCCAACCATCCAACAAATAGACATCTCATGGGGTCGGTGTCACGACCTTTCGTCTAAGCCAAAAAGCATTCCGCCAACGGGGCGTTAAACTGAAAAAGCATTCCGCCAACGGGGCGTTAAACCGACAAAGCATTCTGCCAACAGGGCATTAAACTGACAAAGCATTCAGCCATCTAGGCTTCAAGCCGACAGATATTCAGCCATCGAGGCTTCAATCCGAAAGATATTCCGCCATCGGGGCGTTAAACCGAGGAATATTCAGCCATCGGGGCTTCAAGTCCACAGATGTCAAGCCAACAAGCAACTCCACCTTCGGCCTTTGGCCACCCAGAAATATACAAACCGAAAGACCTCTCATGTGGTCGGCAGCACGACCATTCGTTTAAGCCGACAAACGTTTTCCCTTCGGCCAGGACGGCCATCTCAAGAGAATTAAAGAATCAACCTTTCCACTTTGGTTTGGATCCTTTCCCGACCAGAGAATTAAAGAATCAACCCTTCACTTTGGTTCGGATCTTTTCCCGGCCAGAGAATTAAAGAATCAACCCTTCACTTTGGTTCGGATCCTTTCCCGACCAGAGAATTAAAGAATCAACCCTTCACTTTGGTTCGGATCTTTTCCCGACCGGAGAATTAAAGAATCAACCTTTCACTTTGGTTCGGATCCTTTCCCGACCAGAGAATTAAAGAATCAACATTTCACTTTGGTTCGGATCCTTTCTCGACCAGAGAATTAAATAATCAACCTTTCACTTTGGTTCAGATCCTTTCCCGACCAGAGAATTAAAGAATCAACCTTTCACTGTGGTCCGGATCCTTTCCCGACCAAAGAATTAAAGAATCAACCTTTCACTTTGGTTCAGATCCTTTCCCGGCCAGAGAATTAAAGAATCAACCTTTCCACTTGGGTTTGGATCCTTTCCCGACAAGAGAATTAAAGAATCAATCCTTCACTGTGGTTCGGATCCTTTCCTGGCCAGAGAATTAAAGAATCAACCTTCCACTTTGGTCCGGATCCTTCCCCGGCCAGAGAATCAAAGAATAAACCTTCCACTTTGGTCTGGATCTCTCCCTGGTCAGAGAATCAAAGAATAAATCTTCCACGTTGGTCCGGATCCTTCTCTGGACAGAGAATTAAAGAATAGACCTTCCACTAGGGTCCGGATCCTCTCCCGGCCAGAGAATTAAAAAATAAACCTTCCACTTTGGTTCGGATCCTCCCCGGTCAGAGTACAAAAGAATAGACCTTTCACCTTGGTCCGGATCCCTCCCCGGCCAGAGAACAAAAAAAGGATCCTTCTCTTCGGCTCTCACATCCCGCTGCCCGACGCCCTTCGACTTAGCCATTTTGACCAAGGCCCACTATCAGGATTAATCCATCCATCCCACCGCGCTCTCCGATATCTTTCGGCTTTGGGGCTGACTTCTAACATCTCTCAGCTTGTTAGCCTGCTCCCGATATCTCTTGGCTTCTAGCCTACTTTTCAATATCCCAACCTCGGCTCTTTGAAGCCCGCTTTTCGACTTTGACTTGTAGCTCGCTTCCCCAACATTTTGGCTCTTGTAGCCCACGTCCATTTGGCTCCCGTAGCCTGCTTCCCCGATTTGGCTCTCGTAGCCTGCTTCCCAACTTCGACTCTCGGAGCCCGCTTTCCCAATTTCGGCTCTTGTAGTCCGCTTCACCAACCTTTTGCCTTTGTAGCCTGCTTCTTGGCTCTCGTAGCCCGCTTTCCTGATTACGGCCCGTAGCCTGCTTCCCCGATTTTGCTCTCGTAGCATGCTTCCCAACTTTGGCTCTTGGAGCCCGCTTCCCCAATTTCGGCTCCTGTAGCCCGCTTCACCAACCTTTGGGTTTTATAGCCTACTTCCTGGCTCTCGTAGCATGCTTTCTCGATTACGGCTTGCAGCCCGCTTCTCAATACCTTTGGCCCTTGTAGCCTGCTTCCCAGAATTTGACCTTCACGGCCCGCTTCCCATAACTTTGGCTCTCGCAGCCCGCTTCCCAATACCTTTGGCTCTTGTAGCCTGCTTCCCAATTTTGACTCTTGTAACACGCTTCCCAATACCTTTGGCTCTTGTAGCCCGCTTCCTTAATTTCCTTTAGACCCTCTTGTGGTCTGCTTCCCTAATACCTTTACTACTACATACAAGATACATATACGTAACGACGGTATGTTCTTAAGCAAAATAAAAAAGAGACCAAAAAAAGAGAGAGACAAAAAAATGCGTGGCTGACTTGCTTGCATGCTTGCTTATAATATAGTATAACACACCTTCTTGGAATTTTCTAGGACTATGTTTCCTTGCTAAATAATGTCGCCCCGATTCCGGATGCACGTGCGTCACGACACACGATCTAAGGGAATCCAATTATGACAGGTGTACACGTCAAGGGGAAAAGTTATGGCTGAATTATCAAGCCCAACTCACAAAATAAACCCGAGACAACACTCCCCAATTCGTGCTTAATGTGTCCAATGCTCTTCAACCGTAGGGATTGCCCGACTTTCTTCTCAGCACTCTATAGATGCTTGAATTCCTACACTCACGTGAGAGGTAATCGTGAGGAAAGAGCTGCCTACCCCCACTAAAAAAAATAATGAAAAAAAAAGAGAAAAAAATGTGAATCCTAGTAGCCGGGAATCCCCATTGAGACACATGAGGAGACTCACGCGAAATGGTGAAGCGAATTTCAATAAGGATGAGGCCTAGTAGCCGGGAATCTCCATTGAGACACATGAGGAAACTCGCGTCAAACGGTGGAATCCGCAATAGAATTATGATAAGGACGAATCCTAGTAGTCGGGAATCCCCATTGAGACACATGAGGAGACTCGCGCCGAACGGTGAAATTCGCTACCAAAATAAACAGATGGGGGTTGTGCGAAGCTACCGAAATCGAGAGCCTGAAACCCATGTGTAAGCGCTAGAGTAATCCTCGAGTGTTGCTTAGAAAACCTACATATCCCTATGTTTAGGGCCTTTTGCTCACACGTTTGCTCCTCCACTCCACGAAGAGAATTACCTCGAGTGAAATGCGTGAATTTAAGCTATGCATGTAAGACATGTGATATCCTCTTGACGGGTGCACCACCCCTTAGCTGTGCCTTATGGCCCGTACCGTGGCTTCGAATTATGGGCGATGTCCCTATCCCATCCCCTATAGAGGGAGCTGCCTTATGTATACTTATGTTATGCCTATTGATGAATGCTTGCACGCTTGAATAAAGAAATGAATAATAATAATAAAAAAATAAAACTCTCAATCTCGGCTCCTGCAGCCTGCTTTCCCAGTTCCGGCTCGGAGAGCCCAATCCTGGCCCTCACGGCCTACTTCTTGCCCTTGCGGCTTGCTAATCTCCCAATTTCGGCTTTTGTAGCTAGCTTCCCGACAGCGACTCTCGTAGTCCGCTTCCTCAATTTGGGCTCTCATAGCCTGCTCCCCAATTTCAACTTTTGTAGCCAGCTTCCCAATTGCGACTCTCGTAGTCCGCTTCCTCAATTTGGGCTCTCATAGCCTGCTCTCCAATTTTGGCTCTTGTAACCAGCTTCCCGATTGCGGCTCTTGTGCCGCTTCCCCGATTTCAGCCTTCACGGCCTACTTCTGCAACATCGATTCTGACCCTTGCGGTCCACTTTCTCGGGTTCAGATTTCACAACCGGTACTCCTGACCCATTGAAGAACATCAAATCCTTTCACTTTGGTTCAGACCTTCTGTCCGGCTAGAGAATAAAATAAAATCCTTTCACTTTGATTCGACCCTGTCGCCCAGCTAGAGAACAAACAGACCCCTCCACTCTAGATCAGACCTTCCGTCCTGTTGGAGAACTAAAAGATTCTCTCCACTTTAGATCGGACCTTCCGTTCGGCTAGAGAACAGAAAAGATCCTTTCACTTTGGTTTGGGCCTGCCGTCCAGCCGAAGAACTAAAAGACTCTCCCCACTCTAGATCGGACCTTCCGTCCGGCTAGAGAACAAACAGACCCCTTCACTCTAGATCGGACCCTTCCGCCCAGCTAGAGAATAAAAAGATTCCTTTCACTTTGGTTCGGACCTGCCGTCCAGCCCGAGAACAAAAGGTTCCTTCCACTCTAGATCGGACCTTCCGTCCGGCTAGAGAACTAAAAAGAATTCTCACGCCTTTGATTTGGACCTTCCGTCCAGGTCATGGAATCAACAAACTTTTCTCTCCGTCCCTTCGGGTGACGAATACCCCTTTTGATTTGAACCTTCCGTCCAGGTTATTGAATCAACAAACTCTTCTCTCCGTCCCTTCGTGGGACGAACACTTCTCTTGAATCGACAAACTCTTCTCTCCGTCCCCTTGGGTGACGAATACCCCTTTTGATTTTGACCTTCCGTCCAGGTCATTGAATCAACAAACTCTTCTCTCCGTCCCCTCGGGTGACGAATACCCCTTTTGAGTCAACAAACTCTCCTCTCCGTCCCTCCGGGGTCACGAATGATCTGTTTGGTTTGGACCTTTCGTCCAGATCATTGAATGAACAAGTCTCTCTCCCCGTCCCTTCGGGTGATGAATACCCCTTTTGATTTGGTCCTGCTGTGCACACCATTAAAGGAATAGACCCTTCTCTCCACCCACGTGGCTCGCCTTCCAACATCCTTCGGCTCGACGGCCTGCTCCCAATTTTGGCTCTCGTAGCCTGCTTTACGGACTTCGGTTCTCACAGCATGCTCCCCAACCTTTGGCTTTCATAGCATGCTTCCCGGGTGCTGGCCCACGTGGCATGGGTTCTTGACCTTAACTTCGGTCCGCAGATCCGCTCTTCTCATCATGTTGATGAATCTCTCAGTCGGTCTGCACCCGCAGGGGGAGCTCTCTCGTCCCTCTCTCGCGCTATCTGCGGCTGGGGGGCATTTGTGGACACTAAAAAATTCTCACCCCATATTTACGTGCATTGGAATAAAGAAGAAGAGAAAAGAGAAGAGAAGATGAAAAGAAGAGAAGGAAACACCCCTCAACGTACCCTTCAACGGCACACCTTCAAGTGCCTTTCAATGGCACACCCCTGGTGCCTCTCTAACGGCACACTAACTTGTGCCCCAGCGGCACACCCTGAAGTGCCTCTAACGGCACACTCGTTAAAGCCTTCAACGGCACACTCTCCAGTGCTCCCAGCGGCACACTTCTTAAAAGCCCCAGCGGCACATTCCTGAAGTGCCCCAGCGGCACACCCCTCAGAAGCCCCCAGCGGCACACTGCCAGGTGCCCCAGCGACACACCCATCAGAAGCCCCCAGTGGCACACTGCCAGGTGCCCCAACGACACACCCTTCAAGCCCTCCAGCGGTACACTCCGTGGGATGCCTCCAACGGCACACCCTTTGGTGCCTCCCAACGGCACACCCTTTAAGCCCTCCAGCGGTACGCCATCCAACAACCCTGCCCTTCACACAACCCTTACATGCTCAGACTTGGCCAGAACTGCACGGACCTTGGCCCTACGTGTGCATCGGCCTGCCTTCGGCTTTGAGCCTAGGTGCACCAACCGTACTCCACTTGACTGCCGTATGCACCGACCTTCATTCAACCCAGCTGAAACCTGCACCGACCTTGCCCCTTGCATGCATATACCCTGCACCGACCTTGCTCCGCGCATGAACAGACCCTACACCGACCTTGCTCCGCGCATGAACAGACCCTGCACTGACCTTACTTTGCGCATGAACAGGACCTGCACCGACCTTACTCCGCGCATGAAGAGGCCCTGCACCGACCTCCACCAGCGTGCACAGACCTAAGCCCTAACATGCACCGACCTCAGCCAACATGCACGGATCTCAGCCCTTGCTACACCGACCTCCAACCCAAACCTGCACAGACCCCAGCCCTTGCTGCACCGACCTCCAGTATAAACATGCACCGACCAGCCCCATCTATATAGACCCTTCCTTTGATCCAGCCCCAGGTGCATTGACCCTTGGCCAGCTGGCCCCTCACACGGCTCAAACGTGCATAGACTTTGGCAGGCCTTGCCCTCCGCACATCCCCAATGTGCACAGACCTTCCCTTCACACATTCCTAAATGTGCATCGACCCTCCCCCTGCCCCATGTGCATCAAACTTTGTCCTTCATAACATATATGTGCACTGATCCGCCTTCAGTCGTACACCTAGGTGCTCAGATCCTCGTCCGGCACACTCTTGGGCTACCTGGCTCGGCACACACTAATAGGCCTAGCCCGGCACGCCCCTGTGCCTTGTCCGGGACACCAGCACGCTCCTGCCCGACACACCTGCGCCTCACCCGGTGCACCTTGCCCGGGTCTTGCCCGGCACACCAGCCAGTCCGTAACCCGGTACGCTCCTAGCTCATCTTTCCTCGGCACACTCTGCGTCTGAAGGGCTATGTTATAATACAATAAAAAGGGGATAAATAATAATGGTAACAATAAATAATAAATAATAATAATGACAAATTCAAAAAAGAGATAAATAATAATAATAATAAAGAAACAAGTAATAATAGTAATAAACTCAGAAAATAGTAAATAAATAAATAATAACAAAATAAATAAATAATAATAATAACAAACTCAACAAAAATAGTAAATAAGCAAATAATAATAAAATAAATAAATAATGATAACAAACTCATCAAAAATGATGAAAGTAATAAACAAGAATAATAGTAATTCTCAAACAATAATCAAATGATGAGATCCGCTCCGCAGCCTCGTTTCTCCTCGAGACCCGGTGTAAATGAAATATTAATGCCGCCCCTCCAGGTCGGACTCGGACCTTGGGAACCACCCCAATATGACCGTGATCTGACACTGCTCTGGGCCGATAGTCCGTCAAACCGGACTAGTTCCCATTGGGATTCGTTTCCGCTCTTTCATTGGAATTGCCGTAAACTCGACATACATTTGTACGGGTTTACTTCCGTCTACGTCGTACCTTCAAAACGGATCTTTGTCTGAACATGAAGTGCTCTATGAATGACCGACAAAATCTGAATGGAGCAGGGCGACTTTCGTCCTCCCCAAACCCTATGCATAGGAATATCGATAAGACCTTCGTGAGCCACACTTGGACCTCGGGTTCATCCCAACCATGGTCATTGCCTGACCCACATCCTAGGCCTATAGCTAGCCATCCCTGTACACGTCTTTGTTTTGGGATCTAATCCCAGTACACTTTCCCGCTGCCCTTTTGGCATAGGAAATATTGACGATGCCCACGCGAGCCTGATTTCGACCGCGGGGGGCCCACCGCAGTATGGTCGCAGTCTGATCTTGCACCGGGCCGATAAATTCACTGGTTCCCGATCCCTCCAACTGGGATTTAACTGAATATTCCTCGTCCTTCCGAATAATAAATTTGTCACATCCCGACATACATACGCTCCAGTTTTTCCGTGACGATTTCGCTTTTCTCGAGCCGGACATTCGTCCGAACATTAAATGGTCAACATATGACCGACATGATCTCAAACACTTTCTTTACGCCCTCGTGCGAGGACTTCAATGTTATTTAATAGATTTTTATGCAATTAATTTTCTGGCCATGAGACCCTTTTTCCCGGCGATTAATCAAGGGTGTTCCCCTCTCCGAGGGGATGTAAATAACGCCGTGACCTTTATGGCGCGGCGGGTTTTGGTCCTGACACGAACTACACAATCGTCTGATTAGTCAGATCGAGCGCACAATAAATTGTCACTCTGTGACTGGCACACCCACGCACTTAATAAACCCAATAAACGAATCGCCAATGATTTAAATAAAAAGTGCGTCCACAGAACGCGAGAGAGAAGAGAGGGAGAGAGAGAGAGAAAGGGGTTTAATATATAGAAAATTCAAAAATTTTGAAAAATATCAAAAAATAGGAAAAAAATACTCTCCACGATCTTCGAAAAACGCACAACGCAGTAGTAACGTCCCGGAGTCGGAGAACGCAACAGTTCGCCCTACACGGGATTCCGAAAGTCCGACAGGTAAAAATACGCATAAGCCGCAAAACTCAATCCGAGACCCATAAAAGTGATCCAAAACTCACGGATCCAGATCCGAACAATGATCCGAAAAATCCGGGGCGTTACAGAAACACCCTCCAAGAAGGGACTATAATTAAGGACCTTGGCCGTCTCACACTCATACCCCAGATTACTTGTCTCCTTGTCTCCACAAAAGTTCCAGACAGCTCCCCTTCTCCACGGCGACGTTCGAGCACTCTCAACCCTTCTCTCTCTCTCTCTCTGAGCACTCTACTGTGTTTGTTTGAGCGCTCTGTTTCTCCTTCTACTCCTTCTAGCACGTGCCCAACTTAAGTATCGGGGAGTTGATCCTTAGAATCTCTCCCAAAACTCCTTATGACGTGGTTTTTCTATTACAAGTTTCCTCTTAGATGGCATTCTTCTTTCCTCGTCAAATAAATCTTAGAAGTGTAACTTGTGGTTCTAGATATCATGTTTCGACTTATACAATATCTATAATCCAAACCTAATTAGCTAATTTTTTAAACCTCAAGCAAATGCCAACTTGTCTCTCCTTCCAGCTTGAGCTTCATAATATACTTGACGTCGAACGGATTCCTCGGAGCCTCCGTTACAGCCCATCAACGATTTCATTCTTTTCTTTTTGTCGTATACTTGAATGTGCACGCGTGTTGGGTGTGGGTGCGGGCGTGTATGTGTGTGTGTGTGTGTGTGTGTGTGTGTGTGTGTGTGTGTGATAGAGAGAGAGAGAGAGAGAGAGAGAGAGAGAGTTATGAGTAAAAATCTTCTTATATTTGTGGGACTAGTTACAATATGCCTGTCTCCACTAATTTGAAAGATAGCTAGAGATAGGAGCAAGGATACATGAAAACAAGATCAAAGATAAAAATACTTTTTTTTTGTCTCAAAGGACAGAGAACATGGACAGATAGACTATCCCCGAGCACGGATAGGTATCCATTGACATCTGCATGGTCAATCTAAATTTAAACCTCTCAACCACGCCCCATTCCCATTCCCAGAACCCCACTTCGAATCATCAGTAGAGCAGCCACCAGTACAGACTGAAAAATGTTTGGCAGTGATACAACTAGCACACCTTTGGCCAACGCCTTCCTTTATACATACATCTAACACTCGATCGGAAGAGCAAAAGCTACAGAGAAAAGAGTTGCCTGGCTTGCCCGGGCCGGCCACAACCCTTATGCATGGGTCACGCATGGCAGCAGGGCTCGGCCTCCTTCAGCTCGACGCTGCCGTTCTCGTCGTCCGACCCCGACCCCGACAGCCGGCGGTCTCTGTACACGTACCACCTGGCCGCCACCAGGTAGACGATGAGGTTGAGCACGCTGAGCACGGCCAGCAGCCAGTAGAAGTTGTAGAGCCTGCCCTGGTTGAGGTCGTCGGCCAGCCAGGCGCCGTGGCCGCTCTGCCCCGTCGCCGCGTGCACCAGCGTCACCAGCGCCGAGCTGACGAAGAAGCCCAGCGACAGGGTGCTGAGGAACAGCCCCGTGCTCATGGTCTTCATCCCGCTGGGGCACTCCCTCAGGAAGAACTCCAGCTGCCCCATGTAGGTGAGGGCCTCCCCGGAACCCACTAGCAGGAACTGCGGCACCAGCCGGAACACGCTCATGGGCACCGGCCCCGAGGGATCCGCCATGGTGGCCGCCACCCTGAGGCGCTTGATCTCAGTGAGCGCGGCGGCGGCCATGGCGAAGGCGGCGAGGACGAGGCCGACGCCGATGAGCTGCAGAGGGGTGAGGCCCTTCGGGTTGCCGGTGAGGCGGCGGGCGGCGGGGACGATCAGGCGGTCGTAGACAGGTACGGTGAGGAGGATGGCGGTGACGAAGAAGACGGTGAGGGAGCCCGGGGGGATGTGGAAGTTGCCGGTGAGGTGGCGGTCCATGGTGGTGGCCTGGGACACAGAGAAGGTGGTCATCTGGGCGTAGACGGTCCAGAACATGATGGTGGTGGCCCAGATGGGCAGCATCCGCACCACCATCTTCACCTCCTCCACGTCCGTCAGGGTGTTCAGCTGCCACCTGCTGGGCAGCGCCGCGGCGGCGCCGGCTGCGGGGGACGCCGTCGGGGAGTCCCCGTCCGTTTTGATGGCGCCGTGGTCCAGGAAACTGTAAACATCAGAAACACCAAAGACAAGGATCATGTGATAATTTTACACCAAATGGGGTTATGATTGATGGGCCTACGAAGGGGCCACCTCCCTCATGGAGATAACACGGAGAAGGCTTATTGCCCACTCAATAAACGGGCACCCCCCCCCCCCCACCCATATGATTGCCCCAATTATGATCAGCGTCCCATGTGAGGTGACTTATCCAAATCTCATATGAAGTTGACTCTAATTCGATCAATGGCGTCGGCACTTTTACTTGTATACCATAATCTATATACAATTAAATAAATCTAAATAACATATATATATATATATATATATCACCGACTTGAAGTATCTTTAACTCCAATTAATCTATCTGGACGATAAGAATTTACAAAAGTGACGCTGTTAGGGAATCTAAGTCTAGCAGTCTTCAATCACTTCACATACAAAGTTTTCCAATGGAGCTTTTGAATGAAGCTATGATCGCTAAACTTCTCTTTTTCTGAGAGCAGAAAACTGTGTACTCACTCCAGGTAACCGAGAGAGATCAGTGGAGTTTCACTTTCACAGGTATCCGTGGAGTGGGCGCGACCAAATGAGTGAAGACCAGAACAGCTGGCTGTCCCATTGTGGGAATCCGATTTCTATGGTTTCCCCGATAATTGCAAGCGATAAGAGCGGAGTGTACTGCACCTCGGCGGAGGGCCCGGGGTTGCCACTGGAGCCGGCAAACAGTAGGCTAGGCAGTGTGGGGGAGGAGGCATTATTAAAAGCACGCATGATTGGCACAAGATCTTCTGCAGTTTTTGGGTAAATCGACAACTGTTGTTTGCTACACTAAAGTTGAATAATAGTGTTACTCATCAGTTTGAGTTAAAATACCAATTGAGTGGTGGTCTCACTCACCGACTCCTCTGTTTAAAGGGAGGTCCAGGTTAGATTTCGAGTTCTCCATTCCCCGTTAAAATAAATACCTATCGAAAAAAATAAGTATCAATCAATTTAAAATATGTGATAATTGAGCCGTGATGCATTAATTGGTGGGAACAGGTAAGCCTCGGGTTCAGGGTTTTTACGACGGGGTTGAATGCCGAATAAATGGTTCAAAATAATTAGCTATTTTTCAATTGGAATAATTACACACACACACTCTTATAGCTATTGTCGTACGTCGTCATACATGTCCCCATATATATTAAGAAATATTATTCAGTTATGCTAACGTTAATGTAATTATTCGTTAAATATATAAAATATGATATTTTAAGTAATTATGTGATGAGATTAAATAAAGGTGACTTAATTTTATTTTCTGCTTGGCACAATTATTATAAGGGTATACCAGCCAATATGAAAACGATAAGAGCGTGGAGTATGATACGTACCCAGGATGGATTTTAAGGATCTTCTTGTAACTGTCCCTTTCCATAATTTTTACGATGAGGCCGGCAGGTTCAACCCAAGTTCTAAAACCCAGGGTAGGGATGGATATGTAGAGTTTCACTGTGACGCATCAACATGAACAATGATGTGACTGAAAATAATATATAGAAGCAATTTTAAACATTTAATGCAACTCGATATAAATACCTTATTTGTCTACTAAGTTTCTAGACACCCACACGAACGAAGATCATTAATCAGTCCCAAATAATATTTAACTCAAGAAGCATAAAACATTTTCATCGGTAACATCACCCAATTAAAAACGTTCTAAAAACTGGTGTGGAAATTGATACGTGGCCTCTGTTGCGTGTGGTATGGGGTGTGGGGAGGCTGCAACATGTGAACCATGGGATATGGGATATCTATTCTTGGCAGGGCAAGGCAACTCGGGAGTTGGATCGGACACCCCGTGCCGTGAGCTGTTCCTCCACCCACTTCTTATTAGATTCGCCGTCCTTCCTCTCCCGTCACCCATGCGTATGATTCCAGTTTATCACACCTTCACACGCAAATTCCTACACCTCGAGGAGAAGAATACAAGAGGAGAGGAAAAAAGCGAAGGACCGGGTTGACAGTGGGGAGAGATTGCAATCTTTCTTGAACAAATCATTAAATCAACTTCTTTCTATTTCACGGAGGAGAACAATTTCCTATTAAGAAACCATTGCTTAGGCTGGAATTAAAGCTGTACATTAAATCAACATACATAGATGACAAAAAAACAATCTTCTTTCACAGTATATAATAGGAAAAATTAACTTGGGATCAAATCAGTATATGCATGCAACCTAAAACTAGTAACACATTGATCAAGATTGCTAAATCTTCCAATAATATATAATAGTACGAGCAGCAAGACTCCTGTGTTATTCTAAAACTAATTAGATTAGATTAAGTGATTAAGATAGAGTTTAACTAATTTGCCGTGTCTGACATCAACCAATACTACTTTTTTGGTTTGTTCTACTAAACAGTGGAGGAGAAAATTTTAGGGTTTGGAAGAAAAAAAATATGAGAAAGGTGAGGTGATCAGTTGGTAGCAGTTCAAAACCAGAGGTCGCTTAATTAGGTGTAGGAGATCCCTCACCGGAACTGTTGGGTGTGGGGCAGCGGCAGCTTCGTCTTCCCCTTCCTCCCCTCCGCCGCCGCCTCCTCGCCGACGTCGTAGAGCAGCGCCGCGTCGGACGGCAGGGGCAGCTTCCGCTTCTTCCAAGCCGCCACCACCACGGAGGCGATCTGGGTCAGTGGGCTCCCCACCAGTTTCTTGAACCGGTACCTGCGGGTCCCGGCGAGGAAAACGACAAGCCCGATGAGAATGGAGGTGGCGCATATGCCGTAGCCCCACCGCCGCCCCAGGTGGTCCTGCACGTAGACGAGCACGGTGACCGCCAACAGGGAGCCGAGGCTGATGAGGAAGAAGAACCAGTTGAAGAACCGCATCATCTTCTTCTTCTCCGACGGGTCCGCCTCGTCGAACTGGTCCGAGCCGAAGCCCGAGACGCTGGACTTGAGCCCTCCCGTGCCGAGGGCGGTCAGGTAGAGGGCGAGGTAGAGCACCGCCAACTGCCCGCCGGACGCCGGGATGCAGGTGTTGGACGAGGGGACGCAGCGCGGTGGCCGCAGGCCGGGGACCGCCGTCGATATGGTCAGGATGGTCACCCCCTTCATTCGAAAGTTACCCAAGACGTAAGATTATATAGAAGAACGTACAGAAGGGGGAGAAAGGAAGGGGCGGGGGTGGGTAGAGGAGGAGGCCGGGTTCTTACAGTGGCTTGGACGCCGGCGAAGATGGCGATGGTGAGGTACCTGGTGAGCATCACGGTGAGAGATCAAAAGGTTACATGTGAAAAACAGAGGAAGCTGGTTGACACGGTCGACGTCGGACATGTAAAAAGAAGGAGAAAGGCCGCATCTTGTCACCTGCCCAGGAAGGTGTCGGCGATGAACCCACCGAGGAGGCAGAGCATGAAGGAGGTGCCAAGGAAGTTGGTGACGGTGTTGGCGGCGACGGCATTGCCGAGGTGCATCGTGCCCGTCATGTAGGTCACCAGGTTCACCGCGATCCCCAGGGACGTCAGCCGCTCGTTCAGCTCCACCACTGTGGGTTTCCCATTCGTTTCGTTCATATTACTCAAACACAACCAACCAAAAACGCAGAAAGAAAACCACGTACAAATGAAGAGGACACCTCAAAAGAACAGTCTTCACAGATGACAGGGGTACGTATATTATAATTATCAGCTTCCTCCGGCGTAAGTCCGTGATGGCCGGGGTGGCTTCTGGGGCAGACGTTTATATAGCCATAAAGACACACACAGAGAGAGATAGAGAGAGAGGGGAGAGGGGAAGGGGAAGGGGAAGGAGAGGAGATGAGGACCTAGGATCATGGCGGCACTTGTCCAGCCGCCACTCTGGGATCGGACGGCGGGGCGCCCTTTGAAGTCCCAGGCATCTGGCAGGAGCTTGCCGCCATCTGTCTCCGGCAGGGTGGCCATTGAGCCCGGTGGCGGTAGTACAGCGCGCAACGAGAGCTGGTGGAAGCAGGGACGCTGGAAGGGATCGGGGGGAGAGGGAAGTTACTGGCCTAGTTTGGCTTGGCTCTCTGTGGCTTCGCTGGTGCCCTATATATAGCGACAGAGCCGGGGGCATTTGATTGGTCCTGGACACTGTTTCTGTCTTCTTGTAATAACTCTCACGACAAGTGCATGCATCGACCGCAAGTCCACTCACTACTCCCAGGCTGCCATTGGATCCCCTCTGCCCCGTTAGATCGCTATTCCAATTTGCACCACCTCCCTAGATAGATAGAAACAAGTCGTCTCCCTAGATAGATAGAAACAGGTCGTCTGTCAAATGAAGATGGATGGAGCTTGATGCGTCTTCCTCCCAATAAGACATTTTTTTGGGGGGGACTAGATGTAGATTTCGGAAAACATGGATGACATGTGAGATTTTTTTTGTACCGTTCATCTCCTTTGTAACGTCGGACAAGAATGGAGAAAGACCAAACTAATTCAGTTCTTTTTTTGATGATGAAAATTTTAGCGCATTGATACTGATTCAGTTCCATGGAGCCGCTGAATGTAGGTGTATTGGTCTATGGGATAGACACAAATCGGAGAGATCAATCTAAGATTTTGATTTAATTAGATTTCTATCTATAATCGGAACCCATGGGTCACGTATAGATTAGACCCATTAACAATATCCCGTCGACGTACTAGACTTAAATTTATTGTGCGACCCAATAACAGTAATAAACGGACCACTAATTAATATTGGATAAAACCCAACATGCTGCACATAATTTACTCCGGAGTAGTGTACACGTGCATCATATGGTATTGATCCAGAGCATTTAGATTGAAGTCAAAATATCGAATTTATCTTTAAGACATTAATTACTTCCTCAAAATAACTGAACAAGCACGTAATAAGGACTAAAAGTGCTTTAAATTAGAAGGGGAAGCAAGCTTGTATTGTACGTCAATTTTAATCACATCTACAACAACAAAGTCAACTTATAACATTTTACGTCAGACGACCATAGTAGATTACCAAACAATTCACAAAGATATATATATATATATATATATATATATATGCTAGATCACCTTAATTGTACAGCAAAGACATGTGTATTGGTATCATAATTAAGGTGCCTGGATTCATCTGAGTCAGTGAGCTAGTCAGTTAATTTCTATCAATGAAATGCTCTACATAAACTGAGTGCCCAAAGGGTACAGGATCAGTACACTAGACTTAAAAAGAGTGCACCAATATTCTAGTCTTCCTACAACATGTATAAAGAGTGCATGCATTGCCTTCTTGCGCAATTGGCAGGCACGATTATGTATTATTCTTCTCTTGTTTTGGGCTTCACAAATCCAAAATTATAAAGTCAGTTGGGATCAATCATGCATGTTGCTTCGATCAGCTTCTACGGCCAAATCTATGATCAATCCTTCGGAAAGGTCATCTGCTTAATTAATTAATAATATTGACGCATAGAAATTAACGAGGGTTTAGTGTATTTAATTTTGTAAAATAAATAACACAAAAGGACTTTCACATTAATTAATTTTAATCGATAAGATTTGAATTAATGCTCTCTAACATTACACAAGAGCATCAACTAATTAATTACTGTTAACATATAAATTAAACCCCTGTCATATGTGCAAGCATGCTTATCTGTTAACATATAAATTAAGCCCCTATCATATGTGCAAGCATGCATATCCGTGTACTTCTGACTACCACAAAAAATTGGGACAGGTAATTAGCTTGATGTCTTAACTACCTTGTAATAATATCTACAAAAATTTGGGAGACGGAAGTTTATAAATATCGTCTTAACTAATTAGTGCAGATATGAACCATTTTGCTCTATATAGGTCGGCAAGATACTGCTGCCACACCGCTTTGCTCCTTAAAGAGCGCCCCACCTCCAATTGTGTCCATGACGGGATACAATATCATCACTTTCTACACAAACGTCTCATTATCTGACTTTTCTCTTGTCTAGTCATGTCGTTTTCGATGGACATGTTCTGATACTCTTCTAATTATTTTCTTCATGTCTAGGCAAAAGAAAGCAGGAACTAATTAAGGTGCTCCCCAACCCTTACCATTTAAGCCACGTTTGGAAACGCTTATGGTGCGTGATTGGGATTTTTTCAAAAATCCCATACACCATACATAATCTTGACACACGGGAGATTTTGAAGAAAAAAAAAGTTACAAGATCTCAATTAGCGCATGGGCTCGAATAGTTGACATGGGCGAGAGTAGTTAACATTGAAAACGACAATTGTATCTTCTTTTTTTTTTTACCATTGTCTCGACCGGATGAATAATATTTGAGAATTTTGTCAAAATATTGTTCATCCGAGCATGACAGTGTTCATTCAAATCGTGACATCGTTGATCATCCTCGTCTTTCTTCTCCCTCCTTTCTCTCACCTGTAGCACCAGGAGTGGTCGCAACAGGCGACATGTAGCAGCCCGACTTAATTTGGCGACGGTAGCTCCAATTTCGGTGTCCGCAACCCTAGTAACAACCCCGCGAACGGCGAGCTCTTCTTGCGATGGCGGTATATATGTGGGGTGGAAAAATGGATCGCCGGCCTTGCAACTGCAGCCATAGAAGAGGAGAAAGAAGGGCAAAATAATAATTTCAAACTCAAAATTCTCCGAAGAAGAACATGCTTCTTTGTGCTTAGAGTCTCTCTCCTCTTAGAATCTCTCGCTGCACGCAAGTCGTAGCAATAGTGCGCCATTCAAAGCTGCATTCAAAATTAACTTTACGTGATTCCAATGATTGGAATCACTTGCAAATAGATTTCAAAACGCGCCCTTTAGGTGCTATATACCCTAGCGAAGCCCTCCCTATCCACTGTATATATAGTTCCACTTGAACAACCAGCAGGAAAGCAAAATGATTAGGAGAGAGGAGGGAAGGAACAAGGTCATGCACTTTATTCTCTTTTTTCTGGACTGATTTGTGTGTATGGCTAAACGACCTGCCACCTCCAACAGTGGCGTAGTTGACCAACGCTGTTCTTGGGTGGCGTAATGTAAGAGGGTGCCTAGAAGAAGCATCTAATGTCGATTCCAACGTCTTGAAGCTGTACATCGCATCTTAGCAACTAGGTTAGGCCAGCCAAGGTGTCTTTGATGTACACAAAGCTAATTATCGGCAGAGCCCACCTGGAGAATTCGAAGATTAATAAGTTACGATCAAAGCTTAATTACACTCCGCACTTCCATTTTGTCTCGTCGTGGAGAAGGGAGAGAATGGTGTCTTAGCATGATAATTAAACATCTAAAGTAAAAAGGTACACGAGATTTGTTACTAATCATCGCCGTTGCTAGCTTTTTTCTTCCCTTTCGGCTCCCGATCGATATATATGAAACCGGAATCCCATTCTTCATGTTCTTCAGAAGAAAATAAGCACTGGGATTTCTCTCACTAGCAAGTCGTCTAAATTGAACAACAAAAGTTATACTTTTATTGACCGCACATGTCAATTATGGGAAAGGGATGCATGGTTCTCACATCCTCTCTGTATATCATCTTATGTCTTCTCAAATCCTTGCATCATATATATATCTGTGTGTGTGTGTGTGTGTGGTGGTGGTGGAATCAGGATATATATATATCTACAGCCCGGTTTTCGAAATTGCATGTGCATATAAAGGAGAGACGTGTGTGCTCCCCTCGCGCAGCTGATGCTACTATTGTCTCAGAAGAATCCTGCGAACCATTAATTCTTGGAACCTCCATTCTTTGTTTTTGCCCTCTGGTTGGACCCACCGGTCACAGACGTGAAAGCTTTTGCCAGCGACGATCCATCTAACACTTTCGCAGCTGGGGGAAGGAGTGGGTGGGGGTTGCGGGTGGAATCTCGCCCGAGGGCCCCGAATCTCGTGTGGGGTTTTGTTTGCGTGCAGGATAGAATGGATCTGGGAAACGTCCACACCGCCGCGCTTCGAAAACCGGGGGCCTGCTGCGGGCTGGGTTCGCACGCTCCGAGCTGCACTCCCGCGGCCATTCGTTTCCCCGGACCTTTTTACAAATTTCCACAGAGCTGGGAAACAATTTCCACCCTGGACTTTTCTCACAAATTTATCTACATATAATTATATAATTATAAATAAATCTAAATCTATTATCATAGATACTCTTGATATACCTCAAATATTTATTGAAGAGGGGAATGCTCGCCATATCCAGTGCAACCCAATATTGCCAGGCTCGTTATGGCCCAGTTCCATCGAGTCCCGTAACGGATAATTCTGTCAACCTCTGTCCCATTCAATGCGACCCAATTAAGGTCCAAGAAAATTTCGTCAGCCCAAGAGTGGAATTACTATGCGCGTGGGATCTAAGATCGATGCCCTAGAACTCGCCAACATACAAACGTTGTCACTGCCATAACAGGGATTTCCACAACGAGGATCGAATTAGACCCATGCCGTCGAGATCCTTGCCACGAAGCCTCCATTCTAGGAATGGACATGCATGCAACGGGCAACCTCACGATCAAGAAGATATTACTCCACGATCTACGTCATTTTTCAACCGAAGAATGGCCAGCGTCCTAGTAACCCATATAAATAGGTCCCCAGTCGGACCCGGGAAGAAGGACGAATAGCCAAATTCATCTCCAGACACACCCACATATACAGAGACAGAAGAGAGACATCCTAGTGCTAGGATAGCTCTACACTGAGAGAAGAGAGAGGCTCCTCTATGCAACAGTAGAAGGAATCTCTATCTGGGAAGTGAGTCCAGAGAGGTTCACTTAGGGTTCTTCCCCCCCACCACTCCGAGCACTCTCTGGACACTCGCTCTTACGTTAAGGATCCTTCATTATGCCCTCTCTGGCTCTCCTCTTACTTTAGCTCTTTTTTCTTTTGCTTCTCTAAGTCGCTGACTTAAGCATCGAAGGGTTGTCCCCCAAGATCACTCCCAGGACTCCTTCTAACGTCGTTCTCTAGTGGTTGCAAGTTTCCTCGAGTGGCCGACTATATTTTTCAAGCAAACAAATCTCAAAGGTGTGATACGAGATAAAATGGGAACACTTTTTTGTCTCTACATTTATGATTTAAATCCATGCGGTTCCAAACGAAACGAAACATGACAAATATGCGAAGGAACATACTGCGAACATTGTTAGGACACACGAAATACTGAAAATATCTTTGTGAGTTCCTTCCCCAAGATAATTTCTTCCCCCTCTAACACCAGCTTTCTCTATACATGTGAGTACGTGAGAGCATGCTTCGTCAACTCGGTTCGACTCAGACTGACTCAGGTGTGCCGTACCAAATCCATAAGAAATCGAGAGGTGATATGGCTGACTCGGACCGAGTTACTTCTCCCTGCCTCTCTACCATTCTCTACGACATTCCAAGTGTCCTCCGGCGAGGATTCGACGGTGGCAACGAGGATCCGACAATGGTGGTAAGGATCCAGCGATGGAAGATGAGATCCAGTGGTGGCGACGATGATCCGATCCGGAGGGACGTTGCTAGCCGCAGTGGGGCTGCCGAGGTGGACTGTCGAGATGGGGGGGTGCCGGGGTGAGGGAATAAAGGACTGTTAGGGTGGAAGGGTACCACAGGGGGGGAGGAGAAATGGCTATCGAGGTGGGGTGGGGCAGATCGAGTCTGTCTGAGTCGCATGCAACTCGGGTGTACCATACAGGATCATGACTATCTTGATTCAACACGGATCACCGAGTCAGTGAACCTTGTGTGTGTGTGTGTGTGTGTGTGTGTGAGAGAGAGAGAGAGAGAGAGAGAGAGAGAGGAGAGAATGGGGTGCCTCTAGTGCCGGCTGCCTCTGAGCTCCATGATGAAATCCAATAGCCTCGTCGCTCTCCTGCCCTTCCAAAGCTATGCCACCATCATCGCTAACACGTTCTAGGACATTGGCCACTAGAAGGGAGAGGGGCGGGAGATGCCAACGAAGGAGGTGGTGTCGAAGGGGATCTCAAAAACTTGATCATAACGGGCCGGGGGAGGGGATAAGAGGTTGACCTGAAGGTAGGTTAATTATTGTATCCCCTTAATCTAAACTTTACCCTATCAAAATAAATCGGAGTTAGGATGGGTACATATATAATTACACATATTCGAGATATATCAGGGGCATATGTGACAATAGATCTAAAGGAGAGACTTATTTATAATTATGTAATTTTATAAGAATATATTTGTGAAAAGCCTTTTTCCCCCTTTTGCCTACTTTGATTTCCCAGTCCGTGGCTCTCTCTCTCTGTTCAGCGGGATGGCCACACTCTCAAAACTTTCTTTTTTCCAAATGATGTTTGTACGTAGTGGATCAGAGGCATGAACGCAATCATCACATGAGGCTAAAATCTTTGGTGGGGTACCGATATTCTTTCCTCCCACATGATACACTCGTTTAGATGTACGACATATCACGCGGTGGAATTGGATGACATCCAAAGAAGATGTTAATTAATTAAGAGAGCTTACGGACAATATTTGCCCCCCCCCCTCCCTTTTCTTTAGTTAGATGAGTACTGCAATATTATTAGTTCAGCAGCAACAGATGGATATGGTTCTTCCAGGGGAGGTCGTATGTATCCCGTCACAATGGAGTCTCGATGCCACCGCCGCACATTCCACGAACCCGGGCCATCTGGTGGGTTTACAACCCCCGCCTTGACATTCTTATTATGTACAACGTATAGTATATACTCAAAACCACATGAGATAATTGAGAGGGGCCGGTGCAAACACGGATCATTAGTTTACTCAAAACCATCTGCTCGCTTAATTATCTGTTCTTTGTCATCTCCATCACTCGATCGAGAGGCCACACACCCACCCACCCATGATTAGATTCTTCAGCAGGTCCTTTTTAAAACTTACACACAGGAGGAGGAGGAGGAAGATGGGCGCGGGGGATCGACTGGTACTGGTCCATCGTGAGCTCATGAGTGATTGCTTTCGCGCAATGCCGTCACGGCCGGGGGTTACTATACTATTAAACCCCCCCCCCCCCCCCGCCCAACATGTACATTTTTTTTTCGTGGAGCCTTCCAACCTTGGAGTCAGTCGGTTGTTTTCAAAGGGGTGATGTGTGCGCGATCGTTGGGGATATGGGGATCCTCTCGATCGAGTAAAGGGGTGCATGGTGGGCGGTTCCCCTTGGGAATCTCTAAGAGCCAGTCATTCGCGAGCAAGACAAGGCGTGGTGGCAGCAGGTCATCGGGAGGGGAACTAGCTGACAACCCCTCACGCGCGCACAGACACCTCTTGCATGACAAGTTGACTATAAGTATCCCATCGATCGACCCCCTGCATTTCAACCTCGAATTAATAATAGAGGAGAGGAGACCTCGACAGTGACTTTTCATTGGCTGGCTGGCTGGCTGGCTGGCCCTTACACTCTTCTTCTTCTTGCCTTAAACAACTCGAGTAATAAACACTACATGGCGACCGATGACAATAATGGATCACAGAGGAGGAGGATGAGACGAGGACGGCAGTGTTTTGGTAGGGCTTCCTCCAATTGAGGCTCGTACGTGTATATCGCTGGTCAGCATGGACGTATATGTACATGGGTGGCCACTCACTCTCCAATGATTTGCCCGTTTTATATGTGCGCTGCTGCTGATCATTCTCCCCCCGCGCGCGGGGCACCGCTTCCACGCATTTTTTTCTTTCCTCATTTCCCATGCCCATTGCCGTCGGCACATTTATTATTGTACTAGCTATATATATATATATATATATATATATATATGAAGCCTCATTCGATATGTATATGCGAGTAAAAGAAGCAGCTGGCGGGGGAGGGGGGCAGGGTTTGTCTTATGGTACCACTAGTGGCGGTGTTGGGGAGGGAGTTCATGTCCGATTAATGGAGTTCATCTTAATTAGAAGGATAATGCTAAAGAATACTGGCATCACCGATCGAGTACACACACGGTGATCAGTATCTTGGGTACGTATTCGACGACAATAGAATAGAAAAGAGAACTAACATCACCAGGGTGGCTAATGTTGGGTGTTCGACGATTAATTGAGGGGGACCGTGCATCTGCCTGCAGCCCCCGCAATTGCAAGAACCGGTGATGTCACATGACGCGGCCTAGTGAACAGACCTCCATTAATGATCTGGCCTAGGTGGACAACGTGGCAGGGATGGCCCGGTTCATAAAAACAATACCTCCCCACGCCCTGGCGCCGTGTTGGACGAACTTATCCAGTAGGATCCCGCGTGGGAAACCCACCTCACCTCGCCCGAGGAAATAGAATGCCCATTGGCATAAAGCCTGTCAGGTTGTTCTCCGTGCACGCTTGACTTCCTGATTGTTAATTTCTATTTTGTTCCTAGTGTTTGTCTGCGAGAAGCAGTGCATGGGCCTTTTGCAGTGCATGGGCCCGCTGGCTGTGATGCTCAATGCAATCAGTGTCTCTACGACTCCCCGTAGCCGAAGGAACACTGCAATAAAAAGTGAGATTTGTGACAAATAAATTTTATCACAAAATCATTGATTGGAAACCTCCTTATCTCGCAATGATCATTTTGAGGCATTAGAGATAAGATTTTATCCTTGTAATAAATGTGAGACTAAACTTGTGACCCTACAGACGATGCCATTGTGTGGTTACTAGATGCATCTTGGTGCACCCAACAATTATTGTCCTTACACTATTGATAAGATTTTGTCCTGGTAAAAAGACTCTCTTAGGTTAAAAGATGAAGACCAATATTAGAAACACTTAGGGCGTGTTTGTTAACCGAGCACGGTTACCGTGCTCGACCTCAGAGGGTCGAGCACGGTAACTGCCCTCGGTTAGCCGCTTTTGTGTGAGGGGGAGGCGGGTCCCGTCGGGGTTTCTCTCTCCCTGATTCTCGACAATCGGTCGACATATCCCGCTATCAAAGCGGGCCTTAGTTACTTTCTCAATATCTAATGTGGGACTAATCTTGTGATGCTAAGTCCCACCACATTAGCCCACTTGAGAAGGAAAGCGAATGGGAGCTCATGATTCTTACAGATGACACCAAAAAGTGTAGACTTATAAATTTACTATATATCTTGGACCTCATATCACACTTTTATGATTTCTTCGATAGGAGAAAGATCAGTCGTCCCGAGAAAACCTACAATTAATGAATAACGTATAAGAAGAAACCCTGGATGTGATCCCAGAGGATAAGCTGGCCTTCGATGCCTAAGTCAGTAGAGTGCTCGGATGAAGGTAGAAAGTGCTCGGAAGAAGGTTGAGAGAGCTGAGAGCATAAGATGAGATGTTGGATCAGTGGATAGGAGTGATCAGATGGTAGAGAGAGTAAAGAGCAAGGTAGCTGGAGTGTTCTTTGTGAGCAGGTTGCGTATTATGCCCTGAAAGTCTATCCTGGATCTTACTTATAGGGTTTCACTCGAGCTCATCTGTTTCGCCTGCTTCCTGACTTAGTGAAGAGTAGAGTTAATGGGTTGCCTGATCGTGGAGTTGCTGGTTACTCACTCACCCGTTGCACGAGAGACGAAGGGGCAGAGTAGATGGCAAATAACACGGAGATGTGAATGATGACCCTCCGCCTAACCGTTGCCTGGGATAACGCCTGCCATTATTGCGTTAATAGCTACCTGCTAGGAACATGAGACACGATCGTACACGAAACACGTGTCTGTATGTTAAACTAGTCCTGAGTAGGCCTTGTCGGCGACATCTTGAACTATGAGCTGGTTGATAATGCGTCGCAATAGATTTGGCAAATTTCTCCCTCCTCACGTTCGGTAACACATTTTGGTTTTTTCATATTTGGTTCCCATGTCTATAAATAAAAGTGTACGAGGAAGATTAAACACCTTTTGCTATTTACGAGTTTACAGCGCTTTCTTTCTCTCTTTCGAACATTCTGTCATGCTTCTTCTCTCTTGTTTTAAGTTTTTTGTGATCTTGTGATGGGATCGTGAAACCTTGTCACTCCGTCTCACACGTGTCCCGCAGAGGAAGGTCCGACTGTATCTTGGGGTTGATTTCTCATATTTTTCGCATGTGAGACGGAGAATCGTCCTAATTAGGATAATTTTTGTATGTCTCTGGTCAACGTGTTTCTTCTTCCATTTTTTAAAAGAACGTGGAGTGGACTTCGTGAATAGATCTCTATCTATTTATTCACGATTTCGACGAGAATCGTTCGAGAGCAAGAGATATTTTAAAATTAATTTTAATTTATTATTAATCTCATAAACCATATTCAATTAATATGCAGAAAAATTACATATTTTTTAGATTTTGTTCTAACAGTACTGAGCTTGCTTGCCCCATAAGGCCGGCTCGCTCGCCGGCCACGATTACGCCGGCCGCCACCTTGGCATCAGTTGATAAGTTGGCGCAGAGTTTTCATGGGTGTATAGGTGGAGATCTACGTGGAATACCGACGGGACCACGTTAGGTTGGCTCCGGCATCACCAATGAGAACTTGACACCGGCAAGACAGGTCATGACGTACGTAGGCTGACCACCAATGGTTAAGTAAGAAGGTTCGAGGGCAATTGCAAATTCCTCCCGTTCTCACATTGATGATGTCTGATCTTATAACACTCCAACCACTCGATCACGTTTCGATCCGCATCTGGTCGAGCATCTCACATGCAACTCTCCTGGCCATACATCCGGGAATCGGACGGTCACTGAGATGGAACCTGTATGTATGTTGAATAGTCGCTTTCCACTGTAGGAGGGGCTTTGCCGACTACCCACGGAATAGCTAGTCAATTGCCAGGGATGCCAAATGAGCTCGATGAGCCATGCATGGGTGCGTGTGAAATTAAAGAAGATGCTTCACACCCCAGGTCCATCACTGCCTTGAGACCCATGGATAGATTGTGAGATGGGGCCACAACATTGGAGCAACCTACGTACGTTAAAAGCTACACGAAAGGGTCTGCTCGCTCCTTCATCACTCCATATGGCCATTCAACTGGAGCTAAACGTTAAGATGACCTACCCGGGCTGTACCCAATTATGAAACTTGAACTGCCTTGGACGGCATGCCAGCAAACCAGTGGACGGCTCAAATGTTGAAATTATACATATGTATATTTAAAGCGTTGTAATTTATTACAAGAGTGGGACGGAACAATCTTCTTGCCCCCTATGGGCCCATTTGTTCGGGGGATAAATCGAGATACCTCACTGAAAGTTAGCATATTCCCTTTGGTTACTCATACAAGATATTCCATAGATTATTTAATAATGGGGTGGGGTGACTTATTCGTACACTGGGGCGTGAATAAGTCACCCCACCCTAATTAGTGGGAGATGAGTGTGAGGAGAAAATATGGGACCCATAATTTTCTCTCACATATATTTACTATTCGGCCTATCCCATTTGGAAAACAAAATGGCCCTATAAGAAGTGATCGGATAGATATGATATATTTCGATCCGACAGATACGATAGTTTTACCCGATCGATGGGCTGAAGATATCTATCAAAACGGACAGAAGGTTTTGGAGAATCAAAGTGAACTTACTGTTGGCGCGCGCTCTGGTTCACTCTGGCCATGAACATAAAATTAGGGCTGTCAAAGTTTGCGCCGGCCAATTTGGGCCTTACAATACTACGTCTGGGTTGGTCATGTATGCACCAACGGATACATCGTCTCGAGAGTGGGTTATTATCAAGATTTTCAATTTTTTGATTCGATGACTTATCTTAATCGAGGTCGATTAACTCATTCCTAATAAAGTGATCGAATAGGTTAACCTCATAATAGGGGCCTTTACTCTAACGGGGTTAGGTACGGTTATAACCTTTCTACCAAAGTCGATAATTAAGTGGAATAACTCACCGTAACTGGACTCTATTCTGTTATCAAAATCGGCCTTAGGGTTCAATTTGGGTGTCCGTGCATTAGTTCTACGTGCGGGTTTAACTATATCCATCTCACTTGAGCCCGCTTTGATAGCGGGATTGTCGGGAGATTAGCGCAACCGAGGAGAGAGAATCTCCAGGTGGGCCCCGCCTCCCCCTCACACAATCTCATCTAACCGATCTCGGGTACCGTAATCGACCCTTCGGAGTCGATTACGGTACTCATGCTCGTTTATCAAACGGATCCTTATAGTCTTAACATAAGTAGTATATAATATTGATGTATTTATTTATCTATGTATTTTGTTGTGAAATGGATTCCATAACGAAGTATCCGATAAAAAAAGCGGAGTGTAAAAACAACTGCCGGTACAATGCGGTAGCTTACTTTTAGTTAGGAAATATCTGTGGATATATTATCATATAATATATTGTCTTAAATTAGAATAAAACTAAGAGAATCCAAAAAATCACAATTTAAATGGTCGGATAAGAATGGGACCATGTTGTCGGCCTTGCCGCTTCAACATGGGATACGTGCTTTTAATGATAACATTGATTGATTGATGAGAGGACATTTGTTAATGTTTCGGGGGTGAATGTAAAGTTGAAAAGAGAAAGCTGTTGAAAATGACAACTTGATGTTCGACTCAATTTGAAATATTTATATTCAAAAATCATTCCTTATGAAAAGCTCTCGGAGGTGGGAATGGATGTGTATGAAACCCGCGTCCAAGTTTCTGATGGTGTTCTCAATGCTTATTAATTACTTTGCTTGTAGAATGCATATTTCATACCTTATGAAACGTGCAGCATATATATATATATAAATGGACCTTTTCATTTAATTTACTTCCTCGGTAGCCCTAATAAATTTTGGATGAGCACTCAATGCATGTATGCAAACATGTACTTCTTTTTTTTTTCCACTAGGTTTTTGAGGATAAAATTTAAGAGCACTGGTTTGGAGAGGAAACAAAAGACTCACATAATCTGTCTCCGACTCTGACCTCTTCACTTCACCAAGTTTGTGTTACCGAGGCCCGTTTGTAAACGCATTTGGACGTAGTTTTTGAGATAAAATTATTCGATAATTTTTAATTTTTTTTTAAATGAATAGAGTCATTCTTGACTTTCGTGAAAAATAATTTTTAAAGAGGAAAGAGAGCTAGACATAAAAGTGCCGAGTTCTCAAAATCTCTCGAAACACCCTCGCAGTGAATTATGAAGATTTTAAATGATTACGAATCACCGACACACTGTGTATGAGTATGACAGATGAATTTTAATAAAATGTGCTTTGGCCATCTTGTTTTCAAATGCAGCCGGAGTAATATTGAGGGGACGTGCAACTTAATTGGGCTAGTTCATCTCGTGGATCAGCCCAGCCCAATTTTGTCTAGTTGGGCCGAGACTTAACCTGCCTTGGTGGAGACTGAGCTAACTAAACCAAGCCTAAATTTGTCTTCAGACGTGATTAAGGGGATCAAGTCTAGTCCGTTTGCTTGATATCAACCCAATCTATCCAGCTTATCGTCCCAAGGTTGGCACCTCAATTATTTAGGACAAGAAGATCTAATGAAAAATCTGGGGATTCCACAAAAATGTCCGACCCACAACCTTGATATGTCAACATCATATGAGATGGCACAAAATGCCTAGTCGAGATACTTTCAGAAATTTTAGATCGTCATCTCAAAATGTTTACTATTGATGTGATCAAAGATCTGGGGATTTGACAAAAACATCTGACTGACTGACATGTTGCATCAATCTCACATAAGACGGCATTTGGTGACTATGTTGGATACCTCGATCTAGTGACACCAATTTTGATATTGATATTGGTTGGGTGTATTTGGTTGTATTCTATCAATTTAGATGCTATTATATTAAAAGAATATAGTATGACATCAAATTCAATATATTTTTAAACCTATATAAAAAATGATACAATAAGAGAGTCCACAAAACAACATCTCCTTCCTTTTCTCCATTTTCAATTTTTGTTATTCTCCTTCATTATCCTTGATGATCCATTAATTTGTATCAATATCAATATTGATATGCCATATTCTAAAAATATTAATATCAAAATTAATACTCCAACCAAACAAGACATAAGACGGTGCGCCTAATCAAAAGACAATTTTAGTCCATCGAAGTTTTGGACCGTCATCTTAAAATGATTGTAATTCTTAAAAATGGAAGATAAAGGGTGAGAAGCCATCTGTGGCATTGAGAAACTTACCACATCTCTCCAGTGTGGATCTCGCTACAGCATATTTTTGAGGTTTACCCGTTTTAGGAGTGAGCTTAGAAGTGAAGATTCGTGTTCTAATCAGGAAACACAAAGTTATTATTACCAGTATTTTTTGTCAAGAATTGTTTTTCCTTACAAGTTGAATTTGGAGTCGATCTCTTTTCCAAGTTTAGAGGCGATGGACTTGTTTCCTCAGATATATCCTCCAGTGCAACTGGTATTATATATCAGAGGTGGTCGACTTTTGATGTGTATAACTTGCTTGTTGATCCCAGTAGTCATCATCCCCTTCATCCCGAAACCCATCATCTTGAGATATAAGCTTCTGCGTGATGGAAGCATACAATTTATTCCTCCAGTCCTCTGGTGGCTCCGGCAGGCCTATCTCAGCAGCAAGCCAGTTCATGTATTCGACCTGTTCAGCCAAGCAAAGAAGAAGTCAGTAAGCATAATTAAAGAGCAGCCCAACTTGATTAATTTGTTCAATTAACGTAGAGCTGAAACAAACGATCCTAAACCTCATTTGGATGCACCGAATGTGTATGGCGTTTGGGTTTCCTTGCCATCTCCAGCTGTGAATAAAATGCTTCCACATTAGCCATCATCTCTTCCTCCGTTGGCAGCGTTGCCTTGCCAGATAAGACATTAGCTATCCACTTCGACTGCAATTCCATGCTCTGGAACTGAATAACCTGAACGAAAGAGAAAGTGAAGTTGATTACTTGATATATCGTTCATAAAAGTGACAGTTTTGTGTCTGGTTCATGCATTGTCAAAACAAGAAATCTCCGGGCTGGAACTAGCTGCCTACGATTATTATGTCGTCCGATTTAAAACCTTAACACTGTGAGTAGAGTGACCGATTGTCTTTTTATTTCACTTTTGCCTACGATTGACGTAGGATTATTCTGACACTCACCTTATTGGGTATTCCAACAAACGAAAGCCACGGCGCCCAATGTGGAGGGAAGACATGTTTGTACAGAGGCCCAACACGGTTGTCATCAACCTTTATAAGCCCATTAGGCTCGAGAAAAGGAAAGTGATACTTATACCTACAGGAAACGCAGACAAAGAGCCACAATCAATAAAAGTAGCATTTTTCAATGAATTCAGATTTCTCAAGTTCACTGCAAGTTAGCAGTTTCATACCCTGTGCAATGAAAGATGACATCTGCAGCAATTGTGGAGCCATCATGAAAGACCACGGAACCATTCTCAGAGATAAATTTTATCTGCAACAAATTAATAGCTCAGACTATTTCATCCTACATCGCTGCAATCTGATTGGCAATGTTCAGTGTGTCGACCTCTTTTGCTCACAAGAGAACGTTAATTGACAGATATATTAAGAACACATCTCTCAGGTATGTGTGAGCAAACGTGAGATAATCATATATACATATATATATTTACCATGGAGTGCTGCCAGATATTGCCATGCCCTTCCAGTTTTGCAACTCCGTCACCCTCAGATCTTGATGCTAGATGGACTTCTTTTGCTACTTTTGAAATTTCTCTAGATATATCGTGGGCACTAGGTCCTTTTCCAATTAACACAACTATCTGCAAGAAGAGTAGGAGAATCGCACAATGTGGGTTCAAGGTCTCAAACAGAGATAGGAAGAAAATCGCAGTAGTGCAGTTCATAGAACAACTTCTGACATCCACTTCGGAAACAAATAGACATAAGTTAGAAAAAATTTATCTGAGCACAGCACATTTTACATTAATTCTTATAAACAAACTGTACTTGGTATATTAATAGAGAATGCTGCATTCTCATTTTTTTTTCTAACAGGGCAAGATAAACAAAAAGAATGGTAAGTAGTTTGTTTCTTTCTTGTGCAACTATCTAAAATTAGCTTCTAATTTGCCTTAACTGTATCCACTTGCAAATGTAATTGTCTAAGCAGTTTTCTTAAAATTTTCTGCAACATTAATGCCTGTTGACAAACTTGAAAAACAGGATTGCTCCATGACCATTGCTAGCACCTGATATAATTAATTAGTCACAAAGATGTAGCAGAAATTAACCACGGAATATATATACCTGATCTTGAAACGGATCGGGGATGCGGTAACTGTGGCTGTGGATTTGCTTCCCTTGCCACCTCTCAATGCCTGCTCCCAGATTTTGAGTGCAAAAGTTTAATTAGCACCATCAATCATCATTCTTTCACTTGCAAATTGGCATTGATCAGATAACTCGTTTGTTTTTTAGGTTGGGTATTGCATAAAAGAAATAGGATATCCGGCAATCTCTAGTCGAGGGTTTGAGAACAAGAGAAAGTTGGCATCGTCAACATTCCTATGTCTTCTTATAATTTTTGCTCTTTTGCGAAAACAGGAAATCGATACAAGGGACATAATAGACGAAAGAGTTGTTAATCTCCAAAGCAATTAAGTGCCACTATTTTAAGGAATAGATATCTTGTAGCCTTAGTGAGATTGATCTTAATATGAATATGAATGGAAGCAAAATGGTCCCCATGTCTTGAGAGATTGCCATGATATAACACAAGATTGCCATGTTTTTTATTTTCTGATTTTTTTTCTAACTGTTCAAATCAAGATCCAGACAAGTACTTTGAATGAGGGGTTGCTTAAATAAAATTTTAAAAGTATATTTTCTTAATTTTCTGCACTACACGGCGAGGTGCAGTAACTGAAACTTTTTTTCCTTTGAGCCAAGGAAGCCAGTTAAACACGGCCATCCAGTTTGTTGGCTCACAAGGTCCACTTACCCGAAAAGGCCCATATTGGATCAACGAGACAGACCTCCCATGTCGACAGAACCATATGTGGTGAGTGGTATACGCACCTGGGATCTCCGCCAACCTCGGCTGGGTGTGGTGGCCGTTGCACACCACTACCGCCTCGAACGCCTCCGCCGCCACCTTCCCCGTCGCCACCTCCCGCCACTCCACCACCCACCCTCCCTCCTCCTCCCCCGGCGGCGTCACCCGCGTCACCTCCGCCCCCAGCCGTACCGACCCCTCCACCCCGGCGTCCCTCGCGAACTCCTCGATGAAGGCCAGCACCTCCTCGTGCGACGGGAACGCCCTCGGGTCGCAGTAGCTCTCGGAGGGCCCAGGGAAGGGGTAGTCGAGGAAGCCCATCAGCGGGCGGGGAAGGTTCGTGCGCAGCGACCGGTAGAGGCTGCCGTGGACGACGGCCCGGGACGGGTGGCGGCCTAGCGGGTCCTCCTCCGTCCGTGGGTCGTACACCCAGGTGCCCCCCACCCGGTCGGCCCTCTCGAAGACCGCCGCCGAGTGGCCGTGGCGGAGCAGCTCCCGCGCGGCCGCGAGGCCCGCCACGCCGGCTCCGACAATGGCCACCCTGCACCGCCGCGACATCTCTGGGAAGGGGTGGGAGGGATTGAGCCCGGCCCGGGCGGCCCTTTGTACCCCGCGCTACAACGGGTCGGGAGTCCGGAACCTGATGGGACCGTTTGGCAGTAACAACAAGACGTGCCGTATCCGGTGAAGCACTACGGTCCGGGCTCTGGTTTGGTGGGCCGATTAAAAAAATATCAAGCCTGGAGTTGGCGTGACATATACAAGTCACATGTATCTGAAAGTTAGGTGACCATTATTTTGTTTTAACTCGAAAATTAAGTTAACTTTATAGATTTAATTCGATTTAGTTTATATTAAAATTTAAAAAATTAATTTAAATTCAAATTGAATCGTATTAAAAATTTTGATTTAATTTGATGTTGAAATTCAAAAAATCAAACGAGAATCAAATAACTCGAAGTTAAGAATATTTTTATCAAGTTAATTAAGTCTTGAGGAGGGTAAATCCGATTTGGCCCAAATAAGACCCGATTGCACCGAGCCCAACTCGACTTGCGATCCACAACGCGTCTAACGGGTCTCGGTCCGGCCCATAGCGAATGTCCCATGACGACATTCCTTGGATTCGATAGCGGGAAAGGTCTTAATCTGGGCGGAAGGACCGCCAGATAGGCCTCTGAAGACCGACCGTTACCCCCCATGATGCAGATAACGACTCCACTAAAGGAGAGCACGCCCCACGGGAGCCGTGAGACTCACCCAGGAACTAGTCGACCCCGGGGTAATTGCCCCTCAACGGAAAACTCCCATCATAATCGCGGGGAACATCATCCCACGACGCACGCCCTTCCTTGTGAAGGGATCGACCGCCTTCACCAAGGCAACCCCCTATAAAAGGGACCCCGACGAAGGACAACCCACGGTGGATCTCACCAACAAAATGCCTACAGAGAAGCTAACTAGAGAGCTACACGCCCTGCTACTAGAGAGGTCATGACTGCTCATTCCCTGAGAAGAGAATCCCCTCCTGAATGACCTTACCGCCCAGTGAGTACTCTCCGAGTGACCACTGGGGCAGGCGAGCACTCGTCTAGAGGGTCTACACATCTCTCAGATCCTCTACAGCAGCCTCCCTCTCCACTCTCTCTCCTACTCTTCTCTATTCATTACTAGAGCCATTGCTGACTTAAGTATCGGAGGGTTGTCTCCTGGGGTAGCGCCCAGGGCTCCTTCTGACGCACTTCCTTTGATTATAGGCTTTCACGGGTGCCAGACGATGTTCTGCAACAAATAAATAGAAAGATGTGATACGTGGCAAAGGAACCAGATTCCTGCCGCTACAAGTGTATATATAACTATAAACCTTAATTTCAAAGGTATAATCCCTGCTATCTTGATGAGATTTTTTTTCGGTATGTCATTTCATTTTTATTTTTTTTGTATTTTAAACGGGGAGGGTGTCCACTACGCCATTGGCGAGGGACTCCTGATGAGGTTTACGACTCTATGAAATAAATTTCAAATCACTTTTCATTTTACTATAACTGAACGTCTTAATTTTTTTACGTGAAAATATCATAAAATTTGCTCTTACCCTATATAATTTTTGATGGTATTTCTTTAATATTTACTTTATTTGATAGAAAAAATTTTTACTCTACCTTTTTCTGCTCATTTTTGAATGTAATCTAATTTCTAAAAGAGGATAGGATATAGTTCAAACTGAACCAAATCAAATTAATCCGATTTGATTTGGTTTGATTTTAAAGTAATTCGGTTTGATTTGAGTTGAATCCTTAATTTGATTTGATTTCATTTGAGAAAAATTCTCTTCAAACCCAACCGTGCTCACCCCTAATTGTACACGGTTAAAGTAGCATTTGGTTGGGATGTTTACGGTGAGCTTTTATGAAAAATCCATGTACCATGTAATTATTGAGTTGTCATGATTTTTTGAGAGAAATAATCTCTCTCCTCTTTCTCTCTTATGTCATCACATTGGGAATGATAAATTGTAATAAATACTAGGATGATTAAAAGTGTTAGTGGAGTTTAAATGGCCCCAAATGGTGGATGAGAGGTTTAATGGACATGTTTAAATGGTTGATAGGCATTTAATTGCTAAATGTCATCGAAATCCACCCATAACCCCATGAAATTATTGAGATTTTGAGATATCATGGTTAATGTGTCTATCTCTCTGTAACTTTGAAATATGTGTAGCATGAAAATCGGAGCGTCATTTTTTAATTTGGTTGAGATGACGGAGATGTCAGGGATTTCAATGATTAGAATCTCAAAATCTCTCCAGAGGCTGAAAAATATCTAATGATTCTCGTACTATGTTTTTACGATTTGTTTGTTAAAAAAAAACTACAGACCATCCTGAGTAAACCTACAATCACTAAGTAGAGCGTCAGAAGTAGTCTTGCGAGTAATCTCAAGGGACAACTCTCTGATGCTTAAGTCAGTAACACGTGAATGAGCAAAAAGGAAGCTTAGAGGGAAAGAGAGAGATCATGTAGAATGGATTCTGTAATGACCCAAGATCCAGATATCGGGAAGAACTCGATACCATTCAAATCCTCGATCCTCGTCCCATCCACGCCGCCCCTCGCCCCACGAGCGTTGCCACCTTGTCCTCGCCCATCTCCGTCAGCCCCCGGAGAGAAGAGAGGGGGAGAGGAGAGAATGTGAGAGAGAAGAGAGAGGGAGAGAGTGAGAGAAATGAGAGGTGGGGAGAGAGAAAAGGGGTGAGGGTTATTTATAGAAAATCTGGAATTTCTAAAAAATATAAAAATTAGGGAAAAATTATCTCCATATTTCTCGAAAAATGCACAATATGCTGGTAACGTCCCGGAGTTGGAGAACACAACGGTTCACCCTACATAGAGTTCCGAAGGTTCGACAGGTAAAAACATGCGTAAACCGCAAAACACTCTCTGGGACTCACCACGAGACTCCGAACTCACGGATCCTGATCGGGAAAAATAAAATAAAAATCCGGGTTGTTACAGATTCAAAGCATTGAGACTACTCGATGAGGAGGAAAGATAGTGTTAGGCGAAGGAGAGAATGCTTGGAGACAGAGGTCAGGTTGAGAGAACTAGATGGAGATCCCTTGATCTGCCCTCTATGTCGTGGAGTCCCTATCTAGATTCGTCTCCCTCTGCCTACTTGTCTCTCTATCTTCGTGTGCGTGTGCATGTGCGTGTGCATGTCCCCTTCCTCGTTTGTCGAGAGACCTATTTATTTTAGTCGCAGTGGCGTTGTCTCTTCCCTGGCTTGGTAACAACGTGATTAGTGGAGTAGTGTCTTGCTTGATCGTGATCGTGGGGATCCTCCGTTGCCCACTCGTCCGCTCTCGAAGAAACGGCAACGTGGTGGACATCTCGGTGACATGAGTGCGATCCGACATCTCATTGGGGTAACTCCCATAATGATGCCTTCAACGTTTATCCGTTGACGAGTCTTACGACGTTTGGAAAGTATGAATACAGAGATCTCGCTTGTGGATTAGTTGGACTTTGATGGGTCTCGACTGCGCCATATTTCAGGGCCGTCGATTAGCTGGGGAGGGCCGCTTACGGGCCTGACTATCCTGAACTGTAGTGGGCCTGGTGTTATTCGGCCGTGCTAAGTCTGGAGCATTTTTCCCTCCCGTGGTTGGAATTGGGTAGGACTCAAGTCAAAGTGTAAATTGGATAAGTTTTCTGGATGAGTTGGAGTCGGGCTAGGCCTCGGGTCAGATCCGAGTGGGTTGTTTCTATTCAACTTGGCACTGGAATATTAATAAACAAATACCTTGATTAATAAATGTACCTCCGTTTCGATTTCAGGAATATCTTCATACTGGTAATATTCTGTTGTCTACTGGGTACCGCCTCATGACCACGTCAATTACGTGGACTAAAATTCTCACTGATCAGAAAAAAAACAAATTTTACTTCTCACATCTATTTATTTAACTCACGTTTAATCTACTAGAGATGTGAGTTTAAAATTCAATAATTTTCAGAAAAAAAAAAGAGATTCACGGCAATTAGAACTCACTGAATTTAAATCTCAATCTCCCACACTCGGTATGCGTCCGAATATCACCGTGTTAAATTTTCGGCCGTCAAAACAGAAATCTGAATCGGCTTTGTTCACCTCAACCCTCACTCACTGTGACGCTGACCTAACATTCTTCTCTTACTAGTAGTCCATCAACTACCTACACACAGCATCCCGTCGAAGAAAGAAGCCGCCCTCCCGGTCCAACTTGGGCCGCGGCGCGTGGGCTCTTCACAATCGCCGCCAGTTTTCGGTGGATCGCCTTCTTCTCTGCAGGTTTCCCAATTCAGCACGTGGTATGACATAAGTGGGCTCCTGGGTTGGTACTGTGATCGGTTTGTCTGGGTGACTTGGTCGTTGGGTAAAAGAAAGACAGACAGAACAGAAGTTCAAAGAACACCACCACCAAACAAGATAAAAGTCAGAAAAAAAACACCAAAAAAAATCTACAAAACAGCTCCTATGATGGCTTCTTAGTTATCGCACCGAATTTCATCAATCAACTATGGAGAACTCGACAATTCTGGCCTGCACTCGAGAACTTGGTTGTAATCCAACAGTGTAGGGCATTGGCGGTATTCTTCTGCAATCAATAACTTAGAAACCAAATTTTCAAAACCATGTACATAGATAAATAATAGATGACCGTTTCAGAAGTAATTAATATGTTGATTTACCAATTTTTTTCCTACCATGGTGGTGATCAGGAGAGGAGGTGTGTGTGCTTCTTCCTAATGTAAAAAAAAATAATGATTTCATAAATAAAGATCTATTAGTTAAAAAGAGTTGAGATTAAAAGATAATTTGTTAGATGTTATGCGGCTCAGACGCACTAAAATCATGGTGATGATCAGGTTGAGGAGAAAACATAGATATGAAAAAAATGGTATGGGCATCAACCGGTCACCGGTGGGAGGGGGGAACTCCCCAGCGTGCTCTCACTTCCACGTGCGTCAATCTTATGGGGAATTGAAGGTAGGCCATTTGTTTTTTTAAAAGAGGCCCTTTGTTTAAATTTGAACTATAATTAGATTTTAATCTGACGGTCCAAAAAAGAATCATTCTCAAATATATAGATCCAAAAGTCATATGAGAAAATATTTACGGTGCGTTTGAAGAAAATATTCAACAAAAGAGACGTGAAGCCCCCCCCCCCCCCCCACTAAGAAAAGTGAAAGTGCATTTATTCTCATATTTTTTTTATGACAGGAACCTAACCGAGTGATAATACTCAGATTTACACGGAATGTTATGTTAGAGATCTGGGTTTAAATCTAACGGCGTACACATCTCTTTTTTTTTTGTTTTTTTTCCAAAACTAGCATGTGCCCTTTTATTGTTCAACAAAGGTTGATCTTCATTAATCTCCATGCGCTGTGTTTTGGTCTTCTAGAGTAGATTAATATGGGGTCTCTATATATTGAACCACTGACTTCGCTTTCATCTAATATATACATGTAATTAGACAATTATCAATTAATAACTCGATTAGTTTATATTTAAGAAAAGTACCTCTGTAACCTTAAAATCTTTCAAAATTACTTCTTTCTATCTATCTTTATCATATTTATTATAATGCCCCTGAAATTTTTAAGATGGAGCTATTGTGGCCTGCCATGACAGGGCACTACCATCGTTAACTAAAGGTGAATTAGTGAGGGGGAAATCTCTAACCTATCTCTAGTTAAATCTCTCTCTCTCTCTCTCTCTCTCTCCCCACCAAGACCAGAGGGCAGGGGCCAGGGGGTGCGAGGGGTTGGCTAGAGGTCACGGGGGTTGTGGGGGGTGCTATAGGGTTGGTCGGAGTTAGTTCTCCTTGTCAAATCTGCCTTCCCCTCCGTCTCACCCACCCCTTGCTCGCTCTTGACCTCTCCCCACCTCCAAATCCATCTATCTCTATCTCCCTCTCTCCCCCTCTCTCTATCTCTCTCCCTCCTTCACTCTCACTGATGTGGAATTACAAAAGGAGGATCTAGCATGTCCATTTGTGATGACACCCACGAGAAGAAGAGGTTGAGGGGGGTTGGGTGAGATAGGAAGAGCAAGGGAATTAAGAGGCAGAGGCAGCCTTGGGCGAGAAAGTTGTGCTTGTAGCAGAACATAGTCGTGCCCTAGGGTGGGGGTGGTGGATAGAATGATGTGAATGGGAGCTTGCAGTACTGCATGTGCAATAGGCCCTCACTAGCAAAGCCGCAATGGTGTTGAAGCACGCGTTGGGACTAGCCAGGCGGCATGGCCACCCCCATGTTACCCCACTCCATGTCGCCTTCACGCTACTGAGCTCTGGCCACTCGGGAGGCCACTAGCCTCTTTCACTAAGCCTATCTTCATCCCACCCTCACCACCACGACTCCTTGCACCTGCTCTAGTGCCATGCCCTCAAGCTCTACTTTAATGCAGTGCTCAACTGCTTCCCCATCGTGTCGTTGCCCTCCACTAGGCCTCCCGTCCTTGCCAGTCCCATCATCTCCAACACCGTCGTCGCCGCCCTCAAGTGCACGCAGGAACACCAGAGGCGGGGATACATCAAGTAGCAGCAACAACAGTAGCCTCTGTTGGCCATGAAAGTGGTGCTAGATCAGCTCATCATCTCCATTCTAGATGACCCTAGTGTGAGCAGGATGATGAAGGAGGCTGGCTTCTCTAGCACCTGCGTGAAGAACAACATGGAGGAGAATCCCTCCTCTGCCTCCCTCTCTTCCTACGTCCCCTTTGACACCCACCACCACCACCACTAAGAGCTCATCACCCCGTGCAGCTTCTAGGAGCCCTACTTCTTGCAGCCACCCATCTTCCTGAACTCTCTTCTCTCCTCCTTCACCTCCTCTGAAAATGGGGACATGCGGCTCATCCTGGACACCCTACGAGGGAGGAATAGGATGAGTAGGAGCGGTGCCGTGGTGGTGGAGGACTCTGTCCTCTACAATAATTTCGATCTCGATCTCGATCTCGATCTCTCCCTCCTTCCCTCCCCCTAAATGGACTCTCTCTCCCTCCTTCCCTCCCCCTAAATGGACTCTCTCTCTCTCTCTCTCTCTCTCTCTCTCTCTCTCTCTCTTTACATCCCGACAGGGATGTTGTTGCCAGAAGGGGAGACCACATCTATCGCCCTCCCCCTCCCTTGCACTCTCTCTATGCGCCCCTTTGGGGGTGTTGGCGCCGAAGGAAGAGACCCCTCCAACGCCCTCCCCCTCTCCCGTATTGGAGAGGACAACTGCTGTAACGACCCGAGAATCCGATTACCAGGAAGGCACGATAATCCGAGACTCGAACCGTCACCCACGAGCCGGGAGGGCTCGGAAGGGCTAAAAGGAGTGTGGAGGCACAAAGAAATAAGAAATAAAGCAGGACAATTCAACAACAACTAGCTGAAAAAAAGAACAACTACAGCTACAACAGAGTCCAGTCCAACAGAAAGTACAGTCTAAAGCAGTAAAAATGTACCACATGCCAAGTGAACATTCGGCCCGGCAAGCTGACAACTGAGAACCTCCGCTCCGCACCCTCGAACCTCGAGGAAGAACCGCCACACCTGAAAAATAGGGAATGAGTCTCCAAAGCAGAGACTCAGCAGGGATCCCGCGGAACCCCAATCGGAAACAACGGCGGTAGCGGAAAGGTAGGCTACAAGAGTAACCACAACAGTAGGAACAGTAAACCCGGTGGCCGGTCGAAACACGACACTACAACTACTCCTACTGTACCAGAAACACACCCCGAACTCACAGTCGAGGGTACCGGACTACACTAGTACCGCTTACCGAAGTAAAAACACACGGCAACCATGCGGTAGAGGCCTGTCCCCCGAACACAGCCGATCGACCTGGACACGCTATCTAAGGTGCAACCCGACCATCCGATCGCGGGCACCGCACAACAAGGAACAACCTCGATAAAGCCACTAGCACTAGTCTCACGGCGCGAGAACCGACACACGCGCCACAGTGAAACAACCAAACTCGACAGTCAACACGACCGAGAACCCGAAGGTCGAAGTCACGGAACTGATAGTCTGTCACTCCCAACTCGACAGGAGTACCTCCCACTAGAAGCACAGTCGGTAGCGTCCCCTGACGACTTACACCGCACCGCAGGTGAACTACCTGGTGTGGTAGCGCCTACCAAAGGCACGAACACCGTACAAGTAACCACAAATAAGTGACTAGCTGGGGTCACGCCTGTCGACGTGGGTCCAACCGCCCCCAACCATGTGTGCACACACAGACCACGCGTCTTAGGTCTGGCCCTCTGACTGATTTTCCCCTAGCACTGGACTCTGATTAGATGAGGGGCCCGACGGAAACCAGTCTAAAATCGTCCTCAGGGTAAGCCTGTACACCTACTCCCAGGTGAGACCAGCACCTCGTACTGGTGGGTTACGACTAGTGGAGGGTCACTGAAGGAGTAGACTCTCAAGCCAACGGAAAACAACGTCCGCATCCGACGACGTACGGGGACCACCCCACGTACCAGCACCGTCGCACGGCGACCACAGTCGGAGAGGAAACATGACTCGCAGTCCACGGTCACGCACGCACCCTGCGCGAGAGTCGAGAAAACTCAAGTGGCGCTAAGCCACTGGACTCTGGACAGTCCTCTAGACGCACTACACCCAACGGTCCTTGCGTCAAAGACTTGGGGTCAAGACCGTGTACGCAACAGCACAAGTCCGTCAATCTAGTCCAATCTCTAGGTCTAAAATCACGGTAGCACGAGTATCGAGACAACTCACGAGCCGCGAAGACCACTCCCTCGGGAAGGGAATGCAAAGGACTAAAGCCATCCACACGGGCCACACGGAAAACACAGAAGCACGATTCCCAGGGCAGCACACAAGCCACCTTGTCGATTTCCATCTCGGAGCAAGCGGGAAACCTCCAGCCCCAGGCCGGGTAACTGGACTCGCAGTCCAAGGCCAAACACATGGCCCGCACGGGAATCGCCTTCCAAGGAAACCCACGACATGCGGGGGAGACCCCACCGCACACACACCGATACACTGTGACTCGATCGAGCATAACACGAAAGCCCGGAACACGTGAGGTCACCCGGAGCCACCATACCCACGGGCACGCTAATCGAGGTAACACGGCGCCTCCCGACACCCCAGAAACACGGACACGGAACCCACGGGGTGCCCGAGACACTCACGAGACCTAAAGTCAACCACTGGGTCACAACCGGGTCGACCGGGGGTCAAAACAACTCAAACGGGAACCGCCACGTAGTCACGGTCACCTGGGGACCGCGACCATGGTAGTGGTCGACCAGGGACCGCGACCATGTAGTAGTGGTCGACCGAGGACCGTGACCATGCAGTCACGGTCACCTCACGACCGCAACTAGCCACGCGCAAACCCGATGGTAGCGGTCGCCCAAAGACCGCGACCACACAGTCACGGTCACCTCATGACCGCGACCAGACTAAAGCGGTCTATCGCACGACCGCGACGCTTGAAGGCTTTCTTAACCAAAACACAAGGGTGAACGCGGTTCTCCCAAGACAGCGACCAGTGATAGCGGTTACTGGTGGACCGCGATCATTTCGAAAAATTGAGAACGGCGGGAAAAATCCCAAAATCCACGCCACGCCCCCAAACATCCACGGATGAGGGGGAAAACAAAGGGGAAGCCCCCAAATAGCCCCTAGCATACATCTAAGGCCTCGGATCGGCCAAAAACGCAACGAAACGCTAGATCGAGCGATCACTCCCCCAAAACATGATTTTTCCCAAAACGCCCCAACCGATCCGCTCGGCTCACCACGGCCTACAAAACTCGTGGAAAATGAAGCGCACGAGCTGGGGGTCCATCACCCTACCTCCACCGAAGATTTCGCGCACCGTGAACGCCGATCCACGAAGAAACGCCGTTTAAACCCTCACCGGTTCACGATCCCACGAACCGCCTCCACCATCGCGATCCTCGTCCCGTGCCTGTCGCTCCACGTCCCACGAGCCACGCCGCCTCGCCCTCGCCGCCTCCGTCGGCCGCCCGGAGTGAGAGGGGGAGAGGAGAGAACGTGAGAGAAGAGAGAGGGAGGGAAGAGAAAAATGAGAGGGGAGAGAGAAAAGGGTTATATATAGGAAAATCTGGAAATTCGGAAAAATCCAGAAAAGTAGAAAATCACACCCTCGCGATCCTCGGAACGCACCGATCGCAACGGTACCACACTCGCCTAGGTGAACAGCCCGGTTCACCCGCAACGAGGTTCCGAAGGAATTACCGAAACACACACCGGGAATCGGAAAACACACGCGGAAAAAGCTGCGAAACGCTTCCGGGCCTCCGAAACAACTCCGTATCGCGCCGATCCGAACACGAAAGATGTCCGAAACGAAATTTCGGACACAACGGAGTCGGACACTCCGAGAAACCGGATCCGAGACCCACGAAGAAGGATCCGAAAAACTCGGGATATTGCAGCCCTCCCCTTAAAGGAATTTCGTCCTCGAAATTCAAGACCTAGCACAAAGTCACAGGGGAAGAACACTGAACCAACTGACAACGCTGTCAGGGCCCCAGTACAGAAAACCTCGATTCTCACGAAAACACCGATCCTGAGGGACACAGCCAGACTTACAATCACACACAACACCTCGCTCCTCACGCCGAGCACACTAGCCAACAGAGCAGGCATATACCAGAGAGCACAGTCCGGCATCACCTCAGACAACGCGAGAATCCACCATGGCGCCGCAGCCACAATCTCGCTCACCGAGGAATCACAACCCTCGACACGAGCAACAGCTACTAATCCATCCAATGGTCAGCAGACAAATCGCATATCAGCTTCGCAGCCAACTGACAGGTCGCGCACCCTCCTCAAGGGAGCAACCAAAACAGAGCCTCCACCAGCTCAAGCAGCCATCTCAACAGACCGCAACCAACTCATCGGCTCGACACCAAGAAACACCCCACGCATGGCAAGCCGAAAGCCGGACATAACACTGCGCCAACTCTTGTCAGAAGATAAACTTCGACAAAGCCCAGATCCCATCCGGAAAGGCACATCACAGAAACGACCACCAAAGGTCTCGCTGGCACACGACTCTCGCCACGCTCGAGTTCCGACAACCAGCACCTTCTGCCTGTGAAAAGACCATGCGCCGACGATCACCAATCGCTCGCCCAGGTTCTTCCTTCTTTCCTGGTCCTTCACCAGGTCCGAAGGAAACATTCCAAACCTCGGCAAGCCATCCGTCGACTCCCACACAGACTGATGCCACATCTCGAGCTGCACTCATCTCGGACACCACGCCCGATCTCGATCATCGCACCAACTCGACCCTCTCGGGGAGCACGACGAAACCAATTGACAAAATCCTGGTGTCTTCAGTCATCACCTCACTGGACTCAGACTCACAGGGGAACCATCGCATGCTGCTCTCCAAACCAGGGATAACCATCGCAACACCGACGTCCCATCAAGGACCACCAATCCGACGCCAATCTCACAAAAGGCCTCCGCCCGTGAAGCCTGGGCCGGGTACTGGGTCAGCTGGGCTGCTCACAAGACACAGGCCGTTGAGGGCGCGTTCTATCCAGGGGCTGATCCGTTGGCCAAAGCATGCACCCGGCCCGTGAAGCCTTCATCACCGCCCAGAGCAGTGGCGGAGCCAGGGGGGCAAGGGGGGGCAATTGCCCCTCCCTTGATCTGAGAAAATTTTGAATGCATGAGTATTCGATAGGTTAAAAGGAGGGGTGGGGTGTATTATACCCCACCCCATCTAAACTAATACCTAAAAGCTAAAAACGTGACAGGTGGTGGGTCTTATACCCCTTCTATGATGGACGGTGGAGATGCCCTTTCTCTTGTTAAGAGAGAAACTAAAAGAGTGTTGCGGCAGCCGTGGGTATAGGCTACAGAAGAAAAAAAAAAGGGCATGCTTCTTGGTCTTTGCGGTTGAGAGGAGTGGCTTGCGGGTTGCGGCAAGAAAGAAAAAAATAGGTTTTTCTCTTTATCTCTTGCGACAGTGGAAGTGAGCAGGAGCAATGCTGCACCTATTGCCCGCGGCTGTTGTGGGTGTGGCCGAGAAAATATCGACCATCAGCGATTAAGCACGGGGAGCAAGAGAAGAAGAGAAGGATAGAAGACAAGGATCAACGGGATAATTTTTTCGCCACGGAACGGTCAATTTTACAGTATATTTTTGCTGTGATCTAGTGGGGACTGGGGAGAGTTCATATACCATGTGCATAGTGATATAATCCTTATATCCCAATTATTTTCTTGTGGTTGTCACAGAAGAAGAGAAAGAGCTCGATCTTGTGAGCCCTATTTCTGGTGTTGTCTATTCTCCTGGAGTTTTTGATTTGGGGATTTATTCTGTGTAAGATAATCCCGTATTCTTCCACTCTTTTATTTGTATTTTTCAAAATTTAGGTAAATCTTGAGAGAGGAAGTTTCTCTCTTCTGAGGAACTGTGTACTACTATTTTTCATAGTAGAGTGTTGTCAGTTTGCCCCGTGATTTTTTCCCCTCCATGTCGTGGGGGATTTTTTGACGTTAAAAATCTAGTGCATTTTGTGTGTGATTATGCTTGTGTTGGTTTGGTGATTTTTCGACTCGGGTACTTGCATATGGATGGCATAGAAATTAATGTGATTGTACAGGGACGCCAAAAGGTGTACGGATAAATTTATTTCCGTGTTGATTCTTCGACTACACATATTATGTGCCTAGATTTATTTTTTCCGCTCCCCAAAAAGGCTAACGGGTTGTGCACATGGTTGCATTGCAGGCTTGCAGCAAGTCTCTCCGATCCGCACATCCGGCCCCCCACACCCCACTTCACTCTAACATGGGTAAGATGCAAAGTTTAAATATATAGATTGAAAGTTTTATTTTCACTATAATGCTAACTTAAAGTAATTATATACTTTTTGATAGATAAATTTTTGAAGAGAGGGATAACTCTAAAAGCAGCACATGACAAAGTAAATGACAATGCGAATATTGAGATACCAACTTCATCCAAGAGACAACATGAAGTTGTAGACATTGAAAATCTTCCGTCAGATCTAGGATTGAGAAAAAAGATTGTTGATTACCATCCAAATGATCGAGATCAAATTAGAAGAGCCTATTTACAAAAGGGTCATTTTCAACCTAAGGATATTAAATTTTCACATACTAAGTTTGGTAAAGTAGAATGAAGATTTAATCCTGCATGGTATAATGAATATAAAGATTGGTTGGAGTACAGTAAAGAGAAAGATGTTGTTTTCTGTTTATATTGTTATTGTTTTAGACCTGAGAAACAAGAGGGTGGAGGGGATGTATTTGTTACTGATGGATTTAAAAATTGGAAGAAAAAGGAGAAAATAGGAAGTCATGTTGGAGGACATAACAGTGCACATAACGAGACTAGAAAAAAGTGTGAGAGCTTATTCAAAATATTCAGTCAATTTTGATAAAGCAATCAGAGCAGGAAAAACATACATATCGAATTCGTTTAGAGGCATCAGTTGATTGTGTTCGTTTTCTCCAAAGATATGGTTTATCTTTTAGAGGACATGATGAATCTGAATACTCAAGAAATCAAGGTAACTTTCTTGAATTACTACACTTTCTTGCTAAGCATAATGAAAGTATTGCTCAGGTTGTTTTAAATAATGCTCCAGAAAATTTGAAACTAGTTGCACCTGAAATTCAGATTGAAATAGCTCATGCAAGTGCTGAGGAGACAACAAATGCTATCATTGATGATCTTGGTGATGTTTTTTTTCTCAATCTTAGTAGATGAATGTCGAGATATGTCAAATAAGGAGCAATTAGCAGTTGTTTTACGATATGTGGACAAAAGCGGACATGTGGTAGAACGTTTTCTTGGCATTGTACATCTTCTAAATACTACAGCTCAAACACTCAAGGAAGGCATTGAGTTATTGTTATCCAAACATAGATTAACTATATCAAGAATACGTGGTCAAGGGTATGATGGAGCAAGTAATATGCGTGGTGAGTTGAATGGGCTTAAAACACTTATTATGAGAGAGAATGAATGTGCTTATTATATCCATTTTTTTGCACATCAGCTTCAATTAGCAATAGTTGCAGTTGCTAAATCTCATGTAGAAATTGCTCTGTTTTTTAATTTGGTTGCTATGTTATTCAATGTTGCTGGAGTTTCATGTAAGCGGTATGATCAACTCCGAGAAAAACAAGTTACAGAAATTGCTGAAGCTCTTGAAATTGGTGAACTTGAAAGTGGGAGAGGTTTAAATCAAGAGAGAAGCTTAAAAAGAGTAGGGGATACTCGTTGGAGTTCTCATTATAATGCATTGGTTAACTTGAACTCTATGTTTGCATCTATACTTGATGTGGTTGAGACTGTGATGGAAGATGGTTCAAATTCAGAGCAAAGGGCTAAAGCATATATGTTATTGGAGTCAACTAAGACTTATGATTTTTTGTTTAATCTCCATTTAATGAAAAAGACCTTAGGAATAACAAATGAGCTATCACAAGCACTGCAACGGAAAGATCAAGATATTGATAATGCTATGAAGTTAGTTCGCATCTTAAAACAACGGATGCAAACAATGAGAAATGATGGGTGGGATTCTCATTTGTTAGATGTTTCATCTTTTTGTGTAAAATATGAGATTGACATTCCTAATATAGATGATATTTTTATGCCTTGAGGACGTTCAAGACGAAGAGCTCAACAAATTACAAATTTACATCAGTATCGTGTTGAGTTATTTTATTCAGTTTTAGATATGCAACTCGAAGAACTTAATAGTCGATTCACTGAAGTAAACACTGAGCTATTACTCTGTCTATCATGCTTGAGTCCAGAAAGATCATTTGCAGCCTATAATAAAGAAATGTTAATCAAATTTACTGAGTTCTATCCAAGTGAGTTCTCTTCTGTGCAATTACAAGTACATGATAATCAGTTAGAGACTTATATAATTGACATGCCATCTGATGATGATTTTACTCAACTAGTTAGAATTACAGAACTTGCTGAAAGGATGGTTGAAAAGAGAAAAGATATTATCTATCCATTAGTTTATTTGTTGTTGGCATTGGCATTGACTTTACCAGTTGCTACAGCCACTGTGGAAAGAGCATTTTCAGCAATGAGAATTGTGAAGAATCGATTGCCGAATAAAATTGGTGATCAATGGATGAATGATAATTTAGTGACATATATTGAGAAAGAGATATTCGAGAGCATTGACAATGAGATAATAATGCAACGCTTTCAGAATATGAAGACCCGTCGTGGACAGCTCACTTGTAAAATGACTTCTACTTGAATGAAAATGAATGGTTTTTATTACATTAAATTTATTTTATCTCCCCTTCCAAATATTCCTAGCTCCGCCACTGGCCAGGAGTAACCGGCGGGAGCGAATCAGAGGGGGTACCGGATTCGGAGGGAGAGCCCTCCAACTTCTGCAGCAGCGGTATCAACGGCGACCGGGGTTAGTACGTGCATGCATGCCTGGCCAACTGGGGTAAGTGCCGCCAATACCGCGGCATCCTGCGTGGGCCCGAGCACCGGTGCTTCATCCTGGTGCAGAATCAGCCAGCGGGTTGCCTTCCGTGGGAGTCCCCGGGGGAGCAGAAGAGGGGATTGTACCGCATCGTGGGGTCCACCCCACACACAAAACGTCAGCTCCCCTATCGCTAGTGCTTCCATGCCAGCTACGGGTGCGTTTGGTACAGATGTTGGAGAGGGATTTTTCCCTCTCCAATCATTGAAATCTTTCACTTTTTAGAATCCTTTCCAAATGAAACAATGTCCTATCAAACTTTTTTGAGGCGAATTTCGAGATATAGGAAGAAAAGGAGGGAGAGTTGACAATCTCTAAAAGCTCCCTAAAAGGAGCTTCTTCTCTCTCTAGAGGGATTTTGAAAAAATCCCTCCATAAAGAGAGTGCCCAAACGCGCCTACGTACTGCAGCACCTCACTACTCCCCAGATGGCGCCCAGCACTAACAGTCAAACAGCGCCATGCTCTCCTTCCATTATTAAATCGAATATATCCGTATTTATATTCGTATTCGTTAATTTATCAAAAAAAATATTATCTATTTATTATTCATTAAATTAACGAAACAAATGGTTATCAAATTGTAGATTACTCCATTGACATCCTTGGATGTCCCATGAACTCCTTCAAGTTCGGTGTATGCGGCGACTTGCTCAAAAATCTGATCGGCATCGTCATCGGGGATCCGCCGGAGACATCTTGCTGCGCCCTAATCGAGGGTGTGTTGGACGTTGAGACCGCCGCGTGCTTATGTGAGTCCATCAAGAAAACTATAGATGCGAGATGAACCTTTTTTGGTGCCCCCAAGAGGTATTGTCCCCGCCACGCCGGAGGGCGGCTAGAGTTTTGTCCTTGTAAAAGGGCCCTCTTGGGGTAGGAGGTGAAGACCTACCTTATAAGCACTCGGTTGCTTTCTCAACATCCGATGTGGGATTAATCAAGTGACCCTAGGTCCACTACACAAGCCCCCCCTTGAGAAGGCAAGCGAGTGCGAGCTCAGGGTTCCCACAGACGGCGCCACTTTGTAGATGCAAGATGAACCTTTTTTGGTGCCCCCAAGAGGTATTGTCCCCGCCAAGCCGGAGGGCGGCTAGGGTTTTGTCCTTGTAAAAGGGCCCTCTTGGGGTAGGTGGTGAAGACCTGCCTTATAAGCACTCGGTTGCTTTCTCAACATCCGATGTGGGATTAATCATGTGACCCTAGGTCCACTACACAAGCAGATGAAGAGGCGAAATCTCGCGCTGGTTCCTGAGCGGGCTGGTAATCACCAAGTTTATGAAGTGTAAGACAGGGAAACGGGTCAGAGGGCTGTGGACGCACTTTTTCCACCTGTTATTCTCTCGTTAGTTTATTCGTTTATTGAGTGCGTGGGCATGCCAGTCACAAAGTGACGATTTATTCGGGCTCCGAAGAGCCCATGGTGCGCTCGACCTGACTTCGTCAGACGATTGTGTGGTTCGTGTCGGGACCGAATCTTGTCGCGCCATAAAGGCCGCGACGTCATTTACATCCCCCATACGAGGGAACACCCTTGATTAATTGCCGAAATTAGGGGCCCTACGGCCGAAAAGAATAATACTAATTGCGCGAGAAAGAGACAGGAGAAAATCACACCAAAGTACGCATTAGGATGCGAGCCACTGGCCATGTCGGTCACTCGTGGACCTTTTCATATTCGGACACGGGTCCGTGATGGAAACGCGACGAAAAACTGGGGCGAATCCGTTCAAATGTCTGCCGCATGCACGGCGATTTTAATGATGGCTCGGAAGGGATCCGGGGCGAGAAACGAACCCGGTCTGATTAGAATGTCGGCCCAAGATCAGGTCGGGACTTGGCAATGTCGGGATGATTCCCAAGATCCGGGCCCGGCCTGAAAGGGCGACGTTGTTGTTCCTTTTGTGTCGGGTCAAGGGGAGAGATGGGGCTGCTATGTAGACCCTAGCATCTTTTATCTGGGATTTTCTTAGTTCCATGTTCTGATCTCTGCTTTGCTATTTATTGCTTGTTTGTGCCTTTGTCCCGAATGATTTCTCTTCTTTTATTTATTATTATTATTATTATTTTCTTACCCCCTTCTTTTTACCGTTATTATCACTGTTGCACATTTTGGAGTTCTTTAATTAGCATAATTTTCATCAATCCATTTGCTGTCGTTAATGTTATTACCATGCCATGCGTAAGTATATATGTAGGGTGTGCCGGCGAAGGGAATAATGGGGGTGGGCCGCTGGGCGCTAAAGGAGGTGTGCCACTGGGGAATGGGGGTGTGCCGCTGGGTGCTAAAAGGGGTGTGCCGCTGGGGAATGGGGTGTGCCGCTGGAGGCTAAAGGGGTGTGCCGCTGGGAGCAACGAGGGTGTACCGCTGAAGGTTAAAGAGTGTGCCGCGCTATGGGCAACAAGGGTGTATCGCTGGAGGTTGAAGGAGTGGTACCGCTGGAGGTTAAAGAGTGTACCGCTGAGGGTTAGGAGGGGTAGTGTTGCTGGTGAGGGGCTAGATAAGTGTACCATTGAGGGTCGTCGAAGTGGAGGTAGGGGTGAGCAAAGGGGTGTACCACTGAAAGTCGTTTGGAGTGTACCGCTGGGGGACCAACGGAGCGTGCCGGGGAAGGTTGGAGCAGGCGTAATGAAGGCCCAAGGCCGATCTTGTGTCACTTATGTTAAGGCTTTTCTTCTTCTTATCTTAATTTCCATGTAGTTTTATATAAATTTCCTCTCTTTCCTTGTTTTGTTCTGTTCGGCTTCTTCTCACAGATCGGGTGTTCGGTCTACTGTATAGTTGATCGGTCCAGTTCTTCTCGTGCTACCGGCAGGGTCTTGATTAGTTGGAGAGTTCTATCATTAATCGTTCATGTGTTTGTTGCTTCCTTTTGCCTTTCTAACATATTTATTATCTTCCGACAAAAATTCGGCATCATCTCCCCTTGACCCGGGCGTAAGGGAGATAAAGGGAACGCGCCCACACGGAGTGGCGGAACCCGATAACTGGAGGTGGGCGCCCGGAGACGGCAACACCTTTATAGAACCTCGGGAAAACACGAAGAAAACGATGAACGGGAGGCCTCTAATACTGGACAGGGCGGACGGGGGATTGGCCAAGGCGTGCCGGCCAAGGAAGAGCATAGGGTGTGTCGGGCTAGGAAGGCTAAGGATGTATCGCTGAAGCACAAAAATAAAAAGGGGAGGTGTACCGCTGAGGGCTACTATGGGGTGTGCCGGCCAAGGGCCAAAAAAGTGTGCCGCGGAGGGCCACTATAGGGTGTACCGGCCAAGGGTTGAGAGGGCGTACCGGTGAAGGCCCCTAAAGCAAGGCGTGCCGGCGAAGACCGCTAAGGCCGTGCCGGGGAGGAGGACTCAGGACGGGCTACTGGGACGGAGGGTCAAGGGCCAAGAGTGGGCCACTGGTGACTGGGTGTTCTCGAAGAGGAGGAGGGTTTCTCTCCCACCAAGTAGATAGGCACAACTGATGGCCTTAGAGGAGGGCAAAGAACCCGTGAGGCCAAGGATCATACGGGAGCAATCACATCGCTACGGAGACTCCAAAAACACCGGAGAAAAGGGGAAATGGAGGAGAAAAATGAACGACACATCATACACCATGAAAACTGGCGTAAACCAACATAAATAACAGAGAAACCCAAGGAGGGTGATTTTCATTCATGGGAGCAAGGGGACCGTGGCCACCCATATACATTGCCAAGCACGCCCGAGTTAAGGCTACGGGCAAGGAAGAAAACCAAAATACAAGATGAAGGGAGGAAGAAAACAGGGAAAACCACGGAAGGGAAAGTGTTGGGGATTGAAGCGGGGACAAGCGTCCACTGCTCGTTCCCCCGCACCTTCCCCTGTTACATTCAGCCCTCCTTCTCTCTTACTCTCTCTTCTACCCGGTGGCCGTCGGAGGAGACTCACGCCGAGCCCTTCTTCTTCTCCCTCCTCTTCTCTTCCTCTCTTGCGTATGTCTCTCCCTCTGTCTGTGTGTGTGTCCTCTCCAGCCTCTCCCCCTTCTTTTCTGGAATGGGAGTGCCTTTATACTCCCAGCAGCGGGAGCCTTCGAGCACGGCCGTCGAGGCGGGAAGTGGCTCGTGATGATGGGGTTTGACTCCCCCTGTCCTGGCTGCCAGGGGAGTAGCCCGCGTGGCCCAACCATTGGCTGACACCTCAGGGAGCTCACTGCGCGCCAAGGACGCGTAGGGCATGGGCACCACGTCGTTTAGCCATTGAAAAGGCTTAACGCTGTGCCGCTGGTGGGCTGAACAAGTGTGCTGTAGGAGGGCCAAAAGGGCGTGCCGCGGGAACACCCAACGGACGTGCCGCTGAAGGCCCAGCAGAGCGTGCCGCTGAGTGCCCAATGGGGCGTGCCGCTGAGGGCCATGGGGCGTGTACCGCTGAAGGCCCCTCTCTTGGGCGTGCCGCTGAGGGCCCTGGGGGCTGTGCCGCTATAGGCCCTGGGGGCGTGCCGCTGAAGGCCCTGGGGGCTGTGCCGCTGAAGCCCATTGGGGCGTGCCGCTGAAGGCCCTGGGGGTTGTGCCGCTGAAGGCCCTGGGGGCGTGCCGCTGAGGGCCATGGGGCGTGTGCCGCTGAAGCCCATTGGGGCGTGCCGCTGAAGCCCATTGGGGCGTGCCGCTGAAGGCCCTGGGGCGTGCCGCTGAAGGGCTAAATGGGCAATGTTGAGCCCGTTGTGAGCACGAGTTGTGCCCCGTTTGATTTTCTACGAGGTCCATGGATTGTGGGGCTCTTTGTGATTGATTTCTCTTCACTGTCGTGACTCCTGGGGGCGGCTTCACGGTAGTATGCGCATTTGGGGCATCCGAATGACCAATTTCTCCCGGGCTGCTTCTCTCGGCTTCGTTGTTGACGCCGAGTCGAACAGGACATCCGGGTGCACAATTTTTGGTGTCCACAAATGCCCCCCACCCACGGGTAGCGCAGGCGAAGGATGAGCCGGGCGGTGCCCGTGGGTGTATTGGCCCCTTCTTCTCTTTGCTGGTGCCGACAAAGTGTCGGGAGCTGGCCTGATTTGTTGATCTCTTTGTCTTTTCGTCAGCGCCGACGGGGTGTCGGGAGCTAACCTAGCTTGTTGCCTCTTGGTCTCTTCGTCAGTGCCGACGGGGTGCCCGGAGCAGACCTAGTTTGTTGATCTCTTGGTCTCTTCGTCAGTGCCGACAGGGTGCCGGGAGCTGACCTGGTTTGTTGATCTCTTGGTCTCTTTGTCAGTGTCGGTAGGGTGCCGGGAGCTGACCTGGTTTGTTGATCTCTTGGTCTCTTCGTCAGTGCCGACAGGGTGCCGGGAGCTGACCTGGTTTATTTTCTCTTGGTCTCTTCGTCAGTGCCGATAGGGTGCCGGGAGCTGACCTGGTTTGTTGTCTCTTGGTCTCTTCGTCAGTGCCGACAGGATGTCGGGAGCTGACCTGGTTTGTTGTCTCTTGGTCTCTTCGTTAGTGCCGACAGGGTGTCGGGAGCTGACCTGGTTTGTTGTCTCTTGGTCTCTTCGTCAGTGCCGACAGGGTGTCGGGAGCTGACCTGGTTTGTTGTCTCTTGGTCTCTCTGTCAGTGCCGACAGGATGTCGGGAGCTGACCTGGTTTGTTGTCTCTTGGTCTCTTCGTCAGTGCCGACAGGGTGTCGGGAGCTGACCTGGTTTGTTATCTCTTGGTCTCTTCGTCAGTACCGACTGGGTGTCGGGAGCTGACCTGGTTTGTTGTCTCTTGGTCTCTTCGTCAGTGCCGACAGGGTGTCGGGAGCTGACCTGGTTTGTTGTCTCTTAGTCTCTTCGTCAGTGCCGACAGGGTGTCGGGAGCTGACCTGGTTTGTTGTCTCTTGGTCTCTTCGTCAGTGCCGACAGGGTGTCGGGAGCTGACCTGGTTTGTTGTCTCTTGATCTCTTCGTCAGTGCCGACAGGGTGTCGGGAGCTGACATGGTTTGTTGATCTCTTCTTCTCTTTTCTTTCTCTTTTCTTTTCTCTTTTTTTTTGAACCACATTACCGATACAAGTGCCCTTTCGGGTTTTCACCGGTACCGGCCCCCTCTTACTTTTGCCCACGTGCCCTCTCAGGTTTTCACGTGGCGGGGTACCCGATTTTGCCTGTAGCGCCCTTTCGGGTTTTCGCCACAGCCGGGTTATTGCCATTTTTACCCTCGTCCCCGTGCAGGGGCGAGTCCGGCAGGATATCTCTATTTTTAACCCCATTTTCTTTTTTTTTCTTTTCTTTGACAAGTGAGTGATACGCAAGTGTCAGCTAGGGCACGAAGCCTTGCACCGGAAGGTAAGGCTTATTCGTTGGCAAGAAGAAAATGCCAGCACAACGGGAGAATTCATGCCGATTCGGACGTAAGGTCCGTAATGGCAATATTGCATGGAGTGGGTGGCTAGGGCACGGAGCCTTGCGCTGGAAAGGGGTCTATTCGCTGGCAAGGGACGAACGCCAGCGCAAGGATAGAAGTCGTGCCGATTCGGGCATAAGGCCCGTGATGGCAATATTGTATGAAATGGGAGGCGACTGAGGCACGAGGCTACGTGCCAGGGAAGGACTTGTTTGTTGGCGGGGTAGTGGCACCACCGTCGGGGTAAAGTTGCAGGGGTAGAGTCGTCTTTGCTTGTGCGGACGTCCGTCCGAGTAGGATTGTGGGGATGGAATGTTTCCCCGGAGACACATATTATTGTACGTTATTGACTTACTCCACGTATGTGAGCGGATGAGTATGTAAATGGATGCGCATATGTAGGTATATATATATCTATCTATTTAATATTTTACATATACTTTTGCTTCCCCTTCTCTTATTTTCTCCTTTTATTTCTTTTTTTATCCCTTTTTTTATTTTCATCTCTTCATCTCCTTCTCTTTTTGTTTTACTTTGTTCCCCCCCTTTTTTTTTTCTTCTCGCCCCTTTTTTTACTTCCTTTTTTTTCTTTTTCTCCCCCTTTTTTCTTCTCCTTCCTTTTTTCTACCCCCCTTTTTATTCGTTCTTCCTTTTATTTTCCCTTTTTTTTCTCTTCTTATTTTTTTCCCTTTTTCTTTTCTCCTTCTTTTCTTTTCTTCTTTCTCATTTTTTTTTCTTTTATATATAAAAGGGGGCGGGGGCATTTCGAACGGTCACCCCGTTTCGAACCGCCCCTCTTCCCTCTCTCTCTCTCTCTCTTTGGTGACCGAACGGACGAAGCCCCCCCTTTTTGCTTCGTCTTCTCCGTCGCCGGACGCCAACGCTGCCGCCGTCGTCGTCGTCGTCTTCTCCATCTCCGGGGTGAGAAGATGGCCACAGAGGGATCTCCCCCCTCCTCTCTCTTTCTTTCTTCCTCCCCCGTTCTCTTTCTTCCCCTCTCCCAATCCCCTGCTTCTTCTTTTCTTAGTCCTCGGGGGACGGCGGAGCCCTAGGCTTTCCGTTCCTCTTCTCCTTCCTCTCTATTCTTCTCCTTTTCTCTCCCCTTTCTTTTCTTCGTCTTCTCCTCTGGGGCCAGAGATAACGGCGAGGGGTCGCCGGTTGTGCCGTGAGAGGCCGTGGGGGCGCGCTGGCGAAGGGCGCTCAAGGCGTGCCGGGGACGCGTCTGCAGAGGATACCGGCGAAGCCGGCCCTAGGGCGTGTCAGGGGGCGGGGATAGGTGCGTGCCGACAGCACAGGACAGAAGCGTGCCAGGGAATGAGAGCACGAGTGTGCCGTTGAAGGGGGCACCGAGTGTACCGGGGAACGACTCTGGCGGGTGTGCCGGGGAAGAGCTCCCAGCGGCGCGTGCCAGCGAAGACGACCTTCACGAGCGTGCCGGGGAAGGCACCTGGAAGCGTGCCGGGGAAGCAGGAGCTGGCTGTGCCGGCGAAGGGCTCCACGGGCGTACCGAGGAGCGGCTGCTTCAGCTGATGTGCCGGGGAAGGCACTTCAGGGGCTGTGCCGGGGAAGGCACTGAGGGCGTACCGGGGAAGCCTTGAGGGGCTGTGCCGGCAAACGGCTCGTCTGGGTGTGCCGGGGAAGGGCTTCCCCTAGGCGTACCGGCGAAGGCCCCAGAGGGTGTGCCGGTGAAGGCCCCCATGGGTGTGCCGGGGAAGGCCGCTCGAAGCGTGCCGGCGAACGGCTCGTCTGGGTGTGCCGGGGAAGGCCGCTCGAAGCGTGCCGGCGAGGGCAACTTCAGGGCGTGCCGGGGAAGGCACTAGGCAGTGAGCCAGTAAAGAGGCCTTAAGCCCGGGGAAGAAGACTTTTTGATCGGCAGACTTCTGGTGTTGCCTCTCGGGGCCCACCATGACTTTGTTGGGGCCGTCACTCCTTGTGGGCGCACACCTGTGTTTTCCCTTACGCCTCTGGCCTAGGGGAAACTCTGCCGAAATTTCGTCAGAAATTGGCAGTATCTCATTTATTTTATTCGTAGTAAAGTCCCTTCACAGTTTTTCATTCCCTTTTGCCTGTGGCTTATTCTGGTCTTCCATTTGTGTATCTTTGCAGACAAATGGCTGCCCCAAGTGGGTCTTCTGCTCCTGCTGCTGCTATCGGCGCCGACCTCATTCCGCGGGGTCCAGTGCCAGCGGTCACATGGCTCAACGTGGAGGACCTAGACCGAGAGCATGCGGAGCTAGCCGCCTTGGCAGAGTCGTCGGGGTCTGACCGGGAGACCATGGACTTCTGCAGGCTGGCCAGGGTCGAGGGCGGCTTCACGTTCGACTGGGCCACAGGGGAGTACAGGAAGGACTTCCCGAAGGATAGACACCTGGTTCGGTTTCTGAAGCATTTTCGCTCGCGGGAAGGGCGAGACTTCCGGGCTGTGAAGAGTGCCGAGCGGGCCATCCTGCAAGCCCGAGACAGCTTATTATATAGTGTCCCCCGGAGCATCCCAATGTACCTGGTGGGAGAGGCCAGGGAGTGGAAGCCCGTTCTGGGGATCGAGGGGGTGCTGCCAGCAGAAGATAAACTGGTGCGAGCACCTCAATTCACTCCAGCAAAATGGGACATGTCCGCCGGAAAGGTGCACGGCGAGTCGCCCCGATTCGGCTTATTCTTGGCTCCCCTAAAATGGGGCTACAGGGAGGAGCCATTTATCTTAGATTGCCTGGCCATCAGGTTCAAGTATGAGCTGTCGCTGGGCTGGTTCGGGGAGCTGAAGCTTCAAGACGCACACAGCTTCCGTGAAGGGGCGGTGGAGTTTACGGAGTATGTGTTGTTCAACTATGCTCCATTGCTGGTCCGGGTTGGCATTTACCACAGCGTGTACGCCTCTCGGTATGGCTACCCCATTTCCAAGGGTCTCTGCTGTGGCATGATAGAAGTGTTCAGTGCGGAGACCAACACCTTCTACACGGCGGAGGGCGAGACTTCACTTGATTTGTGGAGCCTCAGTCAGCTGAGCGGCTTGCCCATCGACAGGGAGCCTTATGAAGAAGTATGCCTCCCCGATCTGATCAAGGATGAAACCAATGGGGATGGCTATTATTCTCTCGGGTATTCGTACCGGTACCTTATGAAGGCGTACCGGGAGTTATACCAGCTGTCACATGGTGGGAGGCAGCCCGCCCGTGGAGACAGGAAGAGGGTGCGTCTGACCTTGTGGTTGCAATACTTCTATGATGGGCTGAAGCAATATGACGAATTTCCTTGTGTCGGGACCGCCGTTGCTCGCAAGAAGCGTGCGAAGCCCAAGCTTGATGTGAAGATCCCCTCCAAAGGGCGTCGGAGCGGGCCTAATCCGATGGGTGTCGACCCGCAGACTCACTGCGCCGCCTATCTCGTGTATTGGCTATGTTCATTTGCCATGCCATATGGGGATGAGACGGTGATTCGACCAGACGCTATCTATCCGGCGTGTCAGATGGCGTGGGGAATCAAACTCTCCCTGTGCCCGGCAACTCCTTTGCTTGATCTACAAGGCGTTGAGGGACGTCAGTACTCATCAGTTCCCGAGACAGGCCCGCTACATATGTCCGCTGCATTTCTTCAATGCGTGGGTCTGCTCGCTGTTCCCCGAGTTCGTCCCGCGAGCTCTTCAGGACTGGGGGCTGGTGCCGAGAATGCTGGAGTTCGCCAGCGCGGAGCCAGCTTCTACTTCCATGCGGATGTATGACATTCGGGGCCGGCTGACAACGGTTCCCCGGGACGCGGCTGGCACCATTCACTTCTGGACGCTGGCCGTGCATTCAAGCCCTCTAGTGAATAATAAGAGGGAATGCAAGGACGATCAGGTGGAAAAGTACGCCCACCCCATCAGCCAGGAGAATGTAGTCCGCCCGTTGCTGGAGCCCGAGCTGAGGGACTGGGCGTTATCTATTCGCCCAAGTGTGCTGGTGTTTAGAAAGGGGGATAATGTATTGCTGGAGCCGTACTACCCCTTCCGATTTGGCCGGAACTTCGGATATGATCAGCATATCCCTAGCTATCATGCACAGTTCGGCCTGCCCTCACGGAACATCCGGGGAAGTTCAGTCGCCGAGCATGCCAGGAGCTGGTGGGACTTCTTCCACCGGGCGGACTATGCCTCCTTCAGGGTGCCAGCCCCGGGTCGCATTCCCCGAGTGACCCAGGATTACATCAAGTGGTGGAATGCCCGGACGGCCTTCTATCGGTTGCATAAGACCGACTGCTGGGATGGGGCCGAGAGGAGGTTCCTCAGCCGGAAACCGGTGCCAGTACTTGACATTGAGCCAGATAATCTTCTTCGGCTCAAGAACAAGCAGGAGAAGGAGGTGATGGCATATATGGCCGCCCATCGGGAAGCCCGGGACGCGAGGCCGACGCCGAAAGTAGAGTTGCCTCCGGTGGCGAAGGACAACTATAAGAAGACATTGAGGGATCTTTGCCGGATAGGGAGTGACCGTCTGGAGCTCATTAATTACCCGCTCCCCATAGAGGAAGAGGGGACTCCTGCTAAGAGCTGGCGCCCAGAGAGGGACGTGATCTGCCCATACCGCACGTTTATGAGGCGGGAGGAGAGGAAGCCCGAGAATTATAAGGACACCACATGGCTATACGTTCTCCTCCGGGTAAACGGACTGAAGATCGAAGATCAGACGGCCGCCATCCTGGGCAAGCGCCTACACATCCCGTATTATTATGCCGACGGGTGGGGCATGGACCACTTCAATCTCTTCTGCCACCTCTCTTCGAAGAAGCATGTAGATCTGGCTGCCCTTATAGACCGGTGCCAGAGGGTCGAGGACGTATGCTGGCTGGTCCGAGAGGCGGCGCGTCGGGACAAGGAGCCGTCCCTGAGCTACTGGCCGATAACACTTCGGTTGTACACCGGTCCTAACGGTATTTAACCTTTCCATCTCTTTATTCTCATTGCTGCGACCTTAGCAGGTTATCAGATGCTAATCATATGCATGTGTCTATCTTGACAGACCATCCCGACAGCGTGCAAATGGCGACGTACCGGAACTTCCTTCAGCTCGTCCAGAAGCCCGCCTATTTTGAGGCGGCACTGCCAGCTCCGACTACGGCTCCCCTGCCCAAGGCTGCGAAGAGGTCCCGGGCCAAATCGCCTGTGAAGAAGGCGGTAGATGCTGCTAAAGCGGCCAAGCAGCGGGACGCGAAGCGGCGAAAAAACCGAGGCGGCTAAGGCTTCGACGACCGCTCCCCCAGCACCACGAGTCCCATCTTTTGAGGAGTTTGAGGTCGCCCGGACCGAGCCGAGCCAACCTGCGGGTCAGCATCTCCGACCACCAGCGTGCCTTTAAGTCTTCTTTTTTATTTTCATTTTGAAGCAAGGCCTCGACACCTGAATGCTTCCTTTTGTCTCAGCCCTGTAGAGGAGCCCGCACCCATGCCCATTCCTACGTGGAGGAGCCGGTTCCTGCGCCCGTCCCGACATGGGTGAAGCTGCAGCCGTGGCAGGGGCGACCTCGGTGCCAACTCCGACTCCCCCACCACAAGCCAAGGGGAGGTCCCGGGCAAAGTCACCTGTTAAGAAAGCATTGGCCGCCGCCAAAGTGGCTGGGCGGCAGGAGGCAAAGCGAAGGAGGGCAGAGGTCTCCCCGGCCTCGGCGACAGTCTCCCCGGTGGCTCCATTCCGTCTCTCGAGGAATTTGACGTCACTCGGACCGAGCCGAGCCACCATGCGGTGAGGCTTATCGACCGCTGACATCTTTCGGATTTATTTATTTCCCGGGTGAGCCCTTTATATGCATGTGACCATTGCCTCTCTTCCTTTCAGACGGTGCGGAGAAGCCGGCACTTGTGCTGATCCCAGGCGAGGGGGCGGCTACGGCTCCCGAGAAAGCCTTGCCTGCCGAGGAAGCCCGTGGGTCACCCCGCGCTGTAGGAGCTGAAGAGGGTACTTGTCTTTGTCGGCCTAATTGACTCCTTTCATTCTTTGGGAGCCAACTGGGTTTGATGTGACCCGTCTTTCCCTCTCTTTTTTTTATGCGACAGGCACCGCTGGGGCAGTTACTGGGCTATCGGGCCTCGCCTGCATCTCCCGGTGACGCAGCGGTATATGAGGAAAAGGCTGAAGTCAGTCGTACCCGCCTCATCCAGCCCGCGGGGGGATGCGCCAGTCATTGACCTCGAAGAGGAGGTCCCTTTGCCGGCAAGGGAGGAACCCGTGGTGGCTGAATCTTCATCGGGTGAAGAGGTAGATTACAACTATTCCTCCGATGAAGTGGCTTATGACAAGGGCGCATCTGAAGCATTGGGGCTGCCCGAGCTGGTCTTCAAGGCCCCCTTACTTGCTGGCTCCTCAAGCTTTATGGGGAGGGCTGCTGTAAGTGTGAGCTTGCTTGGGCCGGACCCCCCTTTTTTCCATAGTGGGCTAATGATCTCGTTCTTGTTGTCCTCGGATTTTCAGGAGCTTACCCAGCCGGAGGTTGTGGGAAGGCCGCTTCAGTCGCGCCGGTCGACTCGTCGGGGGAGCCTGCTGCTGGCATGGGCAAGCTAGCCCTCTTGCTCGACGCCCTTCAACGGGAGGCGTCCGCGGAGCCTTCAAGTGCTACCGAAATGGCGGACGAGCCTCTGGAGGAGGGGGAGATTGCGCCCGAAGGCAGGATCATCCCGATGGCCGAGGTAAGCACGTGGGGCTTATAGTTCTTCCTCGCCTTTTGACTTTGCGTGATCTGTTCCAGGCAGCGGGTGGCTGACTCCGCTTCCCATGAGCAGGTGATGCCGACAGGAGGGAAGACGTCCGGTCGTGCCCGGAAGGCTGTCGCGAAACGGAGGCCAAGCATTGGCCCAATAGCGGTGGAGGGGCTGGCTCCTGTCTCGGGCTCAGGGGTGGAGAGCCTTGCGGCGCTCGTGGAAGCGGGGGGCATCCCCCAGCTGCTGGTTCCACTTCCGCCTCTCCCGAAGCTCCCGGCCCAAATGGAGGACCCGCTCCTGAGGCAGATATTTGCGGGGCTTCGCGCACATCTGGAGGGATCCCAAACGCGAGAGAAAAGTCCGTGGGTGATGGCGTCGGGTCCGGCTTTACTCGAAGCCCCTCCTTCGGCCGGGGTAGCGGCACCTGCACCCCCGCCGGTTGAACTAGTGGCAGAGGCGGGCCGGGCAGGGGAAGAGGAGGCAGGAGTGCAGCGGATGATGGCGGCGCCAGATGCTTCGGCGATGATCTTACACATTCCCCCCAGCGGTGGTTGGCCAGAGGTCCTCTGTCGAGCCAGGCCGGCCAGGGGACTTGACTCTTGCTCTTCCGTACTCTTCAGCCGCCATGGACGCCGATTTGTGGGTGGAGGTGGACAACGCCGTGGAATTCACTCCCCCAGTCGTGCCTTCGGTCAGTCACACCTTGTCGGAGGCGCCAGTCCATCAAATGCTGGTAACGCTGCGGACGATGCTCTTTGCCGACCTTTCCTTATCATACCGGGAGGTACACACCATAGTGACGCAGCTGATCGGGGCGTTACAAGTGCTGGGCCGTCCACTGGGGGAATGGTCGCGACGAGTCTTACTATTACTGAAGTATGTTAAGCATCGCGACTTCCTCGAGACCCAGGCTCCTGACGAATGTGCCGCCCTTGATGCCCAGGCCGGCGAGTGCTTACAGACTTTGGAGGCCCGGCGTCACGATGAGGAGCGCCATGGGAGGGCTTTCGGGGAAGGCCAGAGCAATGTTCGCTCCCTTAAGAGCCGAATTGCGAAACTGGAGAGCTACCTTGCCGTGGCTAGGTCTGACCTTGCCGAAGTCGAAAGAGCGGTCGAGGCGGAAGGCGAGGCTCTCGCCGTTGCCCAGGTCGAGGCAGCGTCCGTGGAGGTGGAACTTGCTCGAGTCGAAGAACGGAGGGGCCGCTTGCGCGACATGACGAATTTTCCTTGCGTCAGAATCCTCCCCCTCGAGGACATCTTCAGGGGCACCGACTGAGCGTTGCACCCCTTAATTCCTTTCTCTTTTCTTTTGAATGTAACACAGGGGTATGCCCCGAAGCTCATGTAGGTCAATTTTCTTTTATCTGAATTGAACAACAGATTTATGGTTTCACATGCTCTTCTAGCACGCATTCCCCTAGGGGGCCTCTTTTCTCCTTCCTCCTCTTTTGCGTATATCGTCCTTTCTCTCTCTTTTTTTTGTACCGGGACGCGTCGGGAGGGCGTGAGTCTTTGCGATGGTTCGCTCTAGGAGGACCAGGCAGGAACCCATGTCAGAGCACGGGAGAGTGCTCGCCTTCCCAGGGGGAGGACGAGGGGACCACTCCACCATACCGAACGGGCGACTCACTGGCCTCGCCACAACGTTGGAAACGCGTACTGGCCTCAGGCGGGGGGTCTCGGTCAGAGACCGAGTTTCTCGTCGTCCAGAGGGGACGGAGAGAAGAGTTTGTCTAGTCAATGACCCGGACGGGAGATCCGAGCCAGAGGGGTACTCACCGCCCGGGGGGGGGGGAGAGAAGAGTTTGTTTAATCAATGACCCGGACGGGAGATCCGAGCCAAGGGGGTACTCACCGCCCGGGGAGGACGGAGAGAAGAGTTTGTTTAGTCATGACCCGGACGGGAGGTCCGAGCCAAAGGGGTACTCACCGCCCGGGAGGACGGAGAGAAGAGTTTGTTTCAATGACCCGGACGAGATCAAGCCAAGGGTACTCACCACCCGGGAGGACGGAGAGAAGAGTTTGTAGTCAATGACCCGGACGGGAGGTCCGAGCCAAAGGGGTACTCACCGCCCGGGGAGGACGGAGAGAAGAGTTTGTTTAGTCAATGACCCGGACGGGAGGTCCGAGCCAAAGGGGTACTCACCGCCCGGGGAGGACGGAGAGAAGAGTTTGTTTAGAAATTTCTTTTAGTACTTCCGCTGCTACGGGGCGACGGCTGGAAATGGGGGGAGTTCCCCCTTTCTCGGCTTCCACTCTTCCCTTGCTCTTGTATCTTTCCCTTCTTTTTTTTTTACTTCCTTTTTTTTCTCTTTCTCTTTCTTTTCTTTCTTTATCTCTTCTTCTTTTTCCTTTTCTCCTCTTTCTTCTTTTTTTTTCTTCTCTCTCTTTTTTTTCTCTTTTCCTCTTCTTCTCTTCTTTTTTTTCTTTCTCTCTTTTTTCTTCTCTCTTTTTTCCCTTTTTTTTCTCTCTTTTTTTTACCTTCCTCTTCCTTTTTTTCTTCTCGCTTTTTGAAAACATGGATAGTGGTCAAGTTGTTTGGACATTAATCACGTAAATCCGCCCAAAATAGGACGGAGGGTTATATTATTGATTGAACGGGGGCGCCGGAGCGTGGTACAGTCTCAAGTGCCTTCCATTAAGAGGCGGGAACTGAACTTCTCCGCGATGGTTGACAATTACATAGGCCCCACCTTCGTAGACTTTTTGGACTACGTAGGGTCCGAGCCAGTTCTCATTCAGCTTACCCTTAGGGTTGGCAGCCATGAGATCTCTTCTCTTGACCATGACGAGGTCGCCCTTCTTGAATTCGCGTTCCTTGACAAGCTTGTCAAAGGCGCGTGCAATCCGGGCCTGGTAGACCTGAATGTTCTGTTGGGCCTGGAGCCGCTTTCCTTCTAGATTGGAGAGTTCCTCGAGCCTTCGTTCAACGTTGGTCTGCCCTTCAAGGACAAGCCCATGTTGAATGGCAACCCTGAGGGATGGTATCTCCAGTTCAACGGGGACGATTGCCTCCGAGCCATATACGAGAGAAAAGGGCGAGCAGCCTGTTGGAGTCTTGTATACAGTTCGGTACGCCCAAAGCGCCTCATACATCCTTTCTTCCCAGTCCCTTTTGTTAGAGCTGACAGTCTTGGCCAGGAGAGTGCAGAGTGTCTTATTAAAAGCTTCGGCCAGCCCATTAGCCTGTGGGTTGTAAGGAGTCGATGTGCTCCAATCAATTTTATATTTTTCTGCCAGCCGATAGACCTTCTGGTTGTGGAAGTGGCTGCCGTTATCTGACACAACTCGGTCGGACGCGCCAAATCGGAATATGATATTACGGCGGACGAACCTGACCACGATCTCTCCGGTGACCTCCCGTAAGGCGGCAGCCTCTGCCCAGCGGGAGAAGTAGTCGGTTGCCGCCAAAATGTACCTGCATCCTGTGGAAGATGCAGGTAAGGGACCCACGACGTCCGTTCCCCACTGGGCGAACGGCCAACTGGGTGCGGTTGGGTGTAACTGCACGGGGGGCCTTCTGGGTATGGTGGCATGCTCCTGACATTTCTGACACGACTTAGCATATTTACAGCAGTCGTCGAACATTGCAGGCCAATAATAGTCGAGCTTCTTTATTTCAATCTTCATTTTCGGCCCCGCCTGGTGTGCGCCAGCTGTCCCGGCATGGACCTCCTTCATGACCCTCCAGGCTTCTTCAATGGACAAGCATCGGAGGAGTAATTTTTGCTTGGCGTCGGCCACCATTCGGAATAATATTCTGTTTCGGAGCTCATAAGAATCCTTAACTCTGATTAGCCTGATCTTCTCTTCTCTCTTCTTGGGCAGCTGCTGGTACTTGAACCACTGCATCAGGGGGTCTCTCCAGTCAGGTAGGCCAACGGCTTCTGCTGTGGTGACTTCTAGCTCTTCTTCTTCTGGTTCTTCTTCTATCATACTGGGCATCTGGCGCTGATTTATTACTTGGATACTGAGAGATCCATCTGGAGGCACTGCCAGTGAGCTTGCCAGTTTTGCCAGGGCGTCGGCTTGTGCATTCTCCCCTCTGGCGACATGGCCTATCTCAAGGAGGTAGAACCGCTCCATGAGTCTCTTCGCCTTAGTGTGATAAGGGAGGAGCTCAGGTTTTCGGACATCAAACTGTCCCTGGACCTGCTTGACGACCAGCAGCGAGTCGCCGAATACTTGGAGCATTTTGATCTCCATTTGGAGGGCCACCTGAAGGCCGATGATCAGAGCTTCATACTCTGCTTCATTATTTGTACAGGGCTTGCTAATGCAGCAGGAAGTGTGCATCACTTCTCCGTCTGGCGATTTGAGGACGATGCCGGCTCCGGCCCGTACCTTGGCGTGTCCGGAAGGGGTCGCTTCTGTTCTCGAAGCCCCGTCAAAGTATAGCTGCCAGATAGCTTGTTGGACATGATCCACCTCCAGTGTCTCATCCTCGGGTAGCTCTGTGGCCAACGGGGAGTCTTCGGGCACAGGGTGTGCTGCGAAGAAATCCGCGACGGCTTGTCCCTTAACGGCCTTTTGCGGCACGTAGGTGATGTCAAACTCCATGAGCAGCACGGCCCATTTGCCAAGGCGCCCCTTCGGGACAGGCTGGGAGAGAATGTGCTTGATGGGGTCAGCCCTGGATATTAAGCTTACTTCATGGGACAGCATGTAGTGCCTCATCTTCTTGACTGCGAAGACCAAAGCAAGGCAGACTTTCTCTATCGGAGTGTACTTGGCCTCCGCTCCCACCAATCTCCGGCTGAGGTAGTAGAGCGCCTGCTCCTTTCCCTCATCATTATTCTGGGCGAGCATTGCCCCCAGTGAATATTCGGTAGCCGCTACGTAGAGAATAAGCGGTTTGCCTTTGACAGGTGGCCCCAGGACTGGCGGGGTCTTCAGGTACTCTTTCAGCTGGTCGAACGCGTGCTGGCATTCGTGACCCCAGCTGAAGGGTGCATTCTTCATCATCAGTCTGTGAAAGGGTTGGCAACGCCCTGATAGGTTGGAGATGAACCTGCGGATGTAGGCTAGACGGCCCTGTAGGGACCTTAGCTCTCTTAGACTCTTCGGAGGGGGCAACTCCTGAATGACTTTTATCTTGAAGGGGTCAATCTCGATCCCTCTGTGCCGGACAATAAAGCCGAGGAACTTACCACTGGACACGCCAAAGGCGCACTTCATAGGGTTCATCTTCAGCCCATACAGCCGGAGCCTCTGAAAGACAACCCTGAGGTCGCTCAGATGTTCAGCTCTCTTCTTAGTCTTGACAACTAGATCGTCAATGTAGCATTCGACCTTGCTATATAGCAGCTCGTCGAAGATCTTGGTCATTGCCCGCTGATATGTAGCACCGGCATTCTTGAGACCGAAGGGCATCCTCTTGTAGTGGAATATCCCCTTGGGCGACCTGAAAGCCGTGTGAATCCGGTCGTGGTCGGCTATCCAAATTTGGTTATAGCCGGACGATCCATCCATAAAGGACAAGGCCTCGTGGCCAGTGGTTGCATCAATCATCACTTCGGTGATAGGCACCGGAAAGTCATCTTTTGGGCAGGCTTTGTTCAGGTCGCGAAATCCACGCAAATCCTGATCTGTCCATTCTTTTCTTTACCGGTACAATGTTGGCCAACCAAGTGGTGTATTGGTTCTCTGCCACGAAGCCGACATCTATGAGCTTGTCGACCTCCTTGCAGATCTGGCTGATCAATTCCGGCCTCATACGCCGGGGAGACTGCTTCACTGGTTCCGCCGTGGGATCAATGGCCAAGATGTGCTGAGTCACCTCGGGGCTGAGCCCAGGCATTTCTTTATAGTTCCAGGCAAAGCAATCCCGGAATTCTTGCAGCAACTTTGTGTATTGCTCTCTCTCCTGTGGGGGCATAAGAGCACTCAGAAAGGTCGGCCTGGGGTCACCTTCTGTGCCAAGGTTGATCTCAATCAATTCGTCGACTGTGGCCTGGCCGCCATTTTCAATTTCGGCGGGGCTGGCGACAAATCGACGAAGTCTTGATCTTCATTGTCTTCGGGCTCGAGGACGCCATCCCCCTCTTCTTGTTCCTCATGAAGGGGCGCGGAGGCTGCATTTGTAGCGCATTCCTCCTAGACTATAGCCGCCGGGTCCGCGAGGTCCGCTGGTGTAGAAAGGCACAAGGCCACCTCGGGGTCTTCTGTATAATCATCATAGACAGCTCCGGTGGGGGCCGGGGCAGCCGCATCTTCAGGCGCCTGGTACTGGATGGATAGTGTATAGGCTCCTCTTCTGGGGCTGTCCGCCACGTGGGGGCGTGGTGGGGCTACCACATAGTCTCCCATTCTGAGCTCGTCCCTGTCAATGAGGTTTTGAGCAATGTCTTTGAAGACATAGCAGTCTTCGATGGCGTGGCCCAGTATCTGGTGGTAGGGACAAAACAGTGGGTCCCCACTTCTTCGGGTGTCCTGCGGCCTCTTGGACCGTGGGAGGGAGACCTTGCCGTAATGGCAGGCCCAGTCAAAAATACCCCGAGTCTTCTCTCTTGGGAAAGAGTAGGGCTTCTGCAGCTTCTCTTGGAGTGTCAGGCCTCGCCTGGTTGGCCGCCCGGTTAATGGGCTTGCCGTGTCTCTTGTCTCCCTTCTTGACCAGACGGGGACATCGGGACTGGTGTCTCGGGGTCGAGACATGTAGCCACCCCACGGGCGGAGAGAACCCTGGATGAGGTCGGCAACTAGCGAGGTCAACTCAGCCAGCCGTGCTTTTAACATCTCGATCTCCCGTTGCTGCCTATGGTACAAGGCGTACATGACGGGGTCATATCGAGGGGAATTTGGGGCATGACCCATGCTTCTGCTTCTTGCTTCGCCAGCAGGCCGAAGTGAGGGCGCCTCGGCGGTGTGCTCTTGCGAGGCTAGCCTGTCGGAGAGAGAGGGGGTTTTCCCCGTGCAGCGGCGGCGGAGAGGGTTCCAAAGGAACACTTCTTCGTCTTGTGCCTCCTCAGCCGGAGGCCTGGGATATACTTCTTGGTGGGCTTCCCGCAAATCTGCAGCTTCCGCGGGGTCGTCGCCGGACAAGGCCGAAACCGATATCACATCAGTTTCGTAATAATCTTCTAGTGAAAAGCCCAGACCGGGGTGCTTGGTGATTTGCAGCAACCGCCGATCCAGGTTTGGTGGGTTCCACATTCTTTCGAACATTTCCTTCCGGCTGGAGGGTTGATAGGGGGGAATCTTTTGCTTTCTGACCATTCTGGCTGCCTGGTCGGTCATGTGGGGGAGTCCCGCAATGGGGACGTGCGGGTCATGCAACTCGTCAGGAAATCGGCAATCATCGTCTTCCATGACTGGCTTTTCCCCGGCAACATAAAAGATAGTGGATGGCCCCTCCGGTTAGGCACTTCAAAGGTCCTCAGCCGCTCGGCCGCTTGACAGTCAATTTCTGTAATGGGCTTGATGATCCCTGGCGGGACTCTGACATCCTCCAGCAGGTCTTCGAGGCAAGGCGTCCCCGGTGTAGAGTAGATGGGGAGAGGGGCTGCCTTAAATACCCCCCCCCCTCTTGTGCAATGAATGGTACATGTGGGGGAGCCACATAACCTGGGGGCGGCGGAGGAAACCAACTGCCCGACTCCACTTTCTTCTTTCCCTTGTCTTGGGAGGCTTGGGGAATTTGCTTCGCCTTTTCTAAGTACAGATTGGCGTCTGACAAATGACACTCGAACACCTCGAACGGGTGGAGGTCGGCGAAGATCCTGACTTCCTTCCCCTCGCAAGGGTATTTAATGCATTGGTGCAGGGTGGAGGGCACCACTCTATTCTGGTGTAACCAGGGCCGTCCCAGCAACGCCTTGTAGGAAGTGTTGGAGTTGATGACGTGGAACTGGACCTTGGTGGTGAAATCATCGAAAGTCAAGTTGAATTCTGCAACCCCCATGGGGACCTCACATTTCTGGTTAAAACCAGCAATCTTGACATTTTTGACCTCAACCAGGTGTACGTCAAAGTAGTGCTTTTGGTACACCCGGTAGGGGAGTATATTCACTGCTGCCCCTGGGTCGATCAGGACCCTGTTGATAGGCTGGCCGTTCAACTGCCCTTTCATGTAGAGGGGTCTGTTATGGCTGCAGGTGGGCAGGAGCATGTCATCTTCTGTGAAAGCCACGGCCACCTCAGGTGATATCTCTGCTAGGCAGGCTTCAAGATGTGCTGGTGTCTGGAGTGCGGCAATGATGGCTTGCCGTGTTTCTTCGTCCAAAGACAGCATCTCCCATACGGTAAACCGGGTCGGGATCTTTTTGAGGTGTCTGACTATTCGGTCGGCAGCCCGCACCTTGAGTAATTTCATCTCTTCGGGCTTGCCGCGCCTGCCCCCACCTCGGAGCTGGGGTGTCAGATCAGGGGATGCCTCCTCTGCGGGTCCCGTCACAGCCTGTGGGGCCGGCGGGGCCTCCTCCTTTTCTCTCATGAATTCGGCGAGGTTTGGGATGCCGTTAAATCTCTTCTGGCTGAGGGAGAGCCGCCACGATGAGCTTGAGAGCTGCTTACTTTTCGGTCGAAGGAGACCCCTGGGAGCGTGCCTTCCCGCCTGCTCGGGCTAACAGGAATTCGGCGAATGAAGGGGTGCCTCTGCTCCTAGCCCCTACGGGATAGAGACCCGCCGGAGGAGGGATCTCGGTGCCTCGGACCTCAGGGTCGGGAACCTGGTATGGTTGTTCCCCCCTGAGCATGATGTTGAGGTTATCCTGAGGAGGGCGCCCCCACTTCCTTCCCGACCTGGTGGCATGTTGGGAAGTGGAGACTTCAGCTTGATTCACCTCTGGCGGCTCATGGGGTGGCTCTTCTTCTGTTTCCTCCAGGGAAAGGGCAGTGTCGAATAACGCCGAGAGGGTGTTGCAGGCGACGACGACCTCCTTCTTCTTCTTGCCCCTGGGTCTTCTCTTCTTCTTCTTCTTTCCTGCTGCGGCGGATGGCTGCTCTTGGGGAAGTTCAGCCCATAGGGGAGGCTCTTTCTCTGCTTCAGCTTCTGCCCCTGGAGCCAGTTCGAGTGATTTGAACTCCTCCCATGGGACATACTCCTTCAGCTCCACGGGCTGGATTTCGGGCTGCTCATAATCTTCGAGCCCATCAATAATAGCCTGGAGTCTTTGGACCGCCGGACTGGTCTTTTGACGCATCCGCAGCGGGACAGAGCTCTTTTTGTTATGAGTGGGCCGCCTCATGACCAGCCGAGGGGCCGTGTCGTGGCGAACTGGGCTTGCCGGGGGCGGTGCAGGCAGGGGTGTCACATCCCTCAGACGAACTCCGGGGCTGGGTCGAGGGACGTGTGCTCTTCTATTCTTTCTAGTTGCAGTCTGCCAACCTCCTTGATCCTGAGCCGGGGTCGTGATGAAGGTCTCATAAGTGGCGCGGGCGCAGGCCTCCGCCCACTCCTCAGGCAACTCCTGGTATAGCGAGACCATGTTGACAGTGGAGGTTATGCTGGGCAACTCATGCGGTTGCGGGGGGTCTACTCTATGCTCCCCCATGTCCAGCTCCCCATTCTTGATTAAGGATTCAATAACATCCTTGAAGACATAGCAGTCTTCAATGGTATGCCCGAGCACTCGGTGGTACAGGCAGAAGCGCGGGTCTTCCTTTTTCTTTAGGTCGCCGGGCCTTTTTGGCTCTGGCAGTGTAATTTTGTTGTAGCTGGTTGCCCATTCGAACAGGAGCTTGGACTTGTCCCGGGCGAAGGAATACAGCTTATTTCTCATCTTCTCCCTTAGTGAGGGGCCCTCCCGCCGTTCTGTGGTTCTGGGCGGAGGAAGGTTGGCAGCCCCCTTGGCTTTCTCTTTCTGCTTTTCAAAAGCCTGGAAATCTAATGTGTGCACCTCAGGGGGAGCTGGCTTCTTCTCGGCCTGCCTGGCTCTTTGGCTTGACATGGCCGGGGTGGAGGAGTATCGGGCCAAAAATGCCTCGATCTCTGCTACCACATTGTTCAGGCGGTCAAATGTCTTGACCTCGGTGCCAATCATCCTTTCCAGGATCTCCTTTTTCAAGTTCTGTTTGCAGATCTGCACCGCATCCTCCTGGTGTGGGGGACGCCTGCACCTCATGCTGAGGTTCCTCCATCTCTTGATATAGTCGAGGGCCGACTCGTCATTCTTCTGTCTTGTGGCGTAAAGTTCTGCCACGGTGACCTCCCGTTCTGCAACATAGAATCTTTCTTTGAACTTCTTTTGCATGTCGGGCCAGTCGGCGACAGACCCGGGTGGCAGGCCGGAGTACCACTCAAAGGCAAGCCCGGTGAGTGTCGAGCCGAAGAACTTCAGGAGGTAGGCCTCATCAGCAGCCAAGTCCCCCATGACGTTCACATAATAAGCAATGTGCTCCCTGGGGGACCCTTGCCCGTTGAACTTTTCGAACTTGGGTGGCTTGGTGACGCCGACCGGCAACTTCTTCGCAGCATGGTGAGCCGGGTAGGGCACCCGGTAGACGTCAAACGGCGTCTGATCCCCGTCACCTCTCTCGGCCAGTTTCATGTCTATCATCTGTTCCAGCATCAACCGGCTAACTGTTGCTGGGTCGACCGGACTCGGATAAAAATGTGTGGGCTGCGCGCTCGAGGTGGCCAGCACGGTCGTCTGGGGGGCCATGAGGGACCCTTGGGAAAGTGAGGCCTGTGGCGGGGCCGGTGCGGTGCAGTGTGCCTGCTGCAGGGACGCATCCCCGAGAGGGTTGAGGGCTGCTGGAAGGGCTGCTTCTGAAAATTGCCCCCTGTCCCTGGGCGCTTCGGGTAAAACCTCGGTCTGCCAGGACATCGGGGGCGGTGTGTTCCGCTCATTCAATTGCTTTTTAAGCGACTCAATTTCTTGCTGGAACCGCTGCATCATGAGCAGCATTGCAGGGTCAACTGTGGGGAGACGTGGCATGCCCCCGTCTCTTCGGCCGGGGCGTCCTCGGATGATGTGGAGGGTCCGCCGCTCGTGTCGCCGGTGGTGACCACGTTAGCCGTGAGGGCTGCAAGGGGCTCTTCAGGTAAAGTCCCTTCGGCGCCTGTGGGTGTCGCGCTGCCTGCCGCTCTCCCTCTTCTAGTAAGGGGTCCCGGCCTGGCGGCAAGTCTGGCCATTTCTTCGGATCGGCAGGCAAGGCCCCATACCGACCGTGAACTCCTGCCATATGGCAGGTGAAGGTGTGCCATCTTTTGTTTCTCTTCGTCGCCTTCCTGGACGATTTCCCCGGGAACACCAGCCTATCGAAGGCCGATCGTCGGGGCGGCGCTTCCTCCCGAACAGGGGACTGGCGCGGCTCCTCCGAGCGGTTCCTCGATTCTGCGCTGGGCGCGGGCCGGGCTCCTTCTTCCTGGAAAGCGGAGGCCATTGCCCCCAGCAGTCTCTGGCGGCCGGCGGGGGTGCTACCCGGGCCTCGGAGGTAATTCCTCATAGCCTGCTCGATCCCTTCCCACTCCTGGTCAGGGAGAGCAGCCTGCGGTTGCATGTCGATGATAGCGGCAGGAGGAGAGTAGGCCCTGGGTGCCGGGCGGGCGGCGTTGTGTCGGCACCCGCGGTGACAGCGGTGAGCTTTCTCAGGTAGCACCGGGGTGACGAGTGCTGGTCGGCAAGCCGGGGTCGTGAGCTCGACCCTTTCATTTCTTCTAGCCCTCCTCGGGCGGAAAATGCTAGGCCCCGCCTGGGCGGGTGCAATGGGTCGGGCCTCCTTGGGGACCCAGACCTGCTTCAGTTTGGCCGGCCTGTGAACCGGCGCAGCCTTCGGCGATGCGGCCACAGCAGTGGGCGTCACCTTCTCCTTCAACTTCTCCAGTCCTTGAAAGGAGTTGTGGACTGGGACAGTCGGGACGACACGGTCCGGTGTCACCCGGGACCTCTGCCCATCCAGGCGGACTCGGAGGGCCCCGACAGTCATAGTCTTTCCAGAGTTGGAGGTGCGGCGTCCAGAGCTGGCGCCGGCGTTGCTCCTCCGGAGCCTTCTTCGGTAGGATGCCGACCCTTGGTGGGATGGGCCGGTGGTTTGGTGCACGTGGTGCACGTTGCAGCTTAGCGTCGTTGCTGGGACGCCATTGTTGTTCTTGGCCACAGCTCGGCCGGTGGCAGCTTCAGTGGCCCTCGGAGCGAGAGCGTTGATCTGGGACTCCTCAGGCGCCTTCACTTCGAGGATGTTGGCAAAAGCCACCCCCAAGAAGTTGGGGAAGCCCACAGTGGGAGGGAAGCTCCCGAAGTTGAGGGGGACCGCTAGGTAGCCGCCTCGGACATGGTTCTCGACGACTTGAGGGCCGCAAGTGACAGCCATCGTCGGCACCATGATGCGATTTTCCTGTATTTGAGAAAGTGACGCAATTAGTATCACAAGAAGGGGGCCGCAGGGCCCCTAATTCCGGTAAAGAGATGAAGGGTGGATCCGTCCCACCGGGCGTGCCAGACTTATGGACGCACTTTTTCCACTTGATGTTCTCTCGTTGGTTTATTCGTTTATTGAGTGCGTGGGCGTGCCAGTCACAAAGTGACGATTTATTCGGGCTCCGAAGAGCCCATGGTGCGCTCGACCTGACTTCGTCAGACGATTGTGTGGTTCGTGTCGGGACCGAATCCCGTCGCGCCATAAAGGCCGCGACGTCATTTACATCCCCCATACGAGGGAACACCCTTGATTAATTGCCGAAATTAGGGGCCCTGCGGCCGAAAAGAATAATACTAATTACGCGAGAAAGAGACAGGAGAAAATCACACCAAAGTACGCATTAGGATGCGAGCCACTGGCCATGTCGGTCACTCGTGGACCTTTTCATATTTGGACACGGGTCCGTGATGGAAACGCGACGAAAAATTGGGGCGAATCCGTTCAAATGTCTGCCGCATGCACGGCGATTTTAATGATGGCTCGGAAGGGATCCGGGGTGAGAAACGAACCCGGTCTGATTAGAATGTCGGCCCAAGATCAGGTCGGGACTTGGCAATGTCGGGATGATTCCCAAGATCCGGGCCCGGCCTGAAAGGACGACGTTGTTGTTCCTTTTGCGTCGGGTCAAGGGGAGAGATGGGGCTGCAATGTAGACCCTAGCATCTTTTATCTGGGATTTTCTTAGTTCCATGTTCTGATCTCTGCTTTGCTATTTATTGCTTGTTTGTGCCTTTGTCCCGAATGATTTCTCTTCTTTTATTTATTATTATTATTATTATTTTCTTACCCCCTTCTTTTTACCGTTATTATCACTGTTGCACATTTGGAGTTCTTTAGTTAGCATAATTTTCATCAATCCATTTGCTGTCGTTAATGTTATTACCATGCCATGCGTAAGTATATATGTATGGTGTGCCGGCGAAGGGAATAATGGGGTGTGCCGCTGGGCGCTAAAGGAGGTGTGCCGCTGGGGAATGGGGTGTGCCGCTGGAGGCTAAAAGGGGTGTGCCGCTGGGAGCAACGAGGGTGTACCGCTGAGGTTAAAGGAGTGTGCCGCGCTAGGGGCAACGAGGGTGTACCGCTGGAGGTTGAACGGAGTGTACCGCTGGAGGTTAAAGGAGTGTACCGCTAGAGGGTTAGAGGAGTGTGTCGGTAGGGGCTAGATAAGTGTACCCGCTGGAGGTTGAAGGAGTGTGCCGCTAGGGGCAACAAGAGTGTGCCAGGGAGGGTTGGAGCAGGCGTAATGAAGGCCCAAGGCCCGGTCTTGTGTCATTTATCTTAAGGCTTTTCTTTTTTTCTTATCTTAATTTCCATGTAGTTTTATATAAACTTTTCCCCTGCTTTGCTCTGTTCGGCCTCTGCTCGTAAATCAGACGTCGGACATGTTATGCCGTTATTCGGTTCAGCTCTTCGTTATGCCAGCAGTGGCTCGATTAGTTAGAAAGTTTTATCATTAATCATCTCATTCGTTTTTTGCTTCCTTTTGCCTTTTTAACATATTTATTATTTTTCGACAAAAAATTCGGCAGCATCTCCCCTTGACCCGGGCGTAAGGGAGATAAAGGGAACGCGCCCACACGGAGTGGCGGAACCCGACAACTGGAGGTGGACGCCCGGAGGCGGCAACACCTTTATAGAACCTCGGGACAACACGAAGAAAACGATGAACGGGAGGCCTCTAATACTGGACAGGGTGGACGGGGGATTGGCCAAGGCGTGCCAGCCAAGGAAGAGCATAGGGTGTGCCGGGCTAGGAAGGCTAAGGGCGTACCGCTGAAGCACAAAAAGGGGAGGTGTACCGCTGAGGGCTACTATGGGGTGTGCCGGCCAAGGGCCAAAAAAGTGTGCCACGGAGGGCCACTATAGAATGTACTGGACAAGGGTTGAGAGGGCGTACCGGTGAAGGCCCCTAAAGCAAGGCGTGCCGGCGAAGACCGCTAAGGCCGTGCTGGGGAGGAGGACTCAGGACGGGCTACTGGGACGGAGGGTCAAGGGCCAAGAGTGGGCCACTGGTGACTGGGTGTTCCGGAAGAGGAGGAGGGTTTCTCTCCCGCCGAGTAGATAGGCACAGCTGATGGCCTTAGAGGAGGGCAAAGAACCCGTGAGGCCAAGGATCATACGGGAGCAATCACATCGCTACGAAGACTCCAAAAACACCGGAGAAAAGGGGAAATGGAGGAGAAAGATGCACGACACATCATACACCATGAAGACTGGCGTAAACCAACATAAATAACAGAGAAACCCAAAGAGGGTGATTTTCATTCATGGGGAGCAAGGGACCGTGGCCACCCATCTACATTGCCGAGCACGCCCGAGTTAAGGCTACGGGCAAGGAAGAAAACCAAAATACAAGATGAAGGGAGGAAGAAAACAGGGAAAACCACGGAAGGGAAAGTGTTGGGGATTGAAGCGGGGACAAGCGTCCACTGCTCGTTCCCCCGCACCTTCCCCTGTTACATTCAGCCCTCCTTCTCTCTTACTCTCTCTTCTGCCCGGTGGCCGTCGGAGGAGACTCACGCCGGAGCCCTTCTTCTTCTCCCTCCTCTTCTCTTCCTCTCTTGCGTATGTCTCTCCCTCTGTCTGTGCGTGTGTTCCTCTCCAGCCTCTCCCTTCCTCTTCTTTTTTTTTTCTGGAATGGGAGTGCCTTTATACTCCCAGCAGCGGGAGCCTTCGAGCACGGCCGTCGGAGGCGGGAAGTGGCTCGTGATGATGGGGTTTGACTCCCCCTGTCCTGGCTGCCAGGGGAGTAGCCCGCGTGGCCCAACCGTTGGCTGACACCTCAGGGAGCTCACTACGCGCCAAGGACGCGTAGGGCATGGGCACCACGTCGTTTAGCCATTGAAAAGGCTTAACGCTGTGCCACTGGTGGGCTGAATAAGTGTGCCGTAGGAGGGCCAAAAGGGCATGCCGCAGGAACACCCAACCGGCGTGCCGCCGAAGGCCCTGGGGGGTGTGCCGCTGAAGCCGATTGGGGCGTGCCACTGAATGCCCTGGGGGCTGTGCCGCTGAAGCCCATTGGGGCGTGCCGCTGAAGCCCATTGGGGCTGTGCCGCTGAAGCCCATTGGGGCGGTGCCGCTGAAGCCCATTGGGGCGTGCCGCTGAAGGCCTTGGGGGCGTGCCGCTGAAGCCCTTTTGGGGCGTGCCGCTGAAGGCCCTGGGGGCTGTGCCGCTGAAGCCCATTGGGGCGTGCCACTGAAGCCCATTGGGGCGTGCCGCTGAAGGCCCTGGGGGCGCGCCGCTGAAGGGCTAAATGGGCAATGTTGAGCCCGTTGTGAGCACGAGTTGTGCCCCGTTTGATTTTCTTCGAGGCCCATGGATTGTGGGGCTCTTTGTGATTGATTTCTCTTCACTGTCGTGACTCCTGGGGGCGGCTTCACGGTAGTATGCGCATTCGGGGCATCCGAATGACCAGTCTCTCCCGGGCTGCTTCTCTCGGCTTCGTTGTTGACGCCGAGTCGAACAGGACATCCTGGTGCACAATTGTTGGTGTCCACAAGGGCCCAGGGGGATTCCCTAGGACGAAACCCTCCAACGCTCAAGTCAGTAGAGCAATGGTGGGAGCAGCGATAGGGAGGAGAAGGTGAAGGCGCGAGATCCCTCTCCACCAATGGGGTGAAGTAATCCGTGCTCAGGAATTGGGGGTGGATCAATGCCCTTTTGGACTTACCTTTCGTCGGAGGGTATCCCAGGTTTAAATAGTGCGCCGCCCTTTGGAGTCCTGTAAGCCGAGGGGTCTCCGGTGGAGGTTACGTCCTCGTCGTGGGCTTTTATGGCCTCATCGTGGGGGCATTATCCTCACGGGGAAGCCGGAGCTCTTGGACTTCTTGGCGCCCGGCCCGCTGTGGACTCTAACGGTTGCAATGATAAACATTTTATCGGTCGTACCGAGCTTAGGGGGGCCGGCCCTATCGGGCAATAGGCCTAGCTCGGTGAGGAGATGGGTCGGACATACCAGCTAGCGCTTCCCCCCTTCGTGCGGAGGGGTAGCTCGTGCGCGGGTCTTCCTGTGACCTGACCGATGCTCGGGCTCTCCGAGCCTTGGGGCCGCCTAGGAGAGTCGTTTCCTCGAGCATTGTTTTATTGGGCTTTTCCAAGTGGGCCCTGTGGGCTGTCACTTGGACGAGCTTGCCTCGTTGGGCCTGTGGACACCAAAAATTGCACGCACAGATATCCTGCTCGGCCCAGCATCAACAACGGCACCGAGTAAAGAAACCCCAGAGAGACTAGTCACCCAGACTCCCAAAATATGCACACTACCGTGAAGCCGTCTCCGGAGTCACGACAGTGAAGAGAAATCAACCACCAAGAGCCCCACAATCCGTGGGCCTCGAAGAAAATCAAACGGGCCATCACTCGTGCTCACAATGGGCTCAAAACTACCCATTTAGCCATTCAACGGCACGCCCAAGGCCCTTCAGTGGCACGCCACTGGCCCCTCTCAGCGGCACGCCCTTGGCCTTCAGCGGCACACCCCCAGGTGTCTCCAGCAGCACACCCCCTGGGGAGCCCCAGCGGCACACCCCCAGGGTGCCTCCAGCGGCACGCCCCCCAGGGAGCCCCAGCGGCACACCCCCAAGGTGCCTCCTGCGGCAGGCCCCTTGGGGAGCCCCAGCGGTACACCCCCAGGGTGTCTCCAGCGGCACGCCCCCTGGGGAGCCCCAGCGGCACGCCCCCCAGGGAGCCACAGCGGCACACCCCCAGGGAGCCCCAGCGGCACACGCCCTTCTGGCCTTCAGCGGCACGCCCATTTGCCCCTCCAGCGGCACAGCCCATGAGCTCTTTAGCGGCACACCCTGGCAGCCGTTCAACGGCACGCCCTCCTGGCCTTCAGCGGCACGCCCTGGCAGTCGTTCAACGGCACGCCCTCCTGGCCTTCAGCGGCACGCCCCATGCAGCCCTTCAGTGGCACGCCCTCCTGGCCATTCAGCGACACGCCCTTTGGGCTCTTCAGCGGCACGCGTGCCATGTCTTCCAGCGACACACCTTTTGGCCCTCTCAAGGGATGGCTTGTTGTGCCTGCCAGCGGCACGCTGTCCAGGCTCTTCAGCGGCACGCTCCGGCAGGACGACGTGATGCCCATGCCCTATAGAGCCTTGGCGCGCAGTGAGCTGTCTGAGGTGTCGATCGGAGGCTGAGCCACGCATGCTACTCCTCTGCCACCAAGGAGGGGGAGGTCAAACCCCATTCAATGCCCGTCACCTCCCGCCACCGTCGTTTGCGCCCGAACGCTCCTGCCGCTGGGGTATAAAACGCCCCCCTTCTTCGGCCAAAAAAAGGGAACAGAGGGGAGGGGAGAGGCATACAGACACAGAGAGATACACGCAGAAGAGAAGAAGAGAAGAGGAGAAGAGAAGAAGGGAAAGAAGAAGAGAAGAAGAAGAGGGAGTCGTCTGCCCTCCGACCGCTCCACCCACCGCCGCCGTCTGTGCGAAGAAGAGAAGAAGAGGAAAAGAAGAAGAAGAAGAGGGGAAGCCTTGACTCCCCCCCGCCCTGCTCCATCCACCATCGTCCGCACAAAGAGAAGGGAAGAAGGAGAAAAGAAGAAGAAGGAGGGAGCTCCGCCGTGAAGCCCCGACGATCACCAAAAGGGAGAGAGCTGAGAAAGAGAGAGAGAGAGAGCATGTACTAGAGGGGAAGGGGAAGAGCAGCGAGCCATCGCCCCTGCTCGACCCCAGCTCATCCCTTTCCTTTCCCCCCTTTGCTTTTCTTTCCTTCTCCTTCGTTGTGCCTCATGTTCCAGCGTTCTGAGGTGTATGTGGCCGGTTGCGGCCTTTGTCGGCTATGAATAAAATCGCTCTTTTGAGTTCTTTCTTCTTACCGTCTCCGTTGGTTTGAATCCGTGCGCGTGTTTGAACGCTTCCCCCCTCCGCCTCCCGATCGTTTGATCCTTGGCGTGGGCTTTCGTCCCCCTCGTCATTGCTCTTTTCTTCTTCTTAGCATACCCGAGCCCAACACCATCTTTGGCCTTCCTCCCTTCTCCAACTCTAGGCCACCTGGTCAACTCTCAGCCTTCACCCCCTTGCTCAGCCACCCACCGGTGCACCCCTACCGCGGTGCAGCCTCCCCAGCTCCCAGCGGTACGCCCTGGCTAAGCCCCTCGCCGGTGCACCCTTCTTTGAACCCTTCGCCGGTACGCCCCTACGAGCCTTCCCCGGTACGCCCCGGCCAAGCCATTTGCCGGCACACCCCGTGGGTCTTCCCCGGCACACCTCGGCCAGGCCCTTCGCCGGCACGCCCTCTCGTGCCTCCCTTGCCCGGCACACTTGCCCTTCCTTCTTTCCCGGTGCATCCCCCCCAGCCAGTCCTAGAGTAGTCTTCCACTCGCCGTTCCCTCCGAGTTTTTCGAGGTTTCTAAAGGTGTTGCCGCTCATAGGCGCCCACCTCCAGTTGTCGGGTTCTGCCACTCCATGTGGGCGCGTTCCCTGTATCTCCCTTACGCTCGGGTCAAGGGGAGATGTTGCCAAATTTTTATTAGAAACGATAACATATTAAAAGACAAAAGGAAGCAATAAACAAATGGAACAACCACACCTTAAAAAGGACTAAAAGAAAACAACAAATAAATGAAAAGAACAACGGTGAAACGCGTTCACCAAGGTAAGGGAACCGTAATCAACATAAAGAGAGCCAAATCGAACGACAACTAAACAACTTGAACATTCGTCCTCATGGGAGAAAGAATGGAAATTGATCAAGAGAAGAAAATGAGAAACCCATGCAAACTTAATAAAAATCAGAAAAGAAGAAAAGAAAAGCCTTAAAAGAACTAGAGGGAGAGTGGGCCCTCATCGATATTTTCCAACCTAGCCCTTCAGCGGTACACCCTTTTAGCCCTTCAGCGGCACACTCCTAGCCCTTCAGCGGTACACCCTTTTAGCCCTTCAGCGGCACGCTCCTAGCCTTTCAGCGGTACACCCTATTAGCCCTTCAGCGGCACACTCCCTCAGCCCTTCAGCGGTACACCCTTTTGGCCCTTCAGCGGCACACTCCTCAGCCCTTCAGCGGTACACCCTTTTAGCCGTTTAGCGGCACACTCCCTCGGCCCTTCAGCGGTACACCCTTTTAGCTCTTCAGCGGCACGCTCTCCCTGCCTTCACCGGTACACCCCTTTTTGCCCCCAACGGCCCACTTTTCCTTCCAAAATAAATATAAATAAATATATATAAATATGTCATGATAACGATAATGATAATAATGATAATAAATTAATAAAAATCATGATAAATAAATAAACCTGAATATATATATATATGAAAAATAAACAAAAAATGTGAAATAATAATAATAATAGGAAGATATAATAGTAATAATAATAAACAAAATGGAGAGATCATCCAGAATAAATACATAAAAGGGAAATAAGCAATAATATATATATATATATGCACATAATTTAAAACCCAGATAAAAAAATGGTAAAATCCACTCTGCAGCCCCGTCTCTCTCGTGATCCGGTGCTGAAGGAACAACAATGTCACCCTTCCAGGTTGGGCCTGAGTCTTGGGAATTATCCCGAAATGGCCATGGCCCGACCTCGCCTCGGGCTGACATTCCGATTAAACCGGACTCGTTTCTCAGACCGGATCCTTTCCGAGCCACTATTAAACTTGCCGCACGCTCGGCAGACATTTGAACGGGTTCACCTCGGTTTTCACCGCGTTTCTATTACGGACATGTGTCTGAACATGAAAAGACACGTGAGCAACCAATATGGCCGACGGCTCCCTCCCCAACATGGTCGTGAGCCGGCATTGCTCTGGGCCGATAGCCTGTTAAATCGGATTCATTCTAATGGGATTCGTTCCCGTTCTTTCATTGAAACTGCCGTAAACTCGGCATACAATTGTACGGGATCGTTTCCATCCACGTCGTACTTTCACTATGGGCCCTTGCCCGAACATGAAAAGGTCCGTGAGTGACAGACAAAATCGGAATAGAACGAGACGGTCCTCGCAACCCCTGGACCCCTTCCATGGGAATATCAATAAGACCTCCATGGGCCACGCTTAGACCTCGGATCCGTCCCAATCGTGGCCGCCGTTCGGCTCATATCCTCGGTCTACAGCCCGCTCCCTTCGAACACGTTTTTGGTTTTGGAGTCTAGTCCTGGGACTCTCCCCCGTTGCCCTCTGGCACCGGAAATATTAATGATGCACGCGCAAGCCTCGTTCGGACCACGGGAGGCGCCCCCGATATGGTCTTGACTCGATCTCGCACCGGGCCAATAGATTTACCGGTTTCCTGCTACATTAATCGAGATTTAACCGAATGTTTTTGGTGTCCCAGAATAATAAACTTGCCGTATCCCGGCATGCATATGTTCTAGGTCCTCCAGCGACGATTACAATATTCTCAAGCCGGACTCCCGTCCGAATATTAAACGGTCTCCCGAATGACCGACACTTTTCGAATGTCCGCTTCCCTAGACACAGGGCTTTTCAGCCGATTCAAGGGATATTCCCTCGTTGCCCCTTGGCACCGGAAATATTAATGACGCTCATGCAAGTCTTGTTTCGACCGCGGGGGACCCACCGCAGTATGGTCGCAGCTTGCTCTTGCACCGGGCCAACAGATTTACTGGTTTCTGACCGCTCTGACCGAGGTTTAGCCGAACGTTTTCCGTTCTTCTGAATAATAAATTTCCATATCCTGGCATACATATGCTCCGATTTTCCCACGATGATAACACTTTTCCCGAGCCGGACATTCGTTCGAATATTAAATGGTCAGCACATGACCGACATGACCGCGAATGGTTTTCTTCTCGCCCTAGCGTGAGGATTTCAATACCTCGTAATAGACCTTCCATGCAATTGATTTCTTAGCCATGAGGCCCTGAATCCCGGTGATTAATCAAGGGTGTTCCCTCATATGGGGGATGTAAATGACGCTGTACCCTTTATGGCGCGGCGGGTTTTGGTCCCGACCTGAACTACACAATCGTCTGATTAGTCAGATCGAGCGCACCATGGGCTTCCACGGAGCCCAAATAAATTGTCACTTTGTGACTGGCACGCCCACGCACTTAATAGACGAATCAACCATTCCCGAATAGACGAGCTTAATAAACGAACGAAAAGTGCATCCACAGGGCCCTGTTGGGCCTAGTTGGGTCTGCTCTTTGAGTGGGCTGCAGGAATCCCCCTCTCCACTTGTCCCCCTCCTACTCCTGAGCCAAGGGGGCTCGGTTGAGTAGTTTTTCGAGGCTTTGGACCGGCGTGGCTCGGGTGGGTGGAATTCTGTCGGCGTTATGAAGTCACGTGTAGTGGTCGCCTGGGCCCGTAGTAATAATGATCCTGAAGGATTTGAAATGAAGGGCGCCACCCGCGAGGGTTTATAGGCGTAGGGCGCTGCTCGTCCTCCCAATCTTTCTAGGGTTTTTGGCCTTTCCTCCATTTCTTTGCTTCTGGGGCTCCTTGATGCGCCGTGAAGATACAGCGGGGGAGCAAGCTCTTGCGGCGGCATTTGAGGAGCTGGCGCGTATAACCGCGGAGGCGATCCGGCAGCTTCCTTCTCCCCCGGAGTCTTCGGGCTCTAGTGAAGGTTCTTCTTCTAGCTCGATGGCGGATCTACGCTCGGAAATCAAGCAGGTGAGGCGGGAGCCCGCCCCCAATCGCAGCGAGTTGGGGGAGGCTGATGTGAAGAAACTGGAGCATCAGTTTCGCCTGCCTCTCCGATATAGCTTTGTAGCCGCTGCCCCATACGAGATGAGCTTGGATAGCCGCACGAGCCATATTTGTACTTTTCTCCTGGCGTGGAAGAGCGGATTCCGCCTCCCCTTCGAGCCTTTCGTTCTGAAGCTTCTCAATTTTTTCGTGTTGGCGCCTGTTCAGCTGGTGGCCAACTCGTATCTCCTGCTGTCTGCCTTTCGGATCCTCTGCCGCCTGCAGGGGGTTCCCCCGTCCCTGGACCTTTTTCATTATTTCTTCGAGCTGAAGGCACATCCGTCGGCGGGGAAAGGCTTCTACTTTATTCAGGCGCGCAGGAATCGGAGTTGCATTCCGCTGGCGGTGAAGGATTCTTCGCACAAAGGGTGGAAGAGGCAGTGTTTCTGGGTGAACGTGGAAGCAGTGGATGAATCCTGGAGGTGCCAGGTTATGCCCAACTTCCATCAGAATCTTCCCCCGCGGCAGGAGGAGTTCCCCGCCGACGTGGAAGAATACGCCGCTCGCTTATTGACAAATCGCCGGTCGACGGAGGAGCTGGTGACGCTGGAGAACGTAGAGCAGTATCTGCTTACACAGCTCAAGCCATCAGGTATCATCCTTCGGATCCTTCTGCGGGGTCGGAGGGTCACCTTTTCGCTCCTTAACCGAATCTTCTTCTTCATTGCAGACATCCGGCGGGAACCTTTGGAAGAGGTCACCGAGGTCATCGACCTTGGGGATGACTCGGCGGCTGATGAGTCTGTCGTTCCCGCGGGTCGTTCCCAAGCCCGGGATAAGGGCAAGGGGGTGGCCTCCGAGAGATCTTCGCGGCCAAGCGGGGCGAAGCGCAAAGATCCCATGGAGGGAAAATTGCGGGAAGCTGCGAAGGCCAAGAAGCGGGCCAAGAAGGCTGGCCTTCCTACCACTGCCGGGGGCGACTCTGGCTCGGCGGCGCTCCCCTCTCGGGGGCAAGATGGGGCCGACCCTTCCGGGCCAGCTCCCCCACCTACCAGGCGAGAGGGGGCCGAGGAGACCAGGGGCCCCTCAGAGGGCGAAGATAGGTCGGTTCTCCCCTCCCCGGGGATGGAGGGGACCGGTGCTGAAGTAGCCGACGTCGAGACCAGGAGACCGGTCGAGGTCGGCGATGTCTCGGGCGGCGAGGCGCGGGTCGAGACAGATAGGGATGGGGGTTCGCCCGCGAGGGCGTCGCAGCCCCAAGTGCTCAAAGTTCTCGGTGCGGTCGATCCCGTGGCGTCAGTCGAGGTTCGGGGTTCGCCCGGGGAGGCGTCGCAACCCCAACCGACCGCGGCACGCGGGGCGATCGGCCCCGTTGCTCGAGCCGAACCTTCTGGCGGGGCCTCCGGTGGGGAGCGGATCACCATGCCGGAGGTATTGGAAAGGCTCGGTGTTTCGGGTGACCTGTATCGGTTTTGCCGAGAGGTTGCCGCAAAGATGAGGGGGGGAGATAAGCGCCACTCCCTGTGAGCGACGTCACGCGGTTCGGGGACCGGAGAAGATGCGGAGCGCGCGGGCTCCTCTTTTGTTTGCTGCAACACAGAAATAAGAGAAAAGAGAAGGGGCCACCACGGGAGATTGCTCCGGCGGGGCGAGCGGGACAAATGTAATATAGCAAGATATGGGGGTTAAACGGCCATAGCGGGAAGTGACTCGCCGCAGCCTCGGGGGGACGGGAATGGTGCAGAAATTAAATAGCAAGAATTGAAACGGCCATTGGGGAAGTGACTCGCCGCGGCCTCGAGAATATGAGCAGATAAAAATATAACAGAATATAAGAAGAATATAAAGAGCGGGAATTTAAACGGCCATTGGGGAAGTGACTCGCCGCGGCCTCGACAACATGAATAGATAAGAATATAACATATAAGAACGGGAATTTAAACGGCCATTGGGGAAGTGACTCGCCGCGACCTCGAGAACATGAATAGATAAGAATATAACATATAAGAACGGGAATTTAAACAGCCATTGGGGAAGTGACTCGCCGCGGCCTCGAGAATATGAGCAGAATATAATAGAATATAAAGAGAATATAAGAACGGGAGATTTAAACGGCCATTGGGGAAGTGACTCGCCGCGGCCTCGAGAACAAGATGTGATCGCCAGGGGCCAAAAGACCCCAAAATAAAGAAAGTGATCGCGTCTACCTCAAGAGCGGGAGATGGCGGGTTGCTTCTTCCTCCCCCTTCGGCCGGCCGACGGAGAGGGCTTTCCTTGGTTACCCTTGTGTTGGCACTCAAAATATGATCCTTTGGCAACCAAGTCACAAGGATGAATGATACGGCCCACTGAAGCACAGAAGCCGATAAAGATCAACTTATCAAGGAGACCCCTCAAGCTGACAAAGCCCCGAGCCACCTCAAAGGGAACGTCGGGGACTTTACCTCAGGAGAGCCGAAGTGAACCCGCAACCAACCGGCAGCGCGATCAAGCTTGCCCAATGATCCGGCATCGACCTCGTCGTGCCGCTACCCCACATCCGTCGCCCGACCAAGGACGACGGTCTGCCCAATTACTCTCCTAAGGAGGAAGAATGTCCTTGGCCATCCGTAACAAGGGGCCGAAGGTCCTGTCAGCAGAAGACCCCGATTATCCGGCACGGATTCGGCTTCTTGCCATAGTGGGCCCGTTAGTGGCCGATTGATCACCAATTTAAGGTGGAATTGTCCGGGATGTAACATCATCCTGCAAGGAAGCTTCGAGCCCGAGTTCGTCTCAGCCAGAAGCACAAATCACAGTGCCGAAGACTATGTCAGTAGGACACCCGTGTGCTCGGACCGGACACACACGAAGTCTTGTTTAAGGCCATTCGCCCTATCAGGAGCTTCGTGAACACCCCGTCAGGGCCCTTCGATGGCCAGGGTGAGAGGAACAGCGGACGGAAGCTTCCGGAATCATCTCCGGGCCCACCGGACTACACGCTAAGTGAACAGGTTAAAACGGCGCCGTCAAACCGGCGCGCCAAGAACCAAAGGGGGTGTTCCCCGGCGCCGTCAATCCGGCGCGCAAAGGCCAATAGGGGTGTTCCCCGGCGCCGTCAATCCGGCGCGCAAAGACTAAATGGGGGCTTTCCCCGGCGCCGTCAACCCGGCACGCTTCTTCCTGGGGCGCCGTTTTAACCCCAAGGCTATATATAGCCTGTCGACAGAAGAGGAGAGGAGAGGAGATCAAGGGGGATCCGATCAAGGAGGGAGCGGAATCAAAAAGAAAAAAAAAGGGAATTAGAAAGAAAGGGGGGAGGTCCAGGAGGGTTTCGATCGGACGAGTTCTCTGCCCGAGCTCTCGGCGGCCCTCATCCCGCTCCACCGGAGTCTCCCGGAATCGGAGAAGAAGAACGCCCGTTCTTATCTATCGAGGTGGGTTTGTCCGTGTTTCATCCGGCGAACCCCTCTGCCCCGTTTTGAGTTTCTTCCTCCTGGCAGAATGTAAGTGAAGGAGGGGAGGGGCGATGATATGAGCCTCACCTCCCCTCCCTTACGATGATTTTCTTTCCCTCTTCTCATCGTAATAGGATTCTTCTGTTAATGGAAACGGCGGCCGAGCGACAACGCCGGCGCCAGAATGCATATTCTCTACTTGTCTGTCTGTATTTTTCATATGAATGAATAGGAATGGAATGTGAGTCTCTGGCCAAATGCCACGCTTCTCTTTCTTCCCTGTTAGCTCCCCCTTTTCTTCTTACAGCCGGTGAAACGGTGCCGTGCGATGATGCCGGCGCCGTGGAGGATGAATGCAGAGCACCGTGGGTTTCATGTGTGAATGATTTCCTTCCTGTTTCATCTTCCTGACGCCTTATGCCCTGCTATGGCAAGGGCTACATTGATTCCCCTCCCCGGGGGTTTTCTCTTCCGATCGAATGCTAGGAATATTCACCGTGTAAGGTGGGTCGACATATGGGTTCCTTCAACCTGTCTGGGTCGCCCTCGCAATACCCTTTCTATTCTTGACCATGAACAGAGGGAAATATGGGTGCCCCTACACTCCAGTCATTACTTTCTGAATATTTCTTGACGAATATTTCGCTACTTTATGAACATGCATATGCATGAACGCACGTATATCTACAGGCATTAGTTCCGGCCTGTTGGTTATGCGAACGATCTCACAGCCCCGTTCTACTGTTTCACTAGGGCGGATCGGTAACCCGGGGAGGGGGAACATCCCCCACTGTTCCGTTTTGACAGCACTCTGTCCACTGGGGACCGTCCAGCAGTGATGAATCTCCCATGGACTAATGAGTGAATAATAAACGGGTTAGTCCCGACATCTCAAATCCACAGTCTCTAAGGGACTTTGTGGTGGCCGTGAGACGCGTGTGCCCCTCGTAGGCTGGCCCTCGGGGTTCCCTTCTCTACTCCATCGTCCCGATTCGAGTAGTGTGGTGATTCGGGTCGCATGCCCCTCGTAGGCTAGCCCTCGGGATTTTCGCTCCCGTATCGAGTCACCTCACTCACTCATCGTTACCCACGGACTCGGTACCCCTAGCAGGCTAGCCCTCGGGGTCTCCCTATCCGTTCGGGTCTACCGGCCGCCGTTGTGCCACCCGGCTCTTTAGGGGTTTACTCCGCCACGTGAGTACTCACTGCGTCTCCCCGACCATCCTTTGGGATGGGGAGATGCTGCCGAAATTTTGGCTCGAATGAGTTAAGCTCGGAACAATCGCCTCACGCGAGCCCGTGACTCGGCCTTTAAATGACGCGGCACCGATTCCACGAACAATTGACTTAATAAAGTCTCAAAACCATTCAAAATCTTAATAAATCCATGAATAAACTAACGAAGCTCCTGTTTCCTTGAAGTCGGATTAATTCGGCGCGTTCATGCGCGATCACGCCTTAAAACGGCGCGCCCTTCCCGGCGCGGCCTTCCCGGCGCGCTCTTCCCGGCGTGCCCTTCCCGGCGCGCCCTTCCCGGCGCGGTCTTCCCGGCGCACCCCGGCTTCCCGCGCCGTTTTAACGGCCTACCCCTTTACCTACGGTTATGGCACCGTTTTAAACCTTTTACCTACGTTTCAGGGCGCCGTTTCAAGCGTTTTGATCCCTGTCTTCGCACGCACTGCACCGGTTCCGTTCTGAATCGTGTCGTCGCATCATTCTAACCCTTTTCCCACTTATGGGATGGTTTCTTATGCTAATCACAGAAGGATGCAAGTCCCTCAACTAATAATCATCATGTAGTTCCTTTTTTCCGGCTTCGACAGCCCGCTATCTCGGCAATTAATCAAAGGTGTTCCCTCCTCGTGGGGGATGTAATTAACGCCATAGCCTTTATGGTATGGCGGACTGCTGGTCCCGACCGAACCTCACATTCGCCCGACACGGGTCAGAATGAGCGCACAATAAAATCGTCACTCATGTGACTGGCACGCCCGCGTCGTTAATTGGTCATTTGACTACCAGTTAGTCAGTTGGTCGATCGACCCGCGAAGGAAAGAAAAAAAAGATGCGCGAAACAAGTCTGGCACGCCCGGTGGGACCAGTGTCACCTTTCATCTCTTTGCCGAGATATTCAGGCTTCGAAGCCCTCTCAAAGGCAACTGATTATCGTTGTTTGATATTTCAGTGCAAACAATGACGACTCACGGGATAACCGGCGTCGGCTTCAGTCCTGCGATCGTCGCCAGACACGCGTAAGGGTACCTGGCGGTGCCCATGGAGTTTGGTAGCTTTCCTCCTGCTGTGGGCTTCCCCAACTTCTTGGGGTTGGCCTTTGTCGACATGCTGGAAGTCGAAGCCACGGAACCCATCAAGGAAGCTGTGAAGGAAATGGAGCCTCTGAAGGCCCCCTGCCGCGGTGATTCGCTCAAGAACCCGGTTCTGGCCGCTAGCTGCCTGGTGCACCACCTGGTACGGGTGATGCATCCCACTGATATCAACAAGCCCCCTGGAGGACGTCAGCGTCGCCAGGCTCGCAAGAACACTGCCGTGATCACCGGAACTGTCTCTCAGTCCGAAAAATCAATGCTGGTGGGAGGCATGCGTGTCTTCCTCAACGGGCGCACGGCACGGGTGACCCCAGATCGCGTCATCCCAAACGTCCCTGTCTACAACAACTATCAAGCTCTCGCTGGAAGGAGGGCAGAAAGAGAAGAAGCCGGCCACCATGGTCAAGAAAACCCGGCGCTCAGGCCGAGGAAATTCAAACAGGTGTGGGTTCCCAAGCGGACCCAACCTGCCTACCATCCAACGCCCACCCGTCATCGTCCTATGAACGACGAGGCGAGAGCGAGAAGAGAAAGGGGCTTGTCCCTGATGAATGAAGAAGAGGTGGTTGCGGATCCTCCGCGTCACAGAAGTTTCCGGGCTGTGGCCCGTCAAGCCAACATCCCTGCCACGGGGCGAAGGTTCCAACAGCCAGCTGACAGAGCTCGACTGGCCTACATTCCTCCTGCTGGAGGTCGACCACTCTCCCCCGTGCTACATCAAGAACGGGGTCAAGAAGAAATGGCCAGCCTGGTCAGAAGCTATTTCCGAGGATTGGGTAACACCTCACTCGGACAGCAGCGGCTGATGCAGACAGTCGCCACTGAAGAAAATTACTGCCCATCAACGGCAGATGAAGAAGAAATGGAGGATATAATGAGGATGTCGTCGGTCGATGACAACGGACACAATGACGGCTCTGAGATCAAAGCCGATGAAGCCTTCCCCGAGCGGGAAGAAAGAAGAAGAATTTTTGTGTTCGAGAGGCTGACCTTCCCGCAACAAGCAAGGCGGAGGGTCCATCGACAAAGAAGGAGGATGCAGGTTTTCACTTGCAACATGGCTGGCGTGTCCAGCCGATATGGGGAGCTTCCTGAAGACCCCCAAGAACTGGCTCAGTTGGCCGTACGGCCGGGACCAGCTACCCGCAGGACAGAAGCAGCAAGAGGGCTTCTGACAAGGATGAAAGAGAAACAGCCCCAGTTATACCTCCACTGGGATGACAAAGCCCCCGTCTTGACCGCTAATGTGGTAACGACGGAGGAAGAAGACGACGTACTCCTCGACATCCTGCCCGAGGGTACGTCCGGGGAAACAACAGAAGGTGTCCCCACCACTATAGACCCATCAGTCTTGATGCTGCTGCAAAGATATCAACGGGAGATAGATTCCCTGAAGAAACAGCTGATGGAGAAAACTGAACACTCATCAGCCTCCAAACCACCCGAAGTCCAAGGTGAATCATCCCGGGGAGCGGCTCGTCGAGACGACCCTCCACCACTTTACACACTACCCCAGCCGTCAGAGCCAACTGTGATGACAGCACAACAACGGCCACCACAGCCTCAGCCGCTGCTACCTCCGGTGCTTCCTCAGGTGCACCCAACACCCCCGCTGCTGCATCCTCCACAGGCGACCACCCTGGTCACCCCGTACCTGCAGCCAGCACACTTCTATCCGGAGCCAGTCGACCCCACGGTCGTGAGCCGGATGATGGTGGAGAGGATGATCGAGCTGAAGCTCGCAGAGAAGAGCGAAGGCGACTACGTCGCATTCGATGCCTACCGGGTGCCCTACCCGCAACACCATGCGGCTAAGCGACTTCCCCCGGGAGTCAACAAGCCGCCCAAATTTGACAAATTCAACGGGAAAGGTTCCCCAAAAGAACATATTGCATATTATATGACCGTTATGGGTGATCTGTCCACCGACGAGTCATATCTGCTGAAGTTCTTCGGGTCCTCGCTGACGGGGCTCGCATTTGAATGGTACTCCAGCCTCTCGGCCGGGTCAATCAATGACTGGTCAGATATGCAGAGGAAATTCAGGGAAAGATTCCATGTCACAGAGAGGGAGGTCACAGTGGCCGAACTCTATTCGACAAAACAAAGGGCAGATGAGACCGCCCTTGACTACATCAAGAGATGGAGGAACCTCGGAATGAGATGTAAGCGGCCCCCGCATCAGGAGGACGCTGTGCAAATATGTAAGCAAAATCTCAGGAGGGAGGTCTTGGAAAAAATGATCGGGATGGAAATACGGTCGTTCGACCGGCTGAATAATGTGGTGGCCGAGGTAGAGGCTTTTCTAGCCAAGCCCGTCCCGCCGTCAGCTGCCAGCACAGCCCAGAAAGGCAAGGCGGCGGAACGGCGCCCCACACCTAAAGAAGCGAATGCGCTTGATATCAAGGCATTCGAACAACAGAAGGAGAAAGGCAAGAAAGCGGCTCCCCCGCAACCTGCGAAAGCTCCAGATGACAAAGAAGGTCCTTCGTTGAGGGACAAAATGAAGAAGGCTTATTCCTTTCCTAAGGATAAGACCCGGATCCTGTTTGACTGGGTAACAGAATACAGTATGGTCACTCTGCCTGAGCCAAGAAGACCAGAGGACCTCAAAAGAAGAAACAGTCCAAGATTCTGCCCCTATCACCAGATGTTGGGACATTCAATCGAAGACTGTTATGTTTTCAAAGACATCATTGAAGGAATGGTGAAGAAGAATGAAATAGAGCTGGGAGGGTACAAAGTAGACCCTCCTCAGCCACATGAAGCTCCTCCCCGAAGAGCAGCAGTCAACATGATCTCCCTCTACCAGGCGTTACCTGAGGAGATCTCTGAAGCAAGTACACGGAGCACCTACGAAATCCATTTCCTAGAGCCCGTGAAGGAACAGCAGGGGTGGCAGCAAGTCCCTGTGAAGCACAAGAAGAAGAGGGCACCCCGCCCAAAAGAGGGGGCACACATCCGTGGCATTACACCTCGGCCTGCTCCGCCAGTGGTAGCGCCCGTATGGGTCACTCCACCTGCAGCTGTCAGAATATATACACCCAACAGGAGGAGACAAACTCCGCTGCCAGTAATCAAGGAAACCAACCCTAGGGTCCTTCGACTGCAACACTTAATTGAAGGGCTAGAGGAATATGTACAGCCCGAACTAAAACCTCTGCTGGTACGGGACCACGTCCCATGGCTAGAGCTGGAGCAACTCTCGCTCAAGCAAGGGGATGAAGCTGAAGCAGCACCACCTCAAGAGAGCAACCTGTTCTGGGGACAAGCGCCTGCGGAAATCAAAAAGAAGAAAAAGCAAAAGAAGAAGAAGAGAAAGGCCCCTAGGGCCCATAAAACACAGGTCGTCTCCTGCAATACCCTGTCAGCACTCTTCAGCCTACCAGGAGAAGAAGAAGAAGAAGACATTTGCTTCACACCCCATGCTGGGGGAGGCAAGGCCGAAGCCGCAACTGATGCACATGCCACTCGGTCAGGCCAGAAATGGGGGCGCCAGCCACCACCCAATCACAACATTATGTTCAGAGGGGAGCAACCCTACAAGACACCCCCGCCGGAAGTTAAGGGAGTCCAAATCCCTCCTCCGTCAGGTCTATACAGCAAGACTGGGGGCAAGACAGTCCCTCCATTCCTTGAATTCGTGAAGATGTCAAAGGGGAAGCAGCCTTGTCAAGACGCTAACCCTACACCCGGGGTCAATCACCCTCGGCCAGTGCAATCTACTGAAGATGCAAATGCAGATGGGGCTTGCCCTACAGCAACCAATAAAGAAGACCCGACAGTCGGTGCCAGTCAAGAGGGTGCCGAGTCCGAGGAAGATGAAGCAGGTCCGTCTGGATCCACAAATCAAAACCTTCCTAAGCCCAGATGGGTTGAGGAGATGAAGCTCTCCAATGTCCGGGCTGGAAGCCGAATAATGAAGCTGCTCAAGAAGCTCCCTGCTCGTTTTACGATCTGGGAAATTCTCTCTTTGAGTGAAGAAACTCGACAGGCAATCATTACTGCTCTGCAGACGCCTGCCCAGTTTGAAACCTGCATAGCTGAGGCTATACCAGAAGCCAGTATGACCTTCTCTCCAGAAGACATGCTACTGCCTACTGCCAGTCACAACAGGCCGCTATATATAAAAGGGCACCTGAATGGAAGAGAACTGAACCAGATTCTGGTCGATCCTGTCGCAGCAGTCAACATCCTGCCATATAGAATATACGAGAGGTACCACTTCAATGTGCATCTCGAAAAAGCCGGGGATATGCGTATCGCTGGCTTCAACCAGAAATGTGAAGTATCTATGGGGGTGGCAGAGTTCACACTGACTTTGGCAGACTTCACTACAACGGTGCAGTTTCACGTCATTGACTCTCGCACCTCCTATAAAGCACTGCTCGGCCGCCCATGGCTGCATGAAAACTTGGTGGTGCCCTCCACGCTCCACCAATGCATCAAATACAGCCTCCAGGGGAAGGAGGAAAGGATATTTGCTGACATCCACCCATTCGAGGTGTTTGAGTGTCACTTGGCGGACGCCAATCTGTATACGGGGTCTCCCCGGAAGATTTCTAAAACTGAAGCCCCCGTAGGGGCATCGAAGAATAGATCGGGTGACGGTTGGTATCCACCACCGCCGCGCGGATATATCAAGCCGAAGGTGGTCTCCCACATCACGGCTTCTGGAAATGTCGGCAGGGTGACACCCCCAGCATTATACCCCAAAGCTAAGGAAGTGCATGTTGACCGACAGCACGACCGCATCGCAGTCCCGGCCGGCCTCACCAAGCCAGTCTCCGGCCTTGATGGTCCCACTGTCGAACCTTTCAAAGCTTGGGAGGTGGCACAGGAAGATGGGCCTAGCAGCTTATTCTATACAGCCGAGGAGCATCCCACTCAGGAGGACACAGACTGCAGCCTCCCTGAAGATCTAGCCAACCCACGGGTTCCTGTGCAGGGCCTGGCATTCACCACTGATCGGACGGCCAGGATGTTTCAAAAGCAACACACCCCTCCCGATCAGCCTCAAAAACGCAAGGAAGCTTTCCAGAAGATGTGGTATCCTGTAAATCTGGACAAAGAAATAAGACGTGTCTCTCAACATCCGGGTCTGGGCTTCACCCTGGAAGACTACTATTACAGTGGGCGGTACGAGGTGGATACCATCTCCACCTTCTATCCAACTGAAGACAGCCCTCTGGGGGCAACCTTTGATGAATATCCGGCGGAAGCCGAACATGCTGAATTAACCCTATCCGGGAATCAACAAATGGAGACCTTGATCTCCTGCCGATGCTGGGAGCAGGTCCGTCCGGAAGGAGCAGCCTTTCAAGCCGAATTTGATACGGCTAGCAGCAGCGAAGCCGAAGATGCTCAAGAAGCAGAAGTCTCTCCCTCCGCAGGGGTCATGCTAATGACGACTTCAACACCCTTTCTGCCAGTCAACAGAGCCTCGATTTACTCCAATCAAGGGGAGCCGGCTACCAGAAAAGAAAAAGCCACTTCTGTGGAAGATACAACTATCCCAGAAGGCGAGACTCCCTCAGCTTCTGCTACAAATCCAATATGCTGTCCGAGTCCGGTGGCAAACAACTACTGGCCTGTCATGGCTGCAACCTCATCTACAAGCACTGAAGCTGCTCCCTCACCCTCAGGAGCTGCAACGGCAATGGAAGTATCAATGGATCCATCCACACAGTCGCTAGCACAAGAGATCAAGAGACCCCATGAAGCTCTGGCGGTGTCTGACGAGGAAGTCGAAGTACTCGACCCTCAAGATGGTATTCCAGACTTCGTCGACCTCCAACCGGCACCTCCGGAGATAGAAGACGGAGGCCAAGCCACAGTCGATGAACTGATAGAAGTCAACCTGGGAAATGAGAAGGACCCTAGGCCTACCTTCCTCAGTGCCCAACTAGCCCCGGAAGAACGGGAGCTGTACATTCAACTACTGCTAGAATACCGGGATTGCTTCGCCTGGACTTATAAAGAGATGCCGGGTCTAAGTCCCGCCGTCTCACAACATGAGCTGGCAATCAACCCTGAAGCCGAGCCGGTGAAGCAACCGCCGCGGCGTATGAGGCCAGAGCTCATCACCCGAATCTGTGCTGAAGTTGACAAGCTCATTGATGTGGGATTTGTTGAAGAAAATCAGTACACCACATGGCTGGCAAATATCGTCCCTGTGAAAAAGAAGAATGGACAGATCCGGATTTGTGTTGACTTCCGGGATCTAAATAAAGCTTGCCCTAAGGATGACTTTCCGGTGCCAATAACCGAGGTCATGATCGATGCTACAACAGGCCATGAAGCCCTGTCATTCATGGATGGGTCGTCCGGCTACAATCAGATTTGGATTGCGGAGCATGACCGGGTCCATACGGCTTTCCGAACTCCTAAAGGCATTTATCATTACAAGAGAATGCCATTCGGACTGAAGAATGCTGGCGCAACCTATCAGCGCGCAATGACCAAAATCTTTGATGAATTGCTCTACCACAAGGTCGAGTGCTACATAGATGACCTGGTGGTCAAAACCAGAAGAAAAGAAGATCACCTGCAAGACCTCCGGATTGTTTTCCAGAGGCTGAGGCAGCATGAGCTAAAAATGAATCCTATGAAATGTGCGTTCGGAGTGTCGAGCGGAAAATTCTTGGGCTTCGTCGTCCGATATCGGGGGATCGAGATAGACCCCGCAAAGATCAAGGCAATTCAGGAGTTACCTCCACCAAGGAACATCTCCGAGCTGAGGTCACTACAAGGCCGCTTGGCTTACATCCGGCGTTTCATTTCCAATTTGTCGGGGCGATGCCAGCCGTTTCACAAGTTGATGATGAAAGATGTTCCCTTTTATTGGGATGAAGATTGCCAGACAGCCTTTGACAAGCTAAAAGACTATCTGAAGACTCCTCCAGTATTGGGCGCACCGGTGAAAGGACGGCCGTTGATACTGTATATAGCAGCTACACACAATTCTCTGGGGGCAATGCTAGCCCAGAACAATGAAGAAGGGAAAGAGCAAGCCCTCTATTACCTCAGTCGGAGACTGGTCAGAACTGAAGAAAAATACACTTATATTGAGAAGATCTGCCTGGCACTAGTCTTCGCAGTCAAAAAGCTCCGGCACTATATGTTGTCGCATGAAATCAGCTTGGTGTCCAAGGAGGATCCCCTGAAATACATCATGTCCCAGCCAGCACTCAAAGGCCGCCTGGGTAAATGGGCGGTAATCCTTATGGAGTTTGATGTCTCTTACGTACCGCGCAAAGCCATCAAAGGTCAAGCTATTGCAGATTTCTTTGCTGAACATCCGATACCCGGAGAAAGCCCGTGGGACCGAACTTCCCGAGGATGAGACCCTAGAAGCCGCCCAAGTGCAGCCTTCCTCATGGCAGCTATACTTTGATGGCGCTTCCAGAATTGACACCTCTGCTACCGGATCATCCAGGGTCAAAGCAGGAGCAGGCATAGTCTTGAAGTCCCCAGAAGGAGAAGTGGTGCATACTTCCTGCTCCATAAACAAACAATGCACAAACAATGAAGCAGAATATGAAGCCCTGATAATCGGGTTGCAGATTGCTCTGTCCATGGGAATTCAGATGCTGGAAGCATTCGGAGACTCCATGCTAGTTATAAAACAGCTAGAAGGAGAGTTCGAGGTGCGAAAGCAAGAGCTCCTCCCCTATCACCAGTTGGCAACTCGCCTGATGTCAAGATTCTACTTCATCAGCATCAAGCACATCAATCGAGGCCGGAATGCTCAGGCAGACGCCCTCGCTAAGTTGGCCAGTTCATTGGCAGTCCCGCCAGACACAAGCCTGAATATATCAGTGATCAACCGCCGACAGGTCCCCAGCGTAACAGAGGTTCTGGCCGACGAAGAAGAGATGGAGGTAGCAGTCATCGAAGGGGTTCAGCAGCCCGACTGGCGAGAGCATCTCCTACGCTGGTTTCAACACCAGCAACTTCCAAAAGAAAAGGAACAAAGAATGAAGCTCCTGAGGATCAAGGATTCTTACGAGATGAGAAGCGGGACCTTGTTCCGAATTATGGCAGATGCCCGAAGGAAAGTCCTACTCCGTTGCTTGTCTTCAACAGAAGCGGGACAGGTGATGCAAGAAGTTCATGCAGGATCAGCTGGGGCACACCAGGCCGGCCCGAAAATGAAGATAGAGATAAAGAAATTGGGTTACTATTGGCCCACTATATTCAACGATTGCTGCAAGTTCGCCAAGGCTTGTCAGAAATGTCAAGAGCATGCTAATGTGGCGAGGAGACCCCCAGTGCCACTACATCCCACTCTACCAAGTTGGCCGTTTGCTCAGTGGGGCACGGACGTGGTAGGGCCACTTCCAGCATCTTCATCAGGGTGCAAATACATCTTAGCAGCTACAGACTATTTCTCCAGGTGGGCGGAGGCAGTAGCACTAAGAGATGTGACCGGAGAACTAGTTGCAAGATTCTTCCGGCAGAATGTAATATTTCGGTTCGGATCCCCAGCCGAATCATCTCTGATAACGGCAGCCATTTCCGGAACCAGAAGGTTTATCGGCTGGCCGACAAATACAAAATTGACTGGAGGACATCGTCCCCCTATAACCCTCAAGCTAATGGACTAGCAGAGGCCTTTAACAAGACCTTGTGCACACTATTGGCGAAGACTGTCAAGTCTAACAAAAAGGATTGGGAAGAAAAGATGTACGAAGCACTTTGGGCTTATCGTACTGTCTACAAGACCCCAACCGGCTGTTCACCCTTCTCCCTTGTCTATGGGTCGAAAGCTGTGGTGCCGATTGAACTTGAAGTTCCTTCATTGCGAGTTGCCATCCAGCACGGATTAGTCAGCGGTGAGCAGACCAACGCAGAAAGAAGATTGGAAGAGCTCGCTGAGCTCGAAGGAAAACGCCTCCAGGCGCAACAAAACATCCAACTCTACCAAGCTCGCATGGCCCGTGCTTTTGACAAGTTAGTCAAGGGTCGAGAGTTCAAGAAAGGAGACCTGGTGATGGTCAAAAGAAGAGAAATGATGGCCTCTAACCCCAAAGGGAAACTGGTCAAAAACTGGGTCGGACCGTATATCGTCCGCCGAGTATATGAAGGGGGTGCCTACGTCCTTGTAGACCACAAAGGAGCCATCCAGTTCTCTCCCCTCAACGGAAAACACATTAAGCTGTATCATGCGGCACAGCCGACACACCCCGAGTGATCGGTCGGAGCATACCCTTTACTTGGTTAGCGGCACTCCGCCCTAACCAAGCTACTTCCCCTTGGTCAGTGGCACTCCGCCCTAACCGAGCTACCCTTTTCCTTGGTTAGTGGCACTCCGCCCTAACCAAGCTACTTCCCCTTGGTCAGTGGCACTCCGCCCTAACCGAGCTACCCTTTTCCTTGGTTAGTGGCACTCCGCCCTAACCGAGCTACTTCCCCTTGGTCAGTGGCACTCCGCCCTAACGAGCTACTTCTTGTTAGCCTCCGCCCTAACCGAGCTACTTCCTTGGTTAGTGGCACTCCGCCCTAACCGAGCTACTTCCCCTTGGTCAGTGGCACTCCGCCCTAACCGAGCTACCCTTTTCCTTGGTTAGTGGCACTCCGCCCTAACCGAGATACTTTTACTTGGTCAGTGGCACTCCGCCCTAACCAAGCTACTTCCCCTTGGTCAGTGGCACTCTGCCCTAACCGAGCTACCCTTTTCCTTGGTTAGTGGCACTCCGCCCTAACCAAGCTACTTCCCCTTGGTCAGTGGCACTCCGCCCTAACCGAGCTACCATTTTCCTTGGTTAGTGGCACTCCGCCCTAACCGAGCTACTTTTCCTTGGTCAGTGGCACTCCGCCCTAACCGAGCTACCCTTTCCTTGGTTAGTGGCACTCCGCCTTAATCGAGCTACTTTTCCTTGGTTAGTGGCACTCCGCCTTAATCAAGCTACTTTTCCTTGGTCAGTGGCACTCCGTCCTAACCGAGCTACCATTTCCTTGGTTAGTGGCACTCCGCCTTAATCGAGCTACTTTTCCTTAGTCAGTGGCACCCCGCCCTAACTGAGCTACCCTTTCCTGGGTTAGTGGCATTCCGCCCTAATCAAGCTACTTTCCCTTGGTTAGTGGCATTCCGCCCTAATCGAGCTACCTTTTCCTTGGTTAGCGGCATTCCGTCCTAACCGAACTACTTTTCCTTGGTTAGCGGCATTCCGCCCTAATCGAGCTACTTTGCCTGGGTTAATGGCACTCCACCCTAATCAAGCTACTTCTCCTTGGTTAGTGGCATCTCGCCCTGATCAAGCTACCCTCTCTCGGATCACATTCTAAATAAAAAAAGAAAAGAGAAATTGGGGTTAAAAATAGAGATACCCCGCCAGACTCGCCCCCATATCGGGACAAGTGCAAAAATGGCTATAACCCGGCTGTGGCGAAAACCCGAAAGGGCGTCGCAGGCAAAATCGGGTACCCCGCCACGTGAAAACCCGAAAGGGCGCGTGGGCAAAAGCAAGAGGGGGCTGGCTTCGGCGAAAACCCGAAAGGGCGCTTGAGTCGGTAAAGTGGTAATTCCCAAATGCCTCTCCTATTCTCCACCCAATAAAACTCCGAAGGGACAGTCATCAAAGTCCCACCGGGAATACTTTAACAAACCCTTTTCTTTGACCCTCGTCATCATCGACGAGATCGGTCGATCTCTGTCCATAACTTGGACCTTACATCCTTGTTAATAACCTCATCTTTGCTTCGGCATGTGACCCATGTCGATGAACAAACCCTTTTCGACCCTCGTCATCATCAGCGAGATCGGTCGATCTCTACCCCCAACATTGGACCTTACGTCCCTGTTGACAGCCCCATCCTTGTTTCGGCAGTGACATATGCCGACGAACAAACCCTCTTCGACTCTCGCCATCATCTGCGAGATCGGTCAACCTCTACTCTTGAACTTGGATCCTACATCCTTGTTAATAAACCACTTCCTCGTTTCGACATTTAACCAGTGTCGACGAAATAAACCTAAGACCCACCCTTGTCCTCATCAACAAGGACGGTCGGCGTTCCCGCGATCCAGTTCTTCTGGATCTCGAATTAAAAAAAAAAGAGAAAATAAATTGGGGTTAAAAATAGAGATACCCCGCCAGACTTGCTCCTATATCAGGTCAAGTGTAAAAATGGCTATAACCCGGCTGTGGCGAAAACCCGAAAGGGCGTCGCAGGCAAAATTGGGTACCCCGCCGCGTGAAAACCCGAAAGGGCGCGCGGGCAAAAGCAAGAGGGGGCTGGCCTCGGCGAAAACCCGAAAGGGCGCTTAGGTCAGTAATGTGAATAAAAAATGTTGAATGATGAATAGTGATGAACCATCCGCCGTCCAAAAGGCCACTTTCAAGGTCGTGACGAGGATCTTCATCCGATATCCCACTTATACACGTCCAGTGTCTCTACCCTTTTGACCCTTGTCACCATCGGCAAGATCGGTCACTACCTATCCGATTTTTGTCACCATCGGCAATACCGTCTACCCTTTTGACCCTTGTCACCATCGGCAAGATCGGTCACTACCTATCCGGTTTTTGTCACCATCGGCAATACCGTCTACCCTTTTGACCCTTGTCACCATCGGCAAGATCGGTCACTACCTATCCGGTTTTTGTCACCATCGGCAATACCGTCTACCCTTTTGACCCTTGTCACCATCGGCAAGATCGGTCACTACCTATCCGGTTTTTGTCACCATCGGCAATACCGTCTACCCTTTTGACCCTTGTCACCATCGACAAGAGCGGTCACTACCTATCCGGTTTTTGTCACCATCGGCAATACCATCTACCCTTTTGACCCTTGTCACCATCGGCAAGATCGGTCACTACCTATCCGGTTTTTGTCACCATCGGCAATACCGTCTACCCTTTTGACCCTTGTCACCATCGGCAAGATCGGTCGCTACCCTTATCCGGTTTTTGTCACCATCGACGATACCGTCTACCCTTTCGACCCTTGTCACCATCGGCAAGATCGGTCGCCACCCATCCGGTTTTTGTCACCATCGGCAATACCGTCTACCCTTTTGACCCTTGTCACCATCGGCAAGATCGGTCACTACCTATCCGGCTTTTGTCACCATCGGCAATACCGTCTACCCTTTCGACCCTTGTCACCATCGGCAAGATCGGTCACTACCTATCCGGTTTTTGTCACCATCGGCGAGACCGTCTACCCTTTTGACCCTTGTCACCATCGGCAAGATCGGTCGCCACCCATCCGGTGCTTGTCATCATCGGCAAGACCGTCTACCCTTTCGACCCTTGTCGCCATCGGCAAGATCGGTCGCTACCTATCCGGTTTTTGTCATCACCGGCAAGACCGTCTACCCCTTTTCGACCCTTGTCACCATCGACAAGATCGGTCGACTACTCTCTAACCTGGGCCTTCCGCCCTCACTGACCAACAAAACATCGTGGCATCGACATTTGACCCATGTCAAGGGTCATAACACACCTCTCATCATCATCGGCAAGGTTCGCTAGGGGCATCTGCCTACGCTGCCTATGCCCCACATTAGCGAAGGTCCCGTTCCGGGAACGGCTACATCGCGGTGGAGCGAACACCTCACCCCTTCCTTGAAGGCGTGAGCGCTCTCCTGCGCCATCAGCAAGTATCCCTAGGTTCGGGTGACCATCCAGAACAAAGAAAAGAAAAGAAGTCGCGATTGACGGCAACAAAAAGAAATATTTCCATTTAATGAGAATGGGTGGAACACATTCTTTTGCCCGGGGCATCCCCCGGGGGTACATGAGCTCCGAAGACAAAAGGAGCATTACAAAAAAAAGCGAGGTCACGGCAGAGGGCGCCGGAAGATGTCTGCCAAGTCTAAAAGGCCCAGCGAAGGATATCGTGTCAACTCTTGCAAACGGGTCTCGGTGGCTGTCAGCTGAAATAACCTCTCGTCTAGTGAGGCAAGCTGTCCCTCAGCCAGGTCAGCCTCTTCCGTTGTCTGGACCTCTAGGCGCTCTCCTTCCTGCAGCTCGGCTTCGACCTTAGCAAGTTCCGAGCGCAACTCGTCCATCCGTGCCGTGAGGAGCATCCGACGTTCCGAGATATTGCTGGCAACATTTCTCAGCTGTCCCACGGTCATCCTCAATGAACTAACGGCGGTACGGCAATCTGCCTTCTCCAGCTTCGCGGCAGTCAGCTGATCAGAAACCTCTCGACTGAGGAACTCCCGCCTGTTGGCATGTTTTAACAACATCACAACCCGCGGGGTCCAATCATCCATTGGACAGCCGAATGCTAAAAGCGATCGGGAGAGATGATCTATCAAGCTTCTCAGCTGAAGATAAGTCAGGTCCGGAGAAGCTAGCATGGCCCGCTGGAGGTTATCCAGAGACTGCCACACCATGTCTCCAGAAAATTGTAGGCCCAGTGGCGAAGTCTCGGGGAGCTGAAAGTCTACCCTGCCATCTACCTCGGCCCAGATATCGCCGGCTACCCCGAGGGACGTCGACGGCATAGTCTGTACGACGCCCACATCCAGCCCGACTATTGCGGCTACATCAACTGGAGGAACCTCCACGATGGCAACTTCCTTGCCCGCCCGTTGCGGTGAGGCTACAACAACCGTGTCAGCGACGGAGGGCGCTTGCTCTTCTGAGCAGTCTCACCGGCCGCTGAGGCAGGAGAGCCCTCTATGATCGACAGAGCTTTAATGATATCGGCCTCGCCCGCAATAATTTCCCCTGCCTCTATTTCTGGGGGATCACTCGGTTTCAGCAATGACTCGTCACCGGCAACCAGGGCTTGAGCCCCTGCAACTTCGGGCGGGCCGCAAACCTCGGCAGTCACACCGGGTTCCTCTGGGGCCGCTGCAGCAGCATAGGTCCGTGGAAGCCGCAGGGCAATGGGACGCACAACTGGTGGGAAGGCCGACTGACCCATGTCCACGTCTGGAAGGGGTATGCGGATCATTATAGCCGGCGGTACCACCTCAGCCTGCATTCCATATATGTACATCAGCCAGCTGGCTTGAAAATTTAAAGAAGTGCTGCAAGTGGGAATCGGAATACTTCCTACCTCGACCGGCACTATATTTAGGCCTCCCAAAGTGACCTCTGAAGATTCTGGCCCTTCTCCTGTAGCCGGGTATGATGGCCCGTGCTCGGCTCCCAATAGCCTCGGAGGGCTAAACGTCGGCAGGTCGCTCTCATAAGCTGATGAAGCCCCGGCGTCCTCAGCCTCGGTGTCCGCCATCGGGAACCCCTCATCATCGCCGGAGCCGCCGCCGTAATCAACCTGTTCAGAAGAGGATGACTCTTCTGCTTGTCCTCTGATCTCCAGGACCTGAGCATGAACCGGGCCGCTGAGAGGAGGCCCTCTATCCAGAACCTCCTCGGCGATCGCCATCTCGGGAACATCTATCGGCGAAGTATCCAGGGGCTGGTCCCTTGGAAGCCCTTGCTCTCCGATGACAACCCCTGCCGAGGCACCAACCTCAGGGAGCAGTATGGGCCGAAGGTCGACTGGAGTCAAAGGACAACAAACAATCAGGACTTGACTGAAATTACAACATGCCACTCAGCTCTACGGGCGAGCTGCAAATTACCTTCTGTTTCTCGATGGGGTGTCGGTGAAGGCAAGTCGCCCTCAACAGAGGTCAAGGGGACTTCCCTCTCTCTCTCTCCAGCAGCAGCTCCGGTTGCCGCCTCCAACCCAACAACGGCAGGGATAGTGCCGGCAGCTACTGAAAAGAAAGATGGTCAGCCCAGGCAGCCGAAACAAGCAAAAAAGCCATGCAAGAATAAGAAGTCACCTTCGCCTTCAGGCCCTTGTGTCCGGGCGGCCTCAAATTCAGAAAATGACGGAACTCGAGGAAGGGGAACAGTAGACTCCTCTTCAGCGGCCTTCCTCCGACGTGCCCGAGTAGCACGGGATTCTGCCCTCTTGGCTTTCTTAGCCCTGCTGATGGCCTCCCTGACCTGAGACCTGGTCCTCTTTCGCGAGTCCCCAGGGGGTAATGGCGTCGTGGTGGGAGCCGGCTCTGGAATGTTAAATATGAAGGCTTCTGCGCCTTAGATATCAGCTCCCTACAGTGTCGAGTCGCTCCCGCAGAAAGACGGGCTGCGAAAACACATGAGTAAGAAGATGCACACTGAATATAGGGGAAGCAGCTCCAGGGCTGAAGAAGAAAACAAGCATTACCTGGCATCCCCGTATATCGAGGACTGAGTGGCCAGTAAAGCAATACTGGCGCCTTATCCCGGGAAGCCGCCTCGCGGATCAGCCAGCATACATCACCAATTGTCTCACTTTTCTCCGTCAGTTGGGCCAAATCTTCATGGCCGCAGGAGGACAAGTGATGATATAAGCTCAAGTGGTCGAATCCCCAGCCGTCGACATACTTGAAGGATATTTGAAGCTGATGGTTCCGAATGGCTTCTAACGGACTGTCAACTGAAAGCCCATGAGAATGAAGTAGGGCGAATATCCAGGGGGTGGTGGTGTACAAGTCAGCCCGCCTGTTTTCCCTCCCGATGAAGGTCCGATAAGGATGAAAATGGTCGACTTCCGGGCGCCAGCTCGCCATACTAGGAAGGGTTCTTCCACCGGAAGGGGGATCGTCTGGAGAGCAACCCTCTCACTACTAACCCGGCACAGCCCCCAGAGAGTCTTAATATAATCATCCCTCTGGATCTCTGGCATCTTCGGGTCGGCTCGGGACGACTTGCCCTTCGCAGCTTTCCTGGCTTCTACATATGCCGCCACCTCAGTATTGGACCAAGATTTCAGCCTCTTCAAGTAGGCTGGATCAACATCCAGAATGGGCTCCCGCTGGGAGTCTAAAAAATGGCGTTCGGCAGCATGCCAACAATCCTTCCGGAAATTCTGATAAAAGCCCGTTCGTGCATTCCACCACTTGATGAAGTCTGGAGTCACTCGGGGCAGGCGAGCCGGGGTTGGCACCCTGAATGATACATCCTCTCGGCGATGGAAGTAGTCCCACCATCCACGGGCTTCATCAGTAGCCGTCTGACCAGCCCGGTGTCTATTCGGCAGATTGAACCGGGCTGAAGAAGAAGGAATTTGCTGGTCATACCCAAAATTCCGGCTGAAACGGAAAGGATAATACGGCTCCAGCCACAGCAAGCCGCTTTTCCTGAAGACTAGAACACTGGGGCGAATAGACAACGCCCATTCCACCAGTTCCGGCTCCAAGATTGGCCTTGTGCTCTTCGACCCGGTCAGCTGATGAATAAATTCCTCTGTCTCAAATAATCGGCATTGCCGCATCCTGTTGACAAGAGGGCTGGAGCTGGCAGCCAAACTCCAGAAATGCAGAACGCCAGGGGAATCTGTTGGAACTGTCGTCAACTTCCCCCGAATGGCGAAAAGCTGGTCCGCCAGTGAAGACGGTTCAGCACTGGCAAATTCGATCATCCGCGGCAAAGGACGATCTGACTGCATTGACCGGGGAGCTGCTTCCGGAAATAGGGTGCAGACCCAGGCATTAAAAAAGTGGAGGGGACCAACTGTCCGCGAATTCCTGGGGATGCGCGACTTGTGCAAATCCCCCAACATTTTGTATATAAGGCATAAAGCCACAGGGCACAGGGATAGCTTCGTCCCCCAAGCCATCAAACAGGCAGGGTAAATCGCCTCCGGCCTGATCACCGTCTCATCTCCTTGGGGAAGGGCGAATGAACAAAGCCAATATGTCAAGTATGCAGCACAGTGTGTAACTGCGTCAACTCCCGTGGGATTCGGGCCGGCCTGTCGCCCTCTCCCTGAGATAGCAGGATATGTTGCTTGGCGCCGAGCCCTCTTCTTCCGCGCCACCACTGTCGGAACCACTGTGGGGAAGTCCTCGTAATGCTGCTCCCCACCAAAGAAATATTGAAGCCACGTGCCCATCCGCACGCGCCTCTTCTCACCGGGCTTTCGCGCTTCCCGCGAGTCAAGTGTCAGGCGCAGCAGGGTGCGATACGCCTTCATCAATAACGATAGGCGAAGCCCGTGAAGTAGTTGCCTTCACCATCTGTCTGGTCCTTCAGCCAGTCTGCGAAGCACACTTCTTCATACGGCTCTCCATCTATCGACAGGCCGCTCAGCTGAGAAAGGCTCCATAAATCCAATGAAGTTTCACCTTCTGCAGTGTAGAAAGTATTGTACTCTGGGCAGAAGACTTCAATCATCCCGCAACATAGGCCTCGGGAGATCGGGTATCTATACCGGGAAGCGTATACGCTCTGATAAATTCCGGCGTGCACCAAGATGGGGGCGTATTGCCGCAGCACGAAGTCTGTAAATTCAACCGCTCCCGGTCTGAAGGCGTGAGCATCGGTGGCTTTGAGCTCTCCAAACCACCCCACTGAAATTTGATGTTTGAACCGGACCGCCAAGCAGTCCAAAAGAAAAGGCTCGTCTCGGTATCCCCAATGGAGCGGTGCGAGGAATAGACCATATATGGGCTTCTCCCTATCAACGCGGCCGGCGGTCTCATTCCAGCGAGCTGGTGTGTATTGCGGCGCTCTCGTCAGCATCCCGGCTTCGGGAGATAATTCCTGCACTCCGAGCACGACCCCCCACTTCCTGGGTTCCCCGGGGATGTACATGGGCATACCGTATGTGACTGACTCAGTCAGGCTGTCCCGCTCCGCCAGTAGCGCTCCTTCAGCTCTGCGGACCAGAATTAAATCACGCTTCCCACCGAGGTTGAAGCGCTCGAGGAACGCCATCAGGTGCTTGTCTTTGGGGTGGTCCCGTCTGATGTCGTCCCCTCGGTCATATCTGAATTGGTTGCCGTCAAGGATCAACAAATGGCCGGTGTCGACGGTGTCGGTTTCTGAGTCCGAAGACTCAGCCACCACGGCTACACGTCGGAGTCCCCGATCAAGGGAATGGACGTTCCTCCATGTCACGGCAACCCGAGATACAGAGGAAGAAGAGCCGGAAGCCATGTTATCTGCAAAACAGCACCCGGAAAAGAACAAACAAAAGTCAGAAATTAGTGGATCGAAACAATATTTCTGACGAAATTTCGGCAGCATCTCCTCAGCTCGAGGGTTTGCCAAAAAGAAAGCGGAAGCCGTCCACAAAGGGAGCGGCCCCTAAAAGCAGCCATAGGCATTAAGCCAGGGCCGAATGGGACACCCGAGGGATCTAGCTCCGAGGACAAGTCCTACGAGAAGCCTCCCGGGGCCCGAAGAATGGGTTCAAAACCCAAAGAACAATATCACTCGACTCACCCGCTCAAGGCGCGAAATCGCCCAAGAAAACCGGAGCTCACTCGGCGCCGGCGGTGGAGGGGAATGAGGAGAGAGAAAGAAATGCTGCAAATGAAGACTTGAGAAGAAAAAACAAAGAAGGAAGCCTTATATAGGCCCCCCCTTCATCTCGTTAAAACGGCGCGCCCCGGAGCGCGCCGTTTTAAGCAAATGGCGCGCCGGGGAGGGCGCGCCGTTTTAACTTCAAAAAGGGGCGGGGCGCGCCGGGAAGGCGGCGCCGTTTTAACCCCGAAGGCCCAGGGCGCGCCGTAAAGGCCGCGCCGTTTTAACTCTCGAAGCAAAGGCCGCGCCGTTTTAAGCAACGCCACAAGCTTCCTGCCTCGCCGGATCAACATCCGACGCCAGAATTAAGTGCTGGTCGAGCCTCCGTCAGCCAAACGAAGCTCATCCGCAGGCCTTGCCGCATTCCTGCCTCACTTGCACCGCCTACGTCTGGGGGGCATTTGTTGGCACTCAAAATATGATCCTTTGGCAACCAAGCCGCAAGGATGAATGATACGGCCCACTGAAGCACAGAAGCCGATAAAGATCAACTTATCAAGGGGACCCCTCAAGCTGACAAAGCCCCGAGCCACCTCAAAGGGAACGTCGGGGACTTTACCTCAGGAGAGCCGAAGTGAACCCGCAACCAACCGGCAGCGCGATCAAGCCTGCCCAATGATCCGGCATCGACCTCGTCGTGCCGCTACCCCACATCCGTCGCCCGACCAAGGACGACGGTCTGCCCAATTACTCTCCTAAGGAGGAAGAATGTCCTCGGCCATCCGTAACAAGGGGCCGAAGGTCCTGTCAGCAGAAGACCCCGATTATCCGGCACGGATTCGGCTTCTTGCCATAGTGGGCCCGTTAGTGGCCGATTGATCACCAATTTAAGGTGGAATTGTCCGGGATGTAACATCATCCTGCAAGGAAGCTTCGAGCCCGAGTTCGTCTCAGCCAGAAGCACAAATCACAGTGCCGAAGACTATGTCAGTAGGACACCCGTGTGCTCGGACCGGACACACACGAAGTCTTGTTTAAGGCCATTCGCCCTATCAGGAGCTTCGTGAACACCCCGTCAGGGCCCTTCGATGGCCAGGGTGAGAGGAACAGCGGACGGAAGCTTCCGGAATCATCTCCGGGCCCACCGGACTACACGCTAAGTGAACAGGTTAAAACGGCGCCGTCAAACCGACGCGCCAAGAACCAAAGGGGGTGTTCCCCGGCGCCGTCAATCCGACGCGCAAAGGCCAATAGGGGTGTTCCCCGGCGCCGTCAATCCGGCGCGCAAAGACTAAATGGGGGCTTTCCCCGGCGCGCTTCTTCCTGGGGCGCCGTTTTAACCCCAAGGCTATATATAGCCTGTCGACAGAAGAGGAGAGGAGAGGAGATCAAGGGGGATCCGATCAAGGAGGGAGCGGAATCAAAAAGAAAAAAAAAGGGAATTAGAAAGAAAGGGGGGAGGTCCAGGAGGGTTTCGATCGGACGAGTTCTCTGCCCGAGCTCTCGGCGGCCCTCATCCTGCTCCACCGGAGTCTCCCGGAATCGGAGAAGAAGAACGCCCGTTCTTATCTATCGAGGTGGGTTTGTCCGTGTTTCATCCGGCGAACCCCTCTGCCCCGTTTTGAGTTTCTTCCTCCTGGCAGAATGTAAGTGAAGGAGGGGAGGGGCGATGATATGAGCCTCACCTCCCCTCCCTCACGATGATTTTCTTTCCCTCTTCTCATCGTAATAGGATTCTTCTGTTAATGGAAACGGCGGCCGAGCGACAACGCCGGCGCCGGAATGTATATTCTCTACTTGTCTGTCTGTATTTTTCATATGAATGAATAGGAATGGAATGTGAGTCTCTGGCCAAATGCCACGCTTCTCTTTCTTCCCTGTTAGCTCCCCCTTTTCTTCTTACAGCCGGTGAAACGGTGCCGTGCGATGATGCCGGCGCCGTGGAGGATGAATGCAGAGCACCGTGGGTTTCATGTGTGAATGATTTCCTTCCTGTTTCATCTTCCCGACGCCTTATGCCCTGCTATGGCAAGGGCTACATTGATTCCCCTCCCCGGGGGTTTTCTCTTCCGATCGAATGCTAGGAATATTCACCGTGTAAGGTGGGTCGACATATGGGTTCCTTCAACCTGTCTGGGCCGCCCTCGCAATACCCTTTCTGCTCTTGACCATGAACAGAGGGAAATATGGGTGCCCCTACACTCCAGTCATTTCTTTCTGAATATTTCTTGATGAATATTTCGCTGCTTTATGAACATGCATATGCATGAATGCACGTATATCTACAGGCATTAGTTCCGGCCTGTTGGTTATGCGAACGATCTCACAGCCCCGTTCTACTGTTTCACTAGGGCGGATCGGTAACCCGGGGAGGGGGAACATCCCCCACTGTTCTGTTTTGACAGCACTCTGTCCACTGGGGACCGTCCAGCAGTGATGAATCTCCCATGGACTAATGAGTGAATAATAAACGGGTTAGTCCCGACATCTCAAATCCACAGTCTCTAAGGGACTTTGTGGTGGCCGTGAGACGCGTGTGCCCCTCGTAGGCTGGCCCTCGGGGTTCCCTTCTCTACTCGGTCGTCCCGATTCGAGTAGTGTGGTGATTCGGGTCGCATGCCCCTCGTAGGCTAGCCCTCGGGGTTTTCACTCCCGTATCGAGTCACCTCACTCACTCATCGTTACCCACGGACTCGATACCCCTAGCAGGCTAGCCCTCGGGGTCTCCCTATCCGTTCGGGTGTGCCGGCCGCCGTTGTGCCACCCGGCTCTTTAGGGGTTTACTCCGCCACGTGAGTACTCCCTGCGTCTCCCCGACCATCCTTTGGGATGGGGAGATGCTGCCGAAATTTCGGCTCGAACGAGTTAAGCTCGGAACAATCGCCTCACGCGAGCCCGTGACTCGGCCTTTAAATGACGCGGCACCGATTCCACGAACAATTGACTTAATAAAGTCTCAAAACCATTCAAAATCTTAATAAATCCATGAATAAACTAACGAAGCTCCTGTTTCCTTGAAGTCGGATTAATTCGGCGCGTTCATGCGCGATTACGCCTTAAAACGGCGCGGCCTTCCCGGCGCGGCCTTCCCGGCGCGGTCTTCCCGGCACGCCCCGGCTTCCCGCGCCGTTTTAACGGCCTACCCCTTTACCTACGGTTATGGCGCCGTTTTAAACCTTTTACCTACGTTTCAGGGCGCCGTTTCAAGCGTTTTGATCCCTGTCTTCGCACGCACTGCACCGGTTCCGTTCCGAATCGTGTCGTCGCATCATTCTAACCCTTTTCCCACTTATGGGATGGTTTCTTATGCTAATCACAGAAGGATGCAAGTCCCTCAACTAATAATCATCATGTAGTTCCTTTTTTCCGGCTTCGACAGCCCGCTATCTCGGCAATTAATCAAAGGTGTTCCCTCCTCGTGGGGGATGTAATTAACGCCATAGCCTTTATGGTATGGCAGACTGCTGGTCCCGACCGAACCTCACATTCGCCCGACATGGGTCAGAATGAGCGCACAATAAAATCGTCACTCATGTGACTGGCACGCCCGCGTCGTTAATTGATCATTTGACTACCAGTTAGTCAGTTGGTCGATCGACCCGCGAAGGAAAGAAAAAGAAGATGCGCGAAACACCTTGCAAAATAGTAGACAATAAACGAACGGAATTAGAAAATGACAGTGTAGTAACAATTCCTTGCAATAAAAGTAACGAGATCGTGACCTGACACACACCTGGTTGGTGTGGTTTTAAACCCTTCTCGGACTCGAATAGGAGGAAAATGTGATGATGAATGTAAGAAGTATGCAAGAGACAGCGCCCTTATATAGGGAGATAGAGGATGCAGTATGATGAATGTAAAGAACTATGGAGAAAAAGGGGAAGAAAGAGCTTATTGGATGAGCCGAGGGTGAAATCCGGCGGAGCTCCGGCAACGTAGGGACGACATGGAAGCGCGGTGGATGAAGACGACCTTCCTCTCGCGAGCGTGGGCACCCGAGAAGCCGGCAGAACCTCCACCTACAAAAGACCCCACGGGTTAGAAATGACTCCGGTAGCCTCTGGGCTCCGGCAGCCTATCGGATCTCTTCGAAGCTCCTCCAGAACTGAGAGGGTGGGCCTCTATTTATAGGGCTCCGGAGGGTGGAGGCGTCCAGGACCCTGGACACCTCCATCAGGGTCGAACTAATATTTTATTCTATTTTTATTCATTTTTTCTGAATATTTTTGTGGAGGCGTCCAAGGCCCCGGACGCCTCCAACAGGTCCACCGAACCCTGCCGACGGCCGCACACGGTTTGGCACAACGCGTAGTTTTGTGAGCAGCGTCCCGTGATTCAGAAATGGGCGCGTCCAGCTGGCTGGACGTCTCCATAATTTAGATTTTTTCACACACGACAAACCGTCGTTCGGTGGCCGGCGCCCGTGAGGGAGTTGATGGAGGCGTCCAAGGGCCTAGACGCCTCCATAAATATATTATTGTTTTTTTGTTTTATCTTTTTATGCCAACTGGCATATATATTTTTTTATATTTGTTTTTATGGAGGCGTCCAGGGGCCTGGACGCCTCCATTAATATATTATTTTTTATTTTGTTTTGTCTTTTTATGCCAACTGGCATATATATATTTTTTATATTTGTTTTTATGGAGGCGTCCAGGGGCCTGGACGCCTCCATTAATATATTATTTTTTATTTTGTTTTGGGCTTTGAAAAATAAATTAAAAGAATGGGGGCGACCAGGGCCCCTGGACGCCCCCATAAAGACCCACCCGGGTCCTCAGTTCAGGCGTTGGCGGCCGCCCGGCAGACACCCTTCCTGGTTTCGAAACCTCTGATGCATCCGACTGGTGTTGATGCCGTCCGAATGCCGTGACGAGACAATTCCGGATGCTGAGAAGGGCGGAAGAAGACTCAAGAAAAGGAAGCGGTCGAGCGATTCAAAATGCGTAAGCCGTCGCGGGGCGTCTGTTGGCACTCAAAATATGATCCCTGGCGACCAAGCCGCAAAGACAAATGATACGGCCCACTGAAGCACAGAAACCGATGAAAATCAACTTATCGAGGGTCCCTCGAGCTGACGAAGCCCCAAGCCACCTTGAAGGGAACACCGGGGACCTCACCTCAGGAGAGTCAAAGTCAACCCGCAACCAACCGGCGGTGCGATCAAGCCTGCCCAATGATCCGGCATCGACTCTGTCATGCCGCTACCCCACATCCGACGTCCGATCAAGGACGACGGTCTACCTTATGATTCTCCGAAAGAGGAAGAATGCCCTCGGCCATCCACAACAAGGGGCCGGAGGTTCTGTCAGCAAGAAGATCCCGATCACCGACACGGGTTCGGCTTCTCGCCCTAGTGAGGCCATTAGCGGCCGATGGATCGCCGTTCACGGCGGAATTACCCAGGATGCAATGCCATCCTGCAAGGAAGCTTCGGACACAGGTCCGTCTTGATGAGAGGCACCAATCACAGTGCCGAAAAGTCGTACCGATGGGACACCCGTGTGTCCGGACCGGAAGCACACGAAGTTCTGATCAAGGCCGTTCGTCACGTCAAGAGCTTCGTCAACACTCCGTCAAGGCTCCCCGAGAGCCAGGGCGAGAGGAACAGTCCACTGGAGTCTCCGGAAGCATCCCCGGACCCATCGGCCTAGCCGTGCCTGGAGAACGGGTTAAAACGGCGCCCCTTAATACGGCGCCGTCGAACCGGCGCGCAAAAGCCAGAAGGGGCCTTTCCCCGGCGCCGTTAAAACGGCGCGCAAAAAGCAAGGGGGCTGCTCCCCGGCGCCCTCAACCCGGCGCGCCTTTCTCCACCGCGCCGGATTACCCACATGCCATATATATGGCATGCCTGGAGGGGGATCAAGAAGAAGGGCCAACAGAAAAAGCAGAGGGGAGATCCGATCAAAAAAAAAAAAGGAAAAAGAGAGCCAATCGTCCGAGAGCGAGAAGTCTTGGGGGAGAAGAAAGGGTTTCCACGAGGGCCGCTACGATCCTCCCCGGTCCGTTCGCTCGAAGCCCTCCGTAGTCGGAGAAGAGGAGCTAGTTCCGATACTCTGCTTTGGAGAAGAAGTCTAGGTGGGTTCCGAGATTCGTTTTCTGACGATTCTCTCCGTTCTCTCTTTTCTGATGTAATGTAAATGAAGCGGGAAGGGCGATGATACGAGCCCTCTCCCCCTTCATCATCTTTTCTCTTCCCCTTTTCTC